>VDFB02270651.1:15177782-15877782 GCA_007258455.2 Sequoia sempervirens | reverse complement strand
CATTTTGGTGAACCCGACTTTTGAGCATTATAATTTTCTAATTTTGGAGTCCATTTTCAACTCTAGATCTTAGATCTTGGGGCTTGATCATTCTCCTTGACCTTCATTATCTTATCCTCCCAACGATTGTACAATTAGACCTCTCTTTATTGTCTAATTTAGTGTGATTTTGTGCTTGTGCTCATCCTCTCACTAAAGTTGGGACTAAATGTAGTGATAAAAAATTGTATCCCTTTACATTTTCTCACTTGTTTGGGCCCTCATTTAAAATGTACTTAATTTTTCCTTAATTCAGTGTTGTAAAATGTATTTATTTACATCTTCACACTAAGTTTTGGGCCCTATTAATTAATTGAGCTTAATTATGCCTTAATTGGCCCTATAATTCATTTACAAGCCTAATAAATTGCATTTTCTGAAAGGGAAATGCGACAATAATTAATGCTTGCACATAACACTTTACCTTGAGCAATGTGTGTTCTAAGAATAGGGACTTGGGACCCATTTTCCCATGGGCAAATGGGTCCTTCCTAGGCCTTTGAACCACATTTTAAACTATATTTTTGGCAGGATTTTAATGTCTCTAAATATATATTCAAATGTCGGTTTGTGATATTTGAATTTTGGGAAATTAAGGACACATACCTATAAATACAAGGTTATTTCACTAAGTTTCATCTAAGAAGCTAGAATTTTATGAGCATTATTGAAGCATTTCAAGGGAAATCAAGAGAATTCAAGAGCAAAAATATCAGAGTTTTATTGCAGCAATCAAGATCTAATCATCATGTCGAAGTCTTCTTGCATCATGCATGTTTGTGGAGCTAACATTGTGATGTAGGTTTCACGATCCATTCAAGTGTTCAAAGAATATTTCAAGTAGGATTCAAGATCAAGATCCACATCCATCTCATGCAACATTATCAAAGTTTATTCAAGGGTTTGTTGAGTGGTAACATAGTTTTGTTCATTCTTCATTCCCTCTTTCATGTTTCATTTCAATTCAAGGTTTGATTACCAAAATGGGGTTTGACCAAAGCAAACCCTCATTCACTAAAAATAAACAATTTTTCCCTCTTATCTTGTGATTACAGATTTAGGTTGAAGAAGGCTTAAAGGTATTCTGAAGAGAAAAATTGAAGAAATTGTCAAAGTTGCAAAAGTTGTCATTTCCTCACAGAAACTCAGATCCTAAAGTTGTTTAAGACTTTTTGACACTAAATCCTGAAGAATCTAGAAGTGCAGAGATAGGACTAAAGGCTCCTGAAAGTTGCAAAAAAAACCTCACCAGAGACCCATTCGCCCATGGGCGAATGAGTCCCAAGCAGACTTCCATAAACAACATTTTGTGAAAGGTACACAAGATTCTCCCCTTCTCATATCTGCATTTTGTTTTTGTTAAGCATTGAGTTTCATCTTCAAGATCCAAGTGTTAGATTGCATTTTGGAGTTAGTTTACTATTTTTAGTTTTTCTCCCCAAAGTTTTGTATGAATTGGACCCTCGTCATCAAGCATAGAAAGAAACTAGCAGATTACACCATTGAATCTATTCACCTAAAAGGGTTATATTCAATTCTTTGTGGGGATCTTGTTTCTCGAATGATTGTGGGAAGATAGGTTACCTTAGTTTCAATATAGATGCCACTTGCCTCCTTGGCTAAAAATAAAATTGTTGAAACCCACTAGCTACCAAATGTGAGATAGATGCTTGCATCTAAGAATTTTTGTAAGTCTTCCTTTATATTATTCTAGATTGTAGGGTTCATCCTTCGTTATAACTATCTAATGGATTTGCAATCCTCTTTGATATGAATGTGGTGAGTATAGAGGTTTGGGTTGATCTCTTTCATATCATGACAATCCCATGCAAAAGTGATTTCATGGCGTAGGAGCATGGTGAGTAGTTGATGTATATACATATACATATACATATATATGCCATTTGCCTCCTTAACTAAAAATAAAAGAGTTGAAACCCACCAACTATCAAATGTGAGATAGATGCTTGCATCTAATAATTTTTGTAAGTCCTCCTTTATATTGTTCTAGATTGTAGGGTTCATTCTTTGTTATAATTACCTAATGGATTTGTAATCCTCTTTGATATGAATGTGGTGAGTGTAGAGGTTTGGGTTGAGCTCTTTCATATCATGACAATCTCATGTCAAAGTGATTTCATGGTGTTGGAGCATGGTGAGTAGTATGGATAATAATGTTAGCAATATTTTCACATAGCATATTAAGGATACAACTATAAGGAAGTAATTAGTGAAAAGTATATTTTTTTGGTATATATTTTGAAGAATCTTATATGTGAAAGAGATTGTAGAGTGGACAATACACACATCACATACCATTAACAATTTATGGGTCAATACTATATGTGTTTTATATAATGTTGAAAAAATAGTATCCTCATCTTAAGTTTCTATTATAGGGCTTCATCTTATGGTGATCAATTTTTGTATCAAATATTGAGATCATTGTCCTTAAATTTTAGCCATAAATATTATTCTTGATCTATGGAAGGTTGGGATCCATGGGTAAAATACCAACTTCTTGTTGACCCCTTTGACATTGGTTTTGGCATTGATGTCAAGTGTTTATCTTGGTACACATTGAAGGGTTAGTGTTATTTGATTGGTATTTGATGGAATGGCATGTTATTCACAAAGACAACAATCATTACTATGACTTGTGGACCTTGGATCATTTTGGTGTTTGATTAAATTCATGTAACATCCCTCTATAAAGCCTCGAAGGATAAGAGCCAAAAAGGGCAAGATAATTTTTTTTTTTTAACATAAAAAATAACATACACAAAAGAAGCTTCCAACACATTACATTCGGCCTCAAACAAGGCCAATTATGGCCTAATGCAGCCCAAGGGAGAAGATTAATCTTCCCACCAAAGAAAAACCAAATAAGAACACATAAAATAGCTCCCCAGAAGATGCTCCGGAACTTGCAGCACTACTCCAGAACTTGCAGC
This sequence comes from Sequoia sempervirens, assembly GCA_007258455.2. Lineage (NCBI taxonomy): Eukaryota > Viridiplantae > Streptophyta > Pinopsida > Cupressales > Cupressaceae > Sequoia > Sequoia sempervirens. The sequence continues at coordinate 15,874,789 of VDFB02270651.1, read as the reverse complement.
ACTGCTCCAGAACTTGCAGCACTGCTCTGGAACCTTTGCAGTGCTGCTCCAAAACTTGCAGTGCTGCTCCGGAACTTAGACAACTCTGCTCTGAAACTTGCAGCGCTGCTCCGGAACTTAGACAACATTGCTCCGGAACTTGCAGTGCTGCTCCGGAACTTAGACAGTGTTGCTCTGGAACATGCAACGCTGCTTTGGAACATGCAACGCTGCTCTGAAACATGCAGCGCTACTCCGAAACCTTAGACAGCGCTGCTTCGGAACTTGGGCAGCAACTACAAAGATTAAAATAACAAGAAGAGATGCGCCAGAACCTAAACCACAAGATACATAAGGGAAGAAAATACATCTAGAGATTTAATTTTTTTAACATGAAATAAGAGTGCAGCCATAAAGGAATTATCATAGAACATGCGATTTCGATACCAACACCGGAATTTGAAAGCCAAACATAATCATCACATATCTTCTCATTAATTTATGATTTCTTTCACCCTCAAGTGAGTACAATGAGCATAAGGGATAAGTTTGAGTACAATGGCATATACATGAATAAATACATCATCAGAAAGATAAATACGGAAGAGGGGATGACTCCAACGGTGCTCCAATAACCTGTACACCGGTCCTCAATGGCGGTGGCAATGCCTCCCTACCATGTGGACTCAAAAGAGGCCACCCTACCGTGCTCGGAGATAGTCACAAGGCCCAAACATAGGTGGCAAGACAAAACAAAGGTAAGGCCAACACTCACATCAATCATGAAGCAATCAAGGAAGGCAATGCACACAACCAGAGTCACCACAAGAAATGCTCATCCAATAACAAGACGGGTACTACTCACATCTACCAAGGGCTAGATAATAGAGTGCATATCAGATGGAGTGTCATTATGCGTGCTTGAAGGGATGGCACCACATGGAATTAAGTACACCTCTCATAGGGACAAGGAGACTCAATCATGCCCGAATCTACGCCCCGCAGACAGATGACTCAACGTCCCGCAGGTGGATGGGCCTTCTCAAGTGCATCCTTAGCCTTTACAAGCGCTCAAGGCCATGCATGAGGACTCATTATCTTATTAGTGTTTAACCCCATTAATTTTATTTATTTATCACTTGTTTACTCTAACTCTGCTACTAGTTCCCCTGGTAGCCACTTGCGGGCCCCGGGCCCGTAGAGAGCCACTCCATATGACCACTTTATTATTTAGACCTATGCTTATCTCATTTAACCAAATGAGGAAACCAAATAATACTTGAAATACAAAAAGGACCACAAAATTTCTGTCCAAGAGACCAAATAAAAGCACCCAACTAACACTGTTGTAAACACACATTTCATGGATGAAAATCGACTAGACATGAAGGCATAGAAAACGTGTGAAAATTCAAAGTGCCTGGATCACGAAACTAAGCCCGGCTTTACAAGCGCTCAAGGCCATGCATGAGGACTCATTATCTTATTAGTGTTTAACCCCATTAATTTTATTTATTTATCACTTGTTTACTCTAACTCTGCTACTAGTTCCCCTGGTAGCCACTTGCGGGCCCCGGGCCCGTAGAGAGCCACTCCATATGACCACTTTATTATTTAGACCTATGCTTATCTCATTTAACCAAATGAGGAAACCAAATAATACTTGAAATACAAAAAGGACCACAAAATTTCTGTCCAAGAGACCAAATAAAAGCACCCAACTAACACTGTTGTAAACACACATTTCATGGATGAAAATCGACTAGACATGAAGGCATAGAAAACGTGTGAAAATTCAAAGTGCCTGGATCACGAAACTAAGCCCGGCGTAGTTTGTATTTTGGCGATTCAAGTCAAAGAACACCTTTTATTTTTGATTTTAGGGCCAAAAATCAGGGTTGTTCAGAAAAACGTCATTTTTCCACTCAAGCCAAGCAAAAAGCACAGAAAATTGAAAGTGCCCAGATTTTAAATCCTCGAAAACCCAGTTGAGGGAATGGCTTCCCAACATGAATTCCACACTCAAAATACATTTTCAACAATAGGGTAACAAGCAACAAAAGAAAACACAGTTTTAAGACAAATTGGGCAAAAGACAAAACATAAAAGAGAGCCCATGAACAGATTTTCCCATACACCCAATTCAAGTTGCTAAAGATCTACAAATATAGTCACACAAAATAAACTCACACAGTAGCAATCACCAATATAACAATCCGACATTCATCTCCAACAAAACAAAACAAAAACATGAAGGATTTCACCAAATATTCATGCAACAGCAATAACCCATAATAGAAATAAAATTTACCAGCTGAGAATCAATGGAAAACCATAGAGATTTACCTCGAATTGCCCCAAAACGAAATGGTGAATTTGCACAAAGGAAAAGGCACAACCAAACTCCAAAAATAGACCAAAAGCAAGGACTAGTTGGTTGATTTCAATAGTCTGCCACCCACAAAATCTCCACAGCAATCTTTCACAATCTTCCCAACTTAGTTACCCAAAAAAGAGAGGGTTTCTTCTTCCATGCAAAACAACAATTCTTTCTTCACCAAAAATCCAAAATAAAAATCCTCCCCAAAAACAAAAGCTCTCTTTTCTTTTATATTTTTTCCCCAAAACCACAAGAGGGAATAAAGCATTTTTATTTTTAAATTTTTAAATTAACCATTATATCTCCCCCACAAGGATCAACTAATTAAAATCACAAAATAAGAAGTATTAAAATATGCATGAAATATTAATAAAAGCCCGAAACCAAATACCTCAAATGAGACAAGCCGGAAAGACACATAAGGTAGAAGGGTGCTCCGGAAGTTACTATTAGGTAACCGGATGGAAGACAACACTACGAAACTCTGCCCTAACAAGGTACAGTGGGCTAGGGTAGGGGATATTGGCCTATGACTATCTCCAGTAACCACCATCGAGGAATGAGAGTATGCTCAGGCCTACTAATTAAGGTAGAGTCGATACTCAGTACCTGCATCACTCCAATCAAACGTTAAAGTACATGTGCATGAATCATATATCATATATCCAAAACAATATCAACCATCAGGAAAAAGAATCATAATATCATAAGCCTCTCGGTTACAAGTGTTATGATATCATCTTTTCTTGTCCATAATCATACAAAAGCAAGGATAATGATGTATACATAAAATATGAGCATGTAATCCAACATAATATCTAACCATGTAAGCATGAAATCCAGCATGAACAATGATCATGTCAACAACATAACAACGTATGAACATGTAGCATGTAAACATGTAATCCAGCATAATAGTCACGGAATTACACCTCCCAGGTGTCAATACAAAATAATGAAGGTACGAATAGAGTAAATACAAAATATACAGTCATCAGAATCCATCAAGGAAAGACCACAACAAAAATACAAACATGGGGGTCATTACATCCTCCCCCCTAGGCTAGGCTTACTCCTGGAAGTCTGCAAAAAGATACGGATAAAGGTCTCTCATCCTCGCCGCATCCTCCCAAGATGTTGAGGACTCACCATCAAGATCCCACTAGACCCTTACCTGCTCTATGTCCTGAACCCTGAGGGTCAACCTCTGATGTTGTAGGATTCGTACAAGCTCCAAAGAAAGCTGCCTATCTGCCTCGACCTGCAAAGCAGTCCAATCAAGAACATGGGTCACATCAAAAATATATTGTCTAAGAACATAAACATGGAAAACATCATGGATGCACGATAGACTTGGTGGCAACACAAGGCGATAGGCGACTGGACCAATCCTCTCAAGGATTTGAAAAGGTCCAACAAAATGAGGTGCCAACTTTGAGCCTTTCCCATAACGGATAGGGCTCTTCCGCAGACGAACCCTTAGAAACACACGGTCACCCACTGAAAAGTGGCGGTCCAACCTATGGGCATCGACATACTTCCTCTGTCGATCCTGAGTTGTAGCCAACTGCTCTCTAATCTGCACTACCTGCTACTCCATGTCCTGAAGCATCTCTGGACCCAAAAGAACTCGGTCCTCTAAGCGATCCCAACTCAACGGTGTTTGACACGGCCTACCATACAAGGCCTGGAAGGGGGACATACCAAGGGAATTGTGGTACCCATTATTATAAGAAAACTCAACCAAGTACAAGTAGTCCTCCTAACAAGATAGTTGATCCATAACGTACATCTGAAGCATATCCTCTAAAACCTGATTAACCTGCTCTGTCTGTCCGTCAGTCTCAAGATGGTATGCAGAGCTGAAATTAAGCTGAGCTCCCAAAGCATGCTGGAGAGAAGTCCACAAGGCTGAAGTGAACACTAGATCATGATCGAAAATGATCCTACGAGGAATACCATGCAACCACACAATATCCTCCATAAACACTCGAGCTACAGATGCTGCAGTGTATGAAGACCTTATGGGTGAGAAGTTTGCCACCTTGGACAACTTGTCCATAGTAACCATAATAGCATCATGACGACGCGAAGACATAGGTATCCCCACTATAAAATCAAGAGATATCGTATCCCACTTCCATCCAAGGATGGAGTGAGGCTGCAACAATCCTATTGGGTGTTGATGTTATGCCTTCACCCACTGGCACTCGAGACATCGAGCCACAAAATCAGCAATATCACGGCGCAACCCTGCCCAATGATACAACTGTTGAAGATTAGCATGCATCTTTGTGACACCCGGATGAGCTGAATAGGGTGCACGATGGGCCTTTGACAAAACCAAGGAACGAAGATCGCCAAAATATGGAACATAAATGCAACCAAGATGCCGCAAAAGTCCATCAGGCTCGAGAGAGAAACCTGCAAACTTGCCCTCAAGGACTCTCCCAGACTCAATTTCTGTTTTCACCTCTTGATACGAAGTATCACTTGGAAGTGACTCCAAAATACGGCTCCACAAATCTACTCCAAGGGACAAAACTAAGATCTCATGTCTCCTCCTACTCAAGGCATCTGCAACAACATTTTCCTTTCCCTAGATATAGCGAACCTCAAAGTCATACTCATAGAGGAACTCCATCCAACGACGTTGTCGAGCATTCAAATTCGACTGAGTGAAGATGTACTACAAGCTGCGATGATTGCTATGCAACTCAAACCGATGTCCCAAGAGGAAATGTCTCCAATGCACTAGTGCATGGATGACAACCGGTAACTCCAAATCGTGGGTGGGGTAGTTCAACTCATGATCCTTGAGCTTACGAGACTCATATGCAATCACTCGTCCCTCCTGCATAAGAACTGCCCCCCACACCTTCCAACGAAGCATCGGTGCACACTGCAAAATCACTTGTAGGATCTAGCACTACAAGGATGGGTGCACTAGTCAGCTGCTCCTTAAGAGCCTAAAAAGCTAACTCACACTTATCTGACCACACAAACTTCTTTCCTTCCTGCTGAAGAGAGGTGATGGGATGGGCTACCCGAGAGAAATCTCTCACAAATCGGCGGTAGTAGCCTGCCAATCTCATGAAACTGTGAACCTCAGCCACATTTGTCGGTGCTGGCCAATCCACAATGGCCTAAATCTTAGAAGTATCCATAGCAATACCCTCTCCTGAGATGATATGGCCCAAATATCTCACCTCAGTCTGGAAGAACTCACACTTGGCCAAATTGCCAAACAATTGATTATCACGCAAGCACTGCAACACTTGTCGCAAATGGCCTTCATGCTCCTCCATAGTCCTCGAATAAATCAAAATATCATTGAGGAACACGAGAACAAATCGGTCAAGATAGGTGCGAAACACCCCATTCATCAAACTCATGAAAACTGATGGAGCATTGGTCAATCCAAAAGGGACAACCGTGAACTCATAATGTCCATAGCGTGTACGAAATGTTGTCTGATGAATGTCTGCCTCATGAATGCGAAGCTGATGGTATACTGACTTCATATCTATCTTGGAGAACACCTTGGCTCCCCTCATCTGATCAAACAAATCATCTATCTGAGGCAACGGGTAACAATTCTTCACCGTCACTTTGTTTAATTGGCAATAATCAATGCACAAGCGAAGAGATCCGTCCTTCTTCTTCACGAAGATGACAGGCACTCCCCAAGGGGATACACTAGGACGAATGAAACCCTTCTCTAGTAACTCCTCTAACTGCAACCGCAACTCACTCAACTCTTGAGTAGTCATACGATACGATGCCCGAGAGATAGGCTCTGCTCCAGGAATGAGATCAATACAGAAGTCTATGTCATGCTTAGGTGGCATACCTGGAATAGCACTCAGAAAGACATCTACAAACTCCTAAAGAAGAGGATGCTCGTCAAGAGATACCTCTTGAAACCCACCCTCAGCAAGATCACTAACTGAAATAGCGAACATCTGACATCCTTGCCGCATGACACACTTCAACTGCATGGCTGAAATCACACGGAGAGAAATGGGTCTCTGGACCCTGACTAACTCAACACACTTCCCAACATCGTCTACACACTGAACTGACTTACGCCGACAATCTATACTAGCTTGGTGTGTCTCCAACCAATCCATGCCTAAAACAACTCCATAGGATCCCAGAGACAACACACGAAGATCCACTATGGTAGTGAAGGTGCCCAAATCCAACACACAACCACGAGCAAGGGATTCTACAGCTACCTTGGCTCCAATGGCTAACTCAACTTGCCAACCAACATCTTGCCTTGCCACCACGAGTCCACAGCGCTCTACGAGAGAAGGAGAAATAAAAGAATTTGAAGCTCCTAAATCAAACAAAATAGATGTGGTGATCCCACATAACGCACCTGAATACTCGACCATGGTGCCCTGATGCTCAACTTGGCAGTTATCCACCACCGCAAAAACTCTATGAGATCTTCCTGTATCACCTATTGTAGGCTCTGAAGTAGCCTGTCTCTGACTACCTCCAGCTATTGATCTTCGAGGACACTGAACAAATATATGACCATGCTGTCCATAAGAAAAATAACCACCTCTACCAAAACCTCGGCCCAAAAATGGTGCATGCGATTGTTGGGTTCCTTCACCCCTAGAACTCTGTTGTGCACTCTGAGGACTCTGCACCCCCACTCTGCTACCTACTCCAAGAATGCTGACGAGGATGATCCCTAGAAAATAGAGTACCAAGACTCTGCCCACTTTGCTGAGACTGAGAAGGCCTATGCCTATGCCACTGACTAGATCTAGAATGTGTAGACTGAGATCTAGACGGTCCAGCTCCCTGAGGCTGTGTACCCCAAGTAACTGATCCTAAAGGAGGGGCACTACCAACTTGAACACCTGCTTGACCACCAAATCCTCTAACCAGATTCTCCTCTATCAACCTCGCCTTCTCCACGGCGGTCTCTAAGGTCTTCAATTCAAACACCCAAACACCACCACTAATACGGGCATTCAAGCCCCTGATGAAATGTTGCACTAACACCGACTCATCGTCAGAGATGCTAGCATACTACTTAAGCTCAAAGAAATGGTGCTCATACTGATCTACCGTCATAGTCAACTGACGAAGCTCATGGAACTCATCAACACGTCTCTGCCGGTAGAAGTCAGAAAGAAATCATGCATGAAACCTCTCTAAGAATAGTCCCCAAGAAACATAAGCAATGTCTAGGTGAAGCTTCTGCTCCTCTACTCTCCACCATGTAGACGCAAAGCCTTTGAGATGCATAATGGCACACCGAGCTCTAGTATTGCTACTGTATGGATGCATCGCAAAGCATCGATCGAGATCGATCAACTAAGTCTCTAACTCGGTACCTGTACCAGAACCATCAAAATTAGGGGGATGGGGTCTAAGGAGATCCCTCATGTGACCAACATCAACCATGTCTCCATCCACCCTATCCCTCACAACATCTGCTCTCGAATGACCCAGACTACGAGATCGCTCCCGCTCAGCTCTAACATCCCGACCATCCTGACGAGAAGGGTGTGACTACTCCTCATGAGATACCTCCTGACGAGGTCCTAAATGATCCACAATCTGTTGCAAAAGAGCTAAAGCTTGAGCACCCTTGAGCCCTTTGGCTTGGTTCTCAGCACACTATTCCCCTTGTTGCTCACCCTGATTACCCTGATCCGCATTAAGTCGAGTGCTCCGACGAGGAACAGAGGCTCAACCTCGAACTCTTCCTCTGACTCTACCCCTAGGAGGCATTCTGAAAACAAAACAAGGAACACATCAAAATAGATCATCACAAGGATGACCTATTCTCCAAACTACGACATGATAGCATAACAACAAGAATATTAAACAAAATAAAAAGCACATGCCACACACGCCAAACACAGCATAACATAGAAGGCTCAAGTACACTAAAGCTCCCAGTGTGTGAACATGGGCTCTGATACTAGGTGTAACATCCCTCTATAAAGCCTCGAAAGATAAGAGCCAAAAAGGGCAAGATAATTTTTTTTTTTTAAACATAAAGAATAACATACACAAAAGAAGCTTCCAACACATTAAATTCGGCCTTAAACAAGGCCAATTATGGCCTAATGCAGCCCAGGGAAAAGATTAATCTTCCCACCAAAGAAAAACTGAACAAGAACACATAAAATAGCTCCCTGGAAGATGCTTCAAAACCTTAGTAGTGCTGCTCCGGAACTTGCAGCACTGCTTCGGAACCTCTGCAGCGCTGCTCTAGAAGTTTTGCAGCGTAGCCCCGAAACTTAGACAACGCTACTCTGGAACTTAGACAGCGTTGCTCTGGAACTTGCAATGCTGCTCCAGAACTTAGACAACGCTGCTCTGGAAAACTTGCAGCGCTGCTCCGGAACCTTAGACAATGCTGCTTCAGAACTTGGGCAGCAACTACAAATATTAAAATAACAAGAAGAGATGCGCCAGAACCTAAACCACAAGATACATAAGGGAAGAAAATACATCTAGAGATTTAATTTTTTTAACATGAAATAAGAATGCAGCCATAAAGGAATTATCATAGAACATGTGATTCCGATACCAACACCGAAATCCAAAAGCCAAACATAATCATCACATATCTTCTCATTAATTTATGATTTCTTTCACCCTCAAGTGAGTACAATGAGCATAAGGGATAATTTTGAGTACAATGGCATATACATGAATAAATACATCATCAGAAAGATAAATACGAAAGAGGGGATGACTCCAACGGTGCTCCAATAACCTGTACACTGGTCCCCAATGGCAGTGGCAATGCCTCCCTACCATGTGGACTCAAAAGAGGCCACCCCACCATGCTCGGAGATAGTCACAAGGCCCAAACATAGGTGGCAAGACAAAACAAGGGTAAGGCCAACACTCACATCAATCATGAAGCAATCAAGGAAGGCAATGCACACAGCTAGAGTCACCACAAGAAATGCTAATCCAATAACAAGACAGGTACTACTCACGTCTACTAAGGGCTAGTTAATAGAGTGCATATCAGATGGAGTGTCATCATGCTTGCTCGAAGGGATGGCACCACATGGAATTAAGTACACCTCTCATAGGGACGAGGAGACTCAATCATGCCCAAATCTACGCCCCACAGACAGATGACTCAACGTCCCGCAGGCGGATGGGCCTTCTCGAGTGCATCCTTAGCCTTTACAAGCGCTCAAGGCCATGCACGAGGATTCATTATCTTATTAGTGTTTTACCCCATTAATTTTATTTAGTTATCACTTGTTTACTCTAACTCTGCTACTAGTTCCCCCGGCAACCACTTGCGGGCCCCGGGCCCATAGAGAGCCACTCCATATGACCACTTTATTATTTAGACCTATGCTTATCTCGTTTAACCAAACGAGGAAACCAAAGAATACTTGAAATATAGAAAGGACCACAAAATTTCTGTCCAAGAGACCAAATAAAAACAACCAACACTGTTGTAAACACACATTTCATGGATGAAAATCGGCTAGACATGAAGGCATAGAAAACGTGTGAAAATTCAAAGTGCTCAAATCACGAAACTAAGCCTGAACCAGTTCGTATTTGGGCGATTCAAGTCAAATGTCACCTTTTATTTTTGATTTTAGGGCCAGAAATCAAGGTTGTTCAAAAAAACATCATTTTTCCACTCAAGCCAAGCAAAAAGCACAGAAAATTGAAAGTGCCCATATTTTAAATCCTCGAAAACCCAGTTGAGGGAATGGCTTCCCAACATGAATTCCAAACTCAAAATACATTTTCAACAATAGGGTAACAAGCAACAAAAGAAAACACAGTTTTAAGACAAATTGGGCAAAAGACAAAACATAAAAGAGAGCCCATGAACAGATTTTCCCATACACCCAATTCAAGTTGCTAAAGATCTACAAATATAGTCACACAAAATAAACTCACACAGTAGCAATCACCAATATAACAATCCGACATTCATCTCCAACAAAACAAAACAAAAACATGAAGGATTTCACCAAATATTCATGCAACAGCAATAACCCATAATAGAAATAAAATTTACCAGCTGAGAATCAATGGAAAACCATAGAGATTTACCTCGAATTGCCCCAAAACGAAATGGTGAATTTGCACAAAGGAAAAGGCACAACCAAACTCCAAAAATAGACCAAAAGCAAGGACTAGTTGGTTGATTTCAATAGTCTGCCACCCACAAAATCTCCACAGCAATCTTTCACAATCTTCCCAACTTAGTTACCCAAAAAAGAGAGGGTTTCTTCTTCCATGCAAAACAACAATTCTTTCTTCACCAAAAATCCAAAATAAAAATCCTCCCCAAAAACAAAAGCTCTCTTTTCTTTTATATTTTTTCCCCAAAACCACAAGAGGGAATAAAGCATTTTTATTTTTAAATTTTTAAATTAACCATTATATCTCCCCCACAAGGATCAACTAATTAAAATCACAAAATAAGAAGTATTAAAATATGCATGAAATATTAATAAAAGCTCGAAACCAATAAAAGCTCGAAACCAAATACCTCAAATGAGACAAGCCGGAAAGACACATAAGGTAGAAGGGTGCTCCGGAAGTTACCGTTAGGTAACCAGATGGAAGACAACACTACGAAACTCTACCCTAACAAGGTACAGTGGGCTAGGGTAGGGGATATTGGCCTGTGACTATCTCCAGTAACCACCATCGGGGAATGAGAGTACGCTCAGGCCTACTAATTAAGGCAGAGTCGATACTCAATACCTGCATCACTCCAATCAAACGTTAAAGTACATGTGCATGAATCATATATCATATATCCAAAACAACATCAACCATCAGGAAAAAGAATCGTAATATCATAAGCCTCTCGGTTATGAGTGTTATAATATCATCTTTTCCTGTCCATAATCATACAAAAGCAAGGACAATGATGTATACATAAAATATGAGCATGTAATCCAACATAATATCTAACCATGTAAGCATGAAATCCAGCATGAACAATGATCATGTCAACAACATAACAACGTATGAACATGTAGCATGTAAACATGTAATCCAGCATAACAGTCATGGAATTACACCTCCCAGGTGTCAATACAAAATAATGAGGGTACGAATAGAGTAAATACAAAATATACAGTCATCAGAATCCATCAAGGAAAGACCACAACAAAAATACAAACATGGGGGTCATTACAATTCATGCAAATACATAAAGAGGGCTGAAATATATCATTGGATATTATGAGGTTTACTATATTCATGCAAATAATGTCAAACACCAACACAATAATGTGTTTTGACTTGCAAGGTAAAAGGTTATAATGAAAGGCCAACATAATGATTCTTTTTGCAAGTTATAAAGTGACAAAAGTCATGAGATTATGGATATCGACACTATGATTGTGCCCTAAATGCCACCTTTTGTTTTGGAAAATACATGGCATTATGTTTGTCAGCTGACTTAGGGCAGTTTGAAGAAGCTTGAAGAGACAGTGATATTGCGGATGGTAAATAGTTCATCGACTTCATTTTAGGCAAAGTTTAAAGTTGTCAAAGTGGTAATATCATTCCATGAAAATCTAGTCTAGTTTTTTGGTGAATGCATTGATGTTTTTGTCTAAAAATGTATTAAGGGTTTTTGCATTAAATGGTCGGGTTTCTTTGTTATTTTCATATAGTCAAATCAAGGGTTTGGGCTATAGAAAATGAATGACACAATGGGTTTAATGTTTCCATTGACCTTAGTTTATTTTTCCTTGTTGTTTCACAAGGGCTTGTATAGAGGTCATCTATGTTGTGTGTTCTTTGCATACATTTGCTTATTTTGTTTTGTAAATGGTTTTGGTACAACAAAAGTTTAATATGTTAATGTGGGTCGAGTTCTTATGATGTTTTGGGTTTGAGTAACCCTAGTGTTTACATGACACAGGTTCTTGATAATTTGAAAAGCATACACAAAGGATATGTTATTGTTTATTCATGGGTTATTTGTGTTTGGTGCTTGAGTTGCCCATTGCTAGGGCACGGGGTCACAAATCTTGTGACAGTGTTAAAGCATTATGTACATGTTGTGACTTGTAACTATTGTGTCAACTTGGGAGTTGGGGTTTCATGTCACATTTATAGGCATCTTGTGTTTGATGTATACGTATGGCTTGCATAATTTGTCTACCATGTTTAAGAGGCAGTTTAGTTTGTTAAATAAAAAAGTTATCATGATGACCTCAAGGGCGGTTATGGAAACAGTTTGAACAAGATTCATTTGATAGTTTCAATCAGTGACTGATGGTAGCATTATGTGAACTTTTTATTGTTATAAAATCAGTGATATGTTACTGCTATTGGTTCAGTGCTTTCATAGAGATATCATGTTGAGTTTATGAGCAAAATTCTAAAATGTTGTTTTGCAAAACTGTATGCAAAATAGTGAAGTGTATAATCTGATACATTTTGTGTTTTGAAGATTCCAATTTAATGAATATTTAGGACATTGAATGTGTTAGGATGGAAAGTAGAAATGTTATGCAGTGAAACAAAGCAATCCACTGTAATTGATTTATTCATGATAGAGAATGTGTTGTAAAATATCATGTCAGTGAGACAAGTTTGATCTTTGGCCAGTGAGGCATTTTGTAGCTAGTGAGGCTTTTCCAGTGAGGCATTTTGTAGCTAATGAGGCTTTGCTAGTGAGGCATTTTGATAAGCCAGTGAGGCATTTTACGAGTGGTTTTTCATCCCTATGAGGGTTTTCCACTCATGAAAAACATTGTGTTATGATTCTTTTGTGGATGCATTTTAGTCTTGTTGTTTCCTTTATTTACATTGTAGCATTTGAGTTTACGTATTGTTTAAGAATCCGAAGGTTGGTTATCACATATGATTATATTCTTGAAATTGAACATTTATTGTTTTCAAAGAGTTTAAGTGTTTTGAAGAATCATTAAGTTGAAATTGATTATTGAAACACTGATTCACCCCCCCCCCCTCTCGGTGTTTCCCGTATTCAACACTTAGTTATATTCCTATTGAAAATTATCATATTTCCTAACTTTTATCCAATAAATGTATTGCTTATAGCCAACCATGGTTTTCCTATAATAAGGGGATACCCACCAAGGTTATCCTTTAGCTATAGGACCATGAAATCAATTGGATACTCCCACAAATCAAGAGCTATGACCAAATATTCAATCACTTTTTTAAGTTTAATAGTTGATATACCTACTAATTGCAACATCTTGGAAGTAGGGAGAAGATTAATAAGTTTGAATGCTTGCATGGTTTCTTTTATCATAATGTTTATGGTCACTCCTAAATCAATATAAGTATTTTATACGAGAGTTCCATTGATATGGACGCCATACAACTAAACTACCTATATCAACATACTTGGGAAGTACAACATTCCCAAGCATGATATCAACAAGTTGTCTAATAACTTGCATAGTTTGTAGGTCCTTCCATTTTCATCCACATTTATTGAGGCATAAATCTTCAACAATATTAGTATAGATAGGGACATCTATGATTTCTTGGAATGGGGGATTTTAACATAAACATTTTTAAGTTGCCATATAAAATTAAACTCAAGTTCTTGATGTAATCTTTAAGGAAATGGAGGGTTGTGGCTTGTGATTTTAGTCCTAGATGTGTCTAGCTTAGGATTCTGTAACTTATTGAATTATTGTGGGTTAATTTTGGTGGTTAGAGCTTCTATAGGGAGCTTTGTTGTTATTGGAGTTCTAGGGATGAAAATTACCTTTCTTAAATGATGCTACACATTACCCACCTTAACCTAATAGGTTGGGTACTATAATATTTCACTATTATAAGCAAGTTTAATTGAATTATTATTTTGGTTAGGTGTAGGTTGAGTGGGTTCTTGTGCAACTCTTGGTGGGTTATGAGTAACAATATTTAGGTCAGCCCACAATTTTGTGTCCCATTTTTTGGCCAAAGTAGGACATTGAAATCAACATTTTTCACCAAATTTTCACTTTATGAAACCTATAGCAATTAAACCATTAATATTTTGGATATGATGTGAATGAGTGATTTGTGGGATTTGTGTGTAGATTCTAAATATATATTTATAAGAAAATAAAAAAATAAAATTATGAATTTATTTTACATAACTTTTAATAACTTATTTTTTATAATAAACAACACTTTTTAAAAGTGATGTTTATGCCATAACACGTAATTCTTTTATAGAAAGGATAAAATTATAGCTTTTAAAATATATATTTATAACATCAATATCTAGTGCATGGATATTTTTTATTTTTTTATTTTTGCATATTTTTTTAAATTCTTGAAGTTAGAGTAATTATAATTTGGACACAGGTGTATGTCGTAACACAACTTGTTTTGTATGTATTAAAACTCAATTTTTATTTTATTTTTGAAACAAGAACATTAATACCTTAGGAAAACATATTTTTTAGAAAAAAAATTCTCTATTTTTCTATTTTCCACATGTGTGAAATAAATACCTTGATGTTTGGTGAAAAACCTACATTCACAAGAAATAAAACATAAATATAATAATAAAATAAAATAAAATCAAAATTATACTTTTTGGAAAGATTATAATAAGGGCTTCATACTTACAAAAAAATAAATAAATGACTTTATTTGATCCCTCAAAAGGTAAAGAAAAAGTGGTTTTTGTTAGCATTTTGATAGGTGTGAAGGAGACTCCATTGTGGGTATGATTTAAGACTATAGGGGATTTGTCCAAGGAGGTTTGGTCTAAGGGGGTATTATCTAACCCTCTTCAATTAAAACCCTTTATATAGAACCTCTCAAGGCTCAAATCATTAAATTTTATAAAAAATATAACTTTAGGAAAAAATCATGATGTCCCAAAAGTGAGACACACTATTGTGGGATTATGAAATTTTCTTTAAAGTTGGTTGTTGTTGTGGAGGTTGAGGCCATTATTGGAAACCAATGTTTGGGTTGAACCATGACCATCCCCCCTTCATTGCTAGTGTCATGGATTATGTGGTGCTTGCCACAACTAGTTGTAGACTTGTGGTTGATATTGCTATTACTACCATGGTCGTTATTGAGTTGTCCAATTTTGAGGGGGTATTGGGTTTTTCTAGGCTTCTGGAGGCACATAGTTTAATGAGGCATTATACCAATTACTAGAATTTTCAAATGAATTAGAATATGGAGAATTAAATGAAAAATTATCTTGAGGCACACCTCTTCTTGGTGGTCATTATCTCCTTTGTGCCTCATAGAAGACTTTCCCATATTCATCCACTACTTTGAATTCTTGCATTCCTTTCTTTTATTCTGCAAAGTTGGCTATCCTTTTGCACTTACAATCAATCTTCTTTCTCTAACAATGTGAGCAATAATCAATTATTGTTGCCTCTATTTATTCTTGTTTCTTTCATTTATGTAATGTATCTAATTCGGTGGCCATACAACCGATGATGTCTTGCTTCATATCCTTAAGTAGGTTTTTGAGTTTCATTCACAAACTCTTACAATAGTATTTGTAAAAAGGCATAGCTCTATTATTGTGGGTCTTCTTCATGGTTGAACTTACATAATTCTACATATAGTATAAATACCATCAAATGAAAATTAATATATGTCACCCCCACCAATCACGTCTAGATAATCTAAATACTATTCATTGAATCCTCTCAAAAATATGAGTTTAAGTGACTCGAGAGATAGTTGGTTTTGCTTGGATTTCTATAAAAAGAATAGAAATCTTTCAAAATAAACCTCTGGTGGTTCATCCTCATTTTGTTTCATTCTAAATATGCCATCCCCTTGTATATCCCTACTTCTACAATAATCTTGATATTTGAGTAGGAATTTTTCTATCATGGTCTTCTAGTTAGGTACATCATCTTTATCAAGTCCCATGAACAATTTCAAAGCAACATCATCAAGAGCTTCAAGGAAAAATTTTAAACAATGAGCACCAACGATATAGTCATAGCTTTTTCAAAGGATGTCAAATTCAAACAAGAACGTGTTTGGATTTTCAATTACTAGACCATGTAAATTTGGCAAGATGGGTGGAATATTTTTATTGCAATTTTCCCTTCTTGATCATAAATGAGGAATTCAAAGGAGAATGGATTGATAGAATTATTTTGAGTTGCTTTTTCAACCATTATATGCTAAACTAAAATAGACCCTAGAGATTTTCTTGTAGCAATTTTGGTTATTAGAGAGGTCTTTAATGAAAGTTTCCCAAACATTGCTTCAGGGAATTGAATAGTGCGATAGTGGGATTTGGAAAATGGCTCGTACATTAAGACTAATTAGAGAAGGGAAAAGTCTCCTTTGTGCACTTGAATCTTGGCGAATAAATGCCTCTTGGGAGAATTTTGTGGACTTCCCTTTTGGTGTGATAAGTTCATTCCCTTGCCCTTGGGTCCTTAATGCTTCAACCGTGGGTTCTTTGGTTGTAGCTTCCTCTATTGATACAAATGCTTTAATTGGGTTGGTTGTTGTTGATGTCACCATCTCATGGAAGGAATTGTCCCAAGTGGTTTTTTTCTTTTTTGTATGCAATTATTTCAAAGATGAATGATCCTACTTTTTTGCACAATGTTAGGATAAATTATTATTATTTTCTAGGTGTCTAATACTTTATTGTAAAAACATAAATTTTAAGGTAAAAAATAGTAAATTTTATCTCAAAATCCAAAAATCCTAAATCTTGACACCATCCTTAACAATAACACCAAAAATAAAAATCACAATCAATTCCTAATTAAACTTGGTGCAATTAAAGTTGACACAACTCAGTGAATAGGCTATCCATTGGTAAAGAAACCATTTGGTTCATGTCAATACTCCATTTAAATGTAAACCTATGGGCACATTCATTAGCACGATGTTCATACTATATGTACAACATTTAATTCCTAGGAGATTGAGGCTCTATTGTTGTGTACAAGGGAAGAAATAAATATTGTAAATGCTTGTTGCACAAAGGAAATCTTTTCTAGATGTGGAAATATTTTTTGAACAAATCAAAAACTAAATATTAAAAGTTGCAAGCTAATGTAGATGCTACATATTACTAATATAATACAATGCATGTATGCTTCAAAGTAAATGTGTAGGAACTTATATGCTAACAATATAGAAACCTAATTATAGACCACCTCAAGTGGGCCCTTGCTTGGTTAAAAATATGCATTCCTCTCTTCCTCTAAGTAATTTGTTGACTAAATTAGAATGCTTCAGATGTTCATACAAACTACAAATAAGAGAAATTAGAGAACATAAATTTAATATTTTATTAAACTCAACAAATTATATTGCAATTAGCTATCCTCTTTATCTAGTAATTAATGTATTACTCTAGATTATTTCCTATTGCTCTATTGTTCTTACTTGTTGCCTTTATTCTATTATATACCATAAATATTGCTACATCAATCCTAATACTTTCAAACATTCATAAGGAGGATGTCTTTATTTAGAAATAATAATAAGATTATAAAACTAACTCTTAGATGGTTAGGAAACAATTCCTATCAAGATAATATAATATTTTTATACATGGTCATAAGAAGAAGTTCATTGTGAAAAATAAGGATGAGTAGATTAAATCATTCAACTTCATGTAGGTTCCATCTATTTGTTTGAAAAGTTAACACTTGTCATCTATATATGAACTCTTTGTCCCTTACTTTGTTATAGGTGCACTACAATCCTTGGTTGCATGGAAGTTATTGTCACAACTATAGTCATGGGTGTAGGAATTCTATAGTTACAATTATAAGCATGCTTCAATCATGGTTATAGACACACTACATTCATGACTATAAGCAAGATACAACCATGTATATAGGTTGTAAACCCTGGTTGTTGCAGGTAAGTGCTCAACTTTGTTGAAGTTATTTTGTTACACTTTGAACACTTATGAGCATGCCAATTATTATAACTAAGATAAGAATTACTATATTGTTATGGAAATAACTACTTTTCAATATACAATCATTCAATAAAAACACACATTAAAACTAGTGTTTTATCAAAGTATTAATCAAAAAGGTTTTTCAAAGGATGTGAATTTATATGAAATGTAGATAAAAATAGGGAAAACGAGTGTCAAATGAAGGCAATATTTGGGCTCATCATCTAGTACCCATGTGATCTCTTTCCCACCAAGTGTCAAGTGTAGGATTTATAGGATAAATTTAACTTGTGGTGTTCGAAGGGGGCCCTTTAGCTTATTTCATTTGTGTAGACTTGTTTGAGGGTTTGGAGAGGGAATACTTTAATTAAATAAATAAAGTTGTCTTAAATTAATATTTTTTTGGGAAACTTGTATCTAATTAATTGTGTTAATAAATTGAATATTCTATTATTATAAAATGGATTTAGCTAGGGCCACACATTAAAATAATATAAATTCACTTATAAGGAGCTAAAAACATTATTATTTAAAAAGTGATTTTAAAATATAACTTCTAGAAAGGCAGGTTATAAAAGAAGGTTGAGGAGACTCCTTTGAGCATTCTTAATATTTTTATTATTTGGTATTTTATTGAAACCCTATTTGTGGTGTTGAGAATATTTCTTCACTCTAAGGCGAAAACCTTAAGGTGAAGATTGGTTTTGAGAGTGAAAGGTATACCCTAGCTAATACAACATGATTCGCTTAGGGTCATGGAATGTGTTGAAGGATTTAGTTTGAGATTTTGTGTTGAATAAGAAGATTTATTTCTTAGGATTTTGGTATTGAGATGCAAGGTAAATTTTAGTGTGATTCGTGAAAAAATAATAAACTCGTGTGAAAAGAATTGGGGATTTCATGCATATCTTACAAAGGTAGAGTTGAGGCAGGTTTATACTATAAATTTTCAGTTGTCCTAATAAATATTATCTATGTTATTTTCTAGCTACCAATCTTCAAAGGTTTTTCATACTTTACGAAGGAGGGTGTTAGAATTTTAACAAAATTTAATTGGTCTTTGGAGGATTTTGTATTCAATTAGGACTTCTCATTCAACCGCCAACCTATTGGAAGGTTTAAAGGGACTCATGGGCTATAAAATTATTTTTTTGAAGATTTTCAATTCATTTAAGACTCTTTTACACTTGTTGTATAGTACAAAAGAAATTCATGGAGTAAGAAGGCAACTCAAGAACTCCTATATCATATAGGACTATAAAAAAATTAATTGCTAGCTTTTGGTTTAAGTCAAAAAGTGTTTTAGATGCTGACAGGGGTTACATGGGTTTTTTTAAAAAGTGAAGATTGGAGAGTTATAATCTTAATAAGACTCTAACATTCCTAGGCATCAACTTTAGGACACTTAATAAGAGATAAAAGGATAGACAACTTGCCTTGAAAATTCATGAGGTGTTTAAAGGTGACTTGGAGGAAACACTTTAGCCATAGGGATAATAGTGTTCATAAAATACAAAAGTTAATTAATATCTCTATTTATCAAGGTAGCAACTACAATAGTCCTAGTTCCTACTACAACACATCCAACAAGTTTATAATCATTAATTTTGAATTGCATATTGGTAGGGTTGATGATGTATTGATTTAGCAATCAAAAAGTGTACCCCATACTATCATTCCAATCCATTGTTACATCAATAAGAGGTTAGATTTATTTATTTAAGTCTAAATTCGTGATTGTGAATGAATAAAATGATGTTATCAATAGTTTGTATGCCATTTGTTTGTGAAAATGGCAATGCATTGTTCAATGCATACAAAATGTTTGTTAAAAATGTCAGTATACTTGTGAGTGAGATGTAGTTTTTATTTATTAGATAAGCAGGGAAGGGCCCTAATCCCATAGAATAGATATAGACCAAAAAAGAGCAGAGAGAGGTGGGAAACAACACCACCTTAAAACCAAAAAATAACATTTGATTTGGCACGCAAGCCCAAATTTAACAAAATAACCAAGGTACAACCATTATCAATCAAAAACATAAAGTGTTTACCAACATACTTTAAACTACGAAGACCATTAATAATATTGATGGTATTCCAGGTGGTATTCCACCAAAGCCTAAGGAAGATAACAAAATAGTCCCAGATATTATAAAAAGCCAATAAAACCCATCAAAAAATAGCAGAGCACCAACACAAGCCATTAGCTGGCTTTTTTAAGTAGGTCCCCATACTCTCCCATGAGAGCAATGTATTCACGCCAGTCAGGGCCCTCTATTTCATCCAGCAACTTCAGGGTATCAGTTTTCCCCTATTTCTTTAGTTTCCTGGTTAGCTTGGTTTCTGCAGAAGCCGTAGCAAGCATTGCTCTTCTCATCAACCTGTTAGTTACTCTCATGAGAGTAGCTAACGCCTTGTCCATATCTTCAAACTGTACCTGCAAGAAAGTCTGCTTTTTGAAAACTCAATACTTAAATCCTTGGCTTTGTTCTCCACACCACAAAGCTCAACATCCTGCTCTTTCCTGACCTCAAACTTTTCCTCGGAAGGCTCCACTTGCTCCTCCTCTTCCTCCACGTTTTACTCCTCCAAACCATCCTCCCCCATCTCATGGGCAGTGTCCTCAAAGTCCAAATCTTCAGACTCTTCCTCTTCCTGCGCTTCAAAATCTTCATACCCCAATTCCTCCTCCTCATTAGTTGACACTTTATGTTTTCCTTTTTTCTCTTTTGAGGCCACCTTTGCTAGACGAGCCAACCTTCTTCCTCTACTACTACCACTCCCTTTCCCTTGTAGAATTTCTCTATCCTCCTCCATTTGGTTCCCTTCCTCAAAGATATGAATTACATCTCTAGGATTAATGTCACGTCTTGGTTTCTTCACTTTTGAGGGCTCCAACAACAAGGGAGAGTGTTTCCTCTTTTCAGGAATTGCTTTAATAAACTGTAATACAAAACTTCTCAAATCCTCACTCTTCTGCGATAGAGGGGTAGAAGGATTAGACACATTAGCCATAGGGGAGTTACTTTTTGCAGTGATTAGCACACGCCTAGCAGCAGAAGCAGGAGGGTGGCGGGGAATTGGTTCTTCAACCGGGATGTAGTTGTTAATAATCATAAAATTTAGAAATATTGAATGACTTTCAAGTTCCACCAACTATTTATCAAAATATCTGTGAGCTGGAAAGGTTGAAAACTTGAAAGTTTATAAAAAATGGTAGGGGTCATTACAAAGTGTCAAGTGTAGGACATATATGACACATCTAACTTGTGGTTACCTTTTAGTTTTTCACCACAAGTTCTTATAAGGTCACATAGATAAGGTTTTTCACCTAATGGGGGACTATCAAGTTGCCACACTAGGTTTTCAATTTGACAAATCAAGTCTATTATATTTTATGTAAGACACTACCAACAAGCCACATATAGAAGATTTGTATCTTAGCTTGCATTCATTCTAGTTACATTCATCCTATTTAAGAGAAAGTAAAAAAATATTGTACCCCTTTGCATGCTTAGATCTTATCAGTTTCTCCACTAGTTTGCATAATTTTTAGAATTAAAACAACTATAAAAGAAAAAAATAGTAAAAAATTTCAAAAATCAAAACATAGAATAATATTATATGTATTCCTCGCACTTTGATCCACATTGGGGTTCAACCAAACATAGTTCAAGGGTTTCAGAAATAGGGCCTTCCCACTCATATCATTCCTTTCCTTCTACTTGAGAAATTCAATGTACTTGGAGAGTCTTTGAGGCTTGTTACTCATCTACCAACTTCAAGAACCTTACCTCAACCTAGGCATATGCATCCCCAAACAAAACCTCTTATTCACATCTTGCTACCCCCAACTGTTGAAAAATGAGGTGTTTTCTTAGCTTAATACTTTGTAAAACTTTAATATTGCTGATCTAAGTAAGTCTTTTCTTTGTTACATATATTCTTTGTGGATGATTATCTTGATTAATCCATTTTACTATTGTAGAATGTAGAGAGAATTATTTAGAAGAACTAGACAGGATAATAGAAGGATCACATGTAATGTCCCCTTCTCAAACCTGATCATTCATGTGACCGTTGGCCTTTTTCTGGAAACCCGAAGGCTAGTCGGAAGATAAAATTAGGGTTTCCTATTTTTGAGGAGGTCATTGCTCAGAGATGGTGGATTCAATGGCGGATTCTTTCTGGGTTTTCAGAGAGCTTCGCAGTGGTATGTTCATCTCGGCATTCAGAGCACTTTCTGGAATTTACTATTTTTAGTAAATTCTATTTTTAGCAGCTTTCCAGTTGAGTTCAGCTCGGTTGACTTCCTGCTTCAGTTTGGTCAGATGTTTTGCTCAGTTGGCTTCAGGGCACATTCGGAGGGATAAGCTAAGTCAATTAATTAAAAAAAAGTCACGTTTTAAATATTATATTTTAACGTTGACCATGGGCCTAGATTTAATGACTTAATATTGTTTTTAAAAAGTGGTCTTTGAGGGTGGCACCCTCATTAAAAGATTATTTTAATTAGTGCCAAAGTCAAAAGCAAGGTTTGAAGGGCGTATTTATCAAAAGGATGATATTTAATTAAAATATCAAATCTTAAGCTTTGAAGGAGAAAGTACGCCATCTTGAGGAGATTAGGGTTTGGGCTTGAAAGTGAATTTAGGGTTAATTGAAGTCAACTGGAAAATTATAAAAGGAAGGCCTTGAGCATCATTTCTTCATCTTTGGACGACTATACTGTTATGCTGCCAGATTGGCTCTGGAACCGCTTCGAGGAATGAAGGCCTCCTAGCTCGGGCATCGCTTCATGTTTGCAAGACAACATCTAGTGGTGATTCTTAGTCTAGTTTGTGAGTTATTGAATATTGTGCCTTGTAATCTGCATTTCGAATCTTTAGATTTCTGTTTCTGCATATTAGTCAAGTTCTGGAAATTGCATTGTTTTAGACAGCAGATTTGAGTTTTTAATCATAAATCCTAAAAGACAAAAAATATAGTTCTGGGTATTGCATCAATCTTTGAGTTTGTAAAGGGCGCCCATATTCTCCAGTTTATAGATTTTTTAGAGCTTGCATTAATTTTTAAAGGAAAGTCGCCCCTTTCAGCTGGGCCGTACCATTTCATTGCATTGGGATTCGTGTATTAATTGTTAGTTGCAATTTGGGACTGCTTTTGGGTGTTAGCTTGGGCGCTATCATTAGTAGAGTGTTGTGCATCAGAAATTATGTCATTTGAGCAAGCTATTAGTAAGATATGAGCATATAAGCACTTCTAGAGATTGCTGTTTATTCCTTTTAACAACAGATTGTAACAGAAACAGAATTATTGTATTGCTCCATTGAAGGTATTACTGTTCAGGACATTCCTATCCGAGTTGAGGGTAGCTCTCTTTGTTGTAATGCTAATCATTCAGATTCATGAGACATTGGCAGGCGAGTAATTCTTATTTGTAAAACTGACAGTAGTACTGGCAGTCATTCACATTATTGCTTAGTCTGATTTGTAACGCTCTTTTCATTGAAGTTGTCTGTAATAGCTAAATCTCCGCCCTATGGTAGCTACTCTCCCACTTTGGGTTAGCAAGCACATTCTGGGTGTCGAGTAGTTTCATCTTTCAGCATTTCATTTCAAGCTTTGCTTTCTATAATCACTCTGTCATATGGTCGCCCCTCACTCCGCATTGGATTGGGTAGCACATACTTGACGTTGAGTTCCTTTCTGTATTTAGAATAGAAGACCCTCTGACCAATGCTCGCCATCATCGGCGCCATTCTGGTTAGAGTTCTTTCTTGCAAGTTTTGGTTTATCATCTAACCTTAACGGGTTCACTGCTTTGTAATTTGAAATTGTAAAAATCAAAAAAATTGGCTCGGAATATTTCATCACACAAGATATACCGTGGAGAAACCCTTTCGGGAAAAAAATCCACCAAGAATTATTCTATTATTCAATCTTTGAATTACAATAGCTCCAATTCTTTCTTGAGAATGCTTCTTCTGTCTTTACCAATCTTCTTCACACTGCAATAACAATTATGAAAACTCTATTCAACTTGAATGAGATATAGAGACAATATGCAACCTTGTAATCTCCAAATGGTGATAATTACAATGCACAAGCTCAAGCCCTTGAAAAGGTACGCCATATTCCTTCAAGTAGAGTTATTTAGTGAAGACTAAAGCTTACAACATGTGCATCATGCATTTGGGTGTCCCAAACTGAAGCTACAACTTCTCCTTCACTTTGGTGATAATTCCAAAGCTCTTCCTCAAAGTTGGCGCCCTTAAGTAAAGCTACTTAACTGAGCCTTCAAAAATATCTTATCATGCATAAGAGGTAAATCCAATAAAGCATCTTGTGTGCCCAAGTTGTCTCCAAGTGCTTTATAGTTAACTGAAACATTTACTCAACACCATTTCCAAAGAATGGTCATTCCTTGTTAATTGGAGGTAGTCCCTGTTATCTGTCATACAACTCAATGTTATTAGCCATGCATTACAAGTTAACTGAATCTAACTACATGCAACTCAAAATAACCAACATGCATGCAACATGCACTTGCATGCAACTGAAGATAACTGAACCGAACCAAAACTCTGAACTAAACTAAACTGATTCTGAACTGAACTGAACACTGAACTGAACTGATCTGCTGAACTTCAAGCATGCAAACATCAAATCCTAACTTCTAGGATCTTTACATGCATTCAGAAGTGTTAACTGTTACTCTGTATAGTTAACTGAACACAAGGTGAGTTTCACCTTACCATGTGAGTGTCCCATGTGTCCCTATTATTTAGGAACTACTATGGACGCCCTCACATGCTTTTCACATTTAGAATTAATTACAAATGTCAATAATCATGATTATTTCATCAAATATTAATCTCACAATAATCTTAGTGTTGTTGAACACATTCCAAGAATCAAGGAGATACATGAAATAATTAATGTTTAGGATTTGCAATTTAATGGCAACCTATTTCCAACATTCTCCCACTTGACATTATACATTGCAATTATTCTAAACAAGGAATAATAAAACAAGTACAAGTCTCAAGGCCAATGGCCTTCTTGCACCAACTAATCAATTTGTGCTAACTTCAAATGCAACCTGCATAATCATGAAGCTTCCAAGCAAATGATTAAAACCAAGAGAACTTATCTGTATGGTTTCATAAGATAATTTGTAACATTAATTAAAGTGTTAACTTTCTCAATTAATACCTTCCCATTATCAACCAAACCATTACCTTTCCCAAGCCTCTGTAACCAAACCACCTCTTTAGAGGCATGCTAAACCACCGAGTGTGTTGAATTCACATTCAACCAAGGTGTAGACTCCTCGGTCTTTTCTGTTGAAAAACTTTTCTTACAAGTAACCATTCCAACAAATGTCTCTTACCACAAGAGAATTCCAGCCTCACCTATTTCTCCAAGTATCCATGAGGACCTGTAACAAACCAATCCATGCCAAACTCCAAATGCAACACAACACTTTCATGAAGTAATCAAGCAAATGATTAATGTACTCAAAACTTAAGAGAACTACACAAGATCAGTGTCAAAGCTCCAATCATGAATCGGGAACATAAACATGACATCCATGATCTAACCATCTCCTCTTAGGAGATCACATGCATCATAACATACTTATACATCCTAGTCTCAAGAGAACCATGTAATATGCCAAACTCTAAATGCATATCAAGAGTAAACCATGACATCCATAACAAATATACTCTAAACCAAGAAACCATATCTCTAATCACATGGAGATAACCTTACCAATGATGCATCCAAGTCACTGCCAACACCTCCCACTGAATTGTGATCTTGAGTCACACATGGCATCGTGACTACCATCCTCTCTGAAGATTAATGTAACATGAAGCAAAGAGTTATCACAAACACTATTAAAATAACCAATGCATCATTACTATTATCGAGGACTCCTCTGTAGAAGAATCAAAACTCTCTTTCTTGTTCTTACAATCCTTCTTCACATGTCCTGGTTTCCCAATTCCAACACTTTACCTTACTTCGTCCTTCTGACTTACCCTTCCCTTCCTTGTTTCCCTTAGGCTCCTTTTTCTTAGGCCTACCTTTTACAAACAAGGCATCTTGGATTTCCTCCTTAGACTTCCTCCTCATCTCCTCTGATAGGAGAGTAGGAATAATGTTGTCCATCTTTGGATTTGCACCATTTCCACTAATTGCAACAATTAGATTTTCCCAAGAATTTGGTAAAGAACAAAGCAATAAAATGCACTTATCCTCATCCTCAAGCTTTACATCTACGGATGCTAACTGACTGAGAATTAAATTGAAAGCATTTAAATGTTGTGCTACTGAATCACCATCTTTCATTTTCAATGAATATAATTGCCTTTTCAGATACAACTTATTGGTGAGACTCTTAGTTTGATAAATATCCCCTATTCTTTTCCATAATTTATATGCACTGGTTTCCATTGAAACATTTAAAAGAACAGCATCAGCAAGACATAACCTTATTGTTCCTCTTGCCTTTTTATCTAACTTAGCCCAATCTTCATCTGAAATAGTTGTAGGTGTCTTTGTCTCATTATTAACCGCTAACCACTGATCTCTTTCTTCAAGAAGATCTTCCATTTTTAATTTCCACATTTCATAGTTAGAACCATTGAACCTTTCAATCTCTAACCTTGAATTCATTGTAACAAAACTTAATTCCAAAATCAGCAAATAACAAAAATAATAAGAGCTCCCACTAAGCTAAAAAACCTCCAATCTTTTAAGAGGTGGCATCCCAATACTCTACCCAAAGCTCTGATACCAAATGTTGTAAAATGAGGTGTTTTCTTAGCTTAATACTCTGTAAAACTTTAATATTGCTGATCTAAGTAAGTTTTTCTTTGTTACATATATTCTTTGTGGATGATTATCTTGATTAATCCATTTTACTATTGTAGAATGTAGAGAATTATTTAGAAGAACTAGACAGAATAATAGAAGGATCACACAAGATATACCGTGGAGAAACCCTTTAGGAAAAAACTCCACCAAGAATTATTCTATTATTCAATCTGAATTACAATAGCTCCAATTCTTTCTTGAGAATGCTTCTTGTCTTTACCAATCTTCTTCACACCTGCAATAACAATTATGAAAACTCTAGTCAACTTGAATGAGATATAGAGACAATATGCAACCTTGTAATCTCCAAATGGTGATAATTACAATGCACAAGCTCAAGCCCTTGAAAAGGTACGCCATATTCCTTCAATTAGAGTTATTTAGTGAAGACTAAAGCTTACAACATGTGCATCATGCATTTGGGTGTCCCAAACTGAAGCTACAACTTCTCCTTCACTTCGGTGATAATTCCAAAGCTCTTCCTCAAAGTTGGCGCCCTTAAGTAAAGCTACTTAATTGAGCCTTCAGAAATATCTTATCATGCATAAGAGGTAAATCCAATAAAGCATCTTGTGTGCCCAAGTTGTCTCCAAGTGCTTTATAGTTAACTGAAACATTTACTCAACACCATTTCCAAAGAATGGTCATTCCTTGTTAACTGGAGGTAGTCCCTGTTATCTGTCATACAACTCAATGTTATTAGCCATGCATTACAAGTTAACTGAAGCTAACTACATGCAACTCAAAATAACCAATATGCATGCAACATGCACTTGCATGCAACTGAAGATAACTGAACCAAACTAAACTGAACTAAACTGAACTGAACTGAACTTAACTTAACTTAACTGAACTGATCTAAACTTAACTTAACTGAACTTCAAGAATGCAAACATCAAATCCTAACTTCTAGGATCTTTACATGCATTTAGAAGTGTTAACTGTTACTCCGTATAGTTAACTGAACACAAGGTGAGTTTCACCTTACCATGTGAGTCTCCCATGTGTCCCTATTATTTAGGAACTCACTATGGATGCCCTCACATGCTTTTTACATTTAGAATTAATTACAAATGTCAATAATCATGATTATTTCATCAAATATTAATCTCACAATAATCTTAGTGTTGTTGAACACATTCCAAGAATCAAGGAGATACATGAAATAATTAATGTTTAGGATTTGCAATTTAATGGCAACCTATTTCCAACACCAACTCTCATATCACAAGACCAATGTGAACATTTTCCCACTTGTCCTAGAGTACCTCCGCTATGTCTCATCTTGCCTAAACATCAATTAGAACCTCTTCAAGGAATTCAAAGTCCAAATTAAATAAAAAACTAATTCATCCCAATAATATTTCTTGACTATAGTTTTCTTGTTAACTTTTAGTGAAGTTTCTTGCAACTAGCTTTGTTTAGCTATAAGGTTTGGTGTAACCATATAAGTGCATTTATTGAGTCCTTATTTTAGCCATATCAACTTTATATATCTCCAAGAAAACTCCTTGGCCAAACAAGGTATCACTTAAGGTTGCTTTTAAGTCTCTCTTCTTTGAGGCTCTAAAATCTCATTTTAAGTTTCTTTTGTAAATCTTAACTTGAGCCTTTATAGTTTGCTCTAGCCTAACCCTTAAGAAGTCATGTGATGAATTTACTTCACTATATCTTTTGCATATGCATGGTAGATAATGATTATATTGTAGAGTCTCAATGGAGATACAATGATAAAATTATTTATTTAGTCACTAAAGAAAGGTAAAAGGGACTAGTATAAAAATTTACTGGATCACAATGTATCATCCTAGGATGACTTCATGAGAGTCTTCAAGGATCATTATGGAGTCCAAATTGATCCCGAATTTTCCATTCATAACTTCAAAACTATTAATAAGGGATTTAATGAGTTATTTCATTAACTTAAAGCTCAATTTATGAGAGCAATGATGTGTGTTACCAAGTCCTTAAGACTAACTAAGCCAATGTGTATATGTTGTACTACAACACATTGGAATCTAAATTTGGTTTCATCTATGGAACAAAAATCTAGTGACTTTACGAGAAGCATATAACATGGGAATGAATATTAAGAGAAATATTTATACCTTTAGATAATTCTAAGAATGCTAATGTGAGAATTATTTCACGTATGAAAGCCCACCTAGTTAAGCCATCATCCCCAAATGAAATTTTAGACAAGATTATGGGTGCTTTAAAGGATCCATCTTATCAAGTCTCTAAAAATGAATAATATAGGGTAGTATAATCTAAATAAGACACACCCTTCAAATATTCATGGTAATATGTTGGGAATTAAGATGTCTTAACCTTAAAAAAAAATATAAATTATTTATAAATTATTTACCATTTTCCCACATTATATTTTAATATTATATAATTAACCTTAAATGAAAATGGGGCGTGAGATTTTGAGTTGGCATTATGTGTCACATGTTGGTACTTTGTAAGTTGTTGTAAGATGTCATTAAGATGCCTATACATAGTAGATTTAGAGTGCCTTATTTAGAGGGATTCTATGTCATAATCTTATGACATGAAAGAGCTTATAAGAGAGAGGTTGCTTTGGAATCTTGATTAGTTATGATAAGGATTTATTATTTTTTATGAAGTGTGTATTTTAAGATATTATGATAAGTTAGGCACCATGTTGGGTGAATAAATTTAGTTAGTTATGAAAGTTGGAAGAGTGTAAGAGAATATGTTATTTTTAGTAGATAGTGGGAATATCCAAGGTGACATTGGAAAATTGGTGAAAACTAGTCATCATCTTTATGGGTTTTTTAACATATTATATTAAAAACCACAAATGATTTCTAACTTGAAGAGTTGTATGTATGTTGAATTTGTAGGCGCTGGAATGCTACCAAAATTATGCTTAATTTGTATGATGGTGAAGACTTTCTCTACAAGTGTGTTGTAATCTCCTATTAGATATAAATAATAAATTAAGTTTTGGAGTGTGGGTTTTTCACTTGAAAGTGTTTTCCCACATAAAAATAGTGTAATATGTTGTATTATTTATGTTGTTGATTTATATGTGATTCTCTATTTTTATAATCATTTTAGATATATTTAAAAAAATTCTACACACTTCTCCTCAAGGTTAATGTAGAAAGTTGATTCCCCACCCCTTGCTTCCTTGCATAATCTAGACAAAGGGAATAATCCATTCTAAGGTAGAACTTGTAAAAATTAAATACTGGATCAAAGGCCAATGAAGAGAGGCTCCTAAGTTGTTACTTGCACATGATGTATAAAATTTCAAGAAGAATCCCCATGGTGTGGCATTTATGTTTCTTGCCTCATGTATAATGTGTTATTATTAAGGAAGACCAAAGGGAAGAAGATGAGTATGTGATTAGGGATTAAATTAGTTACGAACCAAAGTGATTTACTCATTCATTAGATTATGATGCATAAATATATGTGTCTAATCAATATGAATTACCCACCCATAACTTTGCTCACCTCAAGAATGTGATGAGATAAAAATATAAGAGTAATATTGTTGACGATGATATTAGATTTTGACATGTGTTGTGAACACCTAGGTTAAGAATGATTACAAATCAAGTAAGAAAGATGTCGTAGAGCTTGATTTAGGCCTAGTTATTAAATTCATGTTCTTTTTCTTGTTTTAAAATTGAGTAGTGGTGTTAGGATTAATAAGGATAAAATTGGCTCCTATTAAAATGTATTGAGTAGTACTATTAGAAGAAAAAATATCCCTTCTATCAAAATTGACTACTCCAAAGGTGTATGTTCCTAAGGGGTAAGAACTAATGCCACATATGTCTAATATTAGGATAAAGAAGAAACCCAAATTTCATGAGGAGTGAAAAAATTGATGGGGGAAAGAAGTGTTGGACTAATCACCAACGTCAAACATGTCGATCTTTTGGTGCAATGGCAAACATGTTCCAATAAAAGGTATCAAAGCCATGGTCATGGGTTCAAATCCCATTGAGTGACACAGAGGAGGGATTGTTGGACTAATCACCAGCATCTCCCTTTGGAATCAGGACATGGACTAACCACCTCCCGTGGATCCATTTATCTTTGGTGTTTGTATTGGGTGTTAACAGGTCAATCTTTTGGTGCAATGACAAACGTGTTCCAAAAAGAACTTAGGAAGGCTAAGATAAGTTCTTATACGAGAGTTACTCCTATGCAATAGAAATTAATCTTTCCAATCCTAGAAGCTCATTAAATAACTCTTCCTCCTTTCACACTAGTACTCATTATGTTGTGTTTGACATGGATTATGACCTCAAACAATTGAAGGTTCAAGTTATTGTGGTGGAATTACTTAGAATACTAAAGCATAGGAATATAGCCTTTGATTATTTAAATGGCTAGATTACCTCAGCTAAGTGAGCTAATGAACAATTACAAGGAAAGAGTTTTCCAATGAGGAAGCTCAATAGATATACTTGATTTTATCGTTGGTGGAGAGTTAATGGATGTGGATTTATTTTATACTTCCCTACTAGTAAATTATTTGTTAGTTCATAACTATATGATTGATTCATGTTACACCTCGTCTCTTAGTTACCAAGTTACTTTTACCTTGTAATTAAATATGATAAATGTTTATCAGAACTTTAATATGTTCAATGAATTATTATATTGATGAAAAATGCAATGAATAAATATGTATTGCAATATGATTACTTTAATGATCAGATGATGCAAATGATTTATGACACTAATGGATTTTATGTGAACGACTAACTACCTATGTGATGTACTAAGTTGAATGCAAGAACAAGTTTGAACCTCCATAAGAGAGGGGGAGTATCACTCAGGAGAGGAGCTTGGTCTGGTAACCCTTTATGAGCCTAATTGAGCATACACACACACTCACACCCTAGTTGGTCTAGTCGAGTCAAGATAGTTATGAAATGATAAGTAACCTCCTGTCAGGGTTTGAGTGTGTTTTGTATTGGTATGTGGTCTTGGTATTTGATGTCCTTGATTGGGAAAATGTGATTAAGTCCTTTGTGTGTTCTTATTTATATCTATGTCGATAAGTATATACATCAAATGTATATGTATATATGTATGAACGGTAACTCATGCATATGATTACATTATATGTATAGGGATATGAGTTGCATGTTTATGACATATGTATATATATACACATTTTGTGTATCTACTCATCGATGAAGAGGAATATATATATGTGATTAATATTATTAAATATTAGATAATGTTATAGTTGTATATATTAATATATATGTATATATGCACGTATTTGATAATACATACATACGTATATGTATTAATATACGTAATATCTTTAGATTATATATATTTTTGATTGGAAATATATATATTTATAAAGTAAGCATTGAAGGCGCATATAAAGCACGTAGAAGGAGGAGTTTAGTGCTACCATATATAAGTAAATCCTATGCTATGCTAAACATTCAGGGAGACAATAATACTAAGGCATTGGAAATATTACAATGCATATGTATAAAGATTAAAAGCCAACATAATAACCATAATATGTTGTGCCTTAATGTGCATAGGGAGGTAATGAATGAGTAGCACATATGTACAATGCTTAGCAATAAAGTATGAGCCAAAATATTGTCTTTAACTAGAGCTAAAAATATTCATAATGTTATGCTTAGATTGCACTTAAAACAAACTTAGACCAAGTCAACAAAGACTATGAGGCACATATAAAGTGAGTACTACTGTGTATACGTTGAAATTGGAAGTGAATGCATTTTTAATAATAAAAAAGTAGTCAAACCCATGCTATTCTCCAGGGTGCCAAATTATGAAATGTGGCGCCAATATAGAAGTGAATGGAATGCATAAGAAGTCTGTAAACTGCACATAAGTCTAATAATGCAATATCTTAGCCTTGAGACTCAGTCAAAAGTAAACTTGGCAACAACATGAGAAGGAATTTGATTTAGGAAACTTTCTATTGAGCTTTTTGTTCATTTGACTCACTAAAAGAGTCTCGTTTTCCCTCGTAACAAGTCGACTCAACCATTTAAATGGAGAGGAATGTTATGTGTTTCAATCCCGTAAGTTATTTTGATGAGTCGTTGCATGAGGATAGAAGGGTGGCAGAAATATTAACTTGTTTTTAGCCTTTGGTTGCTCACATTTTAGTATATATAGAGGTGCTCATTCTACCATTTGCTACACTTCTCATTATGATTACTTCGTTGTTATTTTGCTGTAATTTTTGTGCTAGTGAGATAAGAGCTCAAGAGTTAGAGAGTTGCTTTTCTATCTTGCATTTGTGATTGTTGAGAGATCTGGTGAGAGGTTAAAAGAGGGAATTAAGTTGATCATTGAGGAAGTATCAAGTGGGCTTGAGGAATTGAGCTAGGAAGGGAGTTTAATCAATTGGAGCTTTTATACAGGCATGCTAGTTTCTATACCTTTGTCTTTTATGTTGGAAACATTAAATAGTTTTGATTACTATGTTGGAAAGGAATGGGTTTGAGTATGTTGTGATGCTTGTTTATGCTTGCATGTTCTTGGTTGTTTCTTGCTTTTGTGGAATCTATCTATTGGGTTAATACTTTTATATACCCTATATGGGAATTTAGATGATGGTGTTTCTATTTAGACTATACGTACAGTTAGTCTATAATATACATATGCAAAATGAAATGTAGAATATATCGATGTCTTGAGGTAGCTCGAATTTGTTAGCTTATAATGCTAGGTAAACCCTTGTGAATAATGAGGTTAGCAATACAATGACAATGATGGTATGATAGACATATCGTTGTCGATAGGAAGTGACGTCATGCAAACCATATTGATAATTTATACTTGATTGATCACTTGATCGTTACTTTACTTTTGAATGAAACCCTAGGTCGAGAATAACCTACTTGGTTGGGATGTTTAATTGATTATTGATTAAAGCACATAGGTTAGGATTAACCTATATAATCGGATTGATCATTTGATTGAAGTCATTTATTGTTGAAGGTTATACTTTTGATTGAAGCCATTTATTGTTGAAGGTTATACTTTTGAAAGAAGTCATTTATTGTTGAAGATTATACTTTTGATTGAGGTCTTTTATTGATGAAATTATACTTTTGATGAGAGTAATTTATTGTTGAGATTACACTCTTGGATGGATACTTTTATTGTTGTGATTGTACTTTTAAAATAGAGTCATTTAATATTGTGACATTATGTTTATCCTTGTGGTTAATTGGTAAGATAGAGTTGCTTTGAGATACTTAGTAGCAATGTCATCTAGATATGAGTTAATGGGAGGGTTATTCTTGAGGTTGGGATAATCCACGAGAAAGGGGATAGCCTTCGAATAAAATACTAATGGTCAATACAAATTGAGCAATTAAATGTGGTGAAAAAATGACCTCACTTGAAGTTCCTGGGTGATGAATCTTTGGCCAAAGTAGTATAGGTAGCCACTATCTACACTGTCAGTTTATCGTGTGATCCAATTTAAATTCTAGGCCAAGGAAATCATACATGTAGAAGTAGACATTATGGTAGCTCTAGATATGTAGGACACGTCACTATGCTCAGGAAAGGCTATTTGAAGGATGAGGTTACCAAACCAATCTCTTCGTCAAAGGGAGGGCCATCTTACCAAATTATGGTAGATGTGCGGGGAACCACAGTAAGTCCATGGAAAGCGCTTGAGTGATGCTTCTCCTCATGCAGTTGGCGACCAAGATTTGGGAGGACATTCTGGATCATTGGTATTTCTAATTCAAGAATTGAAGATGTACGGTCCAGTATTACAGACAACTAGAAGGTATGCACCAAGGAAATGAGACATCTAGAATGTATGCACCAATGCTGGGACATTTGTATTAGTTTGTATTTCTAGTACATGTAAGCTTGTTGAAGCTATGTAGGTAATCATGTATCCATCTATATGGAAATTGTAAATGTGAAATTTTATATTGAATATATTTATGTAAAGTGAAATCATACTTATATTATTGAAAAGATTCTTTGAATATACAATGTAAAAGTTTGAATATATTATGTTTCAAATGATGCATATATTATGGAAAATAATTTTTTTTAGTGCTCATTAGGTTTGATGCATAAACTATTCACTTATAGGCAAAACTTAGAAAAATTACTGGGTAGAACAATGGGCATGTTACAATTCCAATGCCTCTAGTAACATAATGTCACTTGATATAAAGAAATAACTAATTTTGAAAATATCAAAAGCGTCTCAGAAGTGTTATATAATGGACCCACAAGTAGTGTCAATTATTGGTGTAGTTAGCACAATCAAGACACAATTAGTTGTGTACTTAAGCAATACCATCTAGTGAAATGGGTATGTTATTTCTAAGAAATGGTCCCAACATCCATAAATGAAAGTATTCAAATGGAATTATCTTATACCATCGTCCCCTAGGTGGTAAAAATGTGAAATTATACAAGGAGAAAGGGTGATGTATATAGTTGAGGATCCTTAATGAGGTTTTCTACTTGGATATAAAGGTGCAATTTTTTTTTGGCATCTATAGTTATATTGGTAACCTTGTTGATTTGGTTGTTAACCTTACCCCTAGAAACATTAACACCAATGATATTTGGACATTGCATTTTGATGACATATATTCAAAGGAGGATCTAGAGTAGGGGTTGCCCTCAAACCTCTCAATGGTAAAGTTCTAAAGTTTTTAATCAAATTTGTCTTTTATGTACTAATAATGTTGTAATATATGAAACATTATTCCTTAGTTGCCACATGCCTATAAATGAGACTTTTTTTTAATTAAAATTGAGTATATGATTATAATAGGTTACACTTGGAGGGATCCAATCTAAGATATGTTGATAGCCTATTACTATTTAATATAGAATCTAATACAATCAATGACATGCAAAGTGACTTATAATTACTAACTTTTGACCATTGAAAAATCAAACATGCAAGGCAAAATAACATAATTTAGTTCATTTTGACAATAAATAACATAGTTAGAAGGTCATTCAACCCAAAAACATTTTAATGAGAAGAAATCTATTCTCTACAAAATTAGCATCCTAGGTAGGGTTAAACCTTATCCATACCCAACACAGTTAGGATATCACTAGAGCCCTCAAGAAGGGTCAATGTGACTAGTTGTAACATCCTCTATCACAAACTTGTTATTGGAGAATTTATACACCTACCAATGTAGTGTTTAACAAAAACCCTACTCTCTGAGTTGACCTAGTGAACAACAATATTAACAAAAAATAGAGAAGAACAAAATAATGATGAATATTTTTGCCAATTTTTTCATTCATTCATCAAAACAAAGCTTCCCATTAAAAATGATAGAATAACAACCCCATAAGCTCAATAATTTTGGCATGTAGTAAAGATAATAGTGATGGCAATCATTATTGACCTAAGAACATGTAGAAAACTTAATAAAACCAAACAAGACAAAAGGTATATTTTATGTGCCAAAATCAAAGAGAACTCTAGAAATAAGGTCATTCAACATGTATTAAAACTCTAAGTGCTTGAAATGCCATATAAAATTCAATGCTATAATCCTTAATGCATTTTTAAAGCCTAAGACGATGAATCCTATATTATCAACAAATGTAAATTCATTTAATAAACATTATTTCAAAATAAAAAAAAATCTATACGAATGATACCAATCACAAACGTCACAATAAACAAAATCTATACGAATGATACCAATCACAAACATCACAATAAACAAAATCTATACGAATGATACCAATCACAAACGTCACAATAAACATTTTTAACCATTATATTGTTTAGGTTTTAATTCCCTAATGAAGGTTAAGTTTTCCCAACACTCATAAACATGCAACAAAAACCATGTAAGGTTTCTTAACATATGTAGGTTTAACTTTAAGCCTAGGTCATAGCCATAAGCCCTTAACAATTTTATTAATATAATTTTAACTCTTACATTACATAAATAAAAGAATAATTCTATTTATCCTCTAAATAACAATTATATAAAGGATTCACTCAACCAATCTATGTATCTATCATAAATAAGTTATATAATTATTCATAGGTCCATATATCTTGCATATGTAATTATGCCTATCTATCTCTCTATTTTTTTTCTCCATCTGTCTACTTGTTTATCTATCTATCTATCCATCCATCCTTCCTTCATAATATTTTCTTATATTGCTAAGATTCAAACTCAACACCCTATAGGTGCCTATAACATGACTGTGTCATTAAACCAAGCACTCTTACCCATATACATATAATTACCCAAATACATGATATATATTATAAATATAATTTTGTGTATCATATATACTATAAATATAATCATGTGTATCTTGTATCCATGTGTGTACATGTATATATGCATGCATGTATATGTAACATACACACATATATGTGTGGGTATGCATGTATATATATACATATATATTCATATAATCACTCAATCATATTCATAGTCATATATAGCAATTATATAATTATTTATATACATGTATTCATAGCTAAATTTATTCTAAATAAAAATTCTATAATTAGTTGTATACTTACATACATACACACATACATACATATATGTATGTATATATACACAAACATATACATACATACATACATGTATATATCATACATAAATACATATATACACATACATATACACACACACATGTATGTATGTATGTATATAAATAATTATAGAATTTCTATTTAGAATAAATTTAGGTATGAATAGATTTATATGTATGTTAATAATTTTATAACTACTATATATAGAATATGAATGTGATTATATGCAAATTGAGCAAGCATATTATCAAAATTAAACTAGACAATGATCATATATAATAAATGGTAATCAAACACAATAGTAACTTGAAGGACTAAAAATGAACCCAAAATCAAATGCTATTAACTTCTTGGAAGCTAACTTACCGCCTAGTATGTAGATGCATAATATCTCATGTAGGGAATTCTATATGACCTATGATAGTGACCAAAGCATAAATTAGTTTTGCTATTATCATAAAAGCACAATTAAATTGAGAAATTTGAAATATATGACAAAGTTTAATAACTTGAACAATCAAACCTATAACAACTTACCAATCCCCAAAACCTACAAGCACACATGCTGTGCAAATAACATCACTTGAACATATAATGATTCTAAAAGCATGCCAATCAATCATCATGAACGTTTAAGGGATGATCATCACAAAGATTGAAAGGGGAGGTAATAACATCCTTTCCCACTTGAAAATGTACCATCCTTAATATTAAACAAACACAAATAAGATTTAACTTAAAATTTATAAGTCTCGTTATAATAATAAAATATTTGCAATGAAAATAAATGCCAAAACATATTAGGGAAGCTCTTAACCACAAAATCCTTATCTTCCCACATGACACTTCAAGTGCTCATCCAATCCCATCGGACTAACACCTACTAAACCATTCTATTTTGTATATTAATGTTGTGTTTATCCAAAATTTTGATTGATTCTAGGATTATTTACCCTTCCTTGACTGGTAGATTTTGCCAATCAAGAACACAAGAAAGATTAGAAAGATATTTCCTAATTAATGCAACATGGAAAAATCGTAAATTCTTTCTAGAGAAGGTGGTAGTGCCAAGTAGTAAGCTACATGGTTAACCACTTTTGAGATTTCAAAAGACCCACAAACTAAGGAGCCAATGTCGTATCTTTTTCCAAATTTTATGAAACTTTTCCATGAGTTTTACAAGTAACAATAATTTTTCTCTCCCTTAGAAAAATTATGGAGTGTTTTGTTTAAGTTTTTGTGGCTTTTATATCTATTTGAAGATTCTTTCAACCTTTGCCTAATGATCTTTTTCTACTCATCATAATCCTATAACAACACTTACCTAATAACTACTTTATTATTAAAACCATCCCAACCAAATGGTGTCTTGCATTTCCTAACATACAATGCTTGAAAAGACACCATTTTATAAATGAATGATATGCATTATTACATGCAAAATCTACTAAGTGCATAAAATCCTCTTATTTGTTAGGTTGATATGTGTACATTCTATATTATTTTAAGGGGTAAACTCTTTTGACTCGAAGCTATGAACTAGTGAGGTCACAAACGAGAGACCTCATCCCCAATTTAAACATTCAATTCAATTTCACCCCAGTGGGGTTTGAACCTTGATGGCAAGAATAAAACCACAACTTAACCATCATACCATGCCACTATTGGCGATATGTGTCTATATTCTAAGTGTATCTTATCAAATTTAATTAAATTACTTTGTTTCCCCCTTCATTTTTTGGTAAACCAACAACAAATTCCATACTTATTATTAACCATTTGTGGTTGGGTATTTCACTCTAGGATACATAATAAACCCATCAGGTTGACTATGTTTAGCCTTTTCCTTTTGACATTGTACACATTTTATCACAAAATGTGACACACCAAGCTTTCCTTTTGGTCAATAGAAATATGTTTTAAGTTTGTACAACATTTTAGCCACACCAAGATAAGCATAAAGTGAAGGTCTATGTGTCTTTTCCATCAATTGATGTCTCAAGTTTGTTATATGTTTAGTATTTAAAGACATTTAATTGCATTCATTTTACATCCTCTTAGATCTAAATATCCTCTCTCATTCTAACGAGCAATTATTAGAATATCCTCTCTTATTCTAAGAAACAATTATTACATTTGAATTGGTTCACTAACAAGAATCAAAACCTATATATTCATCCTAGTAGTATATGCACTATCAAAGCTTCTTGTTTTTTTTATCATTGTCATGATTGTAATGCAAACTTTTCAAGAGTTAACCTTGGAGAACTTGTCTCCTACCAATTTCGAAAACCCTTTAAAGGTATTCATAAATATTGCTAGTCGAGATAACATAGTAGACAAAGGTAAATTTGACAAATCTAAGAGCACGATCATGAGCATAACCCAACAAGATTGAATTTGCATGTTAGAGGACATATCCATAGACCTAAAAGTGACCTAAATGTATGAACTCGACCAAGATAGAAACATAAATCTGACATAAAATTTGTGACAC
The DNA here is from genome assembly GCA_007258455.2 of Sequoia sempervirens. Classification (NCBI taxonomy): domain Eukaryota; kingdom Viridiplantae; phylum Streptophyta; class Pinopsida; order Cupressales; family Cupressaceae; genus Sequoia; species Sequoia sempervirens. The sequence continues at coordinate 15,834,561 of VDFB02270651.1, read as the reverse complement.
ACAAATAGAAAAGTGTCATTCCCAAATCAAATATTTTTCAAATTCTAAAATCTCCGTAAATAATATTCATCTTAAATTATCAAACAAAATATACTTACTAACTCAACATTAATTATAATTTACACCTATAAATCTAAATTAATTTATATTTTTTATGAGTTAACCTAAAATACTCAATGGAAAGTTTATTTTCCATTAAAAAATAAATTGAATAATCAAATATTTCATAAATTAAATGAAAATAAATACCGTTCTAAATTATTTTTAATTTTTTTAAAGGGCAAAACTTAAATTGGAAATAATAATATGGTCAGAGAGGGCGGGCAATCTTGAAAAAACTTAAATTGGGTGGGCTCCTCACTCGATTTTAATCGGAATTCAAGCTGTAACCACGGTACAAAACCCTGGTAAAGAGAGTTCACGAGGGTGGTTAAGGATACAAGTATCTACTTTTGTTTAGGGTTTGACCCCCTTTCTCCTATCTTCCGTGGATAGGTCAGGAAAGCTTTTGAGCTGTCCGCGCTTTGTTCTCATTAAATTGATTGACCGTGTTCTCATCTTCAATTAGAGGGCATTGTTTTGCCCTTGGAATTACTCCCAAGCGCAGCGAGACCCATCCAACGGCAAGGTTGTTTCTGAGCAATTCTCAGGTTTGTTGCACTTTAGGGTTTGCAGGCGACAGATCTGGAAATCTGTAAGTATTATTTGACTGAGATTGTTGATTGTAGGGCTTGGATGACAATGGTGGCGGCAGCGGCCGTTGGCACCGGGCCTCGTTATGCCCCTCACGATCCCACGCTTCCCCATCCCTGGAGAGCGCTGGTTGATGGCAATACTGGGTATTTGTACTATTGGAATCCCGAGACTAATGTTACCCAGTATGAAAAACCCCTTCCTCCATCTCAACCTCCTCCTCCGTTGCCGCCTGGTCCACCACCCAGTGTGACCCCCTCGCACGCCACCACTGCGGAACCCCAGCCACAGCCCCAGCCCCAGCCCCAGCCCCAGCCCCACCACCACCATCAGCAGCAGCAGCAACACCACCAGCAGCAACAACATCCGGTGGGTAATTCTGATGTCGCTACAAATGGTATTCTCATGTCTTCCCACCACAAGCTTGCTGGCGTTCCCATCTTGCGAAATCAGGACCAGGTATGCCTCCGCTCCAACATTTAGGGTTTGTTTTTACATAGCAAAAAATATTTTGGGTTTTCAATATTAGCTTCTAATATACTCTGCGGGGCTAATCTGTACTCATTGTTTTGCTATAATAATGCCGTGATTGTTTAGTTGTGCTCCTGTGCTTGGACATCATCCTGTCTAGCTTTCGGTCATGGGGATATATATTTTTTCCAGGTTGTGGGGGATTTGCAGCTGTCTCATCACTTAAAATTCTTCTAACTTTTTTAATTGAATACGCAATGGCCAACCTGGCCAACCTGAGAATAAAAAGGCAAGCAATTAATCCTCGCAAAATTGAAATGGCCCATCTGAGAATAACAGCAAACAATTTACTTTCCAGAATTGAAAGAAATAATAGAAGATGTTTATAGATCACAAGGCCAAAGATGGCCTGCGGGACAGCAAACCCTGTAACTACATTTTTCTGAATTGCCGCTCTTCTGCTGTATAATTTGATGATGAAATCGTCTATTTCTCCACCTTGAACAAATCTTGAAGCTGCTGCTACAGTGTTTGTGTAATTTGCCTGGTTGTCATTGCAGGGTTGTACCCACTCTAAAAAAAAGTGTTTCTCTGATCCAACTGTCCCAGCTGTGCAAAATATACAAAATGTTTCATACCATTCCTCTTTTTGCTTCTTCTGTCTGCCCGTTTGATATTCCCGAAAATTTAGTTTCGCAATATTTCTGGACCTGTCTATGTAATATTTTTTATCACCTATAAATATTGCCAAACTAATTTTATTCTGGACTGTGGAAATCCTAAAAAAAGCAAAAAATAAATACAAATGTCCAAACTGGGATTTAGAAAAGAAGCAATTAAACCTTGGCAGGATTGCAAAAAACAAACAAAAGAAATTAGTTGAAAAAGTTGAAATAAACAATAAAAACTTAGCTTAATGTTTCTAGCACACAAGTTTTTTTGACAATATTATTCTGAAAATGTGTTCAGAAAGACAACCACGAATGCATTGTATCATAAGTTTTTCTATTTGATCGAGTGCACTTACTCTGTTAAATATCATGTGTTGCAGGGAATGGGTGGAATGCACCCTTCACACATTCCAGTTGGTATTGCTAATGGTTCTACAGTAACAGCTACCCAAGGTCCAGGTCAGATGAACGGCTCTTTCAAATATGGGCCAAGTGGACCTAATTATGGTGTTCCACCAGTTAAGCAATCCCCAGCAACGCACATTGCCAGTCAGCCTCCTAGCTCAGGAGCTGTGGATGCTTATCGGATGGAGCATGAAGTTACTGCCACGGTGTGTATGGATTGCCAAATTTGTTTACTTTTTATTGTTCTATATTGATAGTAGTTGCTGAGATATAAGGATTTATAATATCCTAAGGTCTTTTTTGGCACTCATTTCCTACAATTTTTGGACTGTCTTGTATCTGGGACTATGTAATCAGGGAGACAATGTTCCTGCCCCATTTATGACGTTTGATCAAGCTGGATTGCCACCAGAAATGCTTCGAGAGGTAACATCCCTTTCACTATATGATCCTAAGGTAGTTTAATAAATTTGTGGGTTAAAGAGAAGTCTGCTCTATTGGGCATTGTGGAGTTGATTTCTTCCATTCTTAGTTAGTTGTTTACTCCAATAGCATCCCAAGACATGTGTGGATAAACTCACTTGTCTGTTATCCCTTGTACTTGTGGCAGGTGCGATATTTGCTCCAGAAAGGAGCATATGTCGTACGCTGTACTGCTGTACAACAAAAACACAGCTCTCTGCTCTCATGTGGGAGCTTCATATTATTGGGGCCTGTTTGGTCGGGGCTCGCTGTCACAGGAAGGGGCCAAGGCTGCCAATTTATTGGGTCAGCCATTTATCTTGAGAAGCCTAATGCATATGCTTCTTGTTGCTGTAACAAGTAGCCATGCATGTTGGAACACTTCTTGTAGTTATTGTTTTACTGATTTATTCTCACTGTCATTGATGGTGGATCTACTGATATACGGGACCGTGTATTATCTCTAGGTAGCAGATTTGTAACTTCTTATATTCTGTTGTATGTTGTAATGCAGCTACAAAATGCAGGTTTCGCGAGCCCTACTCCCATACAGGCACAATCATGGCCTGTTGCTTTACAGAACAGGGACATTGTAGCCATTGCAAAGACAGGTTCTGGAAAAACTTTAGGGTATCTCATGCCCGCTTTTATTCACTTGCGACGTCATCACAAAAATTCACAGATGGGACCTACTGTGCTTGTTTTGGCACCTACACGAGAGCTTGCTACTCAAATACAAGATGAAGCTGTAAAGTTCGGCAGATCGTCCAGGATATCATGCACGGTTTGTTACTAATCTATTCTGGATTTCTATGTAACTTAATATAATGGCATCTACAGAATAAGCTCTAACTAGTGATCCTTTATCTGTTGCAGTGTTTATATGGAGGAGCACCAAAGCCTCCTCAGCTGAGGGAATTGGAAAGAGGAGCAGATATTGTTGTTGCTACTCCAGGAAGACTCAATGACATTCTAGAGATGAAAAGAGTGAGCTTGAAACAGGTATCATTTTTAATACTGGATGAAGCTGATCGCATGCTAGATATGGGTTTTGAACCACAGATAAGAAAAATAGTAAATGAAATTCCCCGACAAAGGCAAACCTTGATGTATACTGCAACTTGGCCCAAGGAGGTCCGGAAGATAGCAGGTGATTTGTTGATGAATCCGGTCCAGGTTACTATAGGAGATGTTAATGAACTCTCGGCAAATAAGTCGATTACACAGGTATGTTTTTTATGTGTGCCACATGATGTGGATTTATTGTTTACGTGTTTACTTTAATCTGGCATGGTTTATTCGACTATCAAAACAAAATTTATTTTGCCTTGAAATGTAATTTACTGGTATGGCTATGGGGATTGGTTGTTTGCTGTTTTTTTCTTGTATCCCGAGTTGGTGGTAGACCTGCACTTGCCTATATGAAAGTCTAAAGATATAAAAAATATAAAGTATATGGACAAAAGGAACAAAAGACAATATCATTGTTGAATACACGAAATAAACAAAAAATAACATATTAGTCATTACTGATAGTTGACAATTCAAAATATTAAATGAGTCATGGACATTGAAATATTGATACTTTAAATAGTCTTTATTGTTTGTTTAATAGAGGAAAATTCAAAATAGTCAAGTGGTTATAGTCAAACTTAGGAACTAGGTGAACAAATCATCACATTGCTCTTCATTTAGAGAGTTCAAATCATCAATTGCTTTGTTACAGACAGATGCAGTGGGACTTGCAGCTGTTAATTAAATTGTGTTTGTTTACTGTTAATATTGTGCTTCAATGATGACTGTAGCACCCCTACTGGCACTGTTATTTTTTGTGTTTTTATTATTACAGTTGGGTACCCAGGAATCCCGGGGTTACTTGGACCAGTATCACTAGTAGAATGTACTGGTACAGGTCTCCAAGGAAGTACCTGGCAAAGGTAGTTTTAAATATTTTTTGACTAGTTAAAACTATTTTGCAGTATATAGAAGTAGTACCACCAATGGAAAAACAGAGGAGATTGGAACAGATTCTGCGAGGACAAGAACCAGGTTCTAAAATTATAGTGTTCTGTTCAACCAAAAGGATGTGTGACCAGATTGCTCGTAGTCTTGGTCGTTTTGGAGCTGCTGCTATCCATGGGGACAAGTCTCAAGGAGAGAGAGATTGGGTTTTAGCTCAGTTCAGAACTGGGAAATCCCCAGTGTTGGTTGCAACAGATGTAGCTGCAAGAGGTCTTGATATCAAAGATATAAGGTACAAAATGTTTAGTTATTGCAGGATCAATTTTGGTTTTCCTTGTATTGTATTTTGAGGTATTCTCTCTTTCTGCAGGGTTGTGGTAAACTATGACTTTCCTACTGGGGTTGAAGATTATGTTCACAGAATAGGGCGAACAGGTCGAGCTGGTGCCACAGGATTGGCATATACATTTTTTTCTGATCAGGATGGAAAATATGCACCCGAACTAATCAAGGTTTTGGAAGGTGCAAATCAAAAAGTTCCTTCAGAGTTGAGAGATATAGCTGCTCGTGGTGGAAGTTTTATGAAAGGCCGTGGTGGAAGATGGGATTATGGAGGACGTGGTGGAAGGGACATGGGTCGTGGCTTTAGTGCTGGTCGTGGAGAACCTTACAATGGTGGCCGTGGGGATTCGTATGGTGGCAGAGGAGGATGGGGAGCTTCTGGAGGTAGATTTGACAGAAATGATAGAGGGGGATATGGAGGCCGTGGAAGGCATGAGCGGGATACACGTGATAGATATGACAGTGGTCGTGTTAATTTTGAAACAGATTATCATGACCGTCATGATAGGGGACGGCATGACAAATATTTGGGTGACAAGGAGAAGTCCAGTTCTAGAAGATCTGATGATCAGGAAAGGGGCCGTAGTTACAGTCAGAGCTATAGCAGAAGCCCAAGTAGAAGTAGAGGGCGGAACTATAGTCGGAGCTCAAGCCGGAGCCGGAGCCGTAGCCGCAGCCGCAGCCGCAGCCGCAGCCTTGATAGATACAATGATAGGTTCAGTACATACAGGGGTGGCCCACCCGATAACATTGTTGGTAACTCACCTTGGAGAGCTGGGTCACCAAAAAGGAGAATTGGGTCTCCTGACTTATCCTTTTCACCTAGAAGGGGTAGATCACCTCATATGCTTCCAGTGAATAACAGAGATGTTTCCCCACCTGGCACCAGGTCACCCTATTGTGGAGGTCCTTTGAATGAAAAAGGCGGCACTTTGTGATGGTTCTGCTCTAATCCACGGTCGTATTATGCATTTGAATGTTTACCCTGTTTTTGCAGTTACACTCTTATTGTCATGATACCGATTTTGCATTTGCAATTGAATTTTTTGCAACTAAAATCTCAACTCCAATTGGTCTGGCTCGATAGTGTATCACAAACAGAATATATATCTGAAATTAATTCCGACTTTTGAAACATTCAATGATCGTATCATGTAAACCAGGACCAGAATTATCTATATATAATGATCGTATCCTGGTTATGTTCTATGTATTTTTGGCAAGAGTATTGGAACAGGCTATACTGGTCAGGTTCTTGGCTTGCACTTCAGTGAATGTGTTATTATGTATACTCTCAACGTTATTGTTTTGGATAAGCCTTAGTTTTATAATACTGTACGAATTTCATGTAGGCCTACTTGCTGATGTTTTTTTCTTCTTTGAATAGCCGAATTTTTATGTTCATTAAATTTATTACGGTGGGCTGCAAATAATTGATTTTGAGAGTTGTTAACAGACCAACCACCGGTAATATGGTTGGAAAGTCTAGTGGCACTTCTGCATTCCTAGTTGTAGCCCTGGCTGGTAATAACATAACACAATAAGTGATGTGTTATGCATCTTCATGCTAGTGCCCGTCCAACAATCATAACCCCTATTTCTAAATGGCGCATATTGTGGGGATTTTCTGTATGAATTTTATGGGGATCTTCTTTGTGAATTTTGATGGGGATTTTCTGTGATTTTCTGTTATCGCTATCCCCTCGAACCACGCTGTTAAAGATTTAACATTTATAATATTAACATAATTGATTTGTAGCAGACACTCTTATGATATAGGGGAGAGTACCTAGTACCCGAGCATGTTTCAATAGTTGTGATAGTAATTGTGTATATAATGCCCAATATTTTTATTGTCAATATTGGATCAATAGTTGTGACTTTAAAGTTGTTAGTGTTGATGATGACTACCCATAAATAAACAAAATGTATTCCTTTGATCTAAAAAGCAAACCAATCATGTGATTCTACATCAGTGCTCAATAAAACATGCTGTGAATGCACAAGTATTGGTCTCACTTTTTTTTTTGGTTTTTTTGGAACACCTTGACAGAAAGAATGCTGGTGTGGCATCATAATTGATGATGTGGCCTTGAAACCTTAGTTATAAGCAGGAGACTTGTCAAGTAAGCTGCTGTAAAAAATTGAGAGTGATTTGAAATTTCGACATAGGATAATTAGAAGCGTGAAGTTAGGGTGCACAACTATTGGGTCCTCTCCCCTAATGCTATTCCATTTGAACTTGATAATTAACAATGTATTATTTCTTACCCCCACCTTCTATCAATTTAAAAAAAAAAAATTAATTATTTTTTCATAAGTAAAAGCTCAGAAATCATATCAACATAGTAGAGGAGGAATCCACAAGTGCAGAAGTGACTCATAGGCGTGAACTTGATCCAAGACATGGAGTTGCACGAACATGGACATTCTATCTGGATCGTAAACAATCCAAATTATAAAATCTCATTGAAGATTCATGATCGGTCATCAAAATAAGTAATCCTGTTCATGCTTTCCTAGAATAACACTAAATACTAAATTATCCTTGACCATAGCTCTTATTAGTGTTGAGAGGTATTTTAAAATGGTAGCAAGGGTTGGAGTGTAATGACGCGAGTGTGGTAACAAGAACTGTTATCTTTTACTTTCAATTTGATATTTGTTTACATGTCAAAATATTAATATTTAATATTTTCAAAAGAAGAAGCATAACATATATGCCTACATGTATTAACTTAAATAAAAATAGTTGTAAAGTAACTTAGAATACCTTTTAAGTAAATAAAATAGTTCCAAATCAATATCTCGTCATTTTTTTTAGATAGATGTATTTTAGATATCTATGCTACTTTATTAATCTAGGTTAGTTTATGTTTATGTATTTGTAATGTAATTGTTGGATTAGCTTAGATTAAGTTTTTTGACCTTTTAACATTTTGGTGAACATGTTTGCTCTTGCATGAACTAGTTTACCCTTCGGTTTTTCATAAAATTTAGTGTTTGTAAATATACATTTTTTTATTTTACATCTTATATCCAGATCTAGTCTTCTTGTCCTTCTCACGTTTCATTGATGCATCCCTATTTTAGGGCTTGGTGTACTTATTCATATACCCCCTCTTTCACTTACCCTAACTATCCTTGCTATGGCTTCAAGGTATACATTTGACATTTATTTTTAGAATTGATATATCATTGATTTTCTTTGATTTGTTAAACCTTAGAGTGACTTACATTGTCTCATCGTGAATATCCTTTCCCACTTCATTACCAACCTCACTTCTTATGTCACTATGTTTTATGATGATGTCCATCTTCTATGGCTTGTGATGGTGACTTGACTACTATTTCATCTCTACGTGTATTTGATAGAACTAAGGATCTTGGTTTGTTGCAGCTTTTCTTTTACATCTATGGATTCTCCTCCACGTGCTTCTCTTGATTCATCTTTCCTTGACGAATCTAGTGATATAGATAAAAATGTTTCACCTTCACTTATAAATGATGAAAATATACTTTTTCTCCTTTTGGTGATACACTTGGCTCTTTTGGGATCACTTATCTATGATGATTACCCATGTGGCGAGTTTCCTCCTCCTCATTAGGATGAAGTTGAGAAAGTAGAGGAGGAAAAGATCAAGGTTGAAATTGCAGCTATTACTTCCACTGAGGCTAGGAAAATTGTCATAGATAGTGGAATCATGTTATTACTAGGATACACTATCCCTGTGGCTATAGCATATGATGTAGTAAGAAGAGACCCTCAGACTTCAATATCTGAGTAGTTTGAGGATAAGGTGTTTGGATTCGGATATAGTCCAAAGTTGCATACTCTTGCAATTTGGTCTATGGCACCTAATACTGGTAAACATGATGTTTCTAGGCTTATTGAAGAGGTTATTGGTTTCTTAGTGGTCAAAAGAGTCACAAATATAACTCATGTTCAAGCAGTCAAGTTAACTGCTCATGCTAAAATGCTTAGTGTGGATACTACACAAATTTCCTAGAAAAAGTATGATTCTTTAGTGAAGTAGTATAACAAGGCCTTGGCTGAGATAAATAAGATGAGGGCCTCTGTTTAGGCTACTCAATAAAAAAGGACAATAACCCTTCCATCCTCTTCTTCCTCAGATTTGTCTACATAGGATAAGGAAACCTTGGTCTTGAAAATTAAATATTTGAATGATCAGTTTAATACTAAAAAAGAAAATGTCAAGAAAGCAAAGATTGAAATTGTTAAGGTGGCGAATGAGATCTTTGAGGATGTATTAAAGCATAGGGTGACCAAGTTGGTCAACAAGGTTGATGATGTTTGGGTTACCTATAGGAATATTCATGAAGCAAACAAAAAATTTGCATGTACAAGAGGCTTTCAAGAATGAATGAAATAATTGGAATACTAGGTTGAGTGCTTTAAGAGAAATGATGCCCAGAATGAAGGAGGATCCCGAGGCACCTACTAACATTCCTGAAATCTTGCAAATTATTGACTTAGTCAATGAGATAACTATTTTCCATGAAAAGTTAGGTGTGTAGCTCCAAAGTAAGTTTAAAATATTTAAAGAAATGGAGGAACGTGGTATGCCTCGGATATTGAGTCTAAAAGGTGAGTTACAACCATTTGACACCTGGAAGAAAGATTTGGGAGGAATGCTTGCAACAACTATGATGGCATTGACTGTCATCAACTACATCCTATTGAATCCAAATATTGATACAATGGTGGAGATTGAAACAAGGATGGACTTTTTTGTTAAAGAGGCTAGGGTCTTAATTGATGCTAGATACTCTCAATATAGTACTAAGGTGAAAGGTTTATTGAATGTGAAGTGGCCAATTGAAGAAGAGTATAACACTTGGTTGGAAAAATACACAGAATGAATTAGTGTGGGGATTGATAATGAACAAGGTAAATAAAGGATAGGAGAAGAACAATGCATATCCTGAATATAATATAGATTAGGCTTTTGATAAAATAATACAAAATATTGTTCTCTCCTCAATTAGAAATGGGTGGCACGTAATGCTGATATGGATCAAACAATTTTGTCTTTTTATTTGCTTTCCTTATCTTGTTTCGTAAGTTTTGCTATCTGGTTTTTTCCACGGTGGGCTTTTGTTTAGTGCACGAGGAATATTTTGAAGCTGTTGTAACAAACAAATGATTCCTTTTTTAGTTTGGACCTGTTTTTTACGAGTTGAGGTTAATTTTGCCTCATGTTTATTTTCACCACCTGAAGACTCGAGTGTAATTGGAAAAAGGAATATTTGTTGTAGTGTTCCAACATATTTTTGACATGTGTACTTCCTGGCTTGAGGCTTGTTTTTGTCTTTCATCTCTATAAGAAGGAATTCAGGGCTAAAAGTAGTAGTTAGTTGAAAAATTGGGTTAACACTATGAAATTGTAAGAGAAATACATAGCATGTTTTGTGTCTTGTTTTGAGTTAAGAGTTTATTACCATACATGTAATTTTGATAACAATATAGCCACTACAATACAGAGTAATACCAATTTCATGGCTATTTTCTCTCCTCGTATGCATTTTATGAGTTATGAATGAAAGAAATCAAGGATTCTTTTGTATTTCTCTGTTGCTCTTAAATGGATGTTTAATTTCATGCTTGCTTATTAGTTCAATGAATTAATATAAGTGTTGGTTGAGATTAAAAAATCATAATAATTGGGTGCTAGGATGGTTGTAAGTAGTAATAATCATGAATGCCATAGAGGAATGTTGTAATGCAGGGTTTTTTGAGATTATAGGTGCTATTGTTTAAGTTGTTATTGGGTCACAAAGGTTGATATTGACTTTGTGCTTGGGATAAAGGCATTGGTTTGAGCAAAGCATTTTTGGTTTAGTTCCTGTGTTGATTGATTGGCTAATCACTTTTAATTTACAAATTCTCAAATGGATATCGCCGTAGTTGTTTTGTGTTGAAGTTCTACCTTCTCATGATCCAAGTATAGGACATTGATAAATGAGCTGCCAACTTGTTTGATGCACTATGTTGTTGAGTAGTTTTATGAGAAGCATTTGCTATTGACAGTGTATTTAGTCATAACTGTGTGAACTCTTGAGTATACATTGTGGGATTACCCTCTCGTGTTTCACAAAGCCCAAAGTGTAGGAGTGGAATTCTTCCAGGTTCCACTTGTTTGTTGGTCAATCCCTTTAGAGTCTTGATTATTGGAAATGGAAAAGTCCATAGGTATTTCTAGAGATGAGTTTGGTTCTTAAAAAATAACCAATAGATTGGCGACTCTATTAGTGACTATCTAAATCCAATGTCTCTAGTTCAGATCTAGTACAGTCAAAGTCAGTTGTTTGTTGTGATATTATTTACTGTTTAAAGAATAATCAATTTAAATTTTGTTGCATTAGTCCCATCATACTCAGTCTTATGCGTCAAGTCTTGTTCCCTTCTGCCACCTTGTGTCGGATAATGTTTAAAGTCTTTTCTAAAGTTACAAGTACAAAATCAAAGTCCAATCACTTTCTATTTCCTAGTATTTTGGGTGGCAAATCTGAATTCTCTAATACCAGTTTAAAGATCAGTTCTCAAAAGGAAAATAAGTAGAAAGATTTTGCAATATTTGACGTCATGAGGAAGACCAAAAGTTATGTGAAGAAGCACCTTGAGCAAAAGGAAAAATTTGAACCTACAAAAGAGAAGCAACCCAAATGGGTCAAGAAACACTCTAAATCAAGTCTGTTGATTCCCCTGTTGATGCATCTCCTACTTTCATTATTGATGTAAGTAGTGCTAGTATCCATGAAGAGGCGCATGAATTTCAAGGGTCTAACATAGACCAAGGAATTTTTTTGGTTGAACAAGTGTTTGATAATGAGCTTAATATTTCAAGAGAGGAGGATAGGTGGGAGTTTTGGGGAAAGAATAAGAAGTTTTAAGAGCCTTTAACCCCTAGAATTGGCTCCATTTTTAATGGAAATAATTTTAAGCCAAAAGGTGAATCTCTTGATGAACAAGTCCACTTTTCTCTTGAGGAAGATCCTATTGACGAGCCCTACTATACTCCTGCCCCAAGTGAGCTTGGAGATGTTCTAGAAAATGAGGAAGATATAGATAAAGACATGAAATCTATAGAAGAGGAAGAACTAAGGCTTCAAAAAGAAGAAGAAAATAGAATGAGGGTGTTGAAAGAAAGGGAAGATAGGATTAGAGCTAAGCAGCTTGAGAGAGATGCTAGAAAACAAAAATTGGAGAAAATGAGAAATAAAATTTTTGAGGAAAAACTTTTTAAATTTTCTTCTAAGATGACCAATGATATTCCTGAAGTAGAAGCCTCAATGGGAACCTCAACTATTGTTACCTACACTACATCTGTCTCAACTACTAGAGCCTTAGATCCTCATGTTAATGCTAAGAACACATCATTCATAGATCAGGGGAAGAGACCCATTGACCAACCTAAGAAAACTACCTTCAATACCAATACTAATACCAATACCTCATCTACTGAAATCCCCATGTTCGATGTTGTGGATGTGTTGTTGATATGTGGTTGTTATTTATGTCAACACTATTAGCATTTGGTGTATTAGAGGTTGTATATGTCGAGGATATTGAGAAAATTGTAAAAGAAAGTATTCCTAGTTCCCAGTGGAACTGTGCAAGTCATGAAGGTGTCCTATTATGTACGTTGAAAACTAGTTGGTGTAGATTAAAGGGTTTATTGTTGAGTGTTTCTAGATCATCTATTGGAAGTTTTAGAGGTCCGAATGAAGTTTTGATTGTGTTGTGGTCTGACAGTGTTTCTGTGGTCTCTATCAGTGTTCCTGAATGAAGATTGTGTGATTCTAATAATCTCAGTTGTTGCGGATGTTTCTTTGTTGTTTCTTGGTGTTCTCAGATGTCTCTAGATCATTCTCTATCTTTGTGGTACATCCACATTAATCAATGAGCTTGTGGTTGAAGATCTTTTCTTGCGCATGTTCGGTTTTTCATGTTCCTTGCTGACATGTTGGTGGTAGCGTGTTGTGGATCTTCGTGGTGGAATTAGTTAAAGTATTTTTGTGTTGTAGGTGTTAATTTGGGTCTCCACTATGTAGTGGCCGATCTTGGTGGATTCACATTAAAAATTTATTTGTAAATTTGGGCCAACATTGCAAATATGTTTTATTTTCTTGGCCGACTAAGTTGTGATGAAATCTCATGTAGTGGATATATAAGAGCGATTGTTTCATTGGTGTAGTGTGTTGGAAAGGTGTTAGTGTGCTCCTATGTGTGTATGTGCGAATATCATTCGATTGTCGAGCAGAGTGTGAAGAAGATTGAGCGAAGTGTGAAGAAGGTTTTTTACTGTAATCGGGCTTGTGCAGAAGCTATTTTCTTAGTTCATACCCTCCAGATTTTAATCCTATTTTGTATTGTTGGGCAGTGAGCCCCTTTTGTATTTGAGCAATGAGCTCTAGGCAGTGTGCCTGAATGCATGTGCATTCCCCTTATTATTTCTCATTATACTTTTAACAGGGTATAATATTGTTGACTAACATCCACCGTGGTTTTTCCCCTAATAGGGTTTCCACGTAAAAATCTTGGTGTTCTCTATCTCTCTAATGTGTTAATTGATTATTCATTAGATCTGAAATTAATTTAAGTGAGAAAAGTTTAAGTTTTTGTGACAACTAATCCACCCCCCTCTCAGTTGTCTGTCCTTGTTTTTCCAACAATTGGTATCAGAGCAAGTTCCTTTGAAGAAGTCTAAAAGCTTGAGGTGATCCGAGATGGCAACATTCAAGAAGGAAAGCCCAAGATTCGATGGAACTAACTACTCATTGTGGAAAGTTAGAATGCAATGTCACCTAAGGTGTATTGGTGAAGCCTATTGGAAGATTACAAAAGATCCATATGTTATTCCTCAGAATGGTCCCTCCATTGCTGATGAGATCAAAGATGTTGAAAATAATATTAGGGCTATTGAAGCTCTGTCGAGTGCTCTGATAGATTCAAAGATGGCTAATGTGATAGGACTATAGACAACTCATGATATTTGGACGAAGTTGGAAACTTTGTATGAAGGAGATGCTTAGGTAAAGATGGCTAAGCTATAGAGTTTGAAAAGAAAGTATGAGAATTTGAAGATGGGTGAAGATGAAAATATCACTTCTTTTATGCAAAGAGTAAATGATATAGTGATGGGTATTAGATGTGCCGATGGTTCTATGGATGAGGATGAAATTGTGGCTAAGGTACTTAGATCCTTGCCTTCCTCCTACAAAGTGAAGTCTCATGCTATTGAAGAGTTCAGATCAGTAAACAAGATGACAAGAGACGCTGGTTGGCAAGCTTGCTGCTTTTGAGATAAGTGAATTTGGTGAATCTACACCGAAGACTAAATCTGCATTCAAGGCTATTTATCCAAAAGTAATAGGAAAAGATATAGTTCGAGAGAGAGTTCTGGAAAGATATCCAAGTATGATGAAGAACTAAAACAACTTGAAGATAAAGAAAGAGAGGTAGAAGAATTGGAAGCATTGATTGCAAAGCAAAAAGGCAAAGGAAAAGGTAAGTATGAAGATGTATTTCCCATTAAATGTTTCTCTTGCAGTAAAATAGGTCATTTTGCATCAAGGTGTCCTGAAAGAGTTCCTAGATCTAAGCCTAAAAATTCTAGATTCCAAAAGAGATGCTACTTTGCTGAAGAAGTAGTGACTGATGATGAGTTTGAAAAAGATAATGGAAATGAAGATGAATGGGTTTTCATTGCTACCATTGAAGATAATCATGTGGCTATTGAATCTGGTAAAGATGAAAAATCTCTTGTAGCCCGAGTTGAAGAAAAGGATGAGTGGGTTATTGATAGTGGATGCTCACATCATATGACTGGTGATAAAAGAAAATTTGTGAGTCTAGAAAAGTATGACGGTGGGGTTGTGAGATTTGGGGATAATAATGTTGGAGTGATTCATGGAAGAGGTTCTATTTTCCTTGGTGGTAAGGATAACACTGATGATTTTCTTTATGTTGAAGGCTTGAAGCACAATTTGTTGAGTGTTGGACAAATGGTGGACAAGGGCTATGATCTTCAATTCAATAATGGAAGATGCAAGATATGCGAAAGTTCTAGGAATATGATTGCTATTGGTAAACAAACAAAAGGCAATATCTTTCACCTGAATACTGCTAATGGGAGTTGTTTAATTGCTCACATAGATGAAATTTGGTTGTGGCATAGGAGGTTGTGTCATGTAAATTTTGACAACATTATCAAGATAAGTTCCACTCAAGCGGTAAGAGATCTACCTAGGTTAGTGAAGCCTGCCAGTACAATCTACAAGGAATGTCAGATGGGTAAACAAACTAGAGTCTCTTTTCGAAGCAAACAATTTTATTCAAATAATTTTTTGGAGCTGCTACATACTGACCTTTGTGGTCCCTCTAGAGTCAGAAGTATTCATGGAGAAAGGTACTTTATGTTGATTATTGATGATTACTCTATAATGATATGGGTTTCTTTCCTAAGAGAAAAAAGTGAAGCATTGGAAAAGTTCAAAAGTTTTAAGGCTATGGCAGAGAATGAGAAAGGTATGAAAATCAAGTGCCTGAGATATGACAGAGGTGGTGAGTTCACCTCTAGGGAGTTTAAATATTTTTGTGAAGAACATGGAATTAAAAGACAATTATCTGCTCCCCGAACCCCTCAACAGAATGGAGTTGCAGAAAGAAAGAAAAAAACAATTTTGGATGCTGCCAGAATAATGATGATTGAAGGAAATGTGTCTCAGATGTACTGGAGTGAAGCCGTAAGCACTGCTGTGTATACTTTGAATTGGGTAAATATTAATGGTAATTCTGGTAAGATCCCTTTTGAGTTATGGTTTGGTTACAAGCCTACTGTTAAATATTTCAAGATCTTTGGAAGCAAGTGCTATATCAAGAGAGATGATGATATTGGCAAGTTTGATGCAAGAAGCGATGAAGGGATCTTCCTAGGTTACTCCACTAAAAGCAAGGCCTACCAGTGTGATAAAAAAAGACTGAGAAAGATGGTTGAAAGTGAAAATGTCAGAGTTGATGAGCACTCTGTCGAATCATCTAGAAATTGTGGTTATGATTCAAATGAATACAATACAAGCCAAGGGAAGAATTCTCAAACATAGAATCTACTTCAGATTATTCCATATGTTCTGGTAAATCAAGTCAGTCAGGAAGCACATACAAGTGCAAGTGTAGAAGAAAGATCAGAAGAGTCAGAAATTCAAGAATGTCCCAAAACTCCAAAGTATGTAAAGCTGAATCATTTTGAAAGTCAAATAATAGGAGAAAAGAATAAAGGAGTGCAAACTAGAAGAAAGATTGCAGAAGAATATTGTTTGATTTCCAAGATTGAACCTAAAAATGTCACTGAAGCTTGTCAAGATGAACACTGGTTGGAAGCTATGAAGGAATAGCTGACACAAATTGAAAAGAATGACACATGGATACTGGTCCCCAGGCGTAAAGATAAAAATGTGATTGGTACTAAATGGGTGTTTAGGAACAAGGTGAAGTGGTCTGAAATAAAGCAAGATTGATATGTAAGGGGTATTCTCAGATGGAAGGTGTTGATTTTGAAGAAACCTTTGCCCTTGTTGCTAGAATTGAAGCTATTTATTGAATTCGTTAGGATTTCAATTGAAATAAGCCCTGGGATATGTAATAAAGGGTCTTAGGGGCATATTAATGATGGTTTGAAGGGCATAAATTCAAGGGTACTAAAATAGGTCCAAGAAGAGTGTGAAATTGTACTATCTCGAAGAGGGGAGTACAATTTTTGAAATTAAATTTAGCCCTTACTTTAGTGAGAGGATGACCTTGCGTCAAACTCACACTAAAGTAGAGAAACATGCATCAAGAGGGGTCTAACTATACCGACATAAACACATAGGAACACACACAATATGCATGATATGCAACACCAAAACAATGTACACAAGCATGCAAGTCAAAGACTAAAAGAAAGAAAAATAAAACATAAACAAAAGAGGTGGGGGGTGGATCAATCATTGACTGTTTTTCCAACTTGATGTGGATCAAGTCTCAACTATTTTTCCAAAATGCATGCTCACTCTGAGGCAACAAAATTTTAGGTTGTCCACTGCGTGAGTATCCAAAAAGGGTGGCTTAGTGAGAAATTCATGCCTTTGTATCAATTTCTCACCATACAATGAGAAAGTCATGCCCTCGTTTAAGATTATCATCATACTAACCATATGAAAGCTATCCCTCTGATAACTTCAATAGGGGACCATAAAATGAAATTTCAAGCTTCACAAGGCCTAACAAGTTGTGTTAAGCACTTATGAACATTTATGCATGTAAGTATTTTCTATTTTTCAAGGGATTTTTCTTAGTTCATGTAAGGTCTCTTAGGGATATTCATGCCTAATGTCTCCAAGAGAGGACAAGTCAATGGAATATCATGCTCTCAGAGGAAATCAAACCCAATGAAATCACTAAGAAAAGGATGTATCACAAGAATAAAGAAAATCGCTTGGTGAAACATAAGTGTTGATGTATGCACCCACTTTAAAGTGGTTGCTAACACCATTGCTATGAGCAATTGTTTTAATGTAGACTTACGTAGACATGGGAGCTTATTCAAAAAGCCTTATACCAAGTCATATGTTCCTGAGTGAAACTACATCATGAATAAGGGGTTTTCCCCAAAATGAGATTCTAAACAAAGGAAGAAAGTATGTCACACGCGAGCCAACTCAAGGCATGCCATCCACGTCCAAGGCTTTCTCTTATATATACATGGAAGGTAGTCAACTATCCAAAAGAGACAACAACACGTGTCATACGAGGACAAGGATACCTAACCCCCTTGCCCCACTTAGTGTAATACAAGGGCGAGCTGATGTGATTGATGAAAAGCATGGAAACTAGTATCAATTAGAGGAACTAGGTGCTTCAACACAAGGAAGAGCACCACAATCCTTGAGATGTTGGATTTTATTACTCAATGTCTTACATTCATTAGTAGAATGGACATGACTATATTATATGCACAAAATAAACACTTGTAGTAAAATTTCTTTCATGTTCTTTTTCTTGGTACAAGGTGCGATACTTACACAAGACTCTTTAAATGGAGATATTTTATACTCTTCTTTAAAGGAAGGTTTAATATCTAACAAACACCAATTGTTAGTGTTTTGCATGATGAGATTGATATTAAGTGAAGATTTTTTGTTTCTTTCATTTCTTTCAAAGTATAATAATGATGACCACTAGTGTCTATCAGTTCAGGATCCACTAATGTTAAATTTGGTTAGAAGAATCTTTTGTAAGAGTGCTGATATTGAGTGAAGGATTGTTTGTTTCTTTTGAGGGGCAATAACCGAGACCATTAGTCATTTCTTGCGTGTTAGGCTCTATAGGGATACAAATACCTTGTTCTCTAGCACCAAATCCTTTTCCACTATACCCAAGTTGTTTTAAAAGTTCATATCCTCTTCCATAAGGCTTTTCCAATTCTTTTGTATTTCATAGTTGCTCATAATAAACTTCATCAAAGTTTGTTGTGTAATTTTTCTTTTCTTCTAAAGTGGTTGAGGTGGATGCTTTCAAATTTTGTTTTGACATTACTACTTTTTCTTTTCCCTTTTTAGACTCCTTTGTTGTGGTCTTGCATTCACCCATGAATGTAGGTGTGAAATCTAAGGAACCAAACTCATCTTCTAATAAATTCATGACTTCCTCAATATGCTTTTCTTTTTCTTTCTCTTTTACAGGTTCCACTTGTGTAGTTGGTGTCAATATTTATAAAAGATTTTCCTTGTCTTCTTTTGAGTTGTAAAACATTGTAAGGCTCATAACCAGATTTGATTGTGTACACTTTGTTGTTGTAGACATTTCATTATACAATGAAGAGTTGAAGGCACCACATGCATATCATGAATCCAATCTTCCTAAAATGAGATTGTATGAAATATCATGAGGCATAACATGGACAGGAGCTTGCAATGTAACCTTTCCAACTATAATAGGAAAAGTGATCACACCAAGTAGTTGTTTTCCTACATTGTCAAATCCTCAAATCAATAAGGAATCAGGTTGAATTCTTGATTTATCTATGCCAAGTTTATCCAAAAGGGTTACACTAAAAACATTAATATCTGAGCCATTTTTGACAAGGGTTTGCTTTATCCCTGTCATATTGAAGATAGCTATTATCATGACATCATCTTTTTTTTTCTGCACTTCTAAAGGAGGTAGCTCACTTTGGTGGAAAACAATGTCCATATTCATTCATTGAATCGTGGTTGCTATGTCATTCAATTACACATTAAGAGGAACTTGTTGAAAAGCACTTTGAAGCATGTTATGATAACTAGGTGAGCCTTGGATAAGATCCCATAAGGATATATTATCAAGATTGTTTCACTGAATTTTTTCACCACAAGGGTTTTAGGACCTAGGGCAACAAGCTTTTTATGCTTTACATTCAAGGATTCCCTAGAGATCTCAATCAAAAAATGATAATGGGAGAAAGAGATATACTAAGGGACTATCCTAGGGGCTGATTGTAAGCTAAGAAGGGGTTCACCACCAAGTTGAAACTTGGAAAAGACAATGAAATGCAAAACCCTAATATGATGTAAATTTGAACTAAATGACCTAGAAATGCATATAAAAGAGAATAAAAGGTTGTGAAATGAAATATGTGCACATGGGAATATGGAGATGATAGGAAGGAGTCCTAAAATTTTAGAAATTCTAACTTTTTGACCTAGTGGGACTCACTTTCCATTATGGGCGAATAAACCCTAGTTCTAGATTTTTGCATAGAAGAAGGTTTTAGAAAAAAAAAGGGTATCTAAATCTACAAAAAAATTTGATAAACACCTATAGTGGGACTGATTCACCACTTGTGGTGAATGATTCTAGTTTGTATTTTTTGGAACTTCAAGTTTTGAATTTGGTCTTCACTGTCTGCCTTTTTGTTTCCCTTTGTTGCGGTTCTGAAACCTGGATTTTTGGGACTATAAGTGACTTTTTGTGAAGATAGCAACCTTGTGAAAACTTTATGACTTTCTCCACCCTTTCAACCTAATATTCAATGATATTTCAAGCTCCAAGAAACCTAAATCTGCAATCACACATGTAAACAGGCGAAAAACTTGTTTATTGTTAGTGAATAGGGGTTTGCCTTGGTCAAACCCCTTTTAGGTAATTAAATCAAATGATGAAACAATGAAACAAGGACATGAAACATTAAAAATAGGATATGAAACATGAACAATGGTACCTTGAATGATGTCTTGTAAATATTCAACTCAACATGAAATGGCCATGAAGGATGTAGATCTTGATCTTGACAATAGGTGTAGAACAATGCTTGATCTTGGATCTTCAATTCTACATCACAACACTAGCTCAATAACATGCTTGATGCTTGATATTCTTGACATGATGATGGATCTTGAATTGTTGCAACAATTGATAGAGAATTCTTCCCTTGAATGCCTAGGAAATGATCTTGAATGCTCTCTTGATGATCTTGTGAAGTCTTGGAATGCTTAACTCTTGAGTGCTTGGCTTGATATCATGTAGGACTATGTGAAATAGTGATTTGAGAGCTTTTTATAATAGGAAATGCACTCAAATGGCTATATGTTTGATCCCAAAGGACAACATAGAAGAAATTTGAACTTGAAACCAATTTTTTTAGCTTAAAACCTAAACAATATGCCAAATGGGATTCATTCGCCATCTATGGAAAATGCATCCCACATGGATGTGACTCATTCACCCTGATGGAACCTTCAAATTTTGAAAATTTGAAGTGCCTATATCTTTTCAATGTACCGACAGAGCCTAGGCTTGCATCCTGCTAAATATGCCCCAGAGACCCTCTTTGCCAATTAATATTTTGCAACTATCAGCTCATCTTGAAAATATTTTTGGTAGAATGTTTTTTGGTACATATGGTAACATGCCTATTTAGTTTCACACTTCTTGGATGAGTTTTGATGGGTTAATTAATGCTTTGCTAACTGCGACAAAGCAAATTTGGTGTTCCAAAAAGTTTCAAAATTTTTAAATTCTAAGGGTAACCTATTTCTCATTTTGGTCTAAAACATCTCCAACTCCATTTTCATAAAAAACGAAGGTCATATGATACATTATTTTAATGTATTTCGGTTGCGGAGAACATGTCTCAAGGGCTAGTTTACAGAGGAGGTACTTGATTTTTTATGCTTGGGAAAAAATTGATTTAAAACCCATGTTTTAAATAATTGATTATGATCACATGCAAAAAATCACGACTCTAGGTGTCCTAGTTTGCGCAGAGTGAATTTTCTCCATTTGGCCTACAAGCATAATTAAAATTTTCATTTTTTCTAAAGTTTCAAATGTTTATGTTTAAAATATTTTTGAATATTTTAAACATTATGAAAATGTGAAAAATTCATTTAGGGAAAACATAAAGTACAATTTCAAATGTTTTTAATCAAAGCAAGTTTAATTCTTGCTTCTGATTGGCTGAAATATGACTTTCACAGCTTTCACGGCTGAATGGTAAACTCATCGCTCGTCATTGGTTTGTAGTCTCTTTTCCTCATCACATCAGCGATGGAGTGATGCTGTGTTCTCTCATCACCCATCATGGATTTCAAAACTCTTTCTCTTATCACATTGGCGATGAGTGATACCACATTCTCCTTGTCACACATCATTGATTGAAGTCTTCATTTTCTCCGATACATTGGTAAATGAGGCGGTGGAACATGTGGAAAGCATTAGTATCATTTTAAAGGTATTTTTAATGGTGCAAAAGTATGTGAAGGTTAATTAAAATGTAAAATGCATGGGTAAATGGTTTCTGCAGCCGATAAAAAAAGGAATTAAAGGTTTCCTGAGTAAGTAACAAATAGAGGCTTTGTTTTGCTGGGAGATAAAACAGTAAAATGCATAGGTAAAAGGGTTTTACTACTCAATAAACAAGGAATGAAGATTTTTCATGATGAATATTTTTAGCTATGGTAAAAACAATTTTTTTTGTTGCTAGGCAAGAGGAGTGAAATTTTCTGTTGTAGGGTAAATTGAGAGCAAGCAAAATGGAGAGAGGTGGGAATTTGGTGCAAATGGGGCTTTTCCTCAAGGACTCGAGTGATGCCAAATTGAGGGAAAAATTTCAATATGAGAAATTCCTCTTATCCTTAAAATTTAATTTCTGCTTTATTTGCAAAGAGTTGTTCACTATTTGGTCTCATGGGAATACTCTTTTTTAATAGGGTTTGAAAATAAATAAGTGTTGGTTTCAGTTTCTGGAGTAGTTTTGAGTCATGTAATGAAGAATTTACTCAAAACATTGTCATATTTGGGTGTAATTGACAGTATATTCTAAACAGGTTGTGTCCACAGTGCATATTGTATGAATTATGAATAATCAAAGATTGCTATGATTTGTCCTCTTGTTTTTCCTTGAGTGTCTATTCTATGTTATTACTTTCATTCAAAGAATGAATTAAATTGTGTTAACATAAATGAAGGTTTATGCAACTGTGTGTTGGGATTATTAAGCATGGCTAGTTGAGTTTTTGGTATTAGTAATGTAAGGCATTATCTGGTAGGCATGGTTATGACAAATTGAATGTTTTAATGAGTTTTAAATTACATGGTTTAGGTGACTCCACCCTGGAATATGCCACTGATCTTTTAATGTTGCAGTTTCCTGAGATTTTTTGTGAGAAAGCATAATTTTAATCAACTTTAATTTCATATCTCAATGTAATTGTGTGCAGAAGTTAATGTTTTGTATCTCTCATGTTTAAATTGGGAATTACCATGAAGGTCAACCAAACCTTTAGGGTAGTATGTCTATTAAACATTTAAAAGGAGAATTATCTATTTATAGTGTTCCAGATGCTTTAGCACACAAGTATTTGCAAGCACGCTATTGGGATCACCCTTCTGGGTCTTACATCATTAGAAGAGTTGGTTGCAATAGTTCTCAAGTATTTTTCTATTGCAATATTTCTCTATGAAGGTTTTCAACAAACGTTCTAGTTAATGTTGTCCCCTATCCAATAATTTGAGATACTAGTAAAAAGGGAAACAAGAAAGTAGGATATTCTGAAAGAGATCTTGAGAATTAACTAGTTGTAGAGGGAATAAATTCTTATTTGCAAATATGTATGGCTGTCCTAGTTCCCCCTCTACAAGCTGTAATATCATGCCTAGAACACAGTCATGTCCTCAAATAAAAGTGTTCAAAACCTCAAGAAAGTGTGCCATGATGCCATGCGGCATTAGTTTGACTTGTTGACCAAAGCTTGAAAAGAAAAGTTGTTAAGTTGTCATTCAGAGTGACTAGGAGTCTTGGTTGAATTCTAAATTGGCAATTGACTTGATTTTCTCATGGTGGACACCTAGCTTTATTGGTACATGATTTATGGTGATATTTATCTTGCATGTGGTTGCATGTGAGTGCATATTGGTTGCATGTTCATGCATGTCAGTGTATGATTGGAAGGATGCTTTTATGTATAGTTGAGACCAATGCATGTTCTCCGTTACAATTTGCATGCATGCATAGACTGTGGAAATGACATATGGAAACCTTGGGCACCCATATTGGAGATGAATATATATTTATGCCTTAGTGCATTTTTAAGTGTAATATGATTATAATATTTGTATGTCGTTATGCTACCAGATTCACTCTATAATTGTAACACTATGAAACTACACCTGTAAGAGCATAGACTCAGGATATTATTTGTAATTGTCTTATTAATGTAATATAATTGATCCGTGCTTTGGTGTGTGGGTTTTTTCCCAAAAGGGTTTTCCCATATAAAATTTTGTGTTATGTGTTTATGCTTTAAATTTGAAAAATTAATCTTAATGCATGCATGTGTTTAAGAAACTATAATAGAATAAAGATTTGAAACAAAGTTTTTACAAGCTCTCTTGATTAATTTGCATTTAGGGAAGTGTTTTCTGCACTCAGCTTTCCTTTCAGTTGGTATTAGGGCCTAGCCAACTTTACTATCCTTTGTGGGTTAGAAGGGTTTTTTGTGCATATCTCGATTAAGTGGCAGTTCTTGCAAAGCGAACTTTGTAATCTTATTGCAGGTTTAATATGGCAAACACATCAGGAAGAATAGAGATGAAGACATTCAATGGCGACAATTTTGAGTTGTGGAAACTAAAAATGGAAGATATGCTTGTAGACCAAGATCTATGGGCTGCAATATCTAGTACAAAACATGCAACAACCACCCAAGCTGATTGGGATTTAATGGATCAAAAAGCCAAGGGTCTGATAAGACTCTATTTGGTTGATTTTGTGCTCTTGAATGTCCATGAGGAGAAAACTCCAGCTAGTCTTTGGAAGAATCTTGGTGACATTTATCAAGGGAAATCCTTACTGAATGAGATTTTCCTGAGGAAGAAGTTGCATTCCTTGAGGATGGAGGAAGGAGGATTAGTTTTTGACCACTTGAATGCATTCAACATGCTAGTGGCTCAACTGGGTTCTATTGGTGTGAAGATTGATGACGAAGACTGTTGTATGTTACTAATTTTTTCTTTGCCAGACTCATGGGACCACCTGGTTATGGCTATTGGAAGTGCAACCACAACCTTCAAGATGGAAGATGTGGTTTCTTCATTGTTGTTTAAAGAGATGTGGAGGAAGTCTTTTGAGATGGCCAAGGAGGCCCTTGCTATTTGTGGTAGATTGAAGGAGAAAGGCAAGAAAAAGGAAAAGAAGTCTAAGTCCAAGTCTTTGGGGAGATCTAAGTCTTCTAGAAAAAAGTTGAAGGCTAAATGTTGGAACTGCGATAAATTCGGACATTCCCAAAAAGATTGTGAGGAGAAGAAAAAGAAAAAAAATCTTTCTATGATTCTGAATTTGATAAATCCTCTTAGGATGATGCATATGTGTTTATCACTTCCTTGGCAGCACATGCATCAGAAGATGTGTGGTTGATTGAATTGGGTGCTTCTTTCCACATGACCTCTCATAGAGGTTGGTTTTCAAAGTATGAAGAGTATGACAGTGGGAAGGTGTATCTGGGTGATGAATCTCACCTAAATATTGTTGGTTGTGGAAGAGTTAGGATTTGATTCTCTGATGGTCAAGTGAGGGGGATTTATGGTCTTTTACACATCCTTGGTTTTGCATAAAAATTACTCTTAGTGAGTAAGCAGGGTGATGCAGGAGTAAAATTTATTTTCTCGAGTAGCAAATGCAAGATGACCAGAGGTGCTATGGTGCTTGCTAAGGGTGTTTAGATTGGAACTCTATATAAGCTGGATGCATGCACAGTTTAATGCAATAGTTCTTCTATTAAGACTAAGAAAAGGGCTTTGGATTCTTCATCCTCACCATCGATAAGAACTCTCTTGTCCTTGTGATGAGTTGTCAAATGCAAATGGTGTATTCCTTTTGTGTTTTTTTGAATGATATATGAATTTTTGTATTTTTTCAAATAAGATGTCAGGAAAAGCAAAAAGCATGAAAGGAAATATACACTAATTCATATAATGGAACTAATAAATGCAACGAACTTGGATTTTTCATTAACAACAACTTATAATGGGTGTATTTTCATTGATTTTCATATCTAAATGATTACAAAATGATATCATAAATTTTGAAACTTTTAGCAGCAATAAAGATTGAACATGGAAATGATCGATCTACACTTTATGAAGATTTCTCCAACCCCAAATTGGCTGCAACATAAATGGAGTAACCTGGATGCCCAAAAATAAGGTGGAAAGAAACCTTCAAAGATAGGTGTTTTTGCCTCAATCTCACACACCTAGCATTGGGGAGTGGTATGACTGGCATTAAGAGTTGGTACGACTTGAAATAAGATACAATATGACCTCATAATGGATTCTCAATAGTAAATACTGGTAGCAGCTGATAAGTCCTTGTTTCCCCTAAATAAGTCCTTCAAACCCTTGTCTAAACTTCACAAATCTGCACAATGTTGGCCCCTGGATGAAGCCAATCCACTAAGCAAACTTCAGCTGATATCTCACAACCTTAGAATGCTGATCAACGAAAATACCACATTCTCCATTGTCAAGAAATTGCAAAAACCCAGGTTTCTTCTTCTCACATGCCAAACTCACAAGAGCCAAGTTTATAAAATGCACAATGAATGCATCAGTTGCTTCCTTGGATGCTTATATACTTCTCTTGAAATGCATGACGCCCAATGATGGAATTTTAAATCATTAATATATATTATATATGTTTTGATGAATTTATAAAGTCACATTAAAAGGGGCGCCAAAACCAAGGTATATTAAAATATGTCTTTTAAGTCATTAAATGGCCCCCCCTTTTTGACATAAAGTTATAATATAACTTTATAATGTACCTTTTGAATAATTAATTAATTATTATTAAATATTAACTTTAATAATAATTAAAAATATCATATCTCTCTAAATAAACATTTCTTTTCCATGCCGTCTGAACTTGGGGGTCGAATACTGTATCGACAACTGGTTCACGTGCCTTTCCATAAATAGCAATACTGGACTTCAACCTCAAGGTGACTTACTATAAATAGTAAGTGTGTATAACTGAGTCCCAAATCACCAACAAATGCCACACCTGAATAATAGCTCGCTCCGGAGAAGAAGAACAACCCAATAACAACTAAACAGGACCCTCTAACCATGCGTATTAGCCTACGAGGGTCAAATGATAGGCTAATCAATGAGATGCTGAGACAAGCAGAAATGGGGACATTATAGTCCTCCCTCCCTAAAATTGCTTGTCCCCAAGCAATCTATACTACAAAGAAACACCACCCACTTGGGTCCCAAGGGAAGACCTGTAGAATGCCCCTCACAACAACAACAGACTCCTGAAGCACTAGCATAAGGACAACTGACAAATCACTATAACCAACCACATTCCTGGTGTCATGTACCTCAGGAGCATGAACCTCGAGTGGAAGCAACTCTGAATACTGAAATGATTTTCTTCCCTCCACTGTGCAAAGAGAATCATCATACCAACTATCTATCCCATGCGCACAAGATTTGTGCATCAAATACAAATCGTGTACAGGTGAATCAAAAACAAAACTATAGGAACTCCTCACCGTGTACACACTATAAAACTCCTCAGTGAGCCCTACCTGTAATCTTGATGCACTAGAAGGATCCCAAACACTATGATTATCGCCCAACTTTGTATTGGTACTGATGCAGGAGCATCCGGCGGTGTACGAAAAATCTTGCATCACCCCAAAGTTTTTTTTCTTTATTTTCTTTAGTTGTTTTGAGTCCCATGATGGCACTTAAGGGGTATAAGATTGTCAAGCGTCAAAAATAGCGAAAATTGAGCACTTACTATTTTTAGTAAGTCGGCCTAATCGGGCTCATATGGACGTAAAAATTTACCCCAAGGAGTAGAGCTGAAAAAAATTTCCGGTCATGAAAGAATCACCTCAATACCCTGCATGGTTTAGGAGAAATTAAAGTTTTCGTTCCGAGAAAATTTTGCAATGTAGCTTCAAATTCAGATATAAAACTTTAGAGACTCTGAAATAGCTCAAAAAGTGGCTGAATCAACCTACGGTGCTTCAAAAGCTTTCCAACAATATGCAATAATAGCAAATCAGACACCCGGATCAAAAGTTATGGCCCCGCAAAGTTGGTCCTTGAAAAAGTGAATTTCATAAAAAATTCTTCCTAGGCCAGAAATCAAATGGTGGGACATTTGGTGCCAAAACAAAAAGGGGAAATTTGAACTTTCTAGAACATTCTA
The DNA here is from genome assembly GCA_007258455.2 of Sequoia sempervirens. Classification (NCBI taxonomy): domain Eukaryota; kingdom Viridiplantae; phylum Streptophyta; class Pinopsida; order Cupressales; family Cupressaceae; genus Sequoia; species Sequoia sempervirens. The sequence continues at coordinate 15,806,786 of VDFB02270651.1, read as the reverse complement.
GGGTGGTTATCGTGGAAAATAAAAAGGGTTAAGTGGGGGTTGTAGAAGGTGGCCCTAATAGTGCAAATTGTGGCTTTGAATAGTAGATTTTCTTTTCAGAGTTGATTTTGATGTAATGAATCAAGCGCATAAGGCTATAGCATGTAAGTTTTGAACCTGCAATTTCATTTTCTAAAAATAATTGAAAGTGAGTCATTTTTCCGTCTCGCATCTTCTATGTTGGTATCTGTTATTATTATTTTTGTGGGTTTTGAGCAGTGTGGCCCTCATCAGGTACCTGGAGGAAGATCAAAATCAAGCTCAAAGAGTGGATTGTCATAAACCAATCCAACATCAGACTTGAATAATGGATTATTCACAAATTGCACAATTACTTCATGTTGATCTGAGTCATCCATCTCCAAACTGTTGGAGCAATGAGTAGAATCAAACTCCTGCACTGACTCACACTCCTCCTATACAAACTCCTCTCTCCCTCCGCTCTTCTCTCTACAGAGAGAGAGAACACAAGCTCCCATCTGCAATTCCCATCAACACATATTTCCAGTTATGCAACTCAAATTTCATTTCCATTTTAGGTACATTGAGGGTAAATTCTCCAATATCTTGGAGCCATTTCATGCCTAACACTATTTCAATCTCACCCATGTTAACCACATAGAAGTCATCCCGTGACTCAGAGTCATTCAACAACAGTCAAATTACATATCTACCTGGAACAAGTGAGGGTATTTCCATCGACAACTCTAACTCTAAATCTAGCAAAGTCCTTTTTTCGGAGTCTACATTTGGCCACAAACCCCTCATCGATAAAATTATGCTTTGCTCCAATGTCAAGCATAACAATGCAACGTTGTCCATTACCATTCCCTTGATTTTGAATGAAGTCCCTTTCTATATATTAGCGAATAAGGCTAAAGGAGATAATTTTGCATCAAGTTCAAACTTTGTAGAGGCTTTTCCAACCTCATCATCCTCTGTAACAACTTGTTGGTCTGAAATTTCAAATTCAAGGTTTCTCATAATAAACCCACATCATACGGTTGGCCTTGCCCTTAGGCCTCAAAGGATAGTCATACTCTTTGCTATAGGGTCCTTTGCACCAATAACACAATTGCTTCTTCCTCAATTCATCCCGTGACTCCTCATCCACCTTAGTTGTTGATTTCTTTTTCTTATCAACAAATTGTTGAGGGATCTCATTGCTGGAAGAAGTAATATCTTTAGGAGTAAACTGCTTTTTTGGGGCAGCCAACTCCATACTTCACGAGGTAAAAGCAAGAAGATGGGTACATGAAGAGGGGAAGTTTCGGCCAAAAAAAAATCTCGTAGAAAACGCATATGCTTTATTAAAAAACGCGTACGCTTTATTAAAAAAATGCATACGCTTTATTTAAAAAACATGTACGCTTTATTAAAAAAATGCATGTGCATTATGCTTCGGGTACCCGAGCCTAAAAAAATGCATATGCACTAAAAAACGCGTACGCATTATAACATGTACGCATTATATAACATGTAGGCGTTTTATAACGTGTACGCGTTACATAACGCGTAGGCGTTTTATAATGTGTACGTGTTATATAACGCGTAGGAATTTTATAACACGTACAAGTCATTTATTTTAAAAAACAAATACCTTTTAGAAACGCGTACATGCTTTAAAACACATACGCATTTCTAAAAAGTATTTATTTTTTTAAATAATCAAGAAAATAAAGAACGGATATGAGTTTTTAAAATTTTGAATTCCCAACCCACATGCTACCTTAGTTTTAGGCTTGGGAAAAGCTTGGCAACCTGACCCTTAGCCTTGGACCTGCAACTAAAAAATTAAGGTAGATTGAAGAAGAATGTCCAATTTTGGCAGTATAGCTGATGGATTTTTTTTCTAAATCAATCTATAAAATTAAAAACAATTAGAGAACATGATGTATAATTTCCAAATATATAATTTTTATTAAGATTGGATTATGTTTTCTATTTTTTAATTAATTTCTAAGCAAACTAGTCCTTAAACTTGAAATATCAAACTTTTTTTGTTTTTTAATAACTTTTTTTTGGTTAAGTTTCTTGAAAAAAAATTATATGGCATCAAACTTCAGTCAATTCTCTACACAATGAAATTTTTTTTTTCAAAAAATGTTTAGTTTAGGTCCAATTATGCTGCTCGTACATGTTGATTTTTAAAAACAACAATTAAGGCCAATAAAAATTCAATAAAAAGAAAATATTCAACAAAAAATTACAAAAAAAAATTCCACATCAATCTTCATATTGTTAAATCTCTTTTACCAAAATTAATTAGCAAAATAATTTTATTTGGGTCAAAAAGTGGTGTCTGTACACGTGCTTGGTATGGTAAAAAAATAGGGCCTTTTAAAATATGGTTTTTATAGATCCCTATCAAAATTTAATTTTTATAATTTGGGTATTTGAATAATTTAAATATTTGGAAACTAGATTCAAAATGATAAATTTCATAGTACTAACTTTTTAAAGATTCATTGTGTAAGTGCCTCAAATTTTTAGTCCAAGTGTGATAAATTCTGAAAAATACAAAAACACTTCCATTTTTTGAGCTTTTTGTGTACCCAACTTCTTGCATCAGCCCCACGTGGGCTTTCTTCATTGCCTCCTATAATGAAGGGGGATGAAAAGCTTTGATCCATCCTCTCATGGGCTCAACTAATCCCTCAGTGGATAGAATAACTAACCTCCTTTCTGACAAGCTAGGCACCATCATGGAGAGCCTCTAAAACTCACTGATGCAGGTATCCAAACTACCCACTTGCTTGAGCTCTGCAAGTTTTTTGAAATACAACTCGGTATCCTTCTTGTCAAACCGCTCGATCAATCTATTGGTAAAATTGTGGTATGTGGTAATAAGATGATGTTGTAAGGTGACCATACCATGATGCCACCAGTCATGAGCCAATCCATCTAAGTGCAAGGTAGCGAACTTGATGGCATCATCCTCCTACATAGGCCTCAGAGATAAGTAATTATCCAACTTCTGGACCCATGAACTAGCTGTACATTTGTCATTGCTATCAAAATGAGGTAAAGTAACCTTGTTGATTGCCTGCTATGCTCATTGCTCTACTCTAACCCCACCATCACCTCGAGGTTTTTCTAGGTCTAAAAACTGATTAAGGGGTAATGCCTCCCTAATATCAGGAGCTAAAGACATGTAGTATGCATAGTGCCTGGTGATGTCTACTACAATGAGTAAATGATGCTCAAGTGTCTTAACTGGTGGAGACTATAGACGCTATGGCTCCTCCCTAGGAGCAAAAGTAGGCTAATTGGGTCTAAGAATAGACCCAATAAAGGTAGTAGATTGCTGTCCAACCATCTTTGGATGTCCTAAACCCTGTGAACCACTCGTCTGCCCTTGGTAAACTAACTGCTGGGGTGGCATAAACTATCACATAGTTCCCATCAACTGTGACATCATGTCCATAATGTTCTCATACTTTCTTTTCGCTTCCTCAAAATTAGAACTAAGTGAACGTGCTCGCCCTTTATCCCTCCCAACCATAATGTTGGTCACACTGTCACTATCATTGTCACTAGAGATGGAGTGATGTATTCACAACACCCCGAAGACTGTCTCACCCTCTGGAACTGTAGGATTCTCCCACTACTCTACATCTTTGGAATAATATTTAAATTCTCTACTCATGAAACTGTAGACTCATAAGATGGCAGGATGCTTTCTCTGATACCATTGTAAGAACCCTCTTGTCCTTGTGATGAGTTCTCAAATGCAATTGGTGTATTCCTTTTGTTTTTTTTGAATGATATATGATTTTTTATATTTTTTCAAATAAGATGCCAGGCAAAGCAAGAAGCATGAAAGGAAATATACACTAATTCATATAATGGAACTAATAAATGCAGTAAACTGGGATTTTTCACTAACAACATCTTATAATGGGTGTATTTACATTGATTTTCATATCTAATGATTACAAAATGATATCTCAAATTCTAAAACTTTTAGCAACAATAAAGATTGAACCTGGAAATGACTAATCTGCACTTTATGAAGATTTCTCTAACCCCATATTGGCTGGAACACAAATGGAGTAACCTGGACACCCAAAAATAAGGTGGAAAGCAACCTTCAAAGATAGGTGTTTTTCCCTCAATCTCACACACCTAGCATTGGGGAGTGGTATGAATGGAATTAAGAGTTCGTACGTCCTGAAATCAGATATAGTACGACCTCATAATGGATGCTCAATAGTAAATACTAGCAGTAGCTGATAAGTCCTTGTTTCCCCTAAAGAAGTCCTTCAAAATTCAAACCCTTGTCTAAACTTCACAAATTTGCACAATGTTGGCTCCTAGATGAAGCTAATCCACTAAGCAAACTTCAACTGACATCTCACAACCTTAGAATGCCAATAAACGAATACACCATATTCTCCATTGTCAAGAAATTGTAGAAACCCTAGGTTTCTTCTTCTCACATGCCAAACTCACAAGAGACAAGTTTATAAAATGCACAATGAATGCATCAATTGCTTCCTTGGATGCTTATATACTTCTCTTGAAATGCATGAATCCCAATGAGGGCCTTTTAAATCATTAATATATATTATATATGTTTTGACGACTTTTATAAAGTTGCATTAAAATGGGCGCCAAAACCAAGGTATATTAAAATATGTCTTTTAAGTCATTAAATGGCCCCCTTTTTGACATAAAGTTATAATATAACTTTATAATTCACCTTTTGAATAAATAAATAATAATTATTAAAGAACTTTAATAATAATTAAAAATATCATATCTCTCTTAATAAACATTTGTTTTCCATGCTATCTAAACTTGGGGGTCGAATACTGTATCCACAACCGGTTCAGGTGCCTTTCCATAAATAACAATACTGAACTTCAACCTCAAGGTGACTTACTATAAATAGTAAGTGTGTATAACTGAGTCCCAAATCACCAACAAAGGCCACACCTGAACAATACCTTGCTCTAGAGAAGAACAACTCGATAACTGCCAAACAAGATCCTCTAACCATGAGTATTAGCCTACACAGGTCAAATGATAGACTAATCAAAGAGATGCTGAGACGAGCAGAAATGGAGACATTACACCATCAGATCAAGTAGAGAAGAAGATTGTGGTGTCTACATTTGATGGTCGTGCTTTTTGAGTACCTAAGGGTGCAAATGCTTTGAAAAGGAAACTTCCTATTGAGAAAACAATGTTGTGACACCAAAGGCTTGGCCATATTGGTGAAAAGGGTCTTAGAGCCTTGAAAAATAAGAGCGTTGTTGAAGGCCTTGATTATTGTAATCTCAAGTTTGATTTTTGTGAACATTGTATATATGGAAAACAACATTATGTTTCTTTTTATTCTAGTTCTCATAAATATTTTGGGGTTTTGGATTATGTGCATTTTGATGTGTTTGGTCTTATTAATATTCCTTCATTAAATAAATCTATGTACTTTGTCTCATTCATAGATGACTATTCTAAAGAACATTTATTTATTTCCTTAGAAGTAAATCTGAAGTTTTGAGTTAGTTTAAAGAGTTCAAGCCCTTGGTTGAAAACCAGATTGGTAGAAAAATAAAATGTTTGAGGATGGATAATGATGGTGAGTTTTGTTCCATAGAATTCAATCAATTTTGTAAGGACCATGGGATTGAGAGACACAAGCTAACTTCATACACCCCACAACAAAATGGAGTTGTAGAGAGGATGAATAGAATGTTGATGGAGAGGCCTAGGAGTATGTTGAGTGGTGCTAGTCTAGAAAAAAATTCTAGGCCAAAGTTGTAGCTACTACATGTTACCTAATTAATAGGTCTCCTACTTTGACTCTTGTCAAAAAGACACCTATGAGGCATGGTATTGCAAGAATCCCTTGATGGACATCTCAGAGTCTTTGGTTGTGAGGCATATGCTAATGTGCTTGATGTGAAAAAATCCAAGTTGGAGAACAAGATGGTGAAGTGTATCTTTATCAGCTATGGAGTTAGTGTGAAAGGGTAAAAGCTTTGGGATTCAGTTATAGAGAAGGTTATCTACAATAGAAGTGTTATATTTCGTGAGTTGTAACCTTCCACAGTGGATCTACAACCAAAGAAGGAAGAGAAGGAGGTAGTTCAAATTCCACCCACTCCTAAAAAAGATGAACTATGCACTCCTAGTGGACCCGATGATGAGGAGCGCTCTAGCAGCTCTAAAAGCTCTGAAGAAGAGATAGAAACTCAACCTCAACTATTGAGGAGGTCTACATGAGAAAGGTAACAACTTGATAGATTTGGTTACTCTATGTTAAAATCTAGTTGCATATTTTCTTTGATTACTAACACTGATGAGCCCAGGAAAATTAGAGAGGCTATGGGTATGCATGATGTATATTCCTGGATGGAAGCCATGAATGAAGTGATGACAACATTGGAAAAAATGCTACATGGGATTTGGTATCTTTTCCTGAAGGGCATAAGCCCATTGGGTGAAAATGGGTGTTCAAGAAGAAAATGGGTCTTAATGGTAGTGTTGAGAAGCATAAAGCACGGTTGGTCATGAAGGGATATTCCTAGGTGGAGGGGATAAATTATGGGGAGATTTTCTTTCCTATGGCTAAGCTGACATCCATTCGATTCTTATTATCACTTGTAATAGCTTATGAATTTGAAGTTGAGAAAATGGATGTGAAGACAACTTTCCTTCATAGTGATTTGGAGGAGGAAATTTACTTGTCACAACCTGAGAATTTCGTTGTGAAAGGGAATAAAATCTGGTATACAAGTTGAGAAAATCTTTGTATGGCTTGAAGAAATCTCCTAGGATGTGGTAGCAGAAGTTGAACACCTATGTGTTGTCTTTCCAGGATTTCAGAGATCCAAATTTGACCATTGTGTCTATTACAAGATTGATAATGGTCACATTCTCATTATTGTCTTGTATGTGGATGATATGCTTTTTATTTGGAATGGAAAAAACATGGTTTTATATTTGAAGTCTCAATTGTCAGCACAGTTTGAGATGAAAGATCTAGGTGCAGCGAGGTATATTCTGGGGATTGAGATCATAAGAGATAGAGCTAATGGAAAGATTTGGTTAAGCCAAAGTATGTGAAATCTATGTTGGAGAGATGGAACATGACTACTTGTAGACAGTTAGTTGTTCCTGTTATGCAGGGGACGAAGCTTTCTGTGGAGGATTGTCCATAATCTCCTATTGAGATGGAGGCCATGACTAGAGTTCCCTATGCAAGTTGTTACACCCCATTTCTAAGTTACCATATTCCTTTTACCTTTATGAGTAAATATGATTTTAAATGCAATATTATGACTTTAATATGTTCAATGGATGAATGAACTATATGAATATGCATTTTGATTAGATTTCTTTTTAAATTCTTTAATGATGCAAATGATATATGATGAATATGATTTTCATATTATCGACTAACTTTATTTATGATGCACTAAGTTGGATGCAGGAAAGAATCGAGTCCTCTAGTAAGTAGAGGGAGAGTATCACCCAAGAGAGGGATTTGGTATGAAAACCACTAATGTACCTACTTGAGTTAACACACACACTCATTGCCTAGGTTAGACAAGCCTTGTCAAGTCAATTTGAGCTATGAGTCGATAAGTAAACCTTGGTGATAGCCTTTTGGGTTGGTAGGAATGTGTGGGTGATTGTCTTAATTCTCTTTGAGTATTTTATTGATTTGAGTCATTGTGATTAAATCCTTGAATTGAAGCATGAACTAGACCTTGTGTATTTAAATATATAGATGAATATGCATATAAAGTAAATGTATATAGATACACTATATATATATATATATATATATATATAAAGTAAGATAATGAAATAATGATGTGTATGTATATATGTACATATTTAATTAAATAACATATATCAATATATATATATATATATATTAATATGTGTATATGTAATTGATAGAGATGGATATATGAAAATGTGTATATGTATTGATATATATATATACTAATATATATGTAATAAAGAATATATATTAATATATATATGTGAGTAATGTTATACTTAAACTATTGCTAATATAAACATATGAAATGGATACTATATTGCGCTAAAAGCTGCGATGGAAAACATATATCAAAATAAGCATATTAATGCATTGGGAGACAGTGATAAAAGCCAAGTAATGGCTTAGAAACCACGCATAGTGGAAATCTATTTCACCATGCAAAACATACATATTTAGCCGATAGGCTTTTATTGTGGACTTGCCAGTCCACAAGCCATCGGAATACTTGTCTCACACAATCGCATTCCATTTGATGGCCCAGAATACCATTAAACCTGTGAAGAAGTGCTGACTGTAGCGTGTAAACAGTAACTGTCCAACTACTCCAGCGTCCAAATTCATTTCTGAGTGTACTCTGATTATGAATAAATGTGCTAGATATCTTCTCTATCACAAAAATTGCACTGGAGTTGAATGCACCATCTAATCTCTGACAGGAAGAATGTTGATATTAATGTTGCATTTCCCCTTCTGCCGCCCTTCATCACCGCCTCCAATTTGGATAAATAGACTGTGTTGTCCACATTTATCTATAAGCTTTGGATTTGAATGTGCAAGGAACTACAAAGACATAGCGAGCTTCATATGGTACTGCACTTTTTTTCATGCGATTTGTATATTGTTTATGTTGCTAACCTATTCAATATAATGTCTAATAGTTGAAGCAAATCCCTGTTGATTCAGATCCTTAATTGTATGCATTTCTGTTCAGGTCCTTCCATAGGATTTACAAATTCAGCTTCATTGTTGGCAATATCCCCTGCTTCAGTTTGATGATTGATCTATTTTTTCATTATAAAGTCTCTTGAACTTGCATTGACCAGATCAGAGTTTGAGGGTTGATCATAATAACTTGTTATAAATATGTCTGAATTATCTGGGTTATAGCCTTTGAGAGGGGCTTTGATTGTCTGCCCTGTGCTAGAACATTATCAATTTCCGTTCTTCAATTTAGGTGGTTTTATTTATTTTTTCCCCTGCTCATTTCAAGTTTAGATTTTTCAAAACCTGTATATGCTGCTTGAGGAATTTGTAGAGATTAGAGTGGCATTGCTTATTGAAAATGTCAGAACGGGGGAATTTGTAGTATAGCGAATCCACTTCAGGCCTTTTACTGCTGAGCTTAAAATAACAATGTTAATGATTCAAAATACATTTTCGATTTTACAAAGTTAACAGTAATAAGCTATCCCATTTCACATGCACTTTAGATTTTTGCTTTTGGCAGTTGCAAGTATCCGCCCTCTTTAAGATTATGTGTTCTACAAAATTGTTGATTTCAATACATACTTTTAGGAATTATTATCAATATTTGCCACAATGTTTTTTATCTGTACTGTAATTCTTGGTGCACCAACTCTTCCCGGGTAACATTAATATTGAAGATGCTGATTTAATGTTCAATGTGATGCCATCTGCAATATTTTTCTGGAATCTATGTTATTTGTAGTCATTGAAACCACTGACCTGTTGAAATCTGTTACAAATGATCCTGTATTCTTGGATCAATTCAAAGATAAAAGCAGAGCGAGTAGGAGGTATTTGGCGAAGAGCTGCTCACAATAGTTCTTAAAAACACGGGCATTCCCTGTGCCACATATTCTTCTACCGTGAAGCAAGTTGAAGATTCCATCGTATTTAGTAATTTACTTCTACCGTACAAATTGGGGGAGTGTCTTTTGTTGGTACTCTTTCCAAGAGTAAGATGAGTGCTGAATCCAAAGCTGCCTTTGTAGCTCTGGAAAATATAAGACAACAAATCAATGAGTTATTGTTTGCATTCTCTTTAGCCAACTGCATATTTATTAGTTATCCTGATTGTTCCTGTGATGTCATAAATGCTATTTGTAGTCACTCAAACCACTGACTTGTTGAAATCTGTTACAGATGATCTTAGATTCCTGGATCAACTTAAGGCTAAAAGCAGGGCGAGTCATTGAGTTGAAACAGCCTATTGAAGAGGCACTAGGACCACATAACCCACATGAGCAAGAGAACCTTCTGATTCTTCAAGAGCAGGAAGAGACGAAAGCACAAAAGCAAGGTGTGCAGGAAGTTAATTTAAAAGATTCTACAAACAAGAGAAGTAGAAGTGATTATGAGAGATACTCTACACAGGAAAAAATTAAAATTTAAAAAAAAAACAAAGACATAAAAGGGACCTCCAAAATGTTTGAATTTGCTGGTTTCAATGATAATGAACAGGGAGGAAGTAATTTTTGATCACTGTTTTCACTTGGTTCGAGTTTGATTACATGGAGCTCAAAGATACACATCATGCACAAAATACATTTTGGGTTCTCCATCAACGTGTATACAACATGATGGCTCTAGAAAGTTTTAAGAAGATATCGGAGAGAAACACAAACAGCCTATAGTTATTTTTTGTGATAATACGAGCACAATCAAATTAGCTTAGAATCCAGTTTATCTTTATTAGTGGATATCTTTATTAGAGTATGTTGGATCAAGGATTGTGCTGGATAAAAATTGATGATAACTCTTTGGCAATAGTCAAAAGCTATTTATAGAGAGATCTTTTATAGGTTTTTATTTTTAAATTAGTCATGTTATTTTAGAATAAGTTAGTTTCTATTTTTAGGATAAGTTTTCTCATTCTAATAGCTATTTTAATGATTGATGTACTGATTTCTAGTTGACCACTTTTTTTTTAGCGTTTTCAATGCTTTTTTGTAGACCTTTAGAAACTCTATTTTCAGCAGCATGAGTAGTTAATTTAATGTTTGTTAATAGTTTATATTGATCACTCAATTTTGAACTGTGTATTTTCTGGTGTAAGTTGTGTATGGTGAATAATATATGCTAACCTTTATCCTAACCGAATTTGCATGAAATGTGTATGAAAATGTATTACAAAGTTTTTAAATTAGGGTTTTATCAATGTGGATGTTTTGAATCTAGAACCAATTTAACTGGCTCTTATATGTGTTATTCTTGTTTATGACTTTTCATGTTTTCAATATTCAACCCAATTGAAGCTATGTATTGGTTCTAACACTACAGGCAAAGGATCCGTAACCTCCACAACTCTCCAACAACAGAGTCACGTCTAAAAAGCATTAGACTGAGCCACTTTCAGCAAGAGTTATATATTGAAATATGTTGGAACTAGAGAGATTTAGTGTCAAATCTGCAGATTGTTCCTTTCGGTTAGGGAAATGCATGGATAGTTATTATTTAGAAGAAAGTCACAAAACTGGGTAAATTTGAAATGGAGACGATTAGGGTTATTTTGAAGTATATGTTGTTGTAATTTGAGTTTATTGTATGGATCCTGTAGTTTTAAAGTTCTTTTGAGTCTCGATTAACCATGTGTTGTTGGGAGGTAGTCAAATTTGTGTCACTGTAAAAAAAAATTGTAGTCAGGTAAGAGAAAGTTTTGGAGAGCGTGGAGCAAAAAACTGATTATTTTTTTAAACAAAAAGTAACGAAACTTGTGTTGTTTCACAAGAGTAAAGGATTTGATCTTTTCCTAGGGCGTGAATTTCCAGTCACTTTTGAAATGCATCTTACGTTAAGATTTAGCATCTGTGCCTGCGTCAAATTTTCTGATTGGTGATTTGCCTTGGTCTACCTGAGAACTGTATTGAATCGAGGCTTTAATATTGTTGGTGTTGGCCATCCGTGGAATTGAAAACATTCTGGGGGTCCATCAGAGGGTGCCTGTGGAATGTATTTGCATTCTCCCTGAGAACCAAAGCACCAGCCATGATAACTGCACTGTAGGTCACCATCTTCATCAATTCTTCCTTCAGAGAGAGGTGCCCTTCTATGAGGGCAACTGGTCATCAAAGACTCTCCATTCCTGCTCTCTCTTATCATACCAAAGAACAATGTCAAGCCCCAACACCCTGAATGCATTAGGCACCCTCTTATCTAGATCATATTCTGGTGCAGCAGGGTACCATTGCTGGAACCAATTGAACTTGTTCTCATCTTCACTTTCAGTAATTGTATTCAGTTCTGGGGAGCTTGTTAAGGGTTCTGCAATGGCAAGGGGAGTCAATTTCTTTCCCCTGTTCTTACATCTTCCGCTTCTGAAATTACTCACCGATTTTGGGGATGTGGGTGTCCTGCCGAGCAATAAACCGTACCCAACTGAGCTCTGAGATGTGATTGTGTTCCAGCTTCTTGCTGTGAGATTATCTGTTGATTTTATGGATGTGGGATAAAATTTGTGAACACTGTATCTGGTCATTGTGAAATGCTGTCGTATACCTTGCTGTTTTCAAATATCCTCCAGAGTATATATTATTTACCATCATAGGATTGCAGAGATTGTATTTGCAAAATTGTCCATTGAATGTTGAAGGATACATTGTAGCTATAAATTTTACATTCATGTGAGAGAAACAAGAATACAAGGTGGTGCCTCGCTAGCTGTTACTACTTCTTATGTGTCATTTATAAGTAAAGAGGAATGAAGAGAATGAATTCTGTCATATTGTTTGCTCAGTGCCAATCCTTTGATTTAATGTTGTTTAATTGTCTCCGCACTTATGGCATTTCATCTGTTGGATATGTGTTGTACACTTTATATGTTTTACACTTCATACAATTCTTTTTTTGGTCCATGGTTTTATGACCCTTGTATTCTAATACTGCTTAGTGGTTTCCTGTAGTGATGTGCCTACCTATGAATCATTGTAGGGATCAGGGTTAAGCACAAGCAAGAAATATCTCATTGTATTGTGAATGACACTATGTTTATCTGATTTTTTTTTTTGATTTCCTTTTTGCTGTTCCTTGTTTCTCCGTGGATTTAGTTTCCTTCTTTCTGGGAGAGATATTATGATCAAGGTAATCTGTTGGTGGTTATGTCTATCTGCCAATGATATTATCACCATCAATTTACCTGAAATTTGAACTGGCCTGCATGGAAATTTGGAATATAATGTACTTGTTGTATTGCTAATCACTTGCTTATTTCCTAGCCAATGTCTGCATATCCTTGGATACAAGAGAGGTGTTAAGCCTTCTAATGCATGCTGACTGGTTTTCCAAGGCAAGTATGGATATGCAAGCAACAGTAGCAATTTAAACAACTTTGATTTGCTACTTGTGTTGGCACGACACATCAAGATGTACTTATTTCCTCGAGTATAGATATGATTGTCTGTTATGTCTGAAGTGTATGACGGGGCAAACATATTACTTTCTTCTTTAGTTCCCATCTACTTTATTTTTCTATCGAAGTCTGCTGCTCTTTTCCTAGCTTCACTGGTAAGGTGATAAGATCAATGGTCACTTTGTCTAAATTGCAGATCCTTGTTTAGCTTGATGGAAGCCGTAGATATCTGAGTCCTGTAAATGCCATTGGCAAATAGTGTACATTGTGAAGGCCAATATCTATGCCTCAAATGGTGCCCCATTGGCTCATTGTAACATGTTCAAATCTTAAAGAGAAGTTGAAATGTGCATTGCAAGATATGTGAACCAGCCAATATCTATTTCTTGGGGTCTAGGGACTCTATGATGGGATTTAATGTGGAGTTTGAATTTCTTCTGTTGGATTTTTATAAAGATGTCTGATTGTACATATACTATGGAAGACGTAATCAACTCTATGCAGGTGCTCCTTGAAGTTTGAACTTGTGATAGAACCTCCACTCAAGAATTTAAGAATAAATAATTTGTCAAGTCTTATCACAGATATCAGTGCCAAATTTTGGATTCTCCAAGTACCAACTATCCAGGGCTGTCTAGTTTTTCTTATAGTAATTTCTCAGTATAGTCATCTTGGTTCTATAATGTATTGCTCTTATAATTTCATACAACAATCACGTTGTATTTGCTTACTGGTAATTTGTAGTAGCTTTTTCAATTTGTCATACTGAGATTACCCAAGTTGATCCAGAGGATGCTACTTTTTATTATCCTTTTCCACATGTAAAGGAAATTATCTTATCTTTTTTCTGTCACTTGCAATTACAGGATATGGTCTTTTACTTGGTTTTATAATTGATCGTCTGCACTACTTTGTTCGGAGGGTAGATGCACTTAAAAAGGAAGTTAAAAAGATCTATGTGCCTCCCAAAAAAGAGAAAGAAAAAAGTGGTTCAAAAACTATGAAAGTGTTGAAGGATGAAATGGCGGAGCTGAGGAACAAGTTACAAAAGCTGAGTTTAGATTATGAGACAATAGAAAAACAGGCAAAGTCAGCAGAAGCAAATGCCAGGGCTCTTGAGGAACAAGCTCAGGGGTTCCTCCTCAAGTATGATCATCTGGAAGAAGACAATTAAAAACTTCAAAGCGAGATATCAGCATTGAAGAAAACATCTTCCAATGTAGATAGCAAAAAAGATGCATAAGGCATCTTATCAGTGCACTTTATCGCTCAACTCTTATTATAGAGAATTCATCTTTTGATTATAGTGATATTTTAATATTTTTTTTGGAATAACTGAAAGTATTGGGTCTTCTGAGGTCTTCCTATAGAGAACTAATTTCCAGTGTTACTCGGGGACACGTCCCGAGGTCTAAATCCCCCTGTCCCTGTCCCGGGGGCATCCCGGGGACAGGGGACGGCAGCAATGTACTATGTTTTTTTAATTTTGATTTTCATATTGTAATTGAAAAAAAAATTATATGGCAGCAATGTAGGCTTTGGACATTTTGTTATACGTTTATAACTCATATATTATTGTTTAATATCACATGCATATTCACAATGAATTCTGAATTCTGAATGCATATTGAGTATTGACAATGAATTCTTAACACAAATGTTATATGCTAAGTTTCTATAATGTATATAATGAATATTTAAAGCTTCCCTATATATTTTAAAATTTTCTATATTTTATATAGCCGTCTCCTCAAGAACTGACAAGATTTATACTTACAAAGGAGAAAATGCAAGTGTGGGATTCAGCCAGATTTCATCACTAGCCTTTTGAGAACAACCATAATAGTTTCATTTGGAATTCAAATCCTTATTCATTTATATATAGTTCCTTGCATAAAACAATTTGAATGTTTATCGTCAACAATTCCAATATATAAAATTCAATGTTTATGTCACCAACAATAGTTGTATTGACATCATTGTAAGGAATTTTGCCAAACAATATCCTTTTTTATTCATGTTTTATGCCTACACAGTATCATTTCTCTTTGACTGCATGCCATTGTCATATCTAATTGATTCTAGAATTTAGGATTTTATAGCTTTGTAAAAAGTTTCGCTATATTATTCCCTTCTTTAATAGTGAAGCTTTTATGTTACTTCGACTAATGCAAACTTGATACTAATTGTTCAAAGTAGTCTAATCAACATTGTTTTAAAACAACAAATCCAACAAAATTATGTACCTACTTATATTATACAATGCATATGTGCACATAAATATATTTTATATAACCAATTATATATTGTTTTCCAATTCATTTATTTTATTTTTTACCTTTAATTTCCTATCGGCGTCTCTCTGAACCTCCAATAGGTGCAAGTGCTAGTAATACTATTTGCTATCTGTTATGGAATCGATCAAGGCGTGCCATTTGCAAAGTCATATGAGACAAAAAGCCACATTAAAAGAGCAAAGTAAATCAGGAAACTTATTCTAACCGCGCAGCCATTTTGACTTAGTAAACAAGCATGTACCAATTGATTTTAACGAATTAGCTAAAGAGTTGCCAGCAATAGGAAAAAGAGGCACCCAACTTGCCATTCGACCTGCATAGTGATAGAATTAGAATTGAGTCTATGTTTTCAGTTTGAGAGGTGACACAAGGAATATAAAGGTGGCGAAATATGTGTAGCATTTGTCTTCTCATTATTTCTTATATATTGAGAGATGCATTTTACCATTTCGCTATTCATTCTCATGGAGTTCATTTTTGCTAAAGTTCACTTTGGAGAGTTCTTTTGCTGTGATTATTTTCTGTATTTCCTGAGTGCATTTGTGAGATTTTGAAAGAATTTTATTGTGAGTATTGAGAGCAATTTCATTGAGAGTTGAGGGCAGATTGTTTGTGAGGTTAAGAAGCATAGTATTCTTGATTAGAAGGGGAATAGGCTGAGTTTGGAGAAGGCAACTAGTTGAGTCTTTGGGATTGAGCAAAGAGTTGTAAATTCTTCGGGAAAGCTATATTTTCCAAGCATGCTTAGTTATTCTTAATCATTACTCTTTTCTATTTTGAAACTATGTTTTGTCATTGTTTGCAAGTGCTTGTGAAAATTGTTGTTTGATTATTATAGCTGTTGAATAAAGCTTGTGCGTATAGCTAGAATGAATATAAGTTGGTTGAGGAATCTTAGTAGTATGATATAAGTATATAGCTATTATGATTGTCATGTTTTTATGACGTATTTATGTGAAACTATCTAGAAGGAATTATGACAATATTTAAGATATAATAAGATACATATAATGCTGCCAATAAGGGTGTGGTTCGGTGGTCAAGTCGCTTAGTTGTAGTAATGGCCACTAGGGTTCAAACCCTCGTTGGGCCAAAGTGCTCGCAAGCCTTATGCCTTCGTTGGGCCAATGCGCTCACAGGTTTGGTAGTATCTTGTGGTTTCTTGTACCCGGTTCATAGCTCCGGTCAAAAGCATTTACCCCTAATAATGTGGGTGCATTGCACCTTTAAAAAAAAGAAAGATACATATAATGCTTGCATTAGTTATGATGTATGGAAATGCAAAGGGATCGATATCATGTTAGAAGTAATATGTCATCATTGTTAGGGTATGAGGTTTTGTAAAACTATTATGGTAGTTAACCATGAGTGGAGAACCTAAGTTCTCATACGCTCATATTTCCTTGAAAGTAGGAAGACAATTTATTCCCTAGGGTTAGGGTATACACTTGATGGTGTTTATATTGATATGTAATGATAGGGTTGAAAAATGTACTAGAAGTATAAACATTCTAATTACCTTTTTACATGATATTATCTTATACTAGACCAAGATTCTATACCTATTCATGGTATTCTAATATTAATGAAGAGGACTTTATGTCTCGGCAACCCAAATCCGTAATGTGAGGAGACTTTAAGGTGTAGAAGCACAGACTCCTCTCAAGCTGAAAATTTCCTCCATATTAGGTATGGACGTAACATACTTTTTAAACATGCGAATATATGTGTCATATTTAGGAAAAGGATATATGATTGTTTATGAACATACAACATAGATACCTCATATAAATGATGCATATGATGACTTGGACATAACCATGAGGAAATTGGAGGTTAGTTGAAAGGTTCTTAGTTGAATTTACTAGAGGTTGAATAGCTTATTATACTAATTTACAATTGTTAGACATTGCTATGAACATTAGATTTTATGTGAAATTTAATGTCAAGGATAACCATATTGGTTATGGCATCCTAGATGGAGCCATTTTAGATATGAAAACAAAGAGTCCGAAACCCAATATGAGGAAGTAATATTAAAATCAAGTTTAATTCTGAATTGTTTTACATATTGACATATTGAAAGTGCTTTAGATTGAGACCAGACGTGTCCAGTTGGTGACATGGTGTCATAAATATTATTTAATTATGTATGAATTTAAGAGATTCATTACTTCCATGATTAAAAAAAGATCTTGAATAAGAGGCAGTTGATAGTCCCAGGAATGCTACAAATGTGTAATAGGGTATTCAAGAGTTTGGGTTAAACCTATTTGGTCAGTTAGATCAATATAAGCATGTTGTCACTTTTTGGAATGAGATCTTGTTATATTATATTGAGGTTAAACCTACTCAAGAGTTAATTGAGGTCAATAAAGTTTCCAAGTCGAGTGAGGGGTGGGTGAAAATACAACACCGCTCGATGTATTGAGTAATTGTGTATATATAACTTTGGCCAAAGTAAGTGTATACATACACTTTGTCGGTTCACTATGAGCCAAGATTGCATAACTAGTAGGGAATGTCATGCATGCTAGGCAGGTATCCAGTGTATGGCAACACTAGTTATGTAGGACACAACACCATGCTTAGGTAGGCATTATTTTAGAGGATTTCCATACCAAACTCTTTGTTGAAGGGTAGAGCCATCTTACTGGTTAGAAAGATGTGAGAGGGACCGTATTAAGTCCTTGGTTGGTGAAAAAGCACTTGGGTGATGCTCTCCCTCATGCAGTTGGCAACCAAAGCTTGTGAAATAGAAGATGGAGATGTGCATTTCAGATGTGGAAATCTTAACACTCTTGTACCATTAAGCTCTTGTAAGCTATGATTTTTAATTATGATCTTGAATCTATTTGTAAATGTATATAAACGATGAATTCATTACTTGGGATTATGTAATGTTATTTCATTCATGCAATCTAATATGAAATGAGTTTATTTCAAATGTGCAAATATATTATTGAAAAGAAATTTTTTATTTCCATGTTTTGAGAACTTGAAATTTTCACATTTTGAGTTAAAACTTGGGTGAAATCAATAGGGTAAACTGTGGAGTTGTTACATGAGTGTTGTTGGAAGCTTGATGTATGCTATGGTTTGCACTAGGTCAGAAATTGCCCAAGCAGTGGGAGTCCTTAGTCGATTTATGGCTAATCTTGGATAGGTGCACTAGAATGTGGTTAAGAGAGTGTTTAGGTACTTGCGGGGTACTTTCAAGTATGCCCTATGTTTTTATGGCAAACATATTGGACCTCGACATTTAGTGAGCATCCATGGATATGTGGATTCTGATTGGGTGGGTGACATTGACAAAAAAAGATCTACTAGTGGATATGTTTTCACTATGTTTGGTGGTGCTATTAGTTGGATGAGTAAGCGACAAGCTGTGGTTGCTTTATCCACTACTTAAGCAAGGTATATGGAAGCTACTTATGCTTGCAAAGAAGCTGTTTGGCTTAAGAGATTGTTCAGATATCGGTGTTGATGTTGGTCAAAATTACTATCTATTGTGATAGCCAAAGTGCTATTTGTTTAGCAAAAAATCCTATTTTCCATGCCAAAACAAAGCACATTGATGTGCAATTTCATTTTGTTCATGATATGGTGGAAGATGGAAATGCTAACTTGGAAAAGGTGGAAAGTTTGGTGAATGTTACAGATGCATTGATGGCGCTAGTGAGCATAGAGAAGTTTAGATGGTGTGTCGGTTCTATGGGCCTTGTGGCCTGAGTAGTGTTGTAGAGATTCTCAAAGGTCTTTGACAAGTGGGAGAATGTTGAGAATTGGTGTCTCAAACTTCTGTCCTTTTTTTAGGAGTCCATTATTTATGAGTATTTTCTGTGTCAAGAAATGAAGGATTAAGCATATCCTATTTTTTAGGAAGTGGGACCCACTTGGATGTTTCCTATTTTGTAGGGGGTATGTTGACTGGTCAACCCATGTCATGGGAGAATGCCACTTGTCACTTGGGCACTCAATTTGGGAAAAATAATTTATAAAATTCCTAGGAGCACTTGGATGCCAAGTGTCAGTGTGTGGTGAGCTTTGGGACTCGCTTGTTAGCATATTCCTTTGTATGAGCACAAAGAGCAAGGAAGGATGACACTTGTCATCACAAGGGAAATTTGAGCAAAGAATATTGTGAAAAACCTCAAGAAAGTGTTCCATGATGCTATGTGGCATCTATTTGAGTTTTTGACCAAAGCTCGAAAGGGAAAGTTGCTTTGTGAAGACTGAGTTGTCACTCTGAGTGACTAGGAGTCTTGGTTGAATTCTAAATTGGAAATTGACTTGATTTTCTCATGGTGGACGCCTAGCTTTATTGACACATGATTTATGGTGATTTTTATCTTGCATGTGGTTGCATGTGAGTGCATATTGGTTGCATGTTCATGCATGTCAATGTATGATTGGAAGGATGCTTTTGTGGACAATTGAGACCAATGCATGTTCTTCATTATAGTTTGCATGCATGCAAAGAATGTGGAAATGACATATGGCAACCTTGGGTTCCCATATTGGAGATGGATATATATTTATGCCTTAGTGCATTTGTAATTGTAATATGATTGTAATATCTATATGCCGCTATGCTACCAAATTCACTCTAGAATTGTAACACTATGAAACTACACCTGCAAGAGCATAGACTCAGGATATTATTTGTAATTGCCTTATTACTATAATACAATTGATTTATGCTTTGGTGTGTTGGTTTTTTCCTGATAGGGTTTACCCACGTAAATTTTTGTGTGATGTGTTTATGCTTTAAATTTGAAAATTAATCTTAATGCATGCGTGTTCTTAAGAAATTTCAATAGAATAAAGATTTGAAACAAAGTCTTTGAGCCCTCTGCTGATTGATTTGCATTTAGGGAAGCATTTTCCACACTCGAATTTATTTTCAATAGAGAGAAATAGAGGAAGAGGGAGAGAGATAAAGAGATGGAGATATAAGGAGATATAAAGGGGGAGAGATACAGAGAGATGGGAAAACATAGAGAATTAGAGAGACAAATAGAGTGAGAGAGAGGGAGAGAGATAGGTCAAGGATGATTGGTAGAGGAGGAAGAGAGAGAGAAGAGGGGAGAAAGAGGGAGAGATATCTCAATGTATAGAGAGGGAGATGGAGAGGGAGATAGGGAGAGATATAGATAGAAGCCGATAAATAGAGATAAAGAGGGATAGGGATATAGATAGAGAGATAGGGAGAGAGGGAGAAAAATAGAGATAGAGATATAGAGTAGGAGAGATGGAGTGAATGAGAGAGAGAGATCAATAGATAGAGGGAATGGTATAAATAGCTCGATATAAAGAGATGTAGAGTGACATGGAGAGAGATAGAGAGATAAAGGTAGAGAGATAGGGATAAAAAGAGATAGAGATATAAGGATTAAGAGAGAGATAGAGAGAGATGTACAAATAATGAGATATAGATAGAGAGGGAGAGAGAGATAGGGATATAGAGATAGAGGGAAAGTAATATAGAGAACATTGTAGAGAGAGAGAGATAGAGAGGGGGAAAATAGAGAGATAAAAACATAGATAGAGATAGGGAGGGAGAAACATGTATTGTGTGTGTATATGAGAGAGATACATAAAGAGATAGATAGGGAGATATATATGTATAAATAGATAGAGAGGGAGGGAGAGAAATTAAGAGAGGAGAGAGGATAAGTAGAAGGGGGAAAGAGTGAGAGATAAAGGAGGTGATAGAGACAAGTAATAAAGAGAGGAAAGAGAGAGATAGAGATAAAGATAGGGAGGGAGAAATACTTGTGTGTGTGAGTAAGAGAGATATGTAGATAGAGACATGGAGGGAGAAACAAGGCTCATGTGTGTGTGTTTGCGAGTGAGAGACATGGAAATAAAGATATAGAGGGAGAGAGATATATAAATAGATAGAGAGGGATGGATAGAGAGAGACAGATAGAAATAGAGAGGATAGAGAGAAAGATAGAGATAGAGATGGAGAGAGAGAGAGGAGGGATAAAAAGATAGAGACAAAATGTTATATATATATAGAGATAGAGAAAGGGATACATACATATATATATATATATATATATATATAGAGAGAGAGAGAGAGAGAGAGAGAGAGAGAGAGAGAGAGCTCTTTATATATTTGTCTCAAGATTTTTATCTCTTTTTTTCTCATTATTTCTCATTCTCCCTCTTCCTCTCCCATATTTCTCTCTATATTTGTCTTCCCTTCTCTCTTCCTCCATGTATCTATCTTTTCCTCTCTTTTTCTATCTCTCTCGCTCTATAACTTTTAATTTAAATTGTTATTAATATTATTATTAAAATATTATATTTATTTAAAACTTATTATTATATAAATATATTTTAAAGTTAAATAATAATATTATTTAAATTTGTATATAATATATAAGAAAAATAATTATTGATATATTATATATGTTATTGTATAATATTAATATGTTATAGTATAAATTAAAATAAAAAATTAAAAAGTTTTAAAAATATAATTTACTATTTATATATTATATTTATTATATATTATAATATAATCATTGTTAAAATCTTATATAAATATATATATATATATATAAATTATATTAAAATAAATTATTTATATGTTAAAATGAATTTTTTATATATATTACAATATTATAATTATTAAAATAATCAAAAATTAAGAATTAAAAAATTTGTGAGAAGCTAATCTCCCAACAAAAAGCACCTTTGTATGTAACATTATAACATAACACCCCATGTGTTGGACAAAACACACCAACAAAAAGACTTGATGGATCGCGCTGACGGACGTTTCGGTGCGTGTTGTTTGGAGTTCCGTTACGTGTCCCATTGTCGAAAAAGCTTGGCAACACAAACGGGTTTTTCAAAATAAAAAAATTAGATGGACAAAAAGCTCAAAATGTTGCCATTTTTGACATTTACATTTTGGAGGTTGTTGGGGACTACAAAAGGGAGTTGCAAGCATTCAGAGGCCGAAGCAGAGCAAACACTCTCCCTACTAAAACACATTTGATAGGTACAGGCAGTTAGCTAGCAGGGATGTATATCTGCCAAAAATATATGCCATTTTTCCATTCTCTCTAGGAACTGTGAAGAATTGAACGACTATTCATTGCGAAGATGGGTTTTCAGTGACTGGTTTCCAAGGGTTTTCATTTGAAATGAAAAGCTGTTTATGTGCTTTTGTGTTGAGGGTTTTTTTAATTTTGGAATTTTAATGTTCTCACTGAATAAATGAATAACGTTTAGAGAAATTGGAAAGGAAAATGAAATGTGGGTTCTATGCTAGGTGATTTTGTGTTGAGGGTTTTTTAATTTTTCCATTTAATGTTCTCATTGAATAAATGAATGTTTAGAGAAACCAGAAAGGAAAACATAATGTGGGTTCTACGTCGGGTGCTTTTGTGTTGAGGGTTTTTTAATTTTTCCATTTTAATGTTCTCACTAAATAGATGAATAACTTTCAGAGAAACCAGAAAGGAAAACACAATGTGGGTTTTGCGCTAGGTGCTTTTGTGTCGAGGGATTTTTAATTTTTCCATTTTAATGCTCTCATTTGAAACACAATGTGGGTTTTGTGTTGACAGGTTTTCAAAATCATAATTTGGAATGGAAAAAAAGCCCAAAACGTTGCCATTTTCGACATTCTCATTTTGAAGGATGTTGTCGAGCTTGGAAGGGAGTTGTAGGGGTTGTTTGTAAAGGGTTTTAAAAAATTAAGTGGGTTGTTGTTTGTAAAGGGTTTTAAAACATTAAGTGGGTTGTTGTTTGTAAAGGGTTCTCAAACATTAAGTGGGTTGTTGTTTGTAAAGGGTTCTCAAACATTATGTGGGTTGTTGTTTGTAAATGGTTTTCAAACATTAAGTGGGTTGTAGGCTTCGTAAAACCCTATGTTTTATATCCTAGAATTTTACAAAACAATATGAATGTATTGAAAAGATTTTGTATTTAGATTGTAGGAATGTAATGAAAGACACCATTTTATAAACACCCATTAAGGTATTTGGCTTTAGTGTGTAGAGGGTTTTACAACATTGTGTGGGTTGGATGTTTCATAAATCATGTTGTCACCTCCCATTGTGCTTTCCAACCTGTAATCATATTGCGCATGTATATTTGGATCATATTAAGAAATTCGAACACAATTTTTACTTTGCGTAAGATTTGTTATCAGATGCCTTCCATTACATTCGTACTGTCTAAATTACATTCATACTGTTTTGTAAAATTCTAGGTTGCAAAACATTAGTTTTTTAAAATCTACAACCCACATAATGATTTAAAACCCTTTAGAAGTAACAAACCAATCGGTTACAAAACCCTAATCTCAATTCCATTCTTTTGTTGTCTCCCCCACCTGCAAATTTGCCCCTTGCTCTCCAACCTTTCACTTTCAACTCGTAGAATGAAAAAACCCACAACATAGAGTGTTTTCCAATAACAATAGGTTAAACAATTAGTAATAAGTGCTAAATAATGGGAGACGCTAATCTCCCAACAAAACAAACCTATATATAAACATTATAACATAACATCTCATCCCCAATCCCACTCTCCTAACAAAACACATCGACAAAAAAATTTGATAGATTGAGCTGATGGACAATAGCAATACTTGTTATAATTTAAAATGCATGTCTTAATCCCATTAGCCTTCCCACCTATGGTGCACGGATAGCTTCTTGTGCAAGCCACCACGCTAGCAAATTCGAAGTGACGGGAAAAATGAGGGATTTCATTCGGATTCAATGTGTAGAGGGTTTTACAACATTGTGTGGGTTGTAGGTTTCATAAATCATGTACTCACCTCCCACTGTGTTTTCCAACTTGCAATCATACTGTGCATGTATATGGTTGTTGGAAAACATTGGGTGTTTATAAAATGACGCCTTTCATTATATTCCTACTATCTAATTAACAAAAGCTTTTCAAGACATTCATACTGTTTTGTAAAATTCCAAGTTGCAAAGTATTGGTTTTACAAAATATACAACCCACATAATGTTTTAAAATGCTTTACAAGTAACAACCCAATTGGTTACTCACCCCTCACCTCAATTTGGTATGTTTTGTGATTATCTTGAGAACCTTTTGTGAATTAGATAGTAAGAATGTAATGAAATTGGAAAATACTGGGTTTTAAGAAATTTGCAACCCACATAGTGTTGTAAAACCATCTAGACGTAACAACCCAATTGGTTAGTCATGAAAAATGAGTTGATGCCACTGTTATCTCCATGCTTCCCTCATCGTGACATTTCCTCCCATCTTTCGGTTTTGTCACTTTTATCATCTGTCTTGGCTAGCCCTATACTATGCCGTCCCATCATGTTATGTATGTTTTTATGCGTTTTTGTATGTACATAGGTGAATTTATTTGGGAGATTAGCTGTGTTTGTAGAGAATTTTACAACATTGTGTGGGTTGGAGGTTTCATAAATCATGCACTCACCTCCCACTATGTTTTCCAACCCGCAATCATAAAGAGTGTTAATGGTTGTTGGAAAACATTGGGTGTTTATAACACGATGCCTTTCATTACATTCCTACTGTCTAATTAACAATTTTTTTTCAAGATATTCCTCCCCGTGCTCTCCACCACGTAGCTTTGATGTACAAAATGAAATAAATGGAAAACCACATTGTGTTTTCCAACCTACAATTATATTTTGAATTTATTTTTAAATCATATGAGGAAATTGAAATGCAATTTTTAGTGTAAGAGTTGCTATAAATTGTGAAGGTGAATGAACTTCACTACATTCTTACTATCTACAAACTTAAAGGTTTTCATTAGAAGCATGCTATCTATATATAATTTTATTTGGGAAAACACTATGTGTTATGAAACCTGCAACCCAAATACTGTTCTCAGCTTTGAGAGTGTCTTTCTGATTAGAGAATGCAAATGTTTTGTTTTTAATAATTTTTTTACAAAATTTGTCTACCTTTTCACGTAGGACTCTCATGTCTCCACCCAACTGATTCTCTTTTCTGCACTGACATCTCATATTTCCTTCTTTTTATGCATTTTTGTATGTACATAGGCGCATTTTTTGGGGAGATTAGCTGCTATTTTTTGGTCAATCAAGGTGATCACCAAGGTTTTTGTTGACTTGTTAACTTTTATTCTTTCATAGCTAATGCACACTGTGATTAATGTGTCTTGCAATAATTTGTATTTTTTTAGTCTTCTTTACAAGTAATGGTTCAATTTACAATATCATTGAACAATGTTTACGATACCAATATGTCATTTAGGCATTCATTGAGAGACATGGGATATAAACAAAAGTTTGATAGTGGTACTTGGTATCCTTCTTGTCTGTCTTCTTTTCCCTTATTGATTATTGCAAATTATGGCCTCTATCATATGCCAAGAGAGATGAGTTTTTCATATATCTGAATGAATGTCTAGTGCTTCACAGTTCAAGCAAAATGGTAAAATGGAAGATATAATTGCTGATATATATTACTAGTTGTAGCGATAGGTTAAATTGGAAATTAAATTCCCATTGTATAGTTTAATATGTTTTTTTATTGTCTGTATAAGTTGGCATGTTGTAGTCACCACAACATATAATCCTATATTGGTGAAATTTGGAATAAAACGAATTCTTTGTAGTACCAAATGTCTTTAATTTTCCAATTTAATCTATCACTAACACTTATCTTCCTTCTAGGTGGTTGATATATTTGAGGAAACAAAATTGAATAAAACAAGGTCAGGTGGATTGAGAAGGACGCTTTAGGATATGTGAAGATTCTGTACTAAATATAGGGGATTCTAGCTATCATAGCTTGAATTGCAAGTGTACTAAATAGTTAAATTTCCAAAATTTATTTTGCATTTAGAAGTTCTGATTTGTTTATAGATGAGATGCTTACTATGGTGAATGCAAACAATTTCCAGTTTAATTTAAATAAAATAAATGCTACATTATTGTGTGCCTATTATATCCCAAAATTTTACGTGAAGGATGTTTCCTCCTTGAAGTGTGAGTGTTACATGGGAAATGCTCAAAACAACAGTGAATGATGATACAACATCCTTTTAATTATCCTCCTCATAATTGTTTTGTGTTAATTTTAGGATGATTTATCCAACACTACATTCGTATGATTTATCTCCCAAAATAGAACATCAACCTTTGGATCCTTGGCAATTAGATCAAATATATTTGCAAAAGAACATAATATATATCATTTTACATTAATAGTATTTCTCCATTTAAATTATGTACCTTTGTTCAATTGTGAAGCATCTTTGCATAGTTGGGTTTCATAAGGTTGTGATTAAGGAACATTGTTATTGAAATTATTTTTACTTAGTCTAATATACCATACAAAATTCCAAAGCAAGACCATAATAACACACAAATGGTAATTAGGCTTCCAAAATGTTTTGTATTGGACTTGCTGTTCAATAAACACAATGCAAAAGTTCTGTAAACACAATGTGTTTTGAAATGTATAAGCATCTTTACAAATATGAGTATTCCTTGTTGCCCATTTTGGAGCTTTAGAAACACAATGTGTTGTCAATTGTACAGACTCTTATGCCATGCTCTCCCTGCATTGTGAAGTGTATACTATGAAGTACACTATGTATTGATAGTTAATAGAGTCTGCCTTTAATGAGAAATGTTATCTTTGACAAAATAGAACCCCATATATACATTTGTATATCTACATTTCACGACAAAGCTTGGGTATAAGTAAATGCAGGCTTCAAAACACATTGTGATTTTATGCTCTCCCTATCAGACGTAGCTAATCTCCTGACAAAATGTACCACACATAGGCATGTAACATACAAAAAACACATAGAGCCATACATAAAAACATACATAGAAACATACATAACATGATGGGATCACATAGTACGAGGCCCACCAAACAAGGGATAAAAGTGATGCTTGTCAACTCGGTTTATCAAGTCTTTCTGTTGGTGTGTTTTTTCCAACGCGTGGGATGGGGGATGGGGTGTTATGTTATAATGTTACATACATAGGTGATTTTTATCGGGAGATTAGCTTCTCCCCATAGGCATGTAACATACAAAAAACACATAAAATCATACATAAAAACATACAAAGAAATACACATAACATGATGGGACGATGTAGTGTAGGGCCCACCAAATGAGGGATAAAAGTGATGAAACTGGTAGATGGGAGCAGATGTTATGGTGATGGAAGGCAGCCCCTAATAGTGCCATTAGGTCAGTTTTCCCGCTGCTTCAAGTTTGCCGACATGGTGGCCTACACGAGAAGCTATTCATGCACCATAGATGAGAAGGTTGACGCGACTAAGACATGCGTTTTAAATTGTAACAAGTACTGTTATTGGAAAACACTTTGTGTTGTGGGTTTTCTCATTCTGCAGGTTGAATGCGAAAGGTTGGAGAGCAGGGTTGGAGTTACAGGTGGGGTAGACAAAAAACCAACCGAATTGAAGTGAGGGGTTTGTAACCTATTGGGTTGTTACTTCTAAAGGGTTTTAAAACATTATGTGGGATGTAACCGATTCTAGCTATCATAGCTTGAATTGCAAGTGTACTAGACAGTTAAATTTCCAAAATTTATTTTGCATTTAGAAGTTCTGATTTGTTTATAATGAGATGCTTACTATGGTGAATGCAAAAAATTTCTAGTTTAATTTAAATAAAATAAATGTTACATTATTGTGTGCCTATTATATCCCAAAATTTTACGTGAAGGATGTTTCCTCCTTGAAGTGAGTGTTACATGGGAAATGCTCAAAACAACAGTGAACGATGATAGTACATCCTTTTAATTATCCTCCTCATAATTGATTTGTGTTAATTTTAGAATGATTTCTCCAACACTACATCCGTATGATTTATCTCCCAAAATAAAACAGGAACCTTTGGATCCTTAGTAGTTAGATCAAATATATTTGCAAAACAACATAATATATCATTTTACATTAATAGTATTCTTCCTTTAAATTATGTACCTTTGTTTAGTTGTGAAGCATCTTTGCATAGTTGGGTTTCATAAGGTTGTGATTAAGGAAAATTGTTATTGAAAATATTTTTACTTAGTATAATTGTTGTACCCAAAATAAATTTTTTGCTTCAATAAGGAATTTTGATTAAAATGGTCTAAATCTTGTAAAATTGTTGTCAAAAGTTAGTTTTAGGTCAAAAGAAGTATGGGATTTTTGTGGGTTTACTATCCAGAGGATACTGGAAAATTTTGAAAATTAGGGTTTCAGGCCCTTGTTTTTAGGAAAAACCCTAAAAATAGGATCTTTCCAGAAATGACTAAAAATAATTTTGATTGGCTTATTTCACTTCACGATCGCATTGGTCAAGTCAGAATCAAGAAAAAGTTAGTTTAGCTCTGGTGGGTCTACTTCATTTTTTTACGAAAAAAATTAGGACCTCTAAGGTCATCAATGGTAGATGGCTAGATACCAGGTGTCAAAATCTAAGCCTCAAACACTTCAATGAAGATTCTATGGTGAAAGATTCTCAAAAAGATGCTTTGAGATGGAGTGGATTTTCAAAAGGTGAAAAATGTAAAATATATTCTATGTCTAGAAACACTACACCTTGCTACGAGGGAGATGCCTTTGCAGTCAATGCCCAAGTCAACTTTGCAGTGTTTGTGCACTAAGAATTGTGAATCCAATCACAATGGTGAACATACTCGCATCAACAACAACAATGCTCAAACACAGTTAACCCAATCTAGGAACACAATGATTGCAAAGCGTAAAGAGGTGAAAATCATTAGAAAATGATCAAGTCTGGAGCCAAAAGCACCCCTACAGGCCAGGGGAACCCTTGAATTTGAGAGGAAAAATGTAGTCATTAACACTTTCCAAGCAAGTCATCTTCTCCATAATTTTGCTAGCTTTCCAGCAAGCCATCAAGCAAATCCAACCGATTTGTCAAACATTGACAAACATAGGTAGAGGTGGAAGATGCTGAAGGTCAACAGTCATCCAAAACGACAGTCAATTATGGAAAATGCACCCCTGTAGCCCAAGGGTGCCCAAGAATAAAATCCATCAGATGATAGTTTTTGCATTGACTACCTCCAGATGATCTTCCTGACTTCAGTCCAACTTCACAAAAAAATTGTTCACTAGTCCACAAGACATAACAAACGACAGTAGCTATTGATCCAACGAGCACGTAAAACAAAGGATGAAATGAAAGTCAAAAGATAAAATGTACCCCTACAGGCTAGGGGCGCCTAAAATTTTGGTCAATCAGATGATGTTTTCAACAGTTGTCTTCTTTGAGAGATCTGCTTAGAATCCTTCCAGCTACACGATGAATCTAGCAGCTAGCTCGTGAGACTTGTCGAACGCTTGTGAATGAAGATCAAGCATAAAATGTCGAAAGCAAAGGCAAGTTGAAAACATGAAAATTTGACTGTGTTGAAAAGAATGCACCCTTCTTGGGAAAGGTGCCTAACATTTTTGGGCCTCAAATGCAGTTTTCTAATTTCGTGACTCCTAGGAACATTTCTTTAGAGTTGATCAAGCTCCACAATGAGATCGTCAACATGAACATCGGGGTAGTCAAACTCTCAGAAATGAGGGTCAAATTGGAAAGTTTCGTCTAAGGTTACAAAGTGCAAAATATATCTCAGAGGCACAAAAGCACCTGTAGATAGGTAAAAATTCAAAGGTTTAATGCATTGAAAACAAATAAACTAATTAAAAACTATCAAGCACCATGAAGCACAAACTAAAATGAAAATAAAAATAAATGAAAGAACATGCAAACCGATTTTCAAACTAGATTCGATTGACCTCCATGGCTCTCCTCCACCTGCACAAGGATGCAAGATTTCAAAGGTTGATTGTTGAAGGAATGGTGGTTGCTCAATTTTGCAGCATAACGACTTGATGAAGATGATAGATGGAGATGGATGGAAGATAGAAGAATGATTTTGATAGAATAAGGATGTCTGAAGATTCGATACAAATGGTTTGTGAAAGGTTAGATTTATAGATTTTCGATGTGGACAGAGATAAGATTTGATAAGATTGATAAGGATTTGATTTTTGACAAAAGAGGAAATACAATGAGATGAGATAAGATTTTAAAAAGATAGAAAGAATTTGATTTATTGTTTTAAAGGAATTAAAACAAGATAAGATAAGATGTGAAAAGATAGAAAGATTTTGATTCTCTTTTAAAGGAAATAAATCCTGAAAAAAGATGAGAAGGATAATTGATGAATTATCTAATTAAAAAAATTAATTAGATACACATGAGTTCAAATTTTGGAAAGAAAGCGAAAAGATATTTTTGAGATTTTATTAATTAAATAAATATTTGATTTATTTAATTAATGTTGAATTTATGATTTCATAAATTAAATAATATAAATTATTTAATTAACATTAGAAGAATTAATAAAAAATGATTTAATTAATTAAATAATATAAATTATTTAATTAACATTAGAGGAATGGATGGAAATGATTTAATTAATTAAATAATATAAATTATTTAATTAACATTAAAGGAATTGATGACTTATGCATAGGAAGGAAATAAATGAAATTAGTCAAATAAATAAGATTTATTTAACTAATTAGATGATGTCTACAACACCCTTGCAAGCCAGGGGCACCTAGGAATTTGGGCCTCATAAATCAACTTTCAGATGTTGCAATACCAATCATTCTTTTTGGAATTGAACTAGTTTTCCGTTCCATACCTCAGCATGTTCGCGAAAATTGTCAATCAACGACAATATCAGATCAATGCACGAAGGGTCAAATTGAAGAAGTTGAAAAACATCTAAAAACTGGCCAAGTCCGGTGAATAAAATCACCCTTTTGGCAAAAGGAACCCAAGATTTCAAGCCACTAGATTTAGTTTTCTAGCTTTTCAGTTCCCAAGAACATCTCTTCAGACTTGTTCGAGCTTTGCAATGAATTTATCAGCCAAGCTTTAGGATCAACCGAGCAACTAGAATTCAAGGTCAAACAAAGGTAGTTCATCATAGCATAAGTTGAAAATCTTTAAATATTTTCTAACTCCCCAAAGCTTGGATGCCAAAAGTCAAAGTGGGCCCAACTGACTCTTAGATATGATTTTTGCATGCTTCCTCTTGCATATGGCATCCTAAAATTAGAGGAGAACTATCGGTTAAAAATACAATCATGTGAAATTGATTCTTCAATTAGGGTTGGCTCCCTAACTGACACTTCCACCTCCAAAATGGATATTTATGCATGCTTAGGCATCATTTCTTCATTATTTCTTGTAGGTTGAAGCTAAAAACGAATATTTTTCTCTCCAACGCCTTTTGAAGGATCTAATAGAGGCCATTTTCAGTGTTCTTCATGGTTTTAGGTTCAGATTGCATAGATGAATAATTTTCCATGCTCCATCTTTCTAGTACGTTCTTGCCAGAAATTCATCAAATTGGATTTACATAGTGGAATTTTTCTCAAATATTAAAAGAGGTAGTTGATAACTTCTATCTTCTCCTCCTCATTTTCTTCTATCCTTGTCTTAGGTTTTCTCTTGCATGTCCAAGAACAATAATTTTCATAGATTTGGCCTTTTGGGTATGTTCAACATAGTGTTAGCAACAAAACCCATATGCTAGATTTTTCTGAAAAAATTTCCCTACTGTCCCCTATTTTTAGGGTTTCTAAAAAAGTCATCATTTCAAAAAATAGAGAAACTAGGTTTGTTTAGCTCTCAAGCGCCAACAAAACCCATGTGCCAAAATTTTTCAGAAAAAAGCTTCTGCTGCCCTGCTACCCACTACAGTTTTTTGTCTCGAGAGTTCATTGCATGTCAAATGAAAAATCACTTTTTTGAAATTCTAACAATGTGGGTTTGTTCAAAAATATATTCTCTACAAAACCCACATATCAGAAATATTTGTAAAATTTTCCCCTCGAGAAGCTATTTTTAGCCTCATCGAAAAAGTTGCCTAAACATATCCGTGTTTATAGTCAACAGTCAAGTTTTTCAGAAAGCGATTTTCTTAGGTTGAATTCAAGACCAAATCGGTCTTGCTTCGTGATTTCCTAAAGATGGCTAATACCAATTTGCATCAAGCGCATTAGGAGGGTTGATTTAAATAAATTGACAAGCGTAGGCACTCAAAGTCCATAGATTT
This sequence comes from Sequoia sempervirens, assembly GCA_007258455.2. Taxonomy (NCBI): domain Eukaryota; kingdom Viridiplantae; phylum Streptophyta; class Pinopsida; order Cupressales; family Cupressaceae; genus Sequoia; species Sequoia sempervirens. The sequence continues at coordinate 15,774,194 of VDFB02270651.1, read as the reverse complement.
CATATGTGTTTGTACCTTGTGTATCTGATAGCCTTTCAAAGCCAATTTAGATGGTTAAATACCATTGGAATTCTGCATGTGTAGCGAGTTCACGTGCATTTCTCGTAGCTAGAGTGTTCACAGTCAAACTTCACGGTTTCTTCATGCAACACTCTTCCATTGAGAAGAATCAAGAAAAGCATCAGAAGCGTAAAGCTACAGAAGAAACATAGGTCATCACTCCAATTATAGAGCAACCAAAGTTAACAATCAGTGAACTACCAGTTGAAGTATGTAGATATTTCCAAGATCACTCAAATAGCTAACAAGTAGTAAATTGATAGTTGAGGCATGTGACGATCTCCAAATAATGTGGTAGTTAACAACTTCTTGGAGGAGTTGATTGCTCGTGATCACAACCAATGAACTACTGAGTTAGGACGTCCCACCTTTTCAGGATAGACATTAGACACAACAGTTAACTTGATGCCTCTTTCCAAGTTGACTTGTTGTCCCATCAATCATGCATGTCTATTTTGGAGATACTTATGTACATATGGAGTTCTAGTTTAGTTTAGAATCAGTTAACTGAAGTAGTTTTTCTAGTCAACTATTAAGTTACTTGCATTTAGACATAGGAATAAATATTGCATGTTGGCAAGACTAAATGTTAACTCAAGGAGATTTTAGGGTTCCCTACTCCTTTGAGTTTCTATAAATAAGAGCAACCTTGCTCATTGTATTTTATTTTTTTCTTGTGATAAAAAATTGTTGTGCCACTTTTTCCTGCAATATTGCTATTCAGTGTTGGTTCACATTGTGTAAGAACAAGATTGTATGTTTATTTCATCATGCAAGTCATTGTTCGGTTTATTGTTTAATGCCATGTTATAAAGATGGTTTGATCGTCTATTGTGTGTTTGTTTCATCATATAATTTTCTGTCTGAGATGTACTATTATTGTTCAAGAAATCTTTGAGGAAATAAATCTCACGCCTTTTTGCTTTGATCCAATGCCTCATTTCTTTTAGTAATTTGTTTCCATAATCTTTAATTCAACTTACAACCGAAAGTACAATGAGTCTTCGATAGAATGTTGGATGCAAGTTTATTTGAGCTTTTGTATGAAAAATCATACTTGTTTACTTCTAGTTTCTCTTGCTCTAAATTTACTTGAGAAATTAGAAAAGTTTTAGTGTAGGATTAGTTGTAGTTGGATTTACGAAACTAGAGAAAATATCAGCTATGACACAAAGAGTTTTATAAACCTTGTGCTCTTAAGTTGAGAAAAAAAATATATCATCCATTAGTTTAGTTGTTTCTTTTCAAAAGCATAATCAACAAAGAGGGAGCTTCCCCTTCAAATTTGAAGAGAAGTTTATTTGTGCATAGTTGTCCATTTCCAATACGTACTGAGAGGTGTGAATTGAAACACAAATTTTTTTCTAGTGCCCACAATGGGGCACAAGGCATAAAAATTCAAGAAAATCTAATGCTTTTATGACATGGGAATGACCCTCTAGCATCCTATTGCATGATCCACACAAAAGCAGTGGATGATAACAACAATAATGCTGGAAAAGTTGATAAAAATCAGTGACGTCCACCCCCATTACCTTGGGGTAATAACATTGGACCTTTGGCTTTTCAGGTAAATCAGGAGTTACCTAATGGGTCAAGGAAGCACTTTCCCTGGTTTCACAATGATGGAAGTCAACACCTAGATGAACAGTTTTTTGCATTCACAATGACTTGCGTCGTCTTGCACGTGGCATATGAAGACATCGCAATGTGTCTCTTTGTGGAGACTCTAATGGGAAATGCTGCCAACTAGTCCAATCACTTGGAGCCGGGCATTATCACAAGTTGGGAGATTATGAGCGAGAAATTTTTGATGAGATTCAAGCCCAATAAAGACAACCATATGTTGTTTTCCCAACTTGCAAATTCAAAGATGGAATGCAACGAGCACATGAGGGAATTTGTAGCAAGATTTAATCATCTTGTTACAATACTTTCTTCTACACTCGATCCATCACTGGAGATTCTGATGAGCTGTTTAATAAATGCTCTTCCATTAGAGATAGCCTTCTTGCTCAAGATGACAAAAGAAATAGAGTTAAAGAGTGTGCAAGAACATGCCATCAAGTTGGAGGATGATATGATTACTTCTGACTTGATGAAAACATATTCTATTAGATCTCTAGTTCAGAAACTGTACCATCCAAAGAGAGACAATCTTCATCCATGGTTGCCAACATCTCCATCAAGACCAATGATTGAAGCTGCACACAGTGCAATATTTTGTCCTTTCCATGAGACTGATGCACATAATGAATCCACATGTCCTGAGAATATGAGAATGATCCAAGTCTTGGGATACACTGAAGCTGCTTGTAGTTCTAGTTCTGTACCAACTCCAAGTTCGAACGTTGTCTTACCATAGACGAACAACTTCGATGGCAACTTTTCAGCGGGATACTTTGATAAAGAACCCGTCAATCAAGAACATAAGGAAAATACCATCAGTACACTCTTGCGCTGAATCATGAAAATTTCTCAACGCTTGTGTTTACATGTGCTCAATTCTTCAAGGAATAGAAAGAAGAAGAAGAAAGCCATAAATCAAATGAAAAGGTTAAAGAAGTTCCTTCCACTTCCAATCCCATATCTTCATAGGAGAACACTATGATAGTTGCTCAAGATCAGTCTTAAAAAAAAATTGACATGTTAGAAAACCAAGATCACCTACATGCAAGATGGATACCTGTCACATGTAAAAGATATGAAGAACCAAAGAAGATGTTCTGTAAACCTCAAAGTGTAAAAATACATTAAGAGAATCAATGATTACAAAAGAGATCAATCCTTATGAAGGAGATCAAAAAACCCTAAAAGGGAAACCCTAAATGAAACCCTAGTGTGCACACTTAATAAGTTTAGCTTAAGTAACAAAGATGAATAAGTGACTTAATTAATTAATCAATATGATATAATTAATTAAGCATAATAACTTATTACTCTAGCACCCCCCCTTAAGATGAACTTAGGAAGAAGCTAAAACACTAGAATAAGATGCATGAAAGCAAAGATTGGTCCTGACAACTAGGCTTGATCAGGTACCCATTGACAAATGCAAGAATGGAGTAGAGAAGGAAAAACCCAGTGGGACAAAACCCCCCTACAATGAGATGACATGCTGCAAAGAAGCACTGGAAAAACTCTGTAGAGTAACACTGGAACCTGATACTGGCAAGCAAGGAAAGATTCTTCTGTTTACAACTGAAACCAGATGAGAGTCACTGATTGACTCAAGGAATCATGATAAAGCAACAGCAGACCCGATGCCACAGAACACTCGAAAACTCCAAATGGGAACAACCTTGGAATCTATGAAGCAACAAGCAATTATTTAATGATGTATTATTGAAAATGAAGTGCAAAGATGCAAGATGCACTCTCCCAACTGCTAAAACATCCAAGTAATCACCAAACAACCCATCGGGCCAAATCTGGACTAAGTGATAAACCTGTGATAGATACATAAAAAGTGCATGGACATCAACATAGAGCTCCTCAATACCTTTCCAACGCTTCAAACGAGGCGAAAAATAGAGATCGTGGCAAAAAGTTATGAGCTCAGAAGCATAAAAAGTACATTTGACTTCAAACAGCAATAAATGTAGTAAAACTAAAAAATAATGTAAAATAAACTGCACCAAATGAAAGTTCTTAGAACTAGCTTTCCGGCAATATCTCATTTACTTTATTTCGATACTGTATGCCCAAGTTATGACCAAAAGAAAAAAAATTGCTCTTTTAGGGCAAATTAGGGCTAGGAGGGGGCAAAAGAGGGCCGTATGGACGCTGACGTCAGTAGTTCATGAGCATAAAATTGACGGCCGTTTGGTCGTCGGGGCAAAAAATGCCCCCCCTTTGGAAAATTTTTGTGGCGACAGAATATTCTTGCATGGCCTAAATATTCTGTAGAGGGCGGCCGAAATATGCATAGTTAGGTTTAGAATATTCCCTGTGTTTTTCGGGGTTGGCGGGCTGGGCCTGGTTCTCCATAGGACCGGTGCTGGCGGGCTGGGCGCATAGCGCCCTGTCCCCCATATGACCAGGGCTGCAGGTTCTAGAGCCCTCAAGGGCTGGCAGGGCCAGCAGCCGGCGGGGGGTGCTGCTACCCTGAGCGGCCTGTGGGTGGCCGCCGGGCAGAGCAGCTGCGACAGACCGGTTTATAACTGGAGGCGCTGCACAAAATCCAAAAAACTCAAGTTTTTTTTTATTTTTTTTGAATTTCGTGCCTCAGAACGTGTGCTGGGGAGGCCGTATGGCTCCCCAGGCAAATTTTTTTTGCCTCTCGGATCAACTGCACCAAAATCGATGAAACAAAGGGCATTTTTAGGGTTTTTGGCCACTACGAACGCGATGGTGACCTCCGTTTTTGCTCAAACTGCTCCAAAAAATCTGCTACGTCCAGAACTTGTAGAAAAGATGCCTGTGGAAATCCTTGCATTAGAAACTCACTAAAAGGCCATATCTTCAGATCACGAACAGGCAGCTGCAGGTTTGGAGCTCTTATACCATGTTACAAAACCAAGATCACCTGCATGCAAGATGGATACCTGTCACATGCAAAAGATATGAAGAACCAAAGAAGATGTTCTATAAACCTCAAAGTGTAAAAATGCATTAAGAGAATCAATGATTACAAAAGAGATCAATCCTTATGAAGGAGATCAAGAAACCCTAAAAGGGAAACCCTAAATGAAACCCTAGTGTGCACACTTAATAATTAATAATTAATTAATTATTAATGTGCCTAAGTTTAGCTTAAGTAACAAAGAGGAATAAGTGACTTAATTAATTAATCAATATGATATAATTAATTAAGCATAATAACTTATTACTCTATGTTGGGTGAAAATTATGTAATCAACTTTTCGATAGATTACACAACTTGGATTTCAGCCACAGCTATGTGAGATGTAAATCTCTCCTCTCGGAAAGGGGAGGCGCCCTTCTTACTGCTGATAGAAGCGATAGTAAAACAAACAAGTAATTACAAAATGTACACAAAACTTATGAAGTGGGGGGGGTTGTGTTACATTCATCCTTCTCTCTTTTTTCAGAGAAGATGTTTACAATGCTTCACTGTTGGAAGTTCACAATTCTTAATAACTTTAAATGATCAACTAGCAGTAATACCAATACCTCTATCTTGTCAAAGCAAAGCGTAGAGATACCATAAGTAATTAACAATAAACAAATAAAGTAAAAGGGAAAGCTCACAAAGGCACAAAGTCGTTCCGCAGCTTTTTCAATGGTGGATCTGTGAAGAGTGTATCGTTTGTTACGTTAGAAGCACAAAGTCTTCCTAGATGCAGCAATTCCTCGAACATCATGAACAATTACAAGCACAAAGTCTTGTAGATCATCCAACAATAGTATCCAAAGAGCGTGAATAATTACAAGCACAAAGTCTTGTAGATTATTCAACCGAAAGATAAACAAAAACACAAATGCAAATCTAAATAATAGATGCAACAAAAAGTTTACATAAATTACTTAGATTCCTTTAGATTTCATCACTTAATCACCACCAAATAAGATCAATTCATAAAAGTATCGAATCCAACGCAAAGTTTGGCTTGCAATCTTCTTCTTTATTGATCGAATTCCATTCACAAAGTATAAACACAAAGTTTCACAATTTTGCTTGAAAAAGGCAGCACTTCGTTGCAAAATACTAAAGGATAAATTTACAATAGAAATCCCTCACATTATATAGAAAGAGGGATGAGCAAAATTAGGAAACTAATTGAGGAAATCAAGGAAAGTTAGGTGAGCGATTTTAGGAGATCTCACCTAATTTTGACCAAAGTCAAAGTGTAATTTGTTTTCAAAAGATTACATCTTCGAGCTTGGTGTAATTACAATTTACAAAAAGACATTTAAGATGTCAGGAAATATTTACAAGATGCATAAAGGGATGCACCGGAAATGTCTAACACTGGAGAACAAGAAGTTTCTTCATGTTTCTTTGCCTTGGGCGCAGAAGTCTTCATATTTCCTCCTGGTCTCTTGCACGAACTTCTCATCTGGACCAACGGTGTAATCCACAATGGTGTGAATTCTCGTGATTGATCTCATGGCAGATGAGTGAACCTTCTTACACCTGTCAAGATGTGTTTTCAGGTTATCCAATGTGAGCCTTGTATCACAAATGACGTTCAGTGAGGCTTCTAAAAAGTCTGAACTGTCAATCAATTTCATGATGGCTTCTTTGAAGATTTGAGATATCTCTGTGGCCGGCAGGAAAATACGATTCTCCTCAAGAAGTTGACTGGGAAAATCTTTGATACCTTTTCAAGAATAGCACGATGTCCTTCGACATCTTCCTGTACTTGGTGGAGATCCTCTGTAAGAGATTGAATTACTTGAATTCGGTGTTTCAAGGATTCTCTTACCTCAACAAACTTTTCTTTGTCAGGAATTACCCAAACTTCCACCAATTTACTGAGCTTTACCTGTTTCATCTCCGACCATGACAACAGGCATTTCTCCATGTCTCTGCGCTCCTGGGAAAGTACACTTTTCTCTTTATCAAGCTCTGTGGTGAGCATGGCTAACAAGGTAGTTTTCTCGTCCGCAGCAATTATGATCTGAGATCGGTGTTCTATGATTTTCTAAACAAAATCATATAACACTCTGCCTTTGGAGGAAAACTTCTCAGCTTTCTTGACAACTGGGTCTTCAATACTTACCACTGTTAGTGGTTATGCATTACTTGGAGATCCTGCAAGCCTCTTTACAACAGTAGCATAATGATCTGCCCTCTGTTTGTACATATTGCGAGCTTGCTCTACTTTATCTAGTCTTCTAGCAAAGATATCCAATGTCACTTGCGCATCGGCCTTTTCACTTTCATTGGTAACCTTGCCAAGCTGGACTTTTGTCACCGTGTAGTCTTCCATATTGACATCACCTTCATGTGGTGGTATGCCAATCTCTGCATACTTGTGGCCAGACTTATCAATGTTTAGCCTTGAGTATACCTTTGCCTTTTTCTTCCCTTTAGCCTTTGGAAGGGCTATCTCTTCGAGGTCGAGCTCCTCCGAAGAAATCATTTGCTTTTTACGCTTCGACACTTGAGATATTAGCCAAGGGGGAAGAAAGGAGGTGTGAACTTCTGGATTCACTGTCAATTCAGTCGTCATCATTACTTTTGACGTTATTGTCACGTCTGAAGTTACCATGGGTATCGTGATGATAGGAGAAGTTTCTGTCATCATTGCTTCTGTAGGTCGCACATTAAGCTGACAATGCATTGAATCATTCAAGAAACGATTGAATTCATTTTCAGAAGTGATATCATATGTTGGTGAAGATAGGCTTGGAATGGACGATGGAGGACTTGACAGTATATCAACCGTATGAATGCTTGTCACTGAGGGAGAATCAAGTGGGGTTGATGCTGCAGGGATTGTGGATATCTTAATTGTAGGAATGCATGTGGTAGGAATAGGTGATGAGGGAACAAGAGGTGGAGGAGTTCTTGAATTTGGAAGGGTATGAGGAACGTTGGAAGTCACAGGCGATGACGTTATAGGAATTTCCTCCACTTCATTCCCAAGAGGAGAAGTATTTCTTTCTTCATCATGCCCGGGTTCCTGTTGATCACCCTCTTGTCTCTCCGATTCTGGTTCACCTTCAAAATCACCTTCAGATCCTTCTTCAAAATCTTCTTCAAACTCTTGCCCGCTTTTGGAAACCTCTTCTGCATCGGAGTCTGCTTCTGCTGAGTCTTCATCTTCAGCAGATTGATCAATTGAAGTTCCTACTTCATCAGAATCTACCTCTTCTAGAATAGACTTTTTACCTTTAGAGCGAGATGGATTGGATTCCGTGATTTCTGTCTCTGGGACGGACTGAGTATCTTTCTTGCCAACAATAAACTTGATCCTGGGACCTCTTCATGAAGAAGTGGGAACAACCGCTGATTTATTTTTGTTGCGGAGTTCTTACTGTTGGCGAGCTTCTGCTTCAAATTATTCTCCTTCCAAGTCTGTTATGAAACTTTTCATTTCATAACCATGCTTATGTAACCATTCTGCAGTGTTGGCTAGGATTGGCTTCAATCTCTCTCTCTTATGCTGGTAATTTCTTTCCTAGACCATTGAATTGCAGGCAACGACCTTTTAGCAATTTATTGCTCATCATAGACAACATTCGTGATATCACCAGGATCTGCAAAATACTCTGGTAGGTTAGCAATATCAAGGTCTCTGATCTGCTGAACAGTCAACCTACAATAATCCATTTTGCGAATGGCTTCTTCATCTCTGCAATCAGCCTAGATGTCCTCAAAACGGTACTTGTGATGATGACCTTTTTGTAATTTTTTTCTGACATCTCGGTAATCAAAATCAAACCTATACCTGTAGGTCTTGATTGTCATGATCTGCATTTCAGCATAAACAGACTTAGCCTTTTGTGCAGTTGGGATAGTATATTGGCCAATGGTCAGTGGGAACTTGAATCCATGCTTGTGGTTGTTTCTTCGTTCTTTTTGCACTGACATCAACTGTCTGCATGTTTCCATGAGAACCCACTTATCCGAAGGATAACGTGGTAGCATGTAAGGACAGCCAGTGTAGCACCCTACTCTCAAGTAAGTAAATGTTGGGAATTGAAGAAATAGGCATCCAACTTTACTTACCACCTTATACGCCTCATCAGATACCCTCCTTCTTTCAAGAGCTGGATCAAAATTGAAAAGCGAAGGCGCGAAGAAAGCATTTGTGACCAGCCTGAAGTGATGAAAACTTTCCTTCAGCTCCAATTGATAGAAAAATCTATACACAAGTACCATCATCCAATTCCGTTTTGTAGATAGACCTGGGAATTGCCTCATTACAGCCACCGCATACACCAGGTAAGAAGTCATATAGAATTTCAATGTGGAAGGAGCATTGATCAACTACTCATGTATTTCATCACTAATCTGTTTGCCCCAGTCAATGTGCACCTTTTGTCTTCTTATAATCCTGATGTATTCATACATCCAATCGTGAAAAGTGGACGATTCTGGCAAGCTTTTCACTCTGCTTAAAAATGTGATCATATCTTTGACGTCATCCTTGAAATCGTTTAGCAGGAGTCCCTTTGGCCATCTAGAAACAGATTGATTAGGCTTCTTTAACCATTGAGCATTTATCAGGTTTTTAGCCTTGTTGGGATCAGCGTCAAAGACCTCTTGTGCTTTTTGCATAGAAATATTAATGTATTTTTCCATATGAGGAACCTTGAAAACAATGTCAAAGAAATCAGGGTGGAGTCTTAGAATCTCGTGCCCAGAAGAATCGATCACACTTCTACTTTCTCTGATGTAGTGAGATGCCACCTGAAGAACAAACTCCGTATTATGTGCAATTGTAGGGAACATTGCTACGAAATGAAGGTTACTATGTACAATTTCTCTCATTGGATCGAGAAGAGGCTTCATCTTTGTTTGCTTCACAAAATCAACCAAGTCTTGATGGCCAACCTATGTATCTTTTATCTCCTCCACCTTGGAGACCACTACGGTTGGTAGATAGACACCTTGATATTTGTACTTAATTTTGCCTTTTGCTTTTGAAGAAGATGGTGGTTTACCGACAGTCATTAGAAATAACTGGAACTTTGATCACTCATAATTTAAAGATCTTTGAAAAGAGACTGCAAGGTGTTGAGTCAGAAAAAACATTATTCGTTAGGTAGCATGGGGATGCGCAAAATGAATGACGATGGTGGGAAAGTGTGGAGCAGATGACAAGGCACACAAAACAATGCACAAAATGGAAGGAAATAAATTCAGGGGTAAATCAGGCAAGTTTGAAGTTCATATGGAAAAAATTGTAAAAAGTGTAAGGGTGCACTTTTTGAGCGCCCTTACATTTTTGGAAATTCAGATTTTGATGCAGGGGCGCTAAAAAATAGCGCTCCTGCACTTTTTACAGTTAGTTTATATTTCAAAATTATAGGGCGCTGAAAAATAGAGCCTCTGCATCTGAAACCTGATTTTGGAAAACGGATGTAATGGTGAATGAAAATGGCGCTTATCATTTTTGGAATTTCATGGAATGCTTTGAAGTCAAATTTTTTTTTTCTATGAATGGAGCTGCAACTAAAATTCGTTTCATTGCCATGGCGAATGTGGATAAGAGCCAAAGAAACCTTCTTACAAAACAAGAGTTTCTTGAATGCGTTGTGCCAAAACGTGATTGCAAGGGTGACAAAGAAAGAAGCCAACACAAAAACGTTGGAGAGGAATGCATAGAGAGAAGGATGCACAAAGAAGAGGAGATGCCGCTTCAAAAAACTATGAAGAAGAAGCATGGAAAGGGCATGAGAAACAAAAACGGGAATGGAGAGGAAGAAAACGCGTGGGGATGAATAACACATGAAGAAAAAGAAGGTAAGAATAAAAACGCATATGTAAATCCTAAAACATATACAAAGGAATGAAAGAAAAAGGAGAGAAAGTAGAGAAAAAGACTTACCAGGAGAAAACACGAAGATTGCTAGAGAGGAATTTCGAAATTCTCAAAAACGCGTTTTTAGTTTGAGGAGAACTCGCCCAACATGAAGAGAGGAAGAACAAAGATCATAAACAATGAAAATGGCAAACTAAAACACTTTTAAGTAAAAGAGAAAATAGAAAACCTAACTCAAGTCGAGCAATAAATTTAGGCACGAAAAGTGGCATGATTGACAAAAAATGCAAAAATCATGAAGAAACGCGCCAGAGCCAGAAAAAGATTAAGTGTCAAGAAAAAGTGTAATAGCGCACTTTTTCAGTGCTATTACATTTTTTAGAAAGTTCACTTTCATGGAGGGGCGCTAAAAATTAGCGCCCCTGCACTTTTCATACTTAGCCAAATTTTGGCTTGAGAGCAGGAGTGCACTTTTTCAGTGCAACTGCATTTTTCGCAATTCGCTAAGTACGAACAGTGAGACTTCGCGAAGGGGCTCGTTTCGAAGGTCTTCGTGAGGCAAACATAGGGGGATGCTCGAATTGACTATTCAAGGCTTTGGAACACATTTCGAGGTGGCTTGAAAATTTCTTCGTTATGCATACTTAAACTTCACGATTCCTAGGAAACATACAAGTTTCGTAGGGGGGTTATTCGTGGAACGAGCACTGCTAGATTCCGTGATAACAGCTGGCTCCTGCTGGGGATCTTCCTTTGGTCATTCTTTGAAAAGAATGAAGGAAGAATAATTCCAGAATTCAAGTGCCTTTATCCATCCATTGGGCTTAGAGTTAGGCGAAGACGACGACATAACTTAAAACATAAAGACTCAAAAGGACTTAAAAATAAAAAGTATTTACATACCAACGCCAACTTCTTTACTGTGTAAAGTGCTTGAGATTTTTCCCACTGTGAGTAAGGGCAAATGGCATTCCATCTCCGTATGCTAACAAGAAACTATTTTCACCATGCAACTGATGTATTTGGAAAGGTCCTGTCCATAGTGAGTCAAATTTCCCATGCATACCCTTTGGTTCTCTTCGTTTGTCCCACAGGAGAACAAGGTCACCAATTTGAAATTCTCGAGACTTAAATTTTTTGTCAAACAACTTCTTCACTTGGTCCTGGTGTTCCACGATGTGGTCAGCCACTTGAACCTGATTCTCCTCCAATTCGCAGAGATACATGATGCGCTTATCAACAGAGTTGTCAAAAGTCTCATCTTCAATGGCCTTAGCCAACTTGAGGGCTGGTAATTCCAAGGTTATAGGAATCTCGACATTCAACCCGTACAAGAGTTGAAAGGGAGACATGCCGATTGCTCGCTTCGGAGTTATCCTGTCTGCCCACAAAGCGTCAAACAAAGCCTTGTGCCACAAACATTGATTCTCGTCCACCAGCTTGTGGATTATAGTCACCAGATTCTTGTTGCTAGATTCCGCCTGACCATTACCTTGCGGATAATAGTCAGAAGAATGTGACAAGGTTATACCGTGTTCAAAACAAAACTCAGTAATCTCGTTTGATGAGAAGGCAGAAGCATTGTCAGCAACAATCTTGTTCGGCACACCGAACTTGGAAATAATGCTTTCTTTTAAGAAACTGCATACTACCTCTGAAGTAGCATGCTTGGTAGGTATTGCTTCCACCCATTTGGTGAAATAGTTAGTAGTAGTTAAAACATAGATATGTCCAGCACTTGATGATGGATTAACTGCACCTATGAAGTCAATGCCCCATTGCTGGAAAGGTTCTTCAATCACAACAGGTTTTAATGGAAAAGATTCCAACCTGGGACGACCGACAAACTGTTGGCACAATTCACACTTACGCACCCAAGAGTACGTGTCCTGAAAAAGTGTGGGCCAGTAATACTTTGCTCTCAGGATTTTTTGAGCGGTTACTGGCGCTGAGAAATGCCCACCACATGCCAAATCATGATAAGATTTCAACAACTTTTGCTGTTGTTCCTTATCAACGCATCTGAGAAATGTCCCGTCCATCACATGCTTATACAAGCCGTTGTCCCATAAGACAAAATTAGCTGATTTCAACTTGATGGTTCTCTTTTCCTTTGGAGTCAAGTGATTAGGGCATTCTCCATATGTTAGGAAGTGAGAAATGTTGGAATACCATTCGTCAGTGGTGCTAACAAATAGTACCATTGGAAGTGTACTGGGATCAACCTCCTCCTCATCTGAAACTTCTTCATCCTTTGAAATTTCTTCATCTGGACTATTTTCTACAATAAGCTGACAAAGTCCACGTCCACGTATCAACTTAGTGGGTTTAATCTCCAGATCATATTCCTGAATCTTGGCAATCCAATTGCCTCTTTTTGTTCCAAATTCCTGTTGTGTTAGGATAGACTTAACAGTCGAATCTAGGATGAGAACCTTCACATGACTGCTTAGAATGTAGAATCGGAAATGCTTGACGACTTTTACAACTGCGAAAGCGTGCTTCTCCATTTGAGAATATTTCAATTCATAATTCTTCAGGGGGCAGCTCATGAATGCAATGGGGGATTCAAAACCTTCATCATTTTCCTGTACCAAAATTGCCTATAGTGTATGCTCGAAAGCATAACTATACATAACAAAATCTTTGGTGTAGTTAGGGCAGACCAACACAGGCGCATGAGCAATGGCCTCCTTGATGTCATCGAACACTGCTTTTCCTTCTGCTGTCCAATGGAATGTGGCGTTACCCTTCATCATATTCACAATATGACGGGTCTTTTCAGCAAAGTCTGGAAGAAACCTCCTTAAGAAGTTCACTTTGCCGAAGAAGGAATGAACAACTTTCTTGCTTGACGGAAAAGTGAGAGATTTAATTCCATTGACTCTTTCCAAGTCAATCTTGATTCCTTCTGCAGATACAACGTGACCAAGAAGTTTGCCTTCTGTTACCCCAAAAGTTGACTTTTTGGGATTTAGGGAAATACTGTGTTGATGGCGTCTCTCAAGAGTTTGCCTCAAGTGGTAGAAATTCTCATGACGTTGCTTAGAGAAAATTGTGAGATCGTCGAGATACACCACAATGAACTTTCCCATCACGTCGCAGAAAGTGGGATCCATGGCACGCTGGAATGTAGCGCCAATGTTGATCAAACCAAACAACATCTTGTGATATGCAAAGGTTCCCCATGGTGTTTTGAAAGTGGTTTTGTGTTGATCGCTTGAATTAACTTCAATCTGATTATAACCGGAAAACCCGTCTAGCATGGAGAGCATCTCGGATCTAGTTACATTTTGTAGAACTTGATCCATCATTGGAAGTGGGTAATTGTCTTTGAGAGACAATTGATTTAGATTTCTGAAATCTACACAAATGCGGATTTCACCATTCTTCTTACTAACGGGGACGATATTGGCTATCCACATTGAATGATGGATAGGGAATATTATCCATGCATTCAACATCTTTTGAACTTCCGCTAAAATTGTTCCAGAGATCTTGGGATTGTACTGCCTCTGCTTTTGTTTGTAAGGCAAAGCTCCAACCTTGAGAGGAATATCATGTCGCACTTCTTTAGGCCAAAATGATTTTAGATCTTCATATGAATATGCCAAGACATCAATATATTCCTGTAGTAGCTGAGCAAACTGGCTTCTTTCTTAGGCCGTGCAACATTTTCCAATGTTCACCATCTTAGGGTTGGCTTTGGTTCCTAAATTAATTTGTTCCACTTCATTAGATGAGTCAGAATCTGAGAGTTGCTTCTTCACATGGCGATCATGTTTGTCAAAAATCTTTTCTAAGGATACCAATCCTTTGGGAATCTTATTCCCTTTGAGTTGCAAATATTCTTCACCCGTGACAGGATCTATATTAGACACAAATTCCCGAGGCGGAGAATCGCTGCCCTCAAAATACAACTCATCAAAATTCTCTGCTTTTTCAAGAAAGGCGATTTGATGATCGTCATTGAAAATCTGCCAGTTCTCTGAATTGTCAGGGACACTTGGGCAGAAAACCAATTCTATGGTGTAGGTAGAACCTTGAAAGTCTTTGTGTGGCACCAAGAGCGTGGCAGAGATTGTGAGGGAATCAACTCTAGTATTGTATTCTCTGGGAACAACAGAGATATCAAAAGCTTCGAATTCCTCAACGGAATCCCATACTAGATTACGATAATGCCTGAGTCTATCATTCTTTGTTTGATAGAGATTTCTTACTTGACATACTATCAGCTCGGCATCACCTTGTGCATGAAGATTTTTTATACCTTTCTTCAGCGCAACTTGCATTCCCAACAACAGGGCTTCATACTCGGTAGTGTTATTGGTGTTATTGAACTGCAACTTGAAGGAGAAAGGGAAAAACTTTCCTGTTGGCAAAATAAAAACCATTCTTGCTCCAGATCCGGTTGAAGAGAAGCTACCATCAAATTTGAGCAACCAAACACTGTTGGGGTCACCAATGCTAATAGTGTCGAAGTCCAAAGCTTCATCATCTGACGAAGATTCATGGTCGGAGATAGACAAATCACCTGATGACGTCTCATTTGAAGTGGAAGAAATATTATCATTTTCCAACTCATTTTGAGTTGAGGATTCCCCTACCTCATTCGTCTGTAGATAGTAAGTTCCCACGCTTGAGGATTCGAACAAAATCTGAGCTCTGGGGTCGTCTGACTTGGCAACTGAAAAATTTGATTCTTTTTCAGGAATCAGCTTTTGCATCACACCTTTTACTGGTATTCTTGCTTCAGACATACCCATACTTAGTTCTCCTCCAACATCTTTACAGAAATTACGTCCGAGGAGGATTCTGTAGGAAGCTGGTACATTGGCCACGAGGACCGTCATTTTTATTTTCTTCTCGGGGTATGCGATGAATGTGTATTGCGTATCTTTGATCTGACTGATTAATGGCACTTGTTTATTCTCCATGGAAAAACAACGACTAAAAGTTTTGGTCATTTCAAGGCCTAAAGCAGTAGCTACCTTGGTGGGCATCACATTGTCAGTTGCACCAGAGTCTATGACACAGTTACTCAGCTTGAAACCATTTACGAGTAGGGAGATGAAAAACAGATCAATGCATCCGGAAGTGGTTGGAGGATTAGATACAAGGTTACTCTGTGATATTTTGGGTTTAGAAGTAACTGGGACATTAGGAGGTGTATCCTAACTTGGGGAAATTCTTTTATCATTTACGAACTTGACAAGCCTGTCAAATTGGTCGGGGTTGGCTTTGAGGTATTCAGCCTCAAACATTTGAACTTTGGTTTTCTTGGCATGGTCAATGATGTCAAAAGCCTGGAAAGAACTTTGTAGGTTGGAAATCGTAACTTCACTTATTGGTTTCACAAAAGGTACATTGGTCTTTGGAACGAGAGGATTAGCTTTAGGAATAATGGGAGTTGATGAAGCAGAGTGAGGTGCACTTACTTGTGGATTTGCTGCTTTCTTAGGTTGCCAAGGGAGGGGATATCCTCTTTTGGCGATCGTTACTGGTGGCTTCTCTTTTTCTGGAACAACAACAACTTGAGCATTATCAAGCTGATTTTGTTGATGCCACGTAAAAATAGCATAAGCGTCAGTCACCAAGTCGTCTTCTTCTTCTTCTTCTTCTTCTTCCATCATTTGCAAATAGCTAATCTTGGAGTCACCAGCCGGTTCAGTTTCTTCTTCTTGGAAGAGGTCGGCATTTTCTTCTTCAGGGTATTCAGGCTGCGCATAATCATCTTGTTCAGTCTCATAGTACCCCACAGCATTGTTAGCAGGCGGGGCTTCCAGAGCAAGCCTTCCTGGAGGTGCTGGGAGATGATTCTGATTTTTGTTGCCAGCATAATTAGGGAAAGTCCTCCTAGGGACGTCCTTGTAGTTGTTATTGTTTTTGTTGTTTGAAACTTGTTTCTTAAGAGACAAAACTTCATTTTCCAGCCTTTGGACCATGGGATCTGTGAAATTTGAGCTGGCACTGGGAGTACTAACATTGGATTCCGAAGACCTTGAAGCTTGCATCCTTTTATTTCCGTTAGTTCCCATCCTGATTTCTCCAGCAAGGATCATGTCGTCCTCCAGACTGGTAGCCAATTGCTGGGCTGCTTCAACGTTAACAAGATTTTCCCTATGTAAGTAGAAACTCACCTTAGGTAGTTGAGTGTTGATGAAGAAGCACTTTAGGTTATGATCCATTGGTCTTGCATCACATGGGATCCGCATCACCAATTTATTGAATTTCGCCACAAACTCGCACATAGGCTCATGAGCTTCTTTACGTATGGTGGTGAGCTGCGCTAATAGAGCATGTGAATCTTCAGTAGGTTTAAATCTTTCTTCAAATTTAGTGCAAAGAGTGGCCCAATCGGTGACAAAGGCGTTAGGAAGGGTGAAGAACCATTCGACTGCAACCCCTTGAAGGGATTCAATGAACAACCTTATAGAAACATCTTCATGTTCAATGCCAAGAACACCACAAATGATGTAGAATGCGGATATGTGCTCATCAGGGTGTTATTTGCCATCACCTTGAAACTTCGGGAGGTGCTTCCTGGATACGCGTGTCAGTTCATGCAAAGGTGCAACCAAACGGAGGGGACCAAAAGCATTTCTCCATGGTCCTGTAGGTGGTGTGGCCATGACTGGTTGCACAATAGGTACCTGAATAGGACGTCTATGGTAAACAGACCAAACACTTGGGAGAGGAGATCTTTGGCTACATGGAGGGTAGCTTATAGCACGTTGCAGTGGTGACCTTACTCATGGAAGAGTAAATGGAAAGTCACGTTGCAACAACTCTTCAAAAAGAGGATCTATTACTCCTTGAGCCCTCAATCCTTGTGTATATATCCGGTCCACCAAAATTTAGATCTGAAAACGATGGATATTATAGAGTTAAAAATATACAAAAGAACAACAAGAAAAAGGAAACTTATCTACTTCAATCAAAAGCGTGAGGCTTAGATTGCGTATGTCGTTTCCCCAGCTGAGTCGCCAAAAACATTGTTGGCTGAAAATTATGTAATCAGCTTTTCGATAGATTACACAACTTGGATTTCAGCCACAACTATGTGAGATGTAAATCTCTCCTCTCGGAAAGGGGAGGCGCCCTTCTTACTGATGATAGAAGCGATAGTAAAACAAACAAGTAATTACAAAATGTACACAAAACTTACGAAGTGGGGGGGGTGTGTTACATTCATCCTTCTCTCTTTTTTCAGAGAAGATGTTTACAATGCTTCACTGTTGGAAGTTCACAATTCTTAACAACTTTAAATGATCAACTAGCAGTAATACCAATACCTCTATCTTGTCAAAGAAAAGTGTAGAGATACCAGAAGTAATTAACAATAAATAAATAAAGTAAAAGGGAAAGCTCACGAAGGCACAAACTCGTTCCGTAGCTTTTTCAATGGTGGATCTGTGAAGAGTGTATCGTTTGTTACGTTAGAAGCACAAAGTCTTCTTAGATGCAGCAATTCCTCGAACAACATGAACAATTACAAGCACAAAGTCTTGTAGATCATCCAACAACAGTATCCCAAGAGCGTGAATAATTACAAGCACAAAGTCTTGTAGATTATTCAACCGAAAGATAAACAAAAACACAAATGCAAATCTAAATAATAGATGCAACACAAAGTTTACATAAATTACTTAGAGTCCTTCAGATTTCATCACCTAATCACCACCAAATAAGATCAATTCATAAAAGTATCGAATCCAACGCAAAGTTTGGCTTGCAATCTTCTTCTTTATTGATCGAATTCCATTCACAAAGTATGAACACAAAGTTTCACAATTTTGCTTCAAAAAGGGCAGCACTTCATTGCAAAATACTAAAGGATAAATTTACAATAGAAATCCCTCACATTATATAGAAAGAGGGATGAGCAAAATTAGGAAACTAATTGAGGAAATCAAGGAAAGTTAGGTGAGCGATTTTAGGAGATCTCACCTAATTTTGACCAAAGTCAAAGTGTAATTTGTTTTCAAAAGATTACATCTTCGAGCTTGGTGTAATTACAATTTACAAAAAAACATTTAAGATGTCAGGAAATATTTACAAGATGCATCAAGGGATGCACCGAAAATGTCTAACACTGGAGAACATGAAGTTTCTTCATGTTTCTTTTCCTTGGGCGTGGAAGTCTTCATATTTCCTCCTGGTCTCTTGCACGAACTTCTCATCTGGACCAATGGTGTAATCCACAATGGTGTGAATTCTCGTGATTGATCTCATGGTAGATGAGTGAACCTTCTTACACCTGTCAAGATGCGTTTTCAGGTTATCCAATGTGAGCCTTGTATCACAAATGACGTTCAGTGAGGCTTCTGAAAAGTCTGAACTGTCAATCAATTTCATGATGGCTTCTTTGAAGATCTGAGCTATTTCTGTGGCCGGCAGGAAGATACGATTCTCCTCAAGAAGTTGATTGGGAAAATCTTTGATACCTTTTCAAGAATAGCACGATGTCCTTCGACATCTTCCTGTACTTGGTGGAGATCCTCTGTAAGAGATTGAATTACTTGAATTCGGTGTTTCAAGGATTCTCTTACCTCAACAAACTTTTCTTTGTTAGGAATTACCCAAACTTCCACCAATTTACTAAGCTTTACCTGTTTCATCTCCGACCATGACAATAGGCATTTCTCTATGTCTCTGCGCTCCTGGGAAAGTACACTTTTCTCTTTATCAAGCTCTGTGGTGAGCTTGGCTAACAAGGTAGTTTTCTCGTCCGTAGCAATTATGATTTGAGATCCGTGTTCTATGATCTTCTCAACAAAATCATATAACACTCTACCTTTGGAGATGAACTTCTCAGCTTTCTTGACAGCTGGGTCTTCAATACTTACCACTGTTAGTGGTTGTGCATTACTTGGAGATCCTGCAAGCCTCTTTACAATAGTGGCATAATGCTCTGTCCTCTATTTGTACATATTGCGAGCTTGCTCTACTTTATCCAGTCTTCCAGCCAAGATATCCAACGTCACTTGCGCATTGGCCTTTACACTTTCATTGGTAACCTTGCCAAGCTGGACTTTTGTCACCGTGTAGTCTTCCATATTGACATCACCTTCTTCATGTGGTGGTATGCCAATCTCTGCATACTTGTGGCCAGACTTATCAACATTCAACCTTGAGTATACCTTTGCCTTTTTCTTCCCTTTAGCCTTTGGAAGGACTATCTCTTCGAGGTCGAGCTCCTCTGGAGAAATCATTTTCTTTTTACGCTTCGACACTTGAGATATTAGCCAAGGGGGAAGAAAGGAGGTGTGAAATTCTGGATTCACTGTCAATTCAGTCGTCATCATTACTTTTGACGTTATTGTCACTTCTGAAGTTACCATGGGTATCGTGACAATAGGAGAAGTGTCTTCCATCATTGCTCTTGTAGGTTGCACATTAATCTGACCATGCATTGAATCATTCATGAAACGATTGAATTCATTTTCAGAAGTGATATCATATGTTGGTGAAGACAGGCTTGGAATGGACGATGGAGGACTTGACAGTATATCAACCGTATGAATGCTTGTCACTGAGGGAGTATCAAGTGGGGTTGATGCTGCAGGGATTGTGGATATCTTAACTATAGGAATGCATGTGGTAGGAATAGGTGATGAGGGAACAGGAGGTGGAGGAGTTCTTGAATTTGGAGGGGTATGAGGAACGTTGGAAGTCACAGGTGATGACGTTCTAGGAATTTCCTCCACTTCATTCTGAGGAGGAGAAGTAGTTCTTTCTTGATCATGCCCGGGTTCCTGTTGATCACCCTCTTGTCTCTCCGATTTTGGTTCACCTTCAAAATCACCTTCAGATCCTTCTTCATAATCTTCTTCAGACTCTTGCCCGCTTTCAGAAACCTCTTCTTTATCGGAGTCTGCTTCTGTTGAGTCTTCATCTTCAGCGGATTGATCACTTGAAGTTCCTTCTTCATCGGAATCTACCTCTTCTGGAATAGAATTTTTACCTTTAGAGGGAGATGGATTGGATTCCATGATTTCTATCTCTGGGACGGACTGAGTATCTTTCTTTCCAATAGTAAACTTGATCCTGGGACCTCTTCGTGAAGAAGTAGGAACAGCTGCTGATTTATTTTTGTTGCGGAGTTCTTAGTGTTGGCGAGCTTTTGCTTCGAATTCTTCTCCTTCTGAGTCTATTCTGAAACTTTTCATTTCATAACCATGCTTATGTAACCATTCTGCAGTGTTGGCTAGGATTGGCTTCAATCTCTCTCTTATGCTGGTAATTTCTTTCCTAGACCATTGAATTGCAGGCAACAGCCTTTTAGCAATTTCTTGCTCATCATAGACAACATTCATGATATCACCAGGATCTGCAAAATCCTCTGGTAGGTCGGCAATATCAAGGTCTCTGATCTTCTGAACAGTCAACCTGCAATAATCCATTTTGCAAATGGCTTCTTCATCTATGCAATCAGCCCAAATGTCCTCAAAACGGTACTTGTGATGATGACATTATTGTAATCTTTTTCTGACATCTCGATAATCAAAATCAAACCTATACCTGTAGGTCTTGATTGTCATGATCTGCATTTCAGCATAAACATACTTAGCCTTTTGTGCAGTTGGGATAGTATATCGACCAATGGTCAATGGGAACTTGAATTCACGCTTGTGGTTGTTTCTTCGTTCTTTTTGCACTGACATGAACTGTCTGCATGTTTCCATGAGAACCCACTTATCCGAAGGATAATGTGGCAGCATGTAAGGACAGCCAGTGTAGCACCCTACTCTCAAGTAAGTAAACGTTGGGAATTGAAGAAATAGGCATCCAACTTTACTTACCACCTTATACGCCTCATCAGATACCCTCCTTTCAAGAGCTGGATCAAAATTGAAAAGCAAAGGCGTGAAGAAAGCATCTGTGACCCGCCTGAAGTGATGAAAACTTTCCTTCAGCTCCAATTGATAGAAAAATATGTTTACAGGTACCATCATCCCATTCCCTTTTGTAGATAGACCTGGGAATTGCCTCATTACAGCCGCTGTGTACACCAGGTAAGAAGTCATATAGAATTTCAATGTGGAAGGAGCATTGATCAACTGCTCATGTATTTCATCACTGATCTGTTTGCCCCAGTCAATGTGCACCTTTTGTCTTCTTATAATCCTGATGTATTCATACTTCCAATCGTGAAAAGTGGACGATTCTGCCAAGCCTTTCACTCTGCTTAAAAATGTGATCATATCTTTGACGTCATCCTTGAAATCGCTTTGCAGGAGTCCCTTTGGCCATCTAGAAACAGATTGGCTAGGCTTCTTTAACCATTGAGCATTTATCAGGTTTTTAGCCTTGTTGGGATCAGTGTCAAAGACCTCTTGTGCTTTTTGCATAGAAATATTAATGTATTTTTCCATATGAGGAACCTTGAAAATAATGTCAAAGAAATCAGGGTGGAGTCTTAGAATCTCGTGCCCAGAAGAATCAATCACACTTCTACTTCCTCTGATAGTGAGATGCCACCTGAAGAACAAACTTCGTATTATGTGTAGCTGTAGGGAACATTTCTACCAAATGAAGGTTACTGTGTACAATTGCTCTCATTGGATTAGGAAGAGGCTTCGTCTTTGTTTGCTTCACAAAATCAACCAAGTCTTGATGGCCAACCTCTGTATCTTTTATCTCCTCCACGTTGGAGACCACTACTGTCGGCGGATAGACACCTTGATATTTGTACTTCATTTTGCCTTTTGCTTTTGAAGAAGACGGAGGTTTACCGGCAGTCATCAAAAATAATTGGAACTTTGATCACTCAGACTTTGAAGATCTTTGAAAAGAGACTGCAAGGTGTTGAGTTAGAAAAAACATTAGTCATTAGGTAGCATGGGGATGCACAAAATGAGCGACAATGGTGGGAAAGCATGGAGCGGATGACAAGGCATGCAAAACGATGCACAAAATGGAAGGAAAGAAGTTCAGGGGTAAATTAGGCAAGTTTGAAGTTCATATGGAAAAAATTGTAAAAAGTGTAAGGGTGCACTTTTTCAGTGCCCTTACATTTTTGGAAATTCAGATTTTGATGCAGGGGCGCTAAAAAATAGCGCTCCTACACTTTTTACAGTTAGTTTATATTTCAAAATGACAGGGCGCTGAAAAATAGAGCCTCTGCATCTGAAACTTGATTTTGGAAAACGGATGTAATGGTGAATGAAAACGACACTTATCATTTTTGGAATTTCATGGAATGCTTTGAAGTCAAAATTTGTTTTTCTATGAATGGAGCTGCAACTAAAATTCGTTTCATTTCCATGGCGAATGTGGATAAGAGCCAAAGAAACCTTCTTACAAAACAAGAGTTTCTTGAATGCGTTGTGCCAACACGTGATTGCAAGGGCGACAAAGAAAGAAGCCAACACAAAAACGTTGGAGAGGAATGCATAGAGAGAAGGACGAGCAAATAAGAGGAGATGCCGCTTCAAAAAATTATGAAGAAGAAGCATGGAAAGGGCATGAGAAACAAAAATGCGAATGGAGAGGAAGAAAACACATGGGGATGAAAAATGCATGAAGAAAACGAAGGTAAGAATAAAAATGCATATGTAAATCCTAAAACATATACAAAGGAACAAAAGAAAAAGGAGATAAAGTAGAGAAAAAGACTTACCAAGAGAAAACACGAAGATTGCTAGAGAGGAATTTCAAAATTCTCAAAAATGCGTTTGCAGTTTGAGGAGAACTCGCCCAACATGAAGAGAGGAACAACAAAGATCATAAACAATGAAAATGGCAAAATAAAACACTTTTAAGTAAAAGAGAAAATCGAAAACCTAACTCAAGTCGAGCAATAAATTTAGGCACGAAAAGTGGCACGATTGATGAAAAATGCGAAAATCATGAAGAAACGCGCCAGAGCCAGAAAAAGATTAAGTGTCAAGAAAAAGTATAATAGCGCACTTTTTCAGCGCTATTAATTTTTTTAGAAAGTTCACTTTCATGGAGGGGCACTAAAAATTAGCACCCCTACACTTTTCATACTTAGCCAAATTTTGGCTTGAGAGCAGGAGCGCACTTTTTCAATGCAATTGCATTTTTCGCAATTCGCTAAGTACGGACAGTGAGACTTTGCGAAGGGGCTCGTTTCGAAGGTCTTCGCGAGGCGAACATAGGGGGATGCTCGAATTGACTATTCGAGGTTTTGGAATGCATTTTGAGGTGGCTTGAAAATCACTTCATTATGTGTACTTGAACTTCATGAATCCTAGGAAACAGACAAGTTTCGTAGGGGGGTTATCCGTGGAACGAGCGCTGCTAGATTCTGTGATAACACTCTAACATGACATTATGGCTTCCATGATGAAGACCAAGGTACAAATATCTCAACTAGAATATCTTTAGGACCATCCAGAACAACTAGATTAGTTTCTCAAGGTTGTAAAGGAGGAGGCTGTGATTCATCCCACATTACTCAAGTCATCTATTCTAGTAGAAGAAAAGCCTAAAACGGGTCCTGGTAATTATGTGACTCTGTTAGAGATAGAAACTGAAGACCAAAACATTGCTTGTTCTAAAAAGAGACTAAAAGAGGACACAAGGTCATGGATAATACAATTCGATGGAGGTTGTTCCAATGCAAGTTCAAAAGTAGGGGAAATGATCATCTCCCCGAAAGGACAGTTGCACCCATCTGTGCAATTGGAATTCACTAAAGCTAAAAAAGAGGCTCTTTTGTTAGGCCTCAAAAATTTTAAGGACATGGGAATCAAACTCCTATGTGTTAAAGGTGATCTAGAGCTGATCAACGAGCTAATCAAAGGATATTTCCAGGTCATAAAGAATCACCTATGACATTATAGAAATCAAGTTTGGAACTCGATTGATTGGTTTAAAGAAATAAACATCCCAAGGATGGACTACAAAAAAATAATGCCTCAGGGGTATCAACTTTCCCATTTACATCATATTTTTACTTTTTTCATAACACCTTTGCTTGGATATATGAAAACCTAAGAATTTTCATCCCAAAGGGATTGTCTCCTGCCATTCCCATTAGAAGAGAAGTGAAGCCTTTCAAGTAGAAGCAACATTGATGGAAGGATTTTTCTGCTATCATGCAACATACAATATTCAAAGCACTTCATTCCTTTGGGGGTGGAGTAATTTTCTTTTTGTTTTTCATTATGTAGTAATGTATTTCCCCGTTCCGTAAAGCATTGTCATGTTTTAGGTGATTAGGTAGTCTTGTTTTAGATTTTAGGAAAACTCCAAACCAATGGGTGTTTTGAAAGAGTCTTGACTCCATTTCCCAAATAATAAGATACTGGTCTACGCTTTTAAAAAATCAGAGATTCTTGGTTCTCCTATGTCGTAAGTATCTGACATGGTCACCAGATGGAGCCTATTGTTGTACCGAAAAATAATTTTTTTGCTTCAATAAGGCATTTTGATTAAAATGATCTAAATCTTGTAAATTTTTTTGTCAAAAGAAGCATGGGATTTTTGTGGTTTACTGTCTAGAGGATATTGGAAAATTTTGAAAATTAGGGTTTTAGGCCCCTATTTTTAGGAAAAACCCTAAAAGTAGGATCTTTCCAAAAATGATTGAAAATAATTTTGATCGGCTTATTTCACTTCACGATCACATTGGTCAAGTCAGAATCAAGAAAAATTCAGTTTAGCTCTGGTGGGTCTACTTCATTTTTCTAGGAAAAAAGTTAAGACCTCCAAGGTCATCAATGGTAGATGGCTAGATACCAGGTGTTGAAATTTAAGCCTCAAAACACTTCAACAAAGATTCTATGGTGAAAGATGCTCGAAAAGATGCTTTGCGATGGAGGGGATTTTCAAAAGGTGAAAAGTGAAAAAATATTCTAAGTTTGGAAACACTACACCTCGCTACAAGGGAGATGCCTTTGCAGTCAACACCCAAGTAAACTTTATAATGTTCGTGCATGAAGAATGGTGAATGCAATCACAACACCGAACGTACTCGTGTCAACAACAACAATGCTCAAATGTAGTCAACCTAGCCCAATAACACGGTATCGCAAAGCATAAAGAGGTGAAAAACATCAAAAAATGATCAAGTCTAGAGCCAAAAGCCCCCTGCAGGCTAGGGATGCCCTTGAATTTGAGAGGAAAAATGCATTCATTAACACTTTCCAATCCAGTCATCTTCTCCAAAATTCTGCTAGCTTTCTAGCGAACCATCAAGAAAATTCAATAGATTTGTCAAACATCGATAAACGTAGGTAGGGGTGGAAGATGCTGAAGGTCAAAAGTCACCCAAAATGACAGTCAATTATGGAAAATGCACCCTTGTAGCCCAGGGGTGCCCAAGAATAAAAGCCATCAGATGACAATTTTTGCATTGACTATCTCTAGATGATCTTCTCGACTTCAGTCCAGCTTCGCAACAAATCTGTTCGCCAATCCACAAGACATATCAAATGATAATAGCCATTCATCTAGTGAGCATGTAAAACAAAGGATGAAATGAAAGTCAAAAGGTCAAATGTACCCCTTCAGGCCAGGGGTGCCCTAGAATTTTGGTCAATCAGATGAGGTTTTCAGCAGCTGTCTTCTCTGAGAGATTTGCTCAGAATCCTTCCAGCTACATGATGAATCTAGCAGCCAACTCATGGGACTTATCAAATGCTTGTGAATGAAGATCAAGCATAAAACACCAGAAGCAAAGGCAAGTTGAAAAACATGAAAAGTTGACTAAGTGTTGAAAAGAATGCACCCTTCTTGGGAAAGGCGCCCAACTTTTTGGGGCCTCAGATGCAATTTTCTGACTTCATGACTCCCAAGAACATCTCTTTAGAGTTGATCAAACTCTGCGATGAGATCATCAACATGAACATCAGGGCAGTTAAAACTCCTTACAACAAGGGTCAAATTGGAACATTTCGTCAAAGGTTACAAAGTGCAAAATATATCTCAGAGGCACAAAAGTACCCCTACAAGCTAAGGGCACCTAGGAATCTAAGCCTCATAAATCAGCTTTCAAATGTTGCAATACCAGTCATTCTTTCCGGAATTGAACTAGTTTTCCATTCCATACCTCGACATGTTCACGAGAATCGTTAATCAATGAAAATTGCAGATCAAGGCACGAAGGGTCAAATTGAAGAAGTTGAAAAGCATCTAAAAATTGGCTAAGCTTGGTGAAAAAAAAACACCCTTTTGGAAAAAGGTGCCCAAGATTTCAAGCCACCAGATTTATTTTTCTAGCTTTTTAGTTCCCAAAAACATCTTCTTGATCATCAAAGCTTGAACCTCTCTGACAGTCTTATGGGAAATTCAACGAGTAGGGGACAAATTGCGTCTCACTAAATAACTCCAGGTTTTTTATAGAAAGATGACTCTTCTTTTGGGGTTTTGAGATAAGGGAGAAAGATAAATGTAAATTTAAAACATGAAAGGTGATACGCCAAAGATTTTACAACATTTCAAACTAAAATTATTCCTATGATTGATATAAAGGACACATAACACCACAACCCTTCATTGTTGGAAAGAGAACGAACAACAAAGGCTAACTTCAAGCATAGTGCAAAATTTCAAATCTTTCTGCAGGTAGTGTTCATTGAGGTCAGATCAAACATAAAAATCCTTAGAGTAAAAGAATAATATTCAGAAATTATAAGAACCCTGTCTCCTAATACAACATAGCACATAAAAATAACAACTTCAAAGATAACAGAAAAGTCCAATGACAGTTCGATTTTTCCCAAAATCGCTATTCCACAGCACAAGCATAAAGCATAGAAATCCGCTATTTAAACTATTAGAATATAGCCCTCAAGACATAGTGTTTCATTCAAAAATAATAATATAAAGAAAGAAAGCTTGAAAAAGGCCATACATGCACAGTCTCAAAAATCCCCTCAATAGTTTGTGTTTTAATTAAAATTGAACTTTGAAACAAAGGTCAGATGCTAATTCAACAATAGTTTAAACCTTAATAGATATAATTTTCCAGAATAAAGTAGTTCTATAACTTGCTTCTGAAATATAGTTCATAAACTTTAAGAAAATTAAAAAGGAAAATAATTTCTCTTTTTGGAGAAAACAGTTTCCTCCCGAAAAAATCCTTTTCTAAAAAATCATCTCTCTATTCTAGTGTCATCACCTTCCTTTTATAGCCACTAAAGAAAGAAAAAACCACCTCAAACCATAAGTAATGACTGCCAGGTGTTGATAGTTGGTAGCACACGATCCGATCATAGACTCTTGGTTAGGCCACAAAAGATCTCTGCATTAACTCCTCAGCTATTGCATTAATGTTCTCTAGATATTTTAGCAAAGACAAGACCCAAATACAATAAGATCCTAGGATCAATTGCCTAACAACATACATAATTGATTGATTACATTACTACGAGGTGCCGTCTCAAAACTTCCGTCCCAAAAACCAAGAGAAGGAAAGAAAAGCCAGCTAGCTCAGAAAAACTCCCTAATTAGATATCTTCATAGGCGGTGCAGATAACCCATGACAAGGAGATGATGTGTTAATAGGGAAAAAACCCTCGAGCTTGTAAATATAGCTCCTAGGGAAACATTCGACAAGCAAACACGTGTCCCGAAACTCTTCCCGAAAGGAAAATAAAAGGGAAAAGTTGCGCAACCACCACATGGCACGTTGTGCACCTTTTTGATATTTCATTTGAGTGCGGGTGCACTTGACACTAAAGAAGTTTATGCAAACCCAAAAATAAAATGATTGAGGCAAAAAAAACCTTTATAGTTTTGGCGACTCACAGGGGTCTTTGCTTCTATGGAGATTCGAACCTAGGCCTCTGGCTGTTCCTGGAGTTTGATGAAAACAACTATCTGGGCCTCCCAATCTGCATTGGTTGGTAAAACAAGGGTCCAAATCTGTCTATATGTTTGCTTGAGATCAAAAATCTCCTTGAAAGAGATGGCACCCCATCTAGAAGAGATTGCACCCAGGTGATAATAGAGTTGAGAAAGAGGATAGATTTTGTACTCAAAATCATCCACCGTGGGTACAACATTTGAGCTTGGAAGTTCAAAAATGGCTTGAATCTTACGTCGGATTGCCTCATTGATTTTCTCCATTGTTAGCACATCTTCATCTAGGGAGAGAAGAGGAGGCAACCTGAAACCAACCAGGACGAGAAAATTCTTTTTGATCTCAGTGACTCTTTTGTTCAAAATCATCTGACGATCCTTGCATTTTCCCGCAATTAGGTGGCAGTTGATAATCTCATTGGATTTGATGGAGGCAACCCTTCGATAAGGAATTCTTGCTCTTTTAAGAACCTGATCGGTGGCAATACTTAATTTGGAAATAAAACTTTGGGAGTTCGCCACCCAGGGTGAACATGTTTGTATGAAATGGTCAGCCATCAGACCAACTTTGGCATTTAGTTCCCGTACGTCCCTTAAGAACTGTAAGGCGGGTCCCAATACACACACACCAGTTGCTATCTACTCCCAATACATAGCCACTAACCTTCTCATTACGAAAAGGATCCAGACCTCCTTGCAGAAGTTAACTCCTGGTTCCAATGAGCCTCTCTTACTTTGGTATCTTCTTCTATTTGACCTTTCTCTCGAAGAGCATTTTCCAACTCAGAGCTTAGTCTTCCGAATTCTTGTCTCTACTCCTCCACCTCAATCTGGACTCTCCGTAGATCATCAACATTTTGGGACCCGACATCAGCCAAATATTTCTTTAATTTTTCATTTTTAGTACGAAGATGAACCTGTTCATTTCAGGTATCTGTAAGAAAATTGGACATGTCTCCTTGTTGGCCTTGAATTTGTTTCACTCAGGTTATTTCAACATCTTTGGCTCAAACCTCATTTTGTAGCCTACTCTCTATCCCTTTCACATTTTCCAACTTAGCCTCGCGCTTCCTTAATTGCCTATCCAGTCGTTCATAATCAACATATACCACCTTTTGTGTGTCTTTGGCTAGGATCATTTTATCATGTAGGCGAGTTTCACTCAGATCCAGACCCACGACACATGAATGTTGTAGTCCTCCATTTGAATTTTCCCTTTAGGCTTGGAAACCAGGGAGTTCCGCTCTTCATTAAAACAAGCTTCAATCCTCTTGGTGGCAGGCCTTTCGGCACTCTTTGACAACATTTTCAACTTCCTGGTCTTTCAGGCCTATTTTGTGGCATCGAAATGACCTTGAAGAGTCTGAGGGACATCAACAATCTGAGCTGCGATGGGGGCACTAGGGGGTAGTCCAAACAAGGTGAAAGTAGGGTAGAGTTCAGATACATGAGCAATAGGAGATGCAAATGGAAGCGTGATCATAGAAAAAGGGGGAATGCCAAAAGGAGTAGGGGAATAAACAATAGGGGAAAAAGTGGAAAAGGGCTGATGGAGAGGTGCCTTCTTGAAAGTAGATAGGCCAGGAGTAATGGGAAAAGCCGTAGTTTTGGTGATTTCAATGGGGGCTTCAGATAAAGCAACTAATGACATAATAGTAGCCGCGACAGATAATGCCTTCTCGGTTTGCAAAAGAGTTTCAATAGGTTCATTTTCAATGGTAGGGGTTGCATTTATCGCTACTAGTTCAGGAACCAAAGATGGGGAATTTCTTTCAACAGGAAGAGACTGGGGTCATACCAAAGATGCAAAAATAGGAAGAAGAGGGGGAGAAAAACTTACCTGAGCCATAATCGATGAAACATTCCGCAAGACGGACTCCACTTCTTCCTCTCGATGGATTAGTATATCAAGGGTACTTAAGTCCTGGATCTTCCTCCGCTTTGCATGATTAGAGCCATAACGTTTCGATCTCCTTCCGAGGGAGTCCTCCAATATTTAGACATCGGCGACCACTGAGGATATTTTTGGAGATTGTCGGGCCTCCTTTCGTTTGCTTCCGGCTTGGGATGTGGACAGAACCTATGGACCCCCTGGTCCCAAATTTCTTTGGTTGTCAGGTTCTCGAGGTCTAGGAATTAGGAGTGGAACTTTTTCCTCTTCAATTTCGTGGCTTATCTCAGGATTGCTATTGTCAGAATCAACTTCCTTATCATATGCATCTTGAAACTCTTCATCAAGTTGGAAGCTGCCAAACAAAATGCCCAGATTCTCCATCTCTTGTCAGAACTTCAAAAAGTCTGCCTTCTTTCCTTCTGACCATCCCTTACACCTCAACTACACATTAAGATATTTTTTCATTGGGAGATTCCTTTGGTATTGTGCCTGGGGTTCATAAAAACTTAGCCATCTTGGCCATTCCTCTAGTATATGGGCCAGGTCGATGTATATTTCTGTACTCTCTTGGGTAGGATTTTTCCTTCTTTGGAAATACTCCCTAAACTCGTGCCTTAAGCCGAAACACCCATCTGGGTTATAATTCCACTTGTCACAAATGAGGACCAATCCTAGAGCAACCAAATGATTCTGGATCTCATCCTCCACTTTCCGCTTGCTTAATACCACTTGAATCTTTGCAATCATAAGGAGAAGACCAAAAAGATTTGCTTTATTCCTTCCCGCACCATAAATCCTATCGATAGTGGATACTTGTCGACAAGCCTCTAGTGCAAAATTTTTGTCTGTCACAAATTTGCGGAGTCAAAAAAATTCCCCAAGGAAACCATGAAACTTGACGAAGGTGAAATCTTCGTCAAGGAAGTAATCCATTGGGACAGGTGGGTGTTCTATCCATTCTATAACTTCCTAAGAAAAATGGCCGACGGGGTGAGGCAGTAAATCTTGTAGCACTAGTCTCAAAAAATAATCTGCAAACGGATAGTAATCTCCTGTTCTTGAAAACATGGGGATCCACATAGAAATTGGCTGGATATAACTTCTCATTTGTCCTAGATACTGGCACATTTCTCCCTAGCCACTCAAAATTTTGATGCAACAATGAATGAACCAGGACGGAAGAATACCTGAACTTGGACTCCATACTGTAGTTTCTCAACTACAACTTCATATTTTTGGCCATCATTTCAACAAAATCGTAGCATCTCTGCACTCTCTCTCTTTTGAGTGCAAGGCCTAGGGAAATCTGGAAGGGGTTAACCTCTTCATCATCATCGAGACCAAAAACCCAACCCAACATTGAGAACACAGACTGTGTATCCTTCTTGAATTTTTTTCTTGATAGAGGCCAGCGAATCTATCCTCTCTGTGGCCGTTCCTTCGTTTCATCTTCATGAAAATTGCTTTTCTTGAACATATCTTCCCCCAAGACATCCATCTATTCTTCATTAAAAAGGTCTGCACCCCAACCCACATGGATACACAACATATCCCGTATAGCTTGGGCTGAAATGGTGATCTTGACCCCATGGCCCTCAACAGTCTCTGTATTTCTGTTAAACCTTTTTTCACATGCGTCGACCAACTCCGGGCATGGATGAACAACAAATAACACTAACTGTGGTAGGCCACTATTCCAAAGCTGAAATTCAAAACCCTCTGCAGACTCATGGCCTAGCATCCTTTGAAAAGCAACTTCCCTAAGATTTTTAGGGTTGGTGGATAACCAAGGGTCGTAAACATTGTCAGTTATATCTTGAACTGCCTCCCTCAAAATGTGTTTGTCAGGTTGAAGCTTCCTACAGTGCTCAAATGGTTGTTCTTCCAGAGTTAGGGCATTAGCAAATGAGTAATACCCAAATATATCTACATAAATGGGTCTTCTGTTTGCTGCTTCGACCTACTTACCAAAGGTAGATACTTCTGCCATTATTGCTTGAAAGTGATACAAAAACTCTCTGGATACAAAAACCATTTTTCCTTGCTAAAATTAACTTACTTTTGAGCGCAATCAATTTCAAATCTTTTCATGCAGTTATGAGTTTGCTACTATCGATGGCTCATTAAATGTTTCCATTGGGGAAATATGTGCGGATGGGAGATTCGTATCCCTTGGGAAAGCCAAAAAAACCTCAGAAATGGAATTAGTACATTCCTTCTGCTGCCTCTTGTTCCCCTTAATTCATTACATTGGAAGGCACACTTTTCGTCATATGGAGCGTGCCGAGATGACACAAGGTACCTTTTGAAAAAACATCTTCATTAATTTTTCAGAGCCTTAGCGTGTTAATCCATGTCTTTTCTCATTAGTGAATAGATTGGCGTTGATGATGGCAAGGATGCATGTCAACCATCAGCATATGAGGGAATTTACTCCCCAATGCCAAAATTTATTTCTCAAGGCATTCTAACAGATCCTCCGTACGATTTTCCAACCTTGCTCTGTTCTGCCTCAAAAATTTTCGTTGCTATCCAGCCAAAAATAAATGTTATGTTGGTGAAGTTTCTCCATTATCCTTTTCTATATATAGCCACACCACCATTTGTTACATTCATTTGAACATATAGTTCTCTAACTTAGTTGGCCTTCTGCCTACTCCTCCGCCATTTTTCACTGCTATCGTGATGTCTGCTGGTCTGGGCACCTCTATTCGGCTCCTTCCATGAAGACTGCAAAACTGCTTTGCGGGAGTGATTACTAATAGCCGTATCAAGTTCTTGGTGAATAATTGTGACCCCCTAATCATGACTGCGTTCAAGTGGGTCGTTAGCGCAAAATACCTTACTGATGAGAACCAACTATGGAGCAATTGTAATGTTCTCTCTCACTTCGTGGCTTCACTGCTGGTCTTGGGTGTGGCCAAGCCCATGATAATTGCACTATGCCAAAAGATGTTTGAGACCTCTCTGATGGAAGGGCTTGGCGAAATAGTGCAAGTGGCCATTCTGGGCGTCAACATTCCAAGCGCGATGGACCTCCTCAGGCTTGTGGACTTTACGGTGGACGTGCCCTGGTTGCCTTTCTTGATTGACTTTCGCACCATGGACACATGGAGGTGCACTGTTGCTCTTCTTAGCCAGTGGCCACCTTCCTTCTATGAAAGTATGACGTGGAGAAAGGTCTGGGGATTACCTAGAAAAATAATTTTAGTTACCTGGTGCAACTTCGCAACGAGTAGACCTTGGGTCTGCACCGTGCAACCCACGTGCATTATGTTTTTTGCCCTTGCCTGCAACCTATCTAACAAAGGAAGAAGAAGAAAAAAAAGAAGCAGAAGCCGAGCACAAATCCCTTTTTGCTTTGCTGTTGGAGGCGAAAATAAAAAAAACTATCTGGTTGTCGCCTCCATTTTAACAACTTTTACTTTGCTTCACTTTTTGGGTTTTACTCGAGAGGGCTTTAAGGTATATTACCGAGCCTCAGGCTACATACTATATTTTAAATTTTTTCAATAAACATAATATAGTATAGCTCTTATTTTCCCTTGTGTTATTCTGGGCCTTATTCTAAAAACCTTGAAATAATTACAATTTTTTTACATATGGTACATAGCTGTTAATTTTTTTAAAAGAGCTGTGCATTTTTTATTAGAAAGTTCTTAGATACATACCATTCACCGGTACATCTAAAAACATCTCTTTGATTCCATACACGTTCACCTTTTTGCATGTGTTGTTTTTGAAAGGTCCCTTCCGCAACACTTTGGAATTAATCGGTCGTCCTAGCTTCATAGCAAGTTTGTGGTACTCTTGCACTGAACCTTCTTTTGGGTAAGAATTTTCTTCATCAAAACATCGTCTGATTGTTTGATGATGGTAAATTGTAGCTCCATGTGTGATTTACCTGTCTCTTTTCAGCCTTAGGGTTTCTGCAGAGTTTCCACACACCAATTTGTACTCGAAAAACTTCCTGGCCAATTTGGGGGTAATTTGATTCATCGACGGGGGAACTCATCTACAACTGTGCCCATCCCTTTGAGAGGCCAATCCAACAAATTGGATTGGCACAATTAGGTTCTTAAGGGTTGATTTAGTTGAACTACCCCCTTTCACATCATAATATGATGAAGTCTTCGGAAAAACCTTGTATTTGATAACAAAATTTGACCCTTGTGATTCTATCGGCTCTTGGGCACTGGAAGGTGTGAATTTTTTAGGAAGACCCAACATGGCTTTTATTTTCCTTAAAAGCTTATCAATTTTTCCTTTTGTGATATATTTCTGCACGTTGTTCCTCCTTTGCTTTGCTGAGGGGAGCGTAATGGGATGCTCTTCATTTTTTCCTTCTTTCTTCTCTAGCTGATTGATAACCACTGCACCCTTGGGATTTTTTCGGAAAGATGCCTTCTCTTTTCTCATCAGGGAAAACGAGGTTGAAATGCTTGTGAAATCTGGTATGAATCCTTGGGCAAGGATAGATTTACCCGAAAGAAAACTTATGTTTAATTTTGAGCTTCAGATTGTCTCAAAACTTTTCATTTTTGAGTGTACGAACATTCTCCACTTGGTGGTAGATGTCATTCCTAGTCGGTCAGATCCCATTATAAATAATTTATTGTCCCTTAAGGAATTATGTATCAATGACGAGATTTCTGCCCTGGTTAAACCTTGGGAGAACTGCTGCATCAATGTCAGGGAATAATGATTATCCAACAAAATTCTTCCCCATTTGATAGAGACCTGTATTGCCAAGAAGATTTCCCTCAAGTGGATTATCCTTTGTTTCTGCTTGGCTGACCTGGGCCCTTTGTCTAAGGCAGACATCGACTGGATTATAGCTAGGTCATACCCTTTTAGATCATATCTACAACATAATTCTTTCAACTTTCTTTTATTCTTGTGAGAGGTCTTTTGCTAGCTGCTAATTTTTTGCCTTTTCTGACACTAAGCTTGCTATAATCCCTTGAAACCATAGAGAGTTTTTGCTTTGTTGGGTCAGAAATGGATTCCAAATGTGTTCCGATAAGAAACGTCCGATAGATGGTGCCATCTTGAGGTCGGGGATTTCCTTGCATACTGAAAGCTTTAACACTTTTGATGAGGTCCCTTATATCCAGTACTTGGCATCTTAGCCTTGTATTTGTTGTGGTTACTTGCCCACAGATCTGGTTTTCTATCAATTCTAAATTTCCAATAGCTTGCTTCACACCCGCACCTATTTGTTCTGTTGGATCCAATCCATGGGCCAATACTTCATATCTAATCCCCCTAGCAAAGCATGGAGACATAAAACAATAAGCTCTGAGGTACTTCAATCCCATCAGAAATATTAATCAAGCACTTATTCTGGGGCCAACATTACACTTGACACCATCAAAGGGTACAATCCACACATGATTATAAGACATATCATCAAGCTCTTTCAGACTCTTCATTAGTTTCAGACAAGCCTAATCTCCGTCAAAAATCACATAGGCACTTAGCCTTGTTGCGTGGAAGTTACCAAATGGATCAGAATCAGTGAACTGATTTAGCAACATCTCTTCTTCCGAAATCCGCTCATCTGTACCTTCTTCTTCTGTAGAAATTTCCACATAGTACCTCTTGTAGTGGAAAGTTGGAGTATCATCATATCCAAAGCATATATTTTCATCGTCCGCAATATGTTTTGGATGCAAGGCTTCAGATAGAATCTTCATCTTTGCTCCATGTTTGGTTCACAATATCAAGTGGGACCAGCCAAGTGCCAAGTATCCACCAAGTTTGGTGGTGAAAACTCTTGATAAGCACATTCTGAAAACTATTGGAATGTCAATTATTACTACTTCTTGTGTGACTGTCTGGCTCAAACATGAGAAGAGGGTCAGGGACAGATCCCTTATTCAACCAATGGTTGGGACTTTCTTTCCGTCTAGTTGTATAATTCCCTTTTCAAGGGGCTCGTACCAGAGTTTTAGGGAATCTGCCACTTGTTTGGGTATAACGGTTGTGCTAGCTCTCGAATCAATCATATTATTGTGCAACAATTTATCTCCTACTATAAGCGTCAAAAAGAAAGGTGTGGGTATTCCTATGGTGAAGATAGACCTCCAGATTCTAGGCTAGTTCCTATATGATTATCTGATTATAGACTTGAAGCTTTGATGGGAAAAGGGAAAAAACTTAATCTAATGCAAAACTAGAAAAGCTGAACTGTGGTGATGCACCTATTTGATTTAAAGAAAACAGATCAACTCACAACTGATTCATCATGAAGCTTACTTTCACAACTTAGTTTGAACAATTTAACTGCATTAATGATTCACAGACAGGCCTGATAATCCATTCTTTATGAAGGAAGAATTTATTTTCACAACTTTAAAGATATGGATATACTTGAGACACAATTTATGACCTGCAAGTAATATTGTTTCTTTGTGTACATGCATTCACGAATGTTGAAAAAAAATTAAAGGTTCTGATATCAAACACATTAAATTTACATCCAAAACATTCACAAAACAAAACACCTGAATCTAAGAAGGATAATATTTAACTTGCAATGACAAAAGAAGGAATGCTTTGCAAATGATACTCCAAGATAACCTGTAAAGATTGCTGCATAATCTATTGAATTTTGAAAGCTGAGTTACAAGATAATTCACTTTGCAGAATGCAAAGGCTGAAAAACAAGAACTAGAGGAAAAAGATAATTTTTTTCCAATATATACAATGAGATGCCACTTCAAAGTGCATGAAGGTGAAAATGAAAGTCAATTTCAGGATAGAAAAATGATAACTCCAAGGAAAATCCTAAGCAAAAGAGAAAATCCTGATAAAAATAGCCTAAAATTGAAGCAAACTGCACTTTGTGCCTAGACAACTCCACCTCTCCATGCGCATGACCAAAATATCTTGTGAACTGACGTGAAACTGAAAGCAGTGTCTCACTATCTGCATGAACTGAATAACTGAACTTTGAAGCTCCACTTGTGCATGAGCAAATTTTTTTTTAGTATTTTCAATGTTTATCTCCTCCATGCCCAATTTAAAATTAGCACATTACATGCATCATTGACTTGAAGTCACATAATCAAAACTCCATCTTCACTTAATGTTCATGTTTGCACCTAAAAATAGTTGAATTAATTAAATGATTTATAATTTATCATTTTATCAATTAACTTTACAATGTATAATGCAAAACATAAACATTAAGTTTAATAAAACAATAACCTTACTCAAAACTAAAAATCCTTCTTACATTCGTGCCTTCTTGCACACTACATGCTAAATAATAATCTCCATGCAAAAAGAAATAGGCGAACTCCAAGTCAAGGCCTCCATGAAAAATAATAGGTCTATTGACTTAAAATCGAGACCATGGTGTATATAAAGTGAAATGATTTATTTAAAATCAAGTCAAAAATGCTCATCAAAAGGTTAGGGCAGAGAGTAAAAGGAAATTCAAACCCTAAAAGCCTTCATCTCTTCACTTTGTATTTTGACTTTTACTGCTCTTGGAGCTCTGTTGCACCATCACGGTGAGAGAAAGGGTTTCAAATTGGAGCCTTGGAGCCATGTATTTGAGCTTCTGTGGCTTGATTTCACCTCCAGAAAGAAAGGTAAGTTGACTCATAAGCCATCCTGTGGCTTCTTTTCACTGTTTTGAGCAATTTCTTGCTCCATTTCTGGATTTTAACTCCTCCATAACACTATGATTCACCTTCGTTGCTTTCTTGGATGATGTGAGCTTGACTTATGCATTTTGAAGCTCAAGGAGAGCTCAGTCGCGGCTTATTGATTCCTCAACAGGCATATAATATGGTGAGTTTTCATTTGTCTTTGTTTCCTTCTTAGAACACAAGCTTTTGGAAGCTTTTCTCCTGACAAAAATGGTTTTCACTTAAAGGAAAAGTAGGCCATACAATAGTCTACAAGCTCATTGATTCCTCATCTGGGTTTTTTTAAAAAGGCACTATATTTTTCCATTATTGTTGTGTTTAAACTCAAAAAATTCCAGCCATGAAAAAAGATGAAACTCAAACTTTTTGTTTATCTCAATGAATACATTTCCATGTCCAATCCGCTCTTGCAATGGACCCTTGGTACTAAAATCTACAGACAATAATGACTATAATATGTAGATGTATTCTCCACCATTGAGATTGTGTATACCTTGATAACTTCCGTTGATGCTTAATGCAAACTTTCCCACCATGAAAGCTTCTGAACCTCTTTTGTTCAAAAGATTTCTTTGATTGCAATTGTTTCTTTCTTCTGTAGCAGCATTAATGCTCTTGCCAGATCTAGCTCCTCCATTCAATTTTCACTTTGTATCTACTTTGATCTTTTCTTGCTGCTTGTTTATACTGCTATTTTATATGCTTGTTCTGCTTCAAATATATCGCTGCATACACTTCATTTAATGCAACATTTGCATTTAGTGGTTTATTGTTTTGTTGATGAGGCATTATGCATGCCTGTTCACTAGATGATGATGCTCCATTACACACCTTTGTATTTATCACTTTCAAGCATGTATTCTGATATCTGTATTCTCACGACTTGATAAAAAACCTTAAGTGGGCTCTGTGAGTAGATGTTGTTTGAAACCTTTTCCTTTTCTGAAGCAAAGCATTGTCACTATGCATATTATACTGTTCTTTTATCTTTTTGATATTATGGGCTCCTGGTATGAGATTGCTAATCTATTCATTGACTTGCAAGAATGCCATCAGATTCACCATGGTACCGTGCTCTAACTATTGCATTATGCCATAGATTGCTTATATTTATGTTCTTCCTTTTAAATATGCTATCTCTTGAAAGTAACAAGCCAGGTAACAATACTTTACTCCATGATTGATCCTAACTGGAAATGCTATTATTATTATAGATACATCATTTATTCTTGAGAGAACTCTTGTTTCTACAACACTGTTATTGATGCTCTTCATCATACTTTATTGCTGTTTATAGCACTTTGATGAGATGACGAGTAACATTCCTTGTTTTAACCTCTAATGGCTGTCATACCTCCACACAAAAATTTCAATGCAAACCCAACAGTTATCATCGTGTCTCAAAGTGCTTACTGTCTTGTCTTGCTTCATGTATGTGGCTGTCCTCCATGATGTTATTACAGATTACTTTGTTAGCCCTTCTGTAGGCAATCAAGAATAATGATAACACATAAGGTTGAAGTGTCAATGATGCCTCTTGATCTCAAGATGTAATAATGTTGTCCTGTTGTCATGTTGACTACCCTCCTGAATCTCTAGATGAACTATGTATCTACTTTTGAGTTATATAAAGGGGCTCATGCCTCATTAAAATGTAAACATGAATGAAAGGCAGAGCTGAAACAAAGGATGAAAAATGCAATTAATGCTCTCTTAACATGCTTCTTTGATTGTTCTATTGAATTATGAGCAATAAGATGCTTGCTCAATCTGTTTTCACCATGCTAAATTAAACTGATTTATGAATTTTTATTACAACAATTCCATTTGATGACTATAATTAAATACCTGATAACTCTCAAATAATGATATGAATGAGAGGTGTCCTTACGATATGATGGGATCAACCCTTGTGGGAGCCCGTTTTACTCCACATATCTGATGAAAATAATCATGAACATAATGAACCTATTCCTACACATTGAAACAAACAAGTTAGCAAAAATAATCGAAGCTGAAAGCTTCCATTGAACTTCGTGTTCCTTGATTGTCAGCCTTTGTAACTCAATCGTTTGGTGAATGCCTAATTGAATGTATATTACATTCCTGTTGGTAGCATAAACATGAAGTAGAATGTAATTTATCATTGCTTAGAGTAAATCTCTAACATCATTCTTTTTACAATCTTTTAGGTTCATGGAGCGTGGAATCGAGATTGCTGTAGCTTGGAGACGCAACAAATGAAGACATC
Organism: Sequoia sempervirens; assembly: GCA_007258455.2. Lineage (NCBI taxonomy): Eukaryota > Viridiplantae > Streptophyta > Pinopsida > Cupressales > Cupressaceae > Sequoia > Sequoia sempervirens. The sequence continues at coordinate 15,734,144 of VDFB02270651.1, read as the reverse complement.
GAGCAAAAGTGGTTCATCATCACATGCAATGATGAATTGCTAACCTCCTTTGTGTTTACGTTACCTTTAGTAGTGTAATATTCCATCCCATTTTGTATTCATTATTTGATTAAGACAATCTAAATCAGTTACTCCCGCGGCTTGTGCGAGATTTCAGTTTTTTCAAAATGAATAAAAAGCATTATTATGCAAATGTCCAATTTTCTGTTTCAAATACTTGCATAATAAAATTGTAATAAAAATGTAATCTGATCTGTATGATGAACAATGAATACTTAGCAGCAAAAATTTGAAAATTTCTTTACCTATCAATGATGAATTTAATTCAGCTCTACTTGTTTGAGCTCGTAGTGAAAAATAGGTAACAATAACATCCCACAATGAAATGTTGGCAGGTGCCTTCTTCAATTTCTCCACCACGTTAAGCGTTGTGATAGTTTGGGTCTTTGGTTTAAACAATGGTATCTCTTTTGTCTTCGGGAGAAAACATTCCACCAGGGCCAAACTTTGTACTTTATTTGCCTCCTTTGCTTCTGAGGGCTGATTATGTGGCCGTAAACTAGGTCAGACAATGAGTGGCGAGGCCTACTTCTCCGAGGGAGACAATTGACATGCTTGTGGACACGACAGAGCTTGTTGTACATATTCTCCTGTGAACCTTCTTTTTGATCTTGTATTTTAATATGACTGTACTTGCAAAATTTTGGTTGTCAAAGCTTCATTTGCGAATACAACCTATCTTCCTCCAACCATGAGAAAAGAGCTTGGTCGGGCACAATGTCCAACTCTTGTTCAAGGGACATCCCTTGCATCTGTGCCCTAAGATGAGCATTCTCCATTTCAGGTGACTCGTATTCGCCTGCATTTAGGAACATACCCTTACTCCTCTGTTCGGCCACCTTTTGTTGCATATTTCCCCTTGGACAATTTCAAGGCATATGGCTATCATTGCACGAGAAGCACTAGACATTTTTTGTCCTCCGCCAAATTGTTCTGGCTCGGGACTATCTCCTTATTCAAACTGCCCTTGACTAATTGTAATGGCGTAGCAACCAAAACTATCTAATTTGTCGATGCCTGTTGACCTCCTCCTTTGTAAGATCCTTGGTATGAATTTTGTTGGAAAGGAGGTTTTCCTCCGCCATAGACCTAAGTGGTTGTTTTTGGAGGTGTCGCTTGTTGCCATTTGATAATGACCAATTCATTAGCAAAAGTATGCATCGGGTCTTTTATATCAATGATATCCATCGCTATTGATGAAAGACCCAATGTGTTGGCTTGAGTGGTAGGGTATTCATTCGTAGGCCACGGGGCAACCAACTTCAATTGCGTGGCAAGAGTGCTTGGGTTAGCTTCCTCTTGGCAGCTGTTAGAGATTTCTGTGAATAATGGCATTGGTGGCCGAGGCAAAAGTTTCCTAGCATTGATCAGGTTATTCTCTGCGTGCACCACCATCTTGTATGCATCAGGCAGGGTGTTCCCTTCGATGGAGGTTACCATAATTGTGATATCCAGATTGATGGCCTTTAGCTAGAACATGAACGCAATTGTGGCCTGAGGTCGAGTAGTCATGGGAATCCTTTGCCAGGTCTTATGGAACTTGTATTGAAATCACTCATGGATTCATTGGGGGCCCTCTTGATGGTGATTAGTTGTTGCAGTAGTGAGGAACGGTCTCCCTTTTCAGAGAATTGTTCGAATAGGCGTTGCTTGAGTTGGTCCCAAGAAAGAATGAAACTTGAGGCTAGAGATCGATACCAATCTTGAGCCTTTCCCTTAAAAGAGGTAGCTAATAGTCTTAAAGCGATGTTCTCCTCTGATATGTTGTGTACCCTGCATACCTCCACTATATCTTGAAGGTGTTTGGAAGGGGTTTTGAAATCCTCCTTGAAGAATCTTGGGATAACTTTAAGGGAATTAGCCGGTATGGTAGGCCATACATTTGGGGGTGTGGGTGGTTGTAACAAACTACAACTGTCCAATGTTACAAAGTTTCTAGGAGCAGGAGGAGGTACTTGAGCCATGAGGAAAATATTTCTATGAGTCAGGTATACCGACAATCTTATCTGGAAATTTAAACCTCCAGATGAAGTAGATAAGGCTCTTGATAAGGGGCTCTCACTTCTTGCTCTATTACTCCTTGCAGGTGACACATAACCTGTAGTTCTTATCCTTCTAGGATTTGAGGTAGGTAACTAGGAGTACTAGAAATGACCTCTCGAGGATGCTCTCGTTTGGATTCTAGAAATGAAATTTCCAATTTCCTTCCTTAGCCTAATTTAAGAAATATTTCTGACTTCCAAATCAGGCATTTGAAAAAACTTCGGTCACACCAGGCGTGCCAGAAAAATAACTGTTGATCATCAAAGCTTGTGCCTCTCTAAAAGTCTTATGGGAAATTCAACGAGTGGGGGAAAAATTGCATCTCACTGAATACCTTCAGGTTTTTTTATAGAAAGCTGACTCTTATTTTGGGGTTTTGAGATAAGGGAGAAAGAGAAATGTAAATATAAAACACGAAAGGTGATACTCCAAAGCTTTTACAACATTTCAAACTCAAATTATTCCTATGATTGATATAAAGGACACAAAACGCCATGACCCTTCATTGTTGGAAAGAGAACGAACAACAAAGGCTAACTTCAGCATAATTTCAAATCTTTCCGCAAGCAGTGTTCATTGAGGTCCAATCAAACATAAAAATCCTAGAGTAAAAGAATAATATTCAGAAATTATAAGAACCCTGTCTCCTAATACAACATAGCACAGAAAAATAAAAACTTCAAAGATAACAGAAAAGTCCAATGACATAGTCCAATTTTCCCAAAATCGCTATTCCACAGCACAGGCATAAAGCATAGAAATCCACTATTTAAACTATCAGAATATAGCTTGCAAGACATAGTGTTTCATTAAAAAATGATAATATAAAGAAGGAAAGCTTGAAAAAGGCCATACATGCACAGTCTCAAAAATCGCCTCAATAGTTCATGCTTTAATTAAAATTGAACTTTGAAACAAAGGTTAGATGCCAATCTAACAATAGTTTAAACCTTAATAGATATAATTTTCTAGAATAAAGTAGTTCTATAACTTGCTTCTGAAATATAGTTCATAAACTTTAAGAAAATTAAAAAGGAAAATAATACCTCTTTTCAGAGAAAACAGTTTCCTGCTGGAAAAATCCTTTTCTAAAAAATCATCTCTCTATTTTGGTGTCGTTGCCTTCCTTTTATAGCCACTAAAGAAAGAAAACACCACCTCAAATTAGAAGTAATGACTGCTAGGTGTTGATGGTTGATAGCACATGATCCAATCACAGACTCTTGGTTAGGCCGCAAAAGATCTCTGCATTAACTCCTCAGCTACTGAATTAATGTTCTCTAGATATTTTAGCAAAGATAAGACCCAAATATGATTAGATCCTAGGAGCAACTGCCTGACAACATACACAATTGATTTATTACATTATTGCGAGGTGTCATCTCAAAACTTCCGTCGCAAAAACCGAGAGAAGAAAAGAAAAGCCAGCTAGCTCAGACAAACTCCCCAATTAGATATCTTCATAGACAATGCAGATAACTCGTGACAAGGAGATGACATGTTAGCAGGGCGGAAACTCCTGAGCTTGTAAATATAGCTCCTAAGGAAATGCTCGACAAGTAAACACGTGTCCCGAAACTCCTCTCGAAAGGAAAATAAAAGGGAAAAGTTGCACAACCACCACGTGGCGCATTGCACACCTTTTCGATATTTCATTTGAGCGCGGGTGCACCCGACACTGAAGACGTTTATGCAAACCCAAAAATAAAATGAGTGAGGCAAAAAAAACCTTTACACATCTCTTTAGACTTGTTCCAACTTCACAATGAATCTAGCAACCAAGTTTCATGATCAACTAGGCAATTGGAATTCATGGTCAAATAGAGGCAGTTCGTCACAACATAAGTTGAATATCTTAAAAAAATTTCTAACTCCCCAGAGCTTGGATACCAAAAGTCAAAGTGGGCCCAATTGACTCTCAATTATGATTTTTGCATGCCTCCTCTTGCATATGGCATCCTAAAATTAGAGGAGAACTGTTGGTTAAAAATACAATCATGCGAAATTGATTCTTTAATTAGGGTTGGCACCCTAACTAGCACTTCCACCTCCAAAATGGATATTTATGCATGCTTAGGCGTAATTTCTCCATTATTTCTTGTAGGTTGAAGCTAAAAACAAATAATTTTCTCTCCAACGCCTTTTGAAGGATCTAACAAAGGCCATTTTTAGTGTTCTTTGTAGTTCCAGGTTCAGATTGCATAGAGGAATAATTTTCCATGCTCCATCTTTCTAGTACGTTCTTTCCAAGAATTAATTAAATTGGATTTACACAGTAGTGTTTTTCTCAAGGATTAAAAGAGGCAGTCGATAACTTCCATCTTCTCCCCCTTACATTTCTTCTATCCTTGTCTTAGGTTTTCTCTTGCATGTCTAGGTAAATGACATTTTCATAGATTTGGCCTTCTAGGTATGTTCAATAAGACAATGCTCACAACAAAACCCACATGCTATATTTTTTTGAGAAAATTTCCCTACTACCCCCTATATTTAGGGTTTCCAAAAAAAGTCATCATTTCAAAAAATGGAGAAACTAGGTTTGTTTAGCTCTCAAGTGTCAACAATGCCAATGTGCTAGAATTTTTCGAAGAAAAGGCTTTTGCTACCCCACTGTCCCCTACAGTTTCTGTCTCGAGAGGTCATTGCATGTGAAATGAAAAATCACTTTTTTAAAATTTTGACAATTTGGGTTTGTTCAAAAAGATATTCTCTACAAAACCCACGCTTAGAAATTTTTGTAAAAATTGCCCCTCGAGAAGCTGTTTTTAGCCTCACTAGAAGCTATTTTTAGCCTCACCAAAAGCTATTTTTAGCCTCATCGGAAATGTTGCCTAAACATATCTGTGTTTACAGTCAACAATCAAGTTTCTCAGAATGCAATTTTCTTAGGTTGAATTCAAGATCAAATTGGTCTCGCTTCGTGATTTCCTAAAGACGCCTTATACCAATTTGCATCAAGCACATCCAAAGGGTTGATTTAGATAGATTGACAAGTGCAGACACTCAAAGTCCACATATTCCATATGTGTTCATACCTCGTGTATTTTATAGCCTTTCAAGGCCAATTTAGAGGGTTGAATACTATTGGAATTCTGCGTGTGTAGCGAGTTCGTGTGCATTTCTCATAGCTAAAGTGTTCGCAATCAAACTTCGCGGTTTCATCATGCAACACTCTTCCATTGAGAAGAATCAAGAAAAGCATCAAAAGCGTAAAACCACAGAAGAAATAGAGGTCATCACTCTAGTTACAAAGTTTCCAAAGTTACCAATCAGTGAACTACCAATTGAAGTATGCAGCTATTTCCAGGATTACTCAAATAGCTGACAAGTAGTAAACTAACAGTTGAGGCATGTGATGATCTCCAGATAATGAGGTAGTTAACAACTTCTTGGAGGAGTTGATTGCTCATTTTCATGGCTAGTGAACTACTGAGTCAGGATGTCCCACCTTTTCAAGATAAACATTAGACACAACAATTAACTTGATGCCTCTTTCCAAGTTAACTCGTTGTCCCATCAATCATGCATGTCTATTTTGGAGGTACCTATGTACATATGGAGTTCTAGTTTAGTTTAGAATCGGTTAATTGAAGTCATTTTTCCAGTTAATTGTTAAGTTACCTGCATTTAGACATAGGAATAAATTTGGCATGTTGGCAAGACTAAATGTTAACTCAAGGAGATTTTAGGGTTCCCTACTCCTTTGAGATTCTATAAATAAGAGCAACCTTTCTCATTGTATTTTAAATTTTTCTTGTGATAACAAATTGTTGTGCCACTTTCACTTACAATATTGCTATTCAGTGTTGGTTCACATTGTGTAAGAACAAGATTGTATGTTTGTTTCATCATGCAAATCATTGTTCAATTTATTGTTTAATGTCATGTTATAAAGCTGGTTTCATCATACAATTTACTGTCCCAGATGTACTATTGTTGTTCAAGAAATCTTTGAGGAAATAAATCTCACGCCTTTGTGCTGTGATCCAATGTCTCATTTCTTTTAGTAATTTTCTTCTTTAATCTTTATTTCAGCTTACAACCAAAGTATAATGAGTCTTTGGGAGAATGTTGGATGCAAATTTATTTGAGCTTTTGTGTCAAAAATCACCCTTGTTTACTTCTATTTTCTCTTTTATTGAATTTGCTTGAGAAATTAGAAGTGTTTTAGCGTAGGCTTAGTTGTAGATGGATTTACAAAACCAGAGAAAATATTAGCTACGACACAAAGAGTTTTATAAACCTTGTGCTCTTAAGCTGAGAATAAAAAAAGATCAACCATTAGTTTAGTTGTTTCTTTTAAAAAGCATAATCAACAAAGAGGGAGCTTCCCCTCTGAATTTGAAGAGTAGTTTATCTATGCATAGATTTTCGTTTCCAATACACACCATAGATGTGCAAATTGAAATGCCAATAGTAATATACCATACAAAATGCCAAGGAAAGACCATAATAACACACAAATGGAAATTAGGCTTCCCAAATGTTTTGTATTGGAATTGCTATTCAATAAACACAATGCAAAAGTTCTATAAACACAATGTGTTTTTCAATGTATAAGACTCTTTACAAATATGAGTATTCCTTGTTGCCCATTTTGGAGCTTTAGAAACACAATATATTTTCAGCTGTACAAAATCTTATGCCATGCTCTCCCTGCACTGCAAAGTGCGTACTATGAAGTACACTATGTATTGATAGTTAATAGAGTCTTCCTTTAATGAGAAATGTTCTCTTTGAAAAAATAGAACCCCATCTATATGTTTGCATATTTGCATTTCATGACAAAGCTTGGGTATAAGTAAAGGTAGGCTTCAAAACACATAGTGATTTTATGCTCTCCTTGTCGGATATAGCTAATCTCTTAACAAACTGCACCGTGCATAGGCATGTAACACACAAAAAACACATATAACCATACATAGAAATATACATAACATGATGAGACGATATAGTGCGGGGCACACCAGACAGGGGATAAAAGTGATGTTTGTTAGCTCAGTTCATCAAATCTTTTTGTTGGTGCATTTTGTCCAGTGCGTGGGATGGGGTGTTATTTTATAATGTTACATACATAGGTTCTTTTTATTGGGAGATTAGCTTCTCCCCATAGGTATGTAACATACAAAAAACACATAAAACCATACATAAAAACATACAAATAAGCATACATAACATTATGGGACAATATAGTGTAGGGCCCATTAGATGAGGGATAAAAGTGACGAAATCGGTAGACGAGAGCAAATGTTATGGTGACGGAAGGGAGCCCCTAATGATGCCATCAGGTCGGTTTTCTTGCCGCTTCAAGTTTGTCGACGTGGTGGCCTACATGAGAAGCTATCCATGCACCATGGGTGAGAAGGCTGATGTGACTAAGACATGCATTCTAAATTGTAACAAGTATTGTTATTGGAAAACACTCTGTGTTGTAGGTTTTCTCATTTTGGAGGTTGAAGGTGAAAGGTTAGAGAGCAGGGGTGGAGCTGCAGGTGGTGGAGATGAAAAACCAACCGAATTGAGGTGAGGGGTTTGTAACCAAGTGAGTTGTTACTTCTAAATGGTTTTAAAACATTATCTGGGTTCCAAATTTTGAAAAACCAATGTTTTGCAACCTAGAATTTTACAAAATAGTAATTTAGACAGTACAAGTGTTATGAAATGCACCTTATAAGAAGTCTTACGCAGAGTAAAAATTATGTTTCGATTTATTAATATGATCCAAATATACATGCACAATATGATTGCAAGTTGGAAAACACAATGGGAGGTGACGACATGAATTATGAAACCTACAACCCACACAATGTTGTAAAACCCTCTACACACTAAAGCCAAATACCTTTCCTTTCATTACATTCCTATGGTATAGATAAAAAAAGTTTTTCAAGAAATTCATACTATTTTGTAAAATTCTAGGATGCAAAACATTGGGTTTTATGAAGCCTACAACCCACTTAAAGTTTGAAAACCATTTACAAACAACAACCCACTTAATGTTTGAAAAATCTTTACAAACAACAAACCACTTAATGTTTGAAAACCCTTTACAAACAACAACCCACTTAATGTTTTAAAACCCTTTACAAACAACCCCTACAACTCCCTTTAGAGCTCGACAACAACCTTCAAAATGAAAGACACTATAGGAATGCAATAAAAGGCACCGCTTGGTAAACACCTAGTGTTTTCCAACAAGCTTTAACACTTTGTATGATTGCAGGCTGGAAAACACAGTGGGAGATGAGTGCATGATTTATGAAACCTCCAACCCACACAATGTTGTAAATCCCTCTACGGTATAGCTAATCTCCCAAGAAAACACACCTATGTACATATAAAAACGCATAAAAACATACATAACATGATGGGATGACGTAGTGTGGGGCCTGCCAAGACATATGATAAAAAATGAAGAAACTGATAGATGGGAGGAAACACCACAGTGAGGGAAGCAGGGAGATAATGGCGATGTCAAATTTTTTTTCTTGACTAACCAATTGGGTTGTTACATCTAGAGGGTTTTACAACAAGTTATGTGGGTTGCAGGTTTCTTAACACCCAATGTTTTCCAATTTCATTACATTCTTACTATCTAATTCAAAAAAAACTCTCAAGGAAATAAAAAAATATACCAAATTGAAGTGAGGGGTGAGTAACTAGTTGTGTTGTTACATGTAAAGGGTTTTAAAACATTATGTGGGTTTTAGATTTTGTAAAATCAGTGCTTTGCAACCTAGAATTTTACAAAACAATATGAATGTCTTGAAAAGATTTTGTTAATTAGACAGTAGGAATGTAATGAAAGGCACTGTTTTATAAACACCCAGAGTTTTCCAACAACCATTAACACTCTATATGATTGTAGGTTGGAAAACATAGGGGGAGGTGAGTGCATGGTTTATGAAACCTCCAACCCACACATTGTTGTACAACGCTCTACACATTGAAGCCAAATGAAATCTATCATTTTTCCCGCTGCTTCAAATTTTTCGGCCTGGTGGCTTGCATGAGAAGCTATTCATGCACCACATGTGTGAAGGCTGATGTGACTAAGACATGTGTTTTAAATTGTAACAAGTATTGTTATTGGAAAAAAACTTTGTGTTGTGAGTTCTTTCATTCTGCATGTTGAAAGTTGAAGGTTGAGAGCACGGGGTGGAGTTGTAGGTCGGGGATATATAAGACTATCCAAGTTCACCTAAGGGGTGAGTGACCAATTGGGTTGTTACTTGTAAAGGGTTTTAAAATAGTATTTGGGTTGCAAGTTTCATAACACCCACTCTTTTTGAACCTACAATTACACATAGACAGTATGAATGTAATAAAAATGTTTTGGTTACTTACATAGTAAGAACCCAATTGGTTGGTCACACCTCAAGTGATTTTGGATACTTTTATGTATCCCCCACTGGAAATTATATTGATAGTATGAATGTACTCAAAATTTTTATCTATTCAAACCAAAAGAATGTAATGAAAGGCACCTTCAAAATTTATCATGTCTTAGGTAGACTAAAAATTGTGTTTCAAATTCCTCTAATTATTGAAAAAATATATGCTTGCTTACAACAGAAGGTACAAATTTATTTGGAACTTTAATTGTTCGTAACACTTGCCAATATCACATATATATGCTTGCTTGATTATAAATGAAAAAAAAAGGTTGATATTTAAATCATTTGAGCTCAACAATTTTTAATATAGTAGTCAATGGTATTGAATGGACTAATTGCATACATGGTATTCAATAGAGTATAACAATAAATGTTGTGTATGTATATATGTGGGAAACTATTTTCTCATCATGGATACTTTGAAATGAATAATGGTGTTAAAATCTATTTGTAATAGTAAAAATGACATTTCACTATCTTCATCTGATTGCAACAAAATAAATGCTCACATTGTTTGCAGTGTTGGAAAACACACTGTCCCCTCTTAGTTATTTCCTTATGATGTGTTTTTGTTTCCTATGCACCAAGAATGTAATGAAGTCCACCTTCAAATTTTGTTTCTTATGATTGAAAAAATACATGCTTGCTTACAACAGACGTTGCAATAAATTTTGGAACTTTAAATGTTTGTAACACTTGTAAATTTTTTACATATTACTGCCAACTACAAATGTGTACTTTAAAAGGAAAAGTGCTTCGTACAGTGACAAAGGTTGTTGAGGTGGCCATCACACCTAACAAGGTGTGTAGTGGCACATCTCCTTTGGGATGGTCGCATTCGACAGATGTGCGGGTAATATTTTCTAATTACAAGATGCATTCAAATGTTTAATTTTAATCTCTGTAAATAGTTATGATGTTGACTAGAAAGTGGGAATGTTTTAACTAGGAGGCTGAAAAGGTTGTATTGAGGAGGTCCCCTCATTTTAGGAGAGCACTAAATGCTAAGGCAACAATGTGTTTGGTAATTAATTATGAACTTCCAATTACACTTTCCTTCCAATGCATTAGTCAAAATGCTTTACAATTTCATTTAGAAAATTTCATTTCTATTTCAAATATGCTGATTTTGACAATATATCGTTCCTTCGATTCAAGTCGAGAATCTGGGAGACGATCACACTCATGCCGTAGTCCGTGATGAAGAGGAAGAGACTGCAAAGAGTGATCCTAAGGATGAGGAGGGCGTGAATGAAGCACTGGGTGATGTGGAGGATGGGAAGGTAAATATAATAACTCAATTAGTGCATCATTGGTTGTGTGTATATAGGTTGTGCATTCAATTTATTTTAATATCAAATATACTAGTAGGCAATGCCACCTGAATTCTTATTGTTTATGGTAGCTTGCTTATAAATGAAAGAAAAAAGTTGACATTTAAATCGTTTGAGCTCAATTTTTTTTAATATAACAGTCAATGGTATTGAATAGACTAATTGCATACATGGTATTCAATAGAGTATAGTAATAAGTGTTATGTGTATGCATATATGTGGGAAACTATTTTTCTCATCATGGATAATTTCAAATGAATAGTGGTGTTAAATGCTATTTGTAACAATAAAAATGACATTTCACTAGCTTCACCTGATTGCAACAAAACAAATGCTCACATTATTTGCAATGTTGGAAAACACACTGTCCCTTGTCTATTATTTCCTTGTGAAAAGTTTTTGTTTCCTACACACATAGAATGTAATGAAGTCCACCTTCAAATTTTGGAATAAATCTTTGGTAGGGTAAAAATGACATTTCACTATCTTCATCTGATTGCAACAAAAAAAATGCTCACATTATTTGTAGTGTTGGAAAACACACTGTCCCCTGTCAGTTATTTCCTTGTGAAAAGTTTGTGTTTCCTACACACCAAGAATGTAATGAAGTCCACCTTCAAATTTTGGAACAACTCTTTGGTACAGTAAAAATGACATTTCACTATCTTCATCTGGTTGCAACAAAAAAAAATGTTCACATTATTTGCAGTGTTAGAAAACACACCGTTCCTGGCTCCTTCAAAGGAAGAAAGTGGAAGAAAGTGTAATTTTGAAATATGCTTTTGAACATGTATTGTCATATTTTGAATGAATTGGTTGCATGCATTTGAATTTGATGTGACATTAACATTCCTACCATTACAAGGAAAGGATGAACAAGGAAGTGGTGGGTGTGAGTAGGCTAGTGTCCATTTGGGATTGGAAAATGTGCCTCGACTAGGCAACAAAGATCCGATTCTCTTTTTCTACACTTAGATCTAATTTTTCCTTTTCCTTATCATCTATTTCCATTTCATCAATGTACTAGGATGACACACATTTTCCAGTCCAAATTGGACACTAACCTACAAATTTCTCAATTTCTCAATTTTTGGCAAAGAAGCAAAAAAATCAGGCCTTGACTTGATTGGCGATGTTTCTTGGGTAGAGTTTTCAATATCTTGAATACTTTTATGTGCCATTAGAGTCACTTTTTGCTCATATTTTAGAGTGTATTTCTAATTATACAATGTAGATGTTTCTTTGGACAAGTTTGTTACAAAAGTTTTCTGTGTTTTTAAATAAGACTTTCATCTCTCCACTCAACTGATTCTCTTTTTATGCACTTAGATCTGATTTTTCCTTTTCCTTCTCATCTATTTCCAATTGTATTTTTCCTCCATAGGTACATATAAATTATTTCATTCCATATAATCATAGTACCTTATATTTGTTTCCATCCATACGTTAATTGTTGAACGTAGTCATTTATATTGATGGGTTTGTTGCAAGCTAAAGGTGTTGAAAGTGCAATGGTCAAAGTGAAGAAAAGTTTTTGGGGCAGAAAAATGTGCCTCAGTAGGGAAACAAAGAAGAAAGAGTGCTTGGGGAGGAGATCATTTTCCTGGGAATAACTTTTAAGAAATATGAATCTTGTCATCCTGCTACATTGATGTAATAGGACGACGATATTCCAATTTCTTAATTTCTAGCAATGAAGCAGAAAAATTGAGACTTGACCTTATTGGCGACGTTTCTTGGATAAAGTTTTCAATATCTTGAATATGTTTATGTGTCGTTGCAGACAATTTTTGCTCAAATTTTAGAGCGTCTTTCTGATTAGACAATGTAGATGTTTCTTTGGAAAAATTTGTTATAAAAGTTGTCTGCATTTTCAGATAATACTTTCATCTCTCCACCCAACTGATTCTATTTATCTGCACTTAGATTTGATTTTTTCCTTTTACTTATATCCATATGTTAATTGTTGAATGTAGTCATTTATATTGATGGGTTTGTTATAGGTTGAAGGTGTTGAAAGTGCAATGGTCAAATCAGAGGCTTCCTAGAACCCTCTTGTTACACATACAACAATGAGGATCTGTGCAAGTGGAATCACCCCACCGTCAGTGCCAAGGACCCAAACAAGCCTATAAGATTTTATTTGAGTGTCTCCTCAATTTCACATAAAAGGAAATCTAGGAGAGGATGAGAGAGGTTGAGAATAGTATTTTTGCATTCAGTCTTTAATCATGTAATTATTGAACAATTATGGTGTGGAATTACATTATTTTGGTATGTTGAAGACTATTGTCTTCTGCCAATAGTTGCATTGTGTGATTGTTAAGTTGTATTGTTAATCTTTCCATCAAGGTTCAAATCCCATTGTGGTGTAATTTTTGACAATTTATATTGGTGTTGAGGTCTCCCATTTGTGACCTCATTGGTTCATAGCTCCGGGTCAAAAATGTTTACCCCTCTTAATTAAAAAAAGATAAGACTATGTTCTTGTAGATTTCATATGACACTTTTTGTTGCCATGTAAAATTTCATTATAAACAATGTCAAATGCCATCAAATAATGGTATGAAATGCCACCTCAAGTCTTATTATTTATGTCAACTTACTTACAAATGTAACCACATGTAGTGAGCACTTTCTATTCCATAGACTATAACAAAATAATGTATTGAAGTTCACCTTCATATTTTATAACAACCCTTAGTTTGAGTAAACATTGCATTTCAATATCTTCATATGTTTGGAACAGTAAATGCACAAAACAATTGTAGGTTGGAAAACACATTGGGCTATGATTCACTTCTCAATTCTTGTTCAATGAGCACTTTCTATTTTGTAGACTGTAAAAAACCAATGTATTGAAGTTCACCTTCATATATTATAACAAACCTTAGTATGAGTAAATATTGCATTTCAATATCTTCATATGTTTAGAAAAGAAAATGCACAAAATAGTTGCAGGTTGGAAAACACAGTCGGTTGTGGCTCACTTCTCAATTCTTGTTCAATGAGAACTTTTTGTTTTGTAGACTGTAACAAAATAATGTATTGAAGTTCACTTGAACATATTTTATAACAAACCTTAGTTTGAGTAAACATTTTCAATATCTTCATATGATTGGAACAAAAAATGGACAAAATAGTTGCAAGTTGGAAAACATAGTGGGTTGTGACTCACTTCTCAATTCTTGTTCAATGAGCACTTTTTGTTTTGTAGACTGTAACAAAACAATGTATTAAAGTTCACCTTCATATTTTATAACAACCCTTAGTTTGAGTAAACAGTGCATTTCAATATCTTCATATGTTTGGAACAAAAAATGCACATTATAGTTGTAGGTTGGAAAATACACTGGGTTGTGACTTACTTCTCAATTTTTGTTCAATAAGCACTTTCTGTTTTGTAGACTATAACAATGTATTGAAGTTCACCTTCATATTTTATAACAACATTTTGTTTGAGTAAACATGTCATTTCAACATCTTCATATGATTGGAACATAAAATGCACAAAATAGTTACAATTTGGAAAACATAGTGGGTTGTGACTCACTTCTCAATTCTTGTTCAATGAGCACTTTCTGTTTTGTAAACTGTAACAATGTATTGAAGTTCACCTTCATATTTTATAACAACCCTTAGTTTGAGTAAACATTTCATTTGAATATCTTTATATGTTTGGAATAGAAAATGCACAAAATAGTTGCAGGTTAGAAAACACAGTAGGTTGTGACTCACTTCTCAATTCTTGTTCAATGAGCACTTTAAGTTTTGTAGACTATAACGATGTATTGAAGTTCACCTTCATATTTTATAACAACCCTTAGTTTGAGTAAACATTTCATTTCAATATCTTCATATGTTTGGAATAGAAAATGCACAAAATAGTTGTAGGTTAGAAAACACAATGGATTGTGACTCATTTCTCAATTCTTGTTCAATGAACACTTTCTATTCTGTAGACTGTAATAAAACAATTTATTGGATTTCACCTTCATATTTTATAACAACTCTTAGTTTGAGTAAACATTGCATTTCAATATATTCATATGATTGGAACAAAAAATGGACAAAATAGTTGCAGGTTGGAAAACACAGTGGGTTGTGACTCACTTCTCAATTCTTGTTCAATGAGTACTTTTTGTTTTGTAGACTATAACAATGTATTGAAGTTCACCTTCATGTTTTATAACAACCCTTAGTTTGAGTAAACATTGCATTTCTATATCTTCATATGATTGAAACGAAAAATGCACACAATAGTTGTAGGTTGGAAAACACAGTGGGTTGTGACTCACTTCTCAATTCTTGTTCAATGAGAACTTTTTGTTCTGTAGACTGTAACAATGTATTGAAGATCACCTTCATTATTTATAACCCTTAGTTTGATTAAACATTACATTTGAATATCTCCATATGTTTGGAACAAAAAATGCACATAATAGTTGTAGGTTGGAAAACACAGTGGGTTGTGACTTACTTCTCAATCTTGTTGAATGCTCAAGGGTGTAGAGTTCGGAATAGAGTTGTAGTGTGGGGGATAAAATAAAAGTAACCAAATGGAGTTGAGGGGTGACTAACTAATTGGTTTTTTCTGTGTAGAGGGTTATGCAAGAGTATGCAGATTGCAGGTTGTATAACACACAATGTTTTCCAACATCCAATTATACGTAGAGAGTATGGTTGTAATGAAAATCTTATTATTTGGACATTAAGAATTTAATGAAAGCAACCTTCAAAATTTCTAACAACTCTTAGGTAGACCAAATTTTGGGTTTCAATTTCCTCATATGATGGTAAAAAAAATGCATTGAATAATTGCAAGTTGGAAAACACAATGTGGGATGCCAGTAGATGATTTTATGAAACCTGCACAGATTCCAAACATCTCATTTATTCAATACAATGGAAGTTGATATACTTATCTCTTCTCCCAGTACAAGGGCCATGGTAGAAAATCCCAGCTACCGCTTTCTTATTTTTATGTAGAGCATTACCTTTCATATGTTAATTCCAACATTTTGTAAATATTAATATTTAAAATGAAACTATAATCTTGCATTGCATTTTGAAGGGCAACAAGATGAGGAACACATGTATTGTGATGTTCATCTTTTGTTAACACTTTGAGCTTGCACATTTGTAGTTTTTTTTCCACTCTAGCAACCAATTCAGTCAATGTATGGTGCTCATTTTTGTGATGTCTATTTTCAAAAAGAGAAAGATCATAGGACTTCAGGTCTAGGTGAGATTTCAAATGTGAAAAAATATTTTCTAATGGCAACCATGTTGCAATTTCTACTTCAATTCTTTCTATCATGTTTTGACAAATAACACACTGAGACTCTACCTCAGACAATGCATGAAACCACCTTAACAATTCACCTCCTCGCTTGTGACTTTCACTAGTAAGAAAACCACTTGGCTGAAAAATGTCCCCTTCAAGAGTTACAGTTGGAGATTGCATATCTCTATGATAAGGAATTTCCTTTGCAACATATAAATTGTTGCAAACAAATTCACTATGAAATACAAATTGCATAGCTACTTCAATTTCATCTTCATATGCAACAAGAGATAGTGCCATCCTTGCATTTCCATTGCTCACCTATTTGGCTGCTAATTTTTGAGTTGTTGATGAAATGGTATGGGCTTGGATTTTTTTTAAAGGGATAATTGCTACTCTTCTTTGTAGATGTCCTATTTGAAGTAGTAGCTTTCCTATTTGTTCCATATCCACTACCACATTACACAACTTCCCTCCTCCACCAACGTCCAATGCAACTATTGTTGTGGCATCTTTAAATTTTATAAGTTGTGCAACAACACCTTTGAATTTTGACCTATCAAAATGCTTTACAGGACCATTATAGGTAAATTGAACATTTCCTAATCGATCCTTGAGGAGCCTGATATCATCCTTCAACTTTTGAACTACGTCAGATTCTTGGAAACACTCATTTTCTAATGTCTCCATGTGCCCTTCTTCATGGGAAACACCTTCCATTGTTGTCTTTGTTTTCTCAACTTCCTTTCTTTTAGATTGTAGCTCTCTCTAAACAATGTTAAGCTCCTCTTCTTTTGACCATGACAAATTCTTCTTGTATTTTAATTCCTTTTCTAATTGGCTAATTTTAGTCTTTGGTTGTTTTTCTCTACTTTTAGCATTTCCAACTATTGATTTTGCATCTACAAATTGATCATCGATATGTTTTTCCTCATCACCACCGCTCTTACCTCTTAACACCCCCTTCCATTCCTTTTCAGGATCTTCTAACTTCTTTTTCATATCTTTTACTTCAAGCTTTAGATTATAAGTTTCTCCCTCATCAACCCTTAGGACAACAACATCCCTTTCTTAGATAGAGTTTGGAATTTTATGTACCTTTGTAGTTATTTTTAGGTCACTTTTTATAGTGCCTTTATCATTAGACTATGCAAATGTTTCTTTTGACAAGCTCGTTAGAGAAATTTTCTGCCTTTTCAGATAAGACTTTCATGCCTCCACCCAACTGATTCTCTTTTTCTACACTTAGATCTAGTTTTTCCTTTTCCTTATCATCCATTTCCAATTGTATTTGGTCCATGGAATTGATAACTTCAAGAATGATTGGATTCATTTGTTCAAATCCACTTATAGCATCATCTCTCTCTTTCTTTGCTTGCAC
Source organism: Sequoia sempervirens (assembly GCA_007258455.2). Classification (NCBI taxonomy): domain Eukaryota; kingdom Viridiplantae; phylum Streptophyta; class Pinopsida; order Cupressales; family Cupressaceae; genus Sequoia; species Sequoia sempervirens. The sequence goes on along the minus strand of VDFB02270651.1, from coordinate 15,716,642 downwards.
AAATTCATATGTAATATAAAACCTTTTGAGTTAATCCACTTTTGCATTGCCATTTTCCCGTTACACATACAACACATGCTCCTTCCCCAACTTCTGATGAGCAGGAAGAATATCTTCAGTCAATACATTATCTATCTCATTCACTTTGGTCAAGTTCTTCCCAAGTGTTTTTAGAGCATATTCCTTTTTCATTACATACTTTCTAGTACGTCATCTTATTTTTTACTACTAACATCTCATAGAATTATCATAACAATTTTTTTTTTGGGTTTTTGTCTAATTTTCCGTAGGCAAAGGGATTAAGCAGATCAAGAATCACTATGCTTTTCATATTGGTTATGAGAAATAGGACTAAAAAAGGGTTATGTTAGATAACACACTGTGATTAACTATGCATCGTATGCTAAATTTTACATAATTGATTAACTGATGGTTATTTTTATTTCTTTGATATAAGTGAATATTAATTGTAGTTCTTTGAATTACTAAAAGGATCCTATAATTTGGTAATGTACACATTAGAAAATGTAGTGTGTTTTTTATACCATTTCAAGTGAGTGTTAAAAAACCATCGTGTATCTTCAAACTTACAATTTTCCATACACAAACACAGTATAGTGAAATTATTTTCTAATTTAAAATGCACCTACACATGTAAACGTATGAGTATGTTATAAGAAAAAGGAGGTTGGAAAAATTGTCATGTTAAAAAACATAGTCTTGTTAACGTTTTCATAAAAGTGAAAAAACACAAAAAATAGAGTAGGAGCTGTTGCTATTCTAGGCACCTTGGGTCCTTTATCTTCAAACAATTGAACAACAATATATTTTTAATGATGATCAAACCCGAAAAATATTTTATTAATTTAAAATAGTGAATTGCGATTTTAATTCTATGACAATGAAAATAAAGACAACATGATGCTTAGAGATAGCTGTAATTATGCTTATATTAAAAATATTCCAACAAGTATTAGAAGCATCTTGGAGGGGACAACCTCCTCAATACCCAAACAATTATAGAACATACAATTCCAAGTTGCTATCTTTCTTTGAACATTAGTATAAGCAAACATCTGATGGATCTTAATTAGATTCTCTATTTTCATTTTTGGCCTCATTCGAATAGTAGGGGCATCCTAAGCCAAGATTCTAAATAAGCATTTGATCTCTTATTGGCATTGGCACAGGGTAGTCTATCAATGTGCAGAGGGCACATAACACTTTCCGTATATCTTGTTCAACATGTGACTCCAATACATGACCATGCAATTCCATTACATGGTTGAAAAAACCAAGACCATCATCCCGTAGGTTGCTGGTAAAAGCTTCTCTTATACACCTCACATCTGAGGATGATTGAAGCAAGTAACCTATAAAGATGCCACCAAGGTATATTCAACATCATACCTTTCTAGTGCTTCATCTAGATGTGTTGTATTGACCACAAAATTCCACACATACTTTACACATAGAATGTGGAGAAAATTTTGACTTCTCAACAGGTCCATAGAGTTGGAGAGGAAAGAACATGCTATCCCAACCTTATAATAGGAGAGTGCAAGATCCATCAACATCAAAAAATTGTCGACCTTGCAGATTGCATTCTCAATAGTCTGAAAATTGAACTTGAAAATAGAATGTAACATGTCTGTAGTGAATGGACCACCATTGTTTTGCTCGAACTCACTAGGAAGCTAGCTGATGAGAATCCTTGAGTTCAACATCTTGATTTCTATTTTCAATAAAGGAAAAAATCATCAATAATAGATAGCATTGCAGGCATGTAGAAAAAATAAAATTTTCTCCACCTATTGCTTCATCCACTACTATAAAAAAAAATATTGTAGTGCATTTATGAAAACAAAAGGTCTTAGTTACATTAATACTATTTTCTAAAACTATAGATTGGAAAACACTGGTTGTTATGAAAAATGCAACCCACTCACTATTGTAAAACCCTCTACACACAAAAATTCCCAATTGGTTACTCACCCATCAACTCAATTTGGCTATTTTTATGCATCCCCCACCTACAAATCACCCTAATATCCAACACTTATCTTTGAACGTACAAAAAGATACAACCAAAAACCCACTATGTTATCCTACCTACTATTATTTTGAGGAAGGGGAAAATGGCAATGCAAAATTGAAGGGAGTAGGTAGTAGAATGTATGGAATGAAAAAGTAATCTTCTCTAAAAGCACTTGAAATGGATGATAAGGAAAAGGAAAAACCATATCTAAGTGCATAAAAAGAGAATAAGTTGGGTGGAGACATGAAAGTCATCTAAAAATGTAGACAAGTTTTGCAAATAACTTGTTAAAAGAAACATATGAATTATGTAATCATAAATACACTCTCAAAGTTGGGCAAAAAAAACTGCAAAGATACATAAAAGTATTCAAGAAATTCAAAACTCTATCCAAGAAAGGGATGCTACCTTCCCAAGGGATGATAAGGGAGCAACTTATCCAAAGCTTCAAGGAGCTTAGAATAAGAGGTTGGAAAACAGTGGGTGTTATAAAAACTAGAAGCAAAAATAAATTTCCTTATTGTCCCACCCTTACCCATACCCATATCTAAACCCATACCCAAACCGACAACTTAGCTCCCTGCTCTCCAACACTTAGCTTTGAACGTACAAAAAGAGACAATAAAAAACCCACTGTGTTTTCCTACCTACTATTATTTTGGTCAAGGGTCAAATAGCAATGGAATATTGAAGGGAGCATGTACTAGAATGTATGGAATGTGACAAGAAGCACCCCAAAGTGAATGAGACAAACAATGTTAACTAGAGAGATTCTTCCCGGGCTTGAAAAGTTGAGGAAGGAGCAAGTGCAGTATGTGCAATGGGGAAATGACCATGCAAAACTGGAGGCAGAGGTAGTAGAATATATGAAATGAAAAAATAATCTACTCTAAAAACACTTGACAAGAAGCTGACCAAAGTGAATGAGACAAATAATGTATTGATTGAACAAATTCTTCCTGCTCTATTTTTTGTGTTTTTCACTTTTATGAAAAATGTTAACAACACTGTGTTTTCTAACACATTAGTTTTTCCAACCTCCTTTTTCTCATAACATACTCATACATTTACATGTGTAGGTGTGCATTGTAAATTAGAAGATCATTTCACTATTTTGTGTTTGTGTATGGAAAATTACAAGTTTGAAGACACATGATGGTTTTTTAACACTCACTTGAAATGGTACAAAAAAAACACTACATTTTCTAACATGTATGTTGCAAAAATATAGGTTCCTTTTAGTAATTCAAATAACTACAATCAATATTCACTTATATCAAAGAAAGCAAAATAACCATCAATTAATCACTTATGTAAAATTTGGCATACGATGCATAGTTACTCACAGTGTGTTATCTAACAAAACCCTTTTTCAGTCCTATTTCTCATAACCAGTATGAAAAGCATAGTCATTCTTGATTTTCTTAATCCCTTCACCTGTAACAAATCAGGCAAAAACCAAAAAAAATTGTTATGAGAATTCTATGAGATGTTAATAATTAAAAACAGAGGATGTACTAGAAAGTATGTAATGAAAAAATAATCTTCTCTAAAAGCACTTGGGAAGAACCTGACCAAAGTTAATGAGATAGATAATGTATTGACTGAAGAGATTCTTCCCACTCATGAGAAGTTGGGGAAGGAGCATGTGAAGTATGTGTAATGGGAAAATGACTATGCAAAAGTGAATTAACTTGAAAGGTTTTGTATTGCATGTGAATTTGTGCAAGCAAAGAAAGAGAGAGATGATGCTATAAGTGGAGTTGAACAAATGAAGCCAAGAATTATTGAAGTTAGCAATTCCATGGAACAAATACAATTGGAAATGGATGACAAGGAAAAGGAAAAACTAGATCTAAGTGCAAAAAAAGAGAATCAGTTGGATGGAGGCATGAAAGTCTTATTTGAAAAGGCATACATGTTATGTAACGAGCTTGTCAAAAGAAACATCTACATAGTCTAATGATTAAGACACTTTAAAAACTAACCTAAAAACAACAACACAGGTACATAAAAGTATTCATGAAATTCCAAACTCTATCCAAGAAAGGGATGTTGTTGTCCTAAGGGCTGATGAGGGAGCAACTTATCTAAAGCTTGAAGTAAAATATATGAAAAAGAAGTTATCTAAAGGAATAGCAGGGGGTGTTAAGAGGTAAGAGTAGTGGTGATGAGGAAAAACATACCGATGATTAATTTGTAGATGCAAAAGCAATAGTTGGAAGTGCTAAAAGTGGAACAAAACAACTGAAGACTAAAATTAACCAATTAGAAAAGGAATTAAAAGAAAAGAAGAATTTTTCATGGTCAAAAGAAGAGGAGCTTAATGCTGTTTGGAGAGAGCTGCAATCTAAAAGACAGGAAGTTGAGAAAACAAAGACAACAATGGGAGGCATTTCCCATCAAGAAGGGCACATGGAGATATTAGAAAATGTGTGTTTCCAAGAATCTAACAAAATTCCCAAGTTGAAGGATGATATCAAGCTCCTCGAGGCTTGATTAGGAAATTTTCAATTTACCTATAATGGTTCTGCAAAGCATTTTGATAGCTCAAAAGTCAAAGGTGTTGTTGCACAACTTATAAAAGTTAAAGATGCTACAACAATAGCTACATTGGAGGTTGGTGGAGGAGGGAAGTTATGTAATGCGATAATGGATACAAAAAAAATAGGAAAGCTACTACTTCAAATAAGACATCTACAAAGAAGAGTATGATTATCTCTTTAAATAAAATCCAAGCCCGTACCATTTTGTCAACAACTCAACAATCAGTAGCCAAATTGGTGAGCAATGGAAACATAAAGTTGGCACTATCTCTTGTTGCATATGAAGATGAAATTGAAGCAACTATGCAATTTGTATTTTGTAGTGCATTTGTTTGCAACAATTCAAATGCTGCAAAGGAGATTCCTTGTCATAGAGATATGTGATCTCCAACTGTAACTGTTGAAGGGGACATTTTTCAGCCTTGAAGTGGTCTTCTTACTAGGGAGTCACAGGAAAGGAGGTGAATTGTTAAGGCAGCTTCATGTATTTTCTGAGGTAGGGTCTCAATGTGTTATTCATCAAAACATGCTAGCAATAATTGAAGCATAAATTACAACATGGTTGCCATTGGAAAATAGGCTTTCACATTTGAAATCTTGCCTATACTTGATGTCCTATGATCTTTCTCTTTTTGAAAATAGACATCACAAAAATTAGCACAATACATTGACTAAATTAGTTGCTAGAGTAGAAAAAAAGCTACAAATATGCAAGCTCGAAGTGTTAACAAAAGATGAACATCACAATACATGTGTTCCTCAAGTTGCTTCCCTTCAAAAGGCAATGCAAGATTACAGTTTCATTTTAAATATTAATATTTGCAAAATGTTGGAATTAACATATGAAAGGTAATGCTTTACATAAGAATAAGACATTAGTATCTGGGACTTTCTACCATGGCCCTTGTACTGGGAGAAGGGAGAATTATATCAATTTCCATTGTATTGAATAAATGGGGAGATGTTTGGAATCTGTGCAGGTTTCATAAATCATCTACTGACATCCCACACTGTGTTTTCCAACCTGCAATTATTTAGTGCTTTTTTTTACCATCACATGACGAAATTGAAACACAAACTTTAGTCTACCTAAGAGTTGTTAAATTTTTTGAAGGTTCCTTTCATTAAATCCTTAATGCCCAAATAAAAAAATATTTTCATTACAACCACACTCTCTACATATAATTGGATATTGGAAAACATTGCATGCTATAAAACCTACAACCTGCATACTCTTGTATAACCCTTTGCACACAACAAACCAATTAGTTAGTCAACCCTTAGCTCCATCTAGTTACTTTTATGTTATCCCCCGTATTGTAACTCCACCCCAAACTCTACACCCTTGAGCATTCAACAAGAATTGAGAAGTCACAACCCACTATGTTTTTCAACCTGCAACTATTATGTGCATTTTATGTTCCAAACATATGAAGATATTCAAATGCAATGTAACTAAGGAAAAATCGGAATTACAATCTAGTGATTAGCATATTTTTCATATACATCTATTTTGTTACATCATAAATTATTTTATGATCTTTGCAGGAGTTTTATGGTCATTATCAAATCTGATTTTTTTTTGGTTTTAGTCTAACCCTCTAATATTAGTGATCAATTATCTTGTTAGGGTTTTTATTTGTTGTTGGTTTTGTCAATGTGCAGAAACATAAACTTTTCAAAGGGAAAATTGGATCAAGTGGATAAAAATTTGGATCTAAAGAAAATAAAGGTGCACACTTTTCAACTCATATCTTTATCTTAATCTTGTTTACAACATCACATTTCAATTTGGAATTAAAAAGAATAAGTGTCTTCTCAAAATCACACTTTCAATTTGGGATTAAAAAGAACAAGTGTTTGCATTGCTTGGTGATCTTGTTTGTGCTTGGAGGTGTGTATGCTCTTTCGTGTGTGAATGTGTATTCAAGATCTAAATATTAATCAAGCAAGAAAAACCATAAACCTACCTAAAACCATGGATCAATATGAGCCTAACATATACCATCTTCCATCTCATACCTTGAGATATTTTTTAATTTCTCCTTGCCAACTAATCTAACAATCAAATAAAATCCTTGATCATGTGTCTTGTAAGTAGATCCCCAAAGATCCTAAACACCATCTAATACACCATTGAAACTTATACCCAAGTCACGTTAGCCTCCATGCCATCCTTATCCTCCATTGACAAAGGAAACAAAAATGTATTCCATGTTCAACCAACACCCATCCATAATAATATCTCATGAAATTCACATCATAGTCAACCCATTGTTAAGTCAAAGAGGGCCATAAAAATATCACCCAAGAACACCATCAAAAGGAAAAAAAGTCACCCTCCAAGGAACACCAAAAGTCACCCTCAAAAGAATACAAGAACTGATGCAAAATCCTATTTTACAAAATGCTAGTACTAGTCTTCTAGTTCCACACACTTTCACCTCATCCATCCCATGTTTATCCACCTCATCCATTTCATGTTTTTCCACCTTTATAGAACCTATACAAAGTCAACCATGTCACTCACTTGACATCATAGGTCCCCATTTATGTCAAGGTCAAAGTACTTCCTTTACTGATCCCATTCCATCTCATGATTCCATTCCATCTCATGATTCCATTCCATCTCATGATTCCATTCCATCTCATGACCCCATTCCATCTCATGATCCAAGTCTCTCAACTCTATACCATAATCCTAGTCCATCAACTCTATTGCATGATATTATACCATCTCATAATCCTACCATATCCAACCCATTTGATGATCCTAGCATATCCACCTCATATCATGATCCTATCATACCACCTCCATGGAATGATCCTAGTCCATCACAAGAACAAAGCTTTTCATCCATTACCTTTCAAGACCCCCAAGGTATAAGCATATCCCTCACATCACATGATAATCCTAATCCTTCACAAGATCCCATTCATGATCCACAAACATATAAGCTCGGTTCATCCACCTTTATAAAAGTTGGGTTTCTCCTAGACTACCACATGTTTTCCACATCCAACACCCCTCAAGATGGTCTTTCGTCTTGTTTCACAAGCGACAAGTATCCCATTAGTAAGAAGATTATTCAAAAGAGGAATTATCAAGGAAAATGGTTGGACCTTCATGAGCAAGGTTTACTTAAACACCTTAATATTAAGACACATCTAAATTCTTATGGCCTTGGCTACATACCTCCTCCTCAAGACGTTGGTAACTCTTTCAAACTCAAAAGGCCTCCCTTTAGATCAATACACCCACCTCCTCCATCATCTTTACCATCTATTCTTGGACCTTATCCATCAACCCTTCCATCCATCTTGGGCCCATATGTTCCTAATGCATATCCTTACATGCCCTTTCAAGAATAAAAAAGTCACATACCCTCAAATTTCTTCCAACACCATCCACTTCAAAATCCTCTATTTTCATATAATCTCTCCATGGCCTCTCCAAGCAATTGGGATACCAAACAAGAAATGCATAAATCCAAGAATCCAAAAAATCCTGAATATCATCATGTCTCACTAAAAAGACATGCCAAAATAAAGAAAAATATGCTCCAAAATCAAAAGAAAAATATTTCCAAAAAAATGCAAAATCCAATTAAGAAAAAATCAAAAGGCTATAAAGAAAAATCAAAAGTCAAAACAATGTGGGTTCCAAAAAGAGCAAAAGAATCCAAATGAAAAATCCAAATTGGTATCCCAGCTTGCTAATCCAAAAGATTCCATTATTCCAGCATTATCCAACCCTCCATCTAAGTATATTCCATCTCATAAGCCAATCATAAGTCTTTCCTCATCCTCCAAATCTGTTTTGGGTCCTTACATGGCCAAGTTTATTATCCCAACCTCCCCATCTCAATCCTTCAACTTTCACCACCCTTCAAGGTGTGTGCCAATGTTGTTCTTGCCCAAATTCCCTCATAATGACTCCAGTCCATACTTCCATCCAACTTCCATCCCTCATTCCATACCTTTAATCAAATCCTTTGCATGAATCCTTAACCCCCTTCTCCCTACCCCTATCCATTCCATTATCTTTAACAATTTTCCTACCAATGCATTTGAGTAGGAAAATGTTAGCCATGGTCTATAAGAAAAATTTAGTCAATGGAGTACTATCTTCCACAAAGAGAGACTTGAGTCCTCCATTCATATCCATACACCTTCATTAGCTTCCATCTCTATGAGCTTCCATTTCCATGAGCTTTCCTATCCATTCGTATCCACTATCTTTCACATCCATCCATCTACCCTTGCTTGTACACTTGGGGGAAATAATTTTTCATTCATACGATACATTATCCTATTTTCACTTAGCCATCATATTCCTTCATTTATATTCCATGCTATCCACTTTATCCATCCACCTTCCTTTTATCTTGCATAAAGTATTGGGGAAAAATAACAAGAACAACTATCTAATTCATGCTTTATACCATGTGTGTCTTCCATCCTCCATATCACTTGTCCTCCATCTTATTTTTCCTTTCATATCCATTTATCTTCCATATCCATGTCATGTTGTTATCACTTGTCATACTTATCCCTTGTCATGCCTCTTAGCATGGGGGCATGTTATTAATTTGACATGCGATCTTTGGAGTCCTCCATAGGTCCTCTATTTATCCTTTTTCTTTGACCAAAAATTTTGGGTCCCCTTGTCATTTTTCCCTCCACCCATAGCATTTCATATCTTGATCCATCTATCTTCATCCTCCATCTAGGGTGTATCCTTACATGTCCTATCATTAACCCATATCTTAGATCTCCATACCATATCATTGATCCATATTCATCCATATCTCCTTTGGTTTTTAGCTTGACTAAGGGATAAGATCTTGTTTATCATTATTATTTACATTTTTATTTATCATTACGTTATCATTGTTATGAGTAAGACATTTAAACAAAGCATAAAATATTTAACATTATAAAACAATGGGGTTTAATGAACATCATGAGCAAAGGATTCTTGTTAAATCAAGTTAATAACTAACATATCTTGAGCCGAATCTTTAGTAATTTATCACAATAAAAACAATAAAACTATTGTGTCTTGAAAGATACATCTTTCCTAATCAAACACCTACCTTGATCTTTCAAACAATCAAAAACTTGATCCATATCTCTCGGCACAAGGTATTGTGGTTGTTATATTGTTCAACATGTTGTCTTTAGCCTCATTGATCCTTATCATATGCTTTAGCATTTGCATTTTCATTATTATGATCTTGCATATTTATCATTGTCATTTTGCATGCATGAGAGCTTGTGCTTTATCTTAAGTTTTGTCTCTTGTTTTGATGATTGTCCTTATATTTTTATATCTTTTTTTTTTTCACATTTTTAGGAATCTTGAGGATCTCTACACCTTGTTTTGTATGAAGGAGAGTGAGGAGTGGGGCATGAGTCTTTCTTGTGTGTGTGTATCGAGTTAGTCCATCCGATGATGATTACAAAAAAGCATAACCAATAACAAAGAGGGATTCGTTCCACTCTATGATGAAAAAAAGATCACTTCATAGCCTTTCCATTCCATTCATTTCCATATCCAACCTTTCATATCCCTTCCTTCCATATCAAATACATTTCATAAGCCATTTATATGCTTTTCTTGCATCTAATCAATGCATTGCATTCCTTTCTTCTTTGCATCCATCTAGGTCATTCATATTTCTAAATCTTGCGTATCATTTTCTATCTAGACCTCAAACATACATTCATCTATCATATCAAGATCAAGGCAATATCAAGGTTATGCAATCAAAGTTTGAGGGAAACAACCATATCGAGAGTCCATGTTCAAGGTGAATTTGATTCATTTCATGCACACATTATCTTCTATCTCTTAGACACAATTTAGGTTTGATTTCGAATGTGGATTGGATCTAGTGCTTCGTTTGTTATCTATTTTCTGCGTTATACACTAAGGATATGGCAAGAGGAGTATAAATGGTGTAAGGAAGATACTCTAGAAATATGATATAGCAAGGTAGGATTAATAAGTGACTTTAGGAGTGGTATATTAATGTAAGCTCAATATATAGCTATAGGAGTGAGATATTCTAGTGTATTCTCAATGTGTAATTCTAGGAGTGCCATATGTTAGTGTAGGCTCAAGGTGTAACTGTAGAATCTTAGTACCATCAAAATACAACCAAAATAAATGTAGTCTCATGGTGATGGAATGCCATGACAATCCATATTGCTTCCTTGATACTATATGGATTGTCATGGAATTCCATCATCATGAGACCACATTTCTTTGAAGCATTTTATCAAACAGTTCACTGCCTTGTTTATGCTATTGCTTACTATTATGCTTTGATATATTTTTTCCAAGCATCCATAGCTTGTTCAAAAGCACCTATTTTAGGCTTTTAGCCATAGCAGCAAGGAAATGAACTGTTTGATAAAATGTTTTGGTATACATGTATGAAAAATGTGGTAGCATAGACAAGGCAGTGAACTATTTGAAAAAATGCCTAAAAGAAATGTGGTCTCATGGTGATGGAATTCCATGACAATCCATATAGTAGCAAGGCAACAATATGGATTGTCATGGCATTCCATCACCATGAGACCACATTTGTTTGAAGCATTTTTTCAAACAGTTCACTGCCTTGTCTATGCTACCACATTTTTCATACATGTCTACCAAACAATTTGATCAAACAGTTCATTGCCTTGCTGCTATGGCTAAAAGCCTAAAATACGTTCTTTTGAACATGCTACGGATGCTTGGAAATTTTTTATCAAAGAATACTAGTAAATATGGATTGTCATGACATTCCATCACCATGGGGCCAAATTTATTTGAGGCATTTTTTCAAACAGTTCACTTCATTGTCTATGGCTTATCATGGCATTCCATCACCATGAGACCACATTTATTTGAGGCATTTTTTCAAACAACTAACTGCCTTGTCTATGCATTTGCTTACTATTATGCTTTGATAGGTTTTTTCCAAGCATCCATAGCTTGTTCAAAAGCACTTGAGTTGGGATTTTAGCCATAGCAACAAGGCAATCAACTGTTTGATAAAATTATTTGGTAGACATGTACAAAAAATGTGGTAGCATAGAGAATGCAGTGAACTATTTGAAAAAATGTCTCAAACAAATGTGGTCTCATGGTGATGGAATTCCATGATAAGCAAATTGCTATGGATTGTCATGGAATTCCATCACGATGAGCACATTTATTTGAGGCATTTTTTCAAATAGTTCATTGCCTTGTCTATGGCTTGTCATGACATTCCAATCACCATGAGTCCACATTTCTTTGAGGCATTTTTTCAAACACTTCACTGCCTTTTCTATGTTGTTGCTTACTATTATGCTTTCATAGATTTTTTCCAAGCATCCATAGCTTGTTCGAAAGCACCTATTTTAGGCTTTTAGCCATAGTAGCAAGGTAGTGAACTATTTGATAAAATGCTTTGGCAGACATATATGAAAAATGTGGTAGCATAGACAAGGTAGTGAATTTTTTGAAAAAATGCCTCAAAGAAATGTAGTCTCATGGAATGCCATGACAAACAAATGCAATTGGCAGTTGATCCTAGTTATTAGTTATGCAATGTGAAGTAATTGCATAACTACTTAGGCTGACTTTGTAAGAAACTATATTGTAGTTTAGAGTTTGTCATCTATCAACATCTAGTTATTAGTTATGCACTGCGAAGTAATGCTTTGAGTTTGAAATTAAGATGTGGAATGCATTGTAATCGACGATATGAATATAAACTACAAAAATATATTTTCTACAATTCATTAGTTAAATTCTTTATTTTATTTGCTCTCTATATCTCTATGCTATGGAAATGCCTTTCAATTTCATTTTTTTTTTTAATCTCTTGTTTAACAATTTTTTTATGGTTTTTTTAAATATGATTTTTCCTTGATATTCTCAAAAAATCTTATACATTAGGTTTTCCATTTTTTCCCCAAAAGTTTTTTGTTGCTATGGTTTTACCATCATATGAGGAAATTGAAATGCCATTTTTAGTCTACCTAAGAGTTCTTATAAATGTTGAAGGTGCCTTTCATTGCATTCAAACTATCTAAATAGCTAAAGGTTTTGATTACAACAATATGATTTGTGTATAATTGGTTGTTGGAAAAAATTGGGCGTTTATAGAATAGTATGAAGGAATGAATATATTTGAGAATAGTACTTGGTTGCGTAGGTGGAGTTCCCTATAGTTGTGGGTATAGTTTCATAATACATTGTTGATACATCTACTGAAGATGACAAGATATATCTGTGAGCCAAAGTGCATTTCTTGTAAAATAAGGTGTTTCCCATTTTGTAACAAAATTTTGTTAGGGGGTTTCCATCTGTAATTATCACTCTTCTAATTTTTCTATAAGAGACATTGGGAATGGGTTATAGATTTTGATTTTTTCAAGCTCAAAGAGATTGATATAAATGCACTATTTTTATAACTATTCTTTTAAAAGAAGCCTAGGCACCAAACTGAATTGCCTTAACAAATTCAATTGAAAGATGACTAGCAATATGCTAACTATAATCTCAATGTTTAAATTTATGAAAAATACTTTCATGAGATTGTACATATAGACAACTACATTCATAATTTGGAGAACAAAGCATGGGCTTCTGACAAAGTCTTTGTCCCAGTAATCTCAAAGTTTGATCTTATAATCATTTTGCTAGCTGAAGTTGAATGCCTTTTATGGCAGATTTTTTGGCTAGGTCATGATTATGTTTTTGTAGTGGTTTATAAATAGTTTTTGATAGAGATATCAGATTCCTGAGCACTTCTTGGAAGAAAATTTGGTTTGTACTAGATGTAATGTTGATCACATCAATGTTGATCACATCAATATTGTTTTATCCTTGGACTCATGTCCAAATAAAAGTGGTGGATGAAAATGATGGCATGTCCTATTAGAGTGTACACCTCTAGATATCAATGCACATGGAAAGACAATTTTTTATTTTGTTTGACACATCTCATTTCATGTCTTTTTGAACTTGTTGATGTGTCTTACCATGTACAATAAACAATAGCATCTAACTTAGCTCAGAAAGAAGTCTAAGAAAGAAATCAAATTCATTGAGTAGATTCAACACATTAAACAAGAAGTCCATGACATATTTTAGACAACTAACACCAAAACAAGAAACACCATGGTCAAAATCTTCATCAACACCAATGCAAGGTTGGTAATTGTGTCTTCTTATGTGTGTAGATAGAAAGATTCATGTACAAATAAGGTCACACCGTTTCTTATAGTCATCAACCATAGACCATAGACCATCACCAAGAAAGTGGTGTGTAGTGCTACTAAGCCTAATCTTGCCTCTGATGTGGGTTTGTTTTATATTTTCATGTGGAGCTTCTTTGTCCAAATTTTACACCTTTACAAAATGACCTAGTTGATACTGAACAACTCTATATAGAGGATTCATACCTTGATTGTAGTTGTGGAGCAAACAAATAACTATGCTTCAACCGTCAACAAATTTGTTAAAGTAGATCAAATAATTTACGAAGGGAACTGCTTTACCAAACGCCAAATTTAGAAGAAGTTTTCCTACTTGATTTATCAATTTTGCACGATGGGGGTAATTTCTTCTCAAGGAGTGGCTACTGATTGAGGTGACATTATGGAAACTTGGTTGGCTTTAACATCAAAAATAATTGTGAAGCCTTTAGAAATTCACTTAATATTACATAGGTCCTAGTACCATCATTAGAGTTAATGCTAGGTGAGGGCAACATCAAATCAATTTGGTGCTAATACTTGTAGATTACATTGATGCTTGATGGTGGTGCAAATATTTTGAAGTGACAAAAGATAAATTATTTATCTTCTACAATGGATCCTCTTCATCTCCATTAAGAATTGAATAATATGTAATTAGGTCTTCGAAGGTTCAATCATGTTCCTAGTTTTGTTAACATTTTTTTTTTTAGTTTTTGCTTTTGTACTCAAGGATTCAATTGCAAAACTATTTATTAATGTCAATGAGATTGTAGTTTCACTTTTACCTCTTCATGGATGAGTAACATTATTATCTTTTTTTAATAATTTATCTAGGTTTATTTGTGTTTTATCATCATTTGATTTTTTATGCTTTTGATCTAAATTCTAGACCCATCTTCAAGGATTTCACTTATTGTATGATACAAATTTCTTTGAAGAGTGCTCTATAAATTAGACCTGAAATGTTTGAAATCAAATGAGGGATAAACATAGTTGAATCTAGATACACAATTCAATTTGTTTACCTGTGAAAATCTCAAAACTTTAATTGTTCTCTATTTTTCAATTTATTGCGAATTTTGTTCTCTATCTCCACACAGTCTAATTAGTGTTAACATTAGTAATACAAATTGTTTCCACCTATAAAAAATTGAGTTCTTTACAATTTTAGTGTGTTGTCTCTAGGATTCTCTTCGTTACATTCAATGGGTTGGTGTTTGTATTCTTATATCAACTTGGGTATGGCCTTCTTTTGTTGAGAATTTCAATTGATGCAACAAAGTGGAAAATGTGTGCCTTTACTCATTTAGGTAAAGTTCCATTTAGGGTTGTTATATTGAAAGATCTTTCATGATGCAATCTTTATTTTTGGGGACAATAAACTTTACTGATGATGTTGTTTTGTATGCTATTTTCTATTTATTTAATGGCTACTATATTTTCCTTAACTTGTATAGTTTTGAGAAATTTTCACTTGCATTTTATTGATGATCAAATGGTCTCATAACATTATAATTTTATGAGGTAGCCACTCTTAAGTGATTGCACTAATACTATAAATAAAGAAATTACTAACCCCCAAAGGTCAAATTGATAGTTCCTTGATGTTGAGAACATTAGGAAAAATAAAAGAATCATTGTAATTTTGAGTTGGAGAGGGTGACAAAGGCTGGTTTCGTTTGAATGCATGTTTTTGCTAAGCCATATTGTAGTAGGAATTTTAAATCTTACCTACATTTATTGTGGAAGCTTTTAGGGATTCTCGCCCTTATAATGGTTAGTGCTTTTAATGGTATCCAAGTCTCTCTGGTTAATACATAGTGAACTATTTGATAAAATGCTTTGGTAGACATATATTCAAAAAATGTGGTAGCATAGACAAGGCAATGAACTATTTGAAAAAATGCCTCAAACAAATGCGGTCTCTTGGAATGCCATGACAAGAAAATGCAATTGGCAGCTGCTCCTAGTTATTAGTTATTCAATGTGAAGTAACTACATAACTGCTTAGGTTGACTTTGTAAAAAAACTATATTGTAGTTTAAATTTTGTCATCTATCAACATCTACTTATTAGTTATGCAATGTGAAGTAGTGCTTCGATTTTGAAAGATATGCAATGCAATGTAATGGAAAACACTGGGTGTTTTATAAAACTACAACCCACATCACAACATACCCAAGCCCTTGTGGTTTTTAAGCCCATATATGTAGGTGTGCAGTACAAATAGTAAGAGCACCAATTTCTTGCCATTATCGACAATACTGAATAAACTTGTTGAAAGTGGTGAAACACAAAGTGTTAATGGTTGTTGGAAAACACTAGGTGTTTATAAAATGGTGGCTTTCATTACATTCCTATGGTCTAAATAACAAAATATTTTCAAGATATTCATACTGTTTTGTAAAATCCTAAGATGCAAAACACTGGATTTTATGAAACCTGCAACTCACTTAATGTTTGAAAATCCTTTACAAACAACAACCCACTTAATGTTTTAAAACCCTTTACAAACAACAATCCACATAACATGTTTTAAAACCCTTTACAACTAACAACCCAAACGGTTAGAAACCCCTCACCTCACTTCAGTTGTTTTTTTTGTCTCCCCCTGCTCTCCAGCCTTTCGCTTTCAACTTGTAGAATGAAAAAGTTGACAACACACAGTGTTAATGGTTGTTGGAAAACACTGTTTGTTTACAAAATGGTGCCTTTCATTACCTTCCTATGGTCTAAATAACAAAAGCTTTTCAAGATATTCATATCGTTTTGTAAAATTCCAAGTTCCAAAACACTGGGTTTTACAAAACCTGCAACCCACTTAATGTTTGAAAACCCTTTACAGACAACAACCCACATAATGTTTTAAAACCCTTTATAGACAACAACCCAATCGGTTACAAACACCTCACCTCACTTCTGTTAGATTTTCGTCTCTACCACCTACAACTCTGCTCTCCAACCTTTCACTTTCAACCTACAAAATGAAAAAGCCAACAACATTGAGTGTTAATAGTTGTTGGAAAACACTGGGTGTTTATAAAATGGTGCAATTCATTACATTCCTATGATCTCAATAACAAAATATTTTCAAGACATTCATACTGTTTTCTAAAACTCCAGGCTGCAAAACACCAAGTTTTACGAAACCTGCAACCCACTTAATGTTTTAAAAACCTTTCAAAGCAACAACCCACATAATGTTTTCAAACCCTTTACAAGTAACAACCCAATCAGTTACAAACCCTTCACCTCAATTTGGTTGGTCGTCTCCCCCACCTGCAACTACGCCCCCTTGCTCTCCAAACTTTCACTTTCAACCTGCAGAATGATAAAACTCACAACACAAAGTGTTTTCCAATAAGAGTACTTGTTACAATTTAAAACATGTCTTAATCATGTCAACTCCCCCTCCCGCTTGTGGTGAACGAATAGCTTCTCGCACAAGGAAAAAAACACTAGTGTTATTCGAAGTGACGGGAAAAACGAGTTGACGCCGCCGTTATCGAACCATTATCTCCTCGCTTTCCTCATCGTGATGTTTCCTCTTGTCTGTCAATTTCATCACTTTTAATATTCGTTTGGTGGGCCCCTCACTACACTGTCTCATCATGTTATGTATGTTTCTATGTTTGTTGTTATGTATCTTTGTATGTGTTTTTGTATGTACATAAATACGTTTTGTCGAAAGATTAATTGTGTCCAAAAATTTTAAACATATAATTTATTATTAAAAAACTATGAAACCCTACCACAGGAAAAAGAAATGAGAAGAACTAATCTCCATTGTTTCAATCTATTCAATTTAATCAAAAATTTAATCTGAATAGTTGAAATCCTAATATGAAAAGAATGAAATTGACTAGCTGTTGATATGTCAGCCTTTCAGTTTTTGACAGATGCTGCACGAAACCCATGATGTTACACATAGGATTCCGTCACTTAAAATTGTTACCATGTATTTAAGCGTCGGGCAAGGAATGTTTGAAATGACTGAAATTTATTTTTCCCGAGGAACTACTCCGTAAAGTTCACTCTCCATGAATAAAATGAGCTCCGTAAAGTTCATAAAGGGAACGCCTTTGGTGTAAACATGCTCTGACCATATAACTTCTTCCCAAAGCTATGTGCTAGCCGCACCTCCTCCAGACTTGCGCTTGGGACATGGAAATAATCACAGCTCCCTTTATATGCTGATGATTTTATCCTAATTTCAAAAACAACTCATGGGTTAAGAGAACATTTGAAAACTCTAGAATTCTTTTGTCATGAGGTTGGGATGCAAGTGAATATCACCAAGACCAAAATCATGATTTTCTCATTGAATAGAAAAGATAAGTAGAATACCTTTCTTTTTGAAGGCAACCCACTTGAAATAGTGAAAGAATACAAGTATCTTGGGATTGACTTTCATAATAAGCTCAGTTGGGAGACGTGTCGTACGAGAAGGATACAGGGAGGTTGGAAAGCCTCTTACCTTCTACAAAATAGGTGTAGAAAAGCTGAGCTTTGGGATTGGAAAACCAAGAAAACCCTTTTTGGTTTGCTTGTTACTTCGGTTGTACTTTATGGGTGTGAAGTGTGGGGGAGCAATATGTCAAAGTGCAGTTGGAGACAACTAGAAAGAATCCATAAACATTTAATAACAAGCAGTCTCAAAGTTAAAACCGCAATCCCATATGAAATTCTTTTAGCTGAAATGGGGACTTTTCCATTGGAAGTGTCGACGCTAATCCGGTTGATAAGCTATTTAAAGAAGGTTGAAAACATGGATAACCACCGTTGGCCTAAAACGGTTATGAAGGAAATGCTAGATCGTAGGAAAAAAACTTGGATGAAACAGAACCACAAGTGGATGAACAAGTGGGACATCAATCTACATGACTGTCCTAGCACCAATAGTGAAATAAAAAGCTATGTGACTGAAAAATTCAGAATTGCCATGTGGACAAATCAGATTGGGCGAAAAAAAAAAATACTACATCAAAGAGTTTAATCCAGCAAAAGATCATGGTGACAAAACCTATTTAGGTGCAGCTATTAAAGGGAAAGCGAGGATGTTAGTGGGACAATTGAGGACGGGATTGCATCACCTTAGGTGTGAGACCGATAGGTGGAAGATACCCAAGGAAACTTGGGAAGAACGAACTTGTATTTTTTGCAATAAGGGGGTTGTGGAAACAGAATGACACTTCATCATGGAGTGCACTGCTTACGTGGATATCCGTACTTAGCATGAAAATAGTTTGAAAGTTGACAATATGCACCAGCTATTTGAGGAAGATAAGATTAATCAGACCGCTAGCCTTCTAGTCAAAATTAATAGCAGAAGATCCGACTTAGAAAAGAGCATGAAGACAAATTAGACCTGTTTTGTCTCGGTCCCATAGACTGTTTAGTCTCGTGGAGTCATTAAGATCTCTCATTCATTCATTCATTTACTCCTCCTTTGACTCTCCCATCACTTCCTCCTCAACTCCAACCCTTATTATTTAGACTTCCACAGAATAAATGAGATTAACCAGCTTTACCTAATTAAATACTGAGGCGTCTCATTATCTCTAGCACTTTCTGAACTTCCCATATGGTTCCCACCTTAATGACCTCTTTCCTTTAAACTTTCATAATATTAATAAGTCGTGGTATTTCATAAACCTTATACTACTCTAATTAACTGCCGTTGGCTCCCAATCTGGCACAGACCTTGGTTGACTTGCTGACTGGAATTTTCCTGGTGCCACGTTGGATAATGGGAAGCTAAAAACTCTTCCTTAATTCATTTCGCTTCCTTAAACTGTTCTCCTCTAATCTGTGTGACACTCATACTAAACTCTCACGGCACCTCAATACCAATATTAAATCAGCCTTACTTGTCCATAATAGTTGAAATATTACTTATTCAAAGCAATTACGCGGCTATTCCAAGACAAGATATTTTCTTTCTTAACCTGCTGCAATCATATAATGACCTCGTTAATGCATTAAATCTGCCTTAACTCTGTACGGGAAAATAATAAAGATGGACCCATGAATAAAATAAATGTGCTCATTTCAGCAGACAATTAAAACCTTCCACTCTGAAGATATCACCCAAAAACTCTCAGATTTAAACCTTTGAAAATTATTTGAAACTGCAATCGATATATTCCTGTTTAGATGGCTCCACCTGCAAAGGATTTGGAATTTTCGTTCAATTCTTGAGAACCCGAGGCTTTCCAAAACATCTCAAACAACTGATAACCCCAATGACTACAATCAACACTGATGTGATCGAAAATGGAGATATTACATATAAACAAACTACATAAGAAATACTTGTACTTGGGTACAGATCTCAAACTGTACTTCCCATTTCTCTTGCTAACAATTAGGAATACTCATGAGTTTGTTATGACCATATTGAGACACTACAAAACAAACTCAACATACTTTCTCTAGCACAACCAGAATTTTCTATTACATCTATCTAGTTTAATCCTCATGCCTAATATAAACTTAGTAATATTAAACCTTTAGTTTTAAATTTTAAATAAATTTGACAATTCAAGTCTCTAATCATACCCCTATTTCTACCAAATAAGAACATATTGTCAACATACAAGGTGATAGCAATAAAATACTGATGATTTTATTTAATTATTTGACTTAGACTTGATAAATTCCAACCGAAAAACATATGAATTGATACCCCATTCTTGGAGATTGTTTGATACCATATAGTAATTTATTTAATCAAAAAAAAAAATCCTTACCTTTTCAATGTTGTGCTCTAGTTATGACATAAATATCTCTTCCTTCATATCACCATTTAGGAAAGTTTTCTTTACATCAATTTGATCAATGGTAAGGTAAAATGAAGCAACACAAGATAAAAAGAATCTAATAGATGTCCTCTTAGCAATATAAGAAAAGATCTCACCAAAATCAATTCCCTCAACCCAGGAATATCAAGATGGATAGGAAATAAATAACTTTTAATTTAAATTTGACAAATTATTTTAAATATTATCTATCATATAATTCCACTATAAATCTATCATAACAAATTCTACTTAATTTAAAGTTTAAACAAAAATAACCTCTTTATCAACTAAATAAGATTTTTTCCTCCAAGCTTACTAAAGATGACCTAGTTAAATTAAAATTTTAATCTATATAAGATTAAGCTAGGAAATGATAACGAAATACGAAGTGGGTTTAACGAAATACGAAGTGGGTTTATGCTAGTTTATGTGTTTATTTTTATTGTTAAATAAATGTACGAATGAAAATAGTATTCAAGGATATATACAAAATAACATAAATTAGAGAAGAAACCAATATGGTTAAACCATAAGATTAGATCTATAAGGTATATACAGGAAAATAATACCACATTTTGATGTCAAGATGCTAGTTTATCCATATAGATATTAGTAAAATTGTGCCTATATCTTTCAAATAAAAAATAAAAATATATATTAGAAATAAAAATAAATAGAAACTTACTAAAAATTTGGAGCAAAGGTGAAAAGAATAAGGATATTGAATTCTTTGTAAAAAAATGATAGAAAGCAAAGGGAAAGAGAAATTGAGTAATGAACCACTAGGTTCTTAGAGATGAAATTATTGTTCCAATATAAATATTGTGAGTTGAAAAATGTTAAGATGACTTGGGATCTTGACAAGGTGGTCAAACCCCAATTTAGCCTTTCAACCAATGACATTTAGTAGTTTAAAGCATCAAAGTTATTAGATTTCCACAATCCATAAGAGTATGAATAGTTGTTTCTGGATTTGATTGTGTAAGCTTTTTTGAATCAACGTTTCGAATCACACTCTGTGATCCATCATCAGGATAGAGAGCTCAAGGATATGAAAATTTGTTGCAGACCCAACAGGTATAAAAAGAGGTAGAAGAATGTTAGAGGGATAGGAGGCACAAGGCCCTCCCTGTTGGGTTTGCAACAAATTTTCATATCCTTGAGCTCTCTATCCTGATGATGGATCACAGAGTGTGATTCAAAACGTTGATTCAAAAAAGCTTACACAATCGAATCCATAAACAACTATTCATAATTTAAAGCATGATCTTACAAATGTGACTATGGTTAGTCAAAATAAAATGTGTGATTATGCTAAATGCTTGGGAACCCAAAGGATTTAGATAGTATAAATATAGTGCCAAATATAAGAAATATTTTATATTAAATATAAAATAATAAAAAAATATAATGAAGGATGAAGAAGGAAAAATATTGAGTCAAGAGAGGTTTAAAAAGGGAATTCTAGAATATGTATTTAACAAGAAAATAAAGTCCCCACAAAGGAAATATTCTTTGAATAAAGCTTTACTCAAGATTATATAAACCCTAGGGTATAGAGGAAAGTGGGAAAAGATGGAAAATGGAGGGGCTTAGGAAAGGAGCTTCAACTCCAAATATTCATCTCAATAAAAAGAAACAATAAAAATATTTTAGATTATGGAATTTAACAATTGATGTAGCCAAAATTTACATATAAATTCTAACTATTATTAAAAAATGGACATAGAAAACTCAAATACTTTTGAAAATTCTCCTTTATTCCTCATTTCATTCTACCCCCAAAACTGAAAATAAACTTCCCTTTAAGTATCAATATGAAAATCACTTTTTTGACAATTTTTAGCAAAATCTGAAAATACTTTTTTTGGCATTTTTTAGTAAAATCCGAAAATTACCTTTTTTTGGAAATTTTAGCAACTTTCTTAACTTTCCTTTTTTGGTAATTTCCCATGCTGATTTGCATGGCCTATGAAAGTTGCCTATTATTTGAAACTAATTAAAGCGATACTAATTTTCAAATTACTAATCTAATTACATGCAAGTAGGGCTTAAATTTGATGGTCGTATGGCCATATTTAGTCATTTTAGCTATAAAATACAATTAAAATTTTAGGAAGACTATATCACTTGAAAGGAAAAATTTTAGTTAAATTGTCAAAATTTCTATGTAATTATTCCTATATATGTTTTTTCAATCTACATATATTTTTCTTAAAATAGATAACCTTTAATATTTGAAAGGCAACTTCAAATAAATGACCGTCACAAAAAAATTGCTTGACAGGGAGGGTCGACCGTCAAATTTTTGCCCTGCATGCAAGAGTTTGAAATTAAATAGAAAAATAAATTAAAATAAATCTTGAAAAAACACTAAAAACTCAATTAGACTCCCAAGTCAAAATTTATGACCTCTAGAAGTTCCTGCATCATTTTCCTCTAGTTGAAAAAATTGAGTTCTTATGAGTTGCTTTCCTAAAACTTGTGCCACTTGTTCCAATCCAACTTCTTCAATTTCCATTTTGTAATCCATGTGCTATCTTCTTGTGCTAGTCCTTCCCTTTGTACCAGATACTTTCTATTTTGACCTTATCGTGTGCACATTTCCTTTTTATCCAAAATCTATGCAATCCTTTCCTTTCTTCTCGAAACCTGTTGTTTCCAATCTATTTCTTTCTCATAGTTTTTAACCTTTACCACTACCTTTCCTTCCATATCATCTCCTATTTGTATTCCATATTTAACAAAACTAGAAAATTTATTTTTTACCTCTTTCTCCTATGTTGCTGCAACATTGTCATCTTCAGTCTCAACTATATTTCCATTTTCCAAAACTGTAACATCCTCCAAAGGACACTCAATTGCTTCTATTGGTACGTGTTTTTATTCCTTATCTTTGCATCACTAGTGCATAACAAAAACCTATAATCACCTTCCTTTCTTTGAAAATTTCTCTTGTGGACAACATACTTTCAACTTTCCCCTCAACCTTAAGAAGCAATAAAATCACTTTAGAGCCATCCTTCCAAAAAGCGTATGTGTTCTTCTCTCCATCATGGATTATCTTCCTATCATATTGTCATGGCTTTCCCAACAACACATGACATGCATCCATTGGAATGACATCACACCATACTGCATCCTTATAAATATTTCCTACAAAAAACTTGATTAAGCATCTCTTATCAATAGTAACTTCATTTTCCTTTTTAAACCATGCAATATAGTAAATATGGGGATGTTTTTCACATGGTAATTTCAATTTATCTATTATTTCTTTAGAAAGCATGTTTTCACAACTGCCACCATCAATAATAACTTGACATACCTTTCCCCCTGATGTCCATCTAGTTTGAAAGATATTTGTTTGATGCCAAGAGTCATCATGTCCTTTGTTTTGCACTTGCTCTTCGTTTGGTATCACCATTGTCCTTCTCATCATGAGGCTTTCTCCCACATCCGATAGAACTTCTAGATCTACCCCTTCTTCCTCATCCTTAGCTTGAACCAAGTTCAATCTGGGTTGTTCTCCTTGTCTCTTTTCTTGCATGTGATAGTTTGGACATTTAAATGATCTATAACCCTCTTCACCATAACTAAAACAATTGAAAAGTCTTTGTGGGTTTTCCCATCCTCTACCACCACCATAATCTTTGCCTCTCTAAAACCCTCTTCCTCTTTGATGATTTTGAAAGTCTTGTCAGGTATCATCTAATTTCTCTACTCCTTGAGATGATTCTCTCCACCATAATTTAAATCACCCTGCAATGTATATTTTGTACCTTTTCTTGTACCCCTATTCCTTTGCACATTTTTTCCTAGTATGTTTTTCTTTTGTTTTTAAAGCTAATTGGTATGCTTCTTCCATACTACTAATCCTATGCATGCTTAGCTCATCTTGACACAACAACACAACAGGAAATTAGTGTCGACTTTAACACTAAATTTTAGTGTATTTGAGTCTATTATTTTGGAGTCATCTGACCACACAAAAGTCTGCGAAAACCCGTTTCTTCGGTTCATTGCCAAATTTTGCGCCATCGTTAGTGCCCACTTTAGCGCCAAAATTTTGGTGTCGGCAATAGCATCCCATTTAATGTTGGGAATAGCATTGGAAATTGGCATCGGAAATAGCGCCTAAATTGGCGCACAAGTTGGCTTCTAGTTTTACTTCCATGTCTGCTCCCATTTTTGCTTCTAGTTTTGCTTCCAGGCTTGCTTCCGGTTTTGCTTCCAATGTGGCATCCAATTTTGCTTCCAGTTTTGCTTCCATTGCTGCTCCCATTTTTGCTTCCATTTTTGCTTCTAGTTTTGCTCCTAGTTTTGCTTCCAATTTTGCTTCTAGTTTTGCTTCCACTTTTGCTTCCAATGTTGCTTCTAGTTTTGCTTCCAGGTTTTCTTCCAGTTGTGCTTCCAGTTGTGCTTCCAGTTGTGCTTCTAGTTTTGCTTCCAGTTTTCCTTCCAAATTTTCTTTCAATTTTGCTTCCAGTTTTGCTTCCGGTTTTGCTTCCAGGTTTGCTTCCAATTTTGCTTCCAAATTTGCTTCCAATTTTGCTTCATGTGTTCCTTCTAGTTTTGGGTCCGGTTTTGCTTTTGATTTTGCTTCTAGGTTTGCTTTTGGTTTTGCTTCCAATTCAAATGCTTCCAGATTTGCTTCCAATTTTGCTTCTAGATTTGCTTCCAATTTTGCTTCCACTTTTCCTTCCAGTTTTGCTTCTAGTTTTTCTTCTGGTATTGCTTCCGATTTTGCTTCCAAATTTGCTTCCATTTTTGCTTCCTGCATTCCTTCCATTTTTGCTTCTTGCATTCCTTCTAGTTTTCCTTCCTGTATTGCTTCCGGTTTTGCTTCCAATTTTTCTTCCAAGATTGCTTCTAGTTTGCTTCTAGTTTGGCTTCCATTGTTGCTTCCTTTTTTGCTTCTAAAAATGCTTCTTGTTTTGCTTCCTTTTTTGCTTCTAAAAAATGCTTCTTGTTTTGCTCCTGGTTTTGCTTCCGGTTTTGCTTCTAGTTTTGCTGCCAATTTTTCTTCAAAAATTATTTATGGTTTGTTTCTAGTTTGGCTTCCATTGTTGCTTCCTTTTTTGTTTCTAAAAATGCTTCTTGTTTTGCTTCATTTATTAATTTAATATGTTTTAATTCCATTTAATTAGTTAAATATATGATGCCTCTTAAATAACTCATATGATTAAATAACAAGATAATTATTATAACATGATCATCATCTATAATTAAAACAAATGACTCAAATATCTATAATTTAATTGAATTTGACAACATCCATCATGAGTAGTAAATTAAAATTATCATATGTAATAAATATCCACCCAAAAGCATTGACCACTTTTAATATATATAAATTGACAAGTCAATACTGATAAGATCATCATCATATATAACTAAAACAAGTGAAAGTCAAATATGCCAGTAGATCAATAACATGTGAAAATGATACATGTCCAATAGTGGACATAAGTCAAAATGATACATGTACAAATGATATAAGTAAAAATGATAAATTATTTAACTCAAATTGATACAAGTCAAGATGATACATGTCCAAATGATATAAGTGAAAATGATAAATTTCAATATGATACAACTCAATAATATGGTACTGTAGGCCATGAAAATGATACATATGACAGTAACCATGAAAAGAGGCATCATAACGATATATCAACAATGATCCATGATGCAATCTATATGATCATGAATGTCACTAGGTACTACCAACAACTGCCTCATCATCATCACCACCATTGTGATCATCATCGATCATCATCATCATAATGATATATCAACAATGATCCATGATGCAGTCTATATGATCATGAATGTCGTTGGGTACTACTAGCAACTGCCTCATCATCATCACCACCATCATGATCATGATCATGATCATTGTCATCGTCATTATCATCATCATCATTGTCATCGACCTCGGTGTCTTCAGTATCTGCGTCATCATCATCCTCTGCCATGTGATATGTATTGGTAGAACCAATATTTTCTGGATCTATATCATGATGACAATCATCTTGATCTTCTGGAAGACCTTTGTTCTGCAAAAACAACATTTAAAATGAAAAGTTATTATTTATTTCATGCGATATTTTTTTTTTTCTGTTATATATCTAATATTGAAACATATGAGATGAAACCATAATCATATTACATCATATCAAAGTGCACATACCATAATAAAATTTCAAAAATGTTATAGCTAATATGTGATTCCAATGATGTAAAACACGCAACAATTCTAATAAACGTTAGTAAATATCATAAAAAAATTTGTTATACAATTTAACTATCAATTGTAAATTCTATTACATAACCTTAAGTGCCAACCCTCTGCAAATGAATGAGGAGACTGCAAGAAGATAGGCTGTAGGGGGCATTAGTACAGGAGATGGACATGGCTCTTCCAAGCCACTCACTAAGATGGTTTCATACAAAAATGTGGAAGATATCCCCATTTCTAGAGAGCTCATGATTTAGGTTGATACGAAAAATGATGTTGTTCTAGTACCCATATATGGCATCATGGTTCCATTTCATGTAGCCACCATCAAGAGTGTTACAAGCTAGCAAGATGGAGGGAATTCTTATATAAGGATAATTTTCAATGTTCTAGGTACTGGCTTTAATGCCAACTACATATCAACATTGAAATTCCCTAGCAATATTTATGTTAAGGAAATTTCCTTTAGATCCAATGATTCAAAGCACATCAATCATGTGGTATAAATGATTAAATACCATAGATGATCTGTAACAATGAAAGAGTCTGAAAAGGTAGAGAGAGCTACATTGGTGACTCAGGAGAAACTTTAGCTTTCAAAAAAAAAGGCAATTAGGCTGGCAGACTTGTGAATCATGCCAACATTTGGTGGAAGAGGAAGAAAGATGACTGGAACTATGGAGGCACACCATAATGGATTTCAGTATTCAACCATGTGAGTAGAAGAGAGTTGATATCATGTATCAAAACATTAAGCATGCATTCCTCCAACCAGCGGAGAAGGAGATGATTACTTTGTTTCATTTTCATTACATAACCATATCATGGCGTGGGAACCAAGAAGACCAAGGATGTCTAGTTTTATGTGGAGGTAATGAATGTGGTCCAAAATTTAGGAGGGGCAAGAAGGTCAATGCATGATCCTGATGAAATTGAGGAAGAACAACAAGAGAGGGACATGACAAATAATATCAATGTAGAGTTTCAAATATTTTTCAAGCTAGTAAGAGAGCTATGGGAGCAACCTCATCTAAAATATTTTGAACTAGAGTTTGATGTACCATTTAGAGAGCTTGGTTTTCATGGAGTTCCTTTCAAAGCCCCTAATTTTATTGTTCCTACGGTAAAATGTTTGGTAGAGTTGATGGAATTACCTTTCTTAGTAATCACTATTAGTGAGATTGAGATTGTCAATCAATTAGGCGCTAATTTCCTGTAGCAATGAAAAAGTCTGAAAAGGCAGTGAGAGCTACATTGGTGACTCAGGAGAAACTTTAGCTTTCAAAAACAAAGGAAATTAGAGGCTGGAAAACTTGTGGATTAGGTAAACATTTGGTGGAAGAGGAAGAAAGATGATTGGAACTCTGGAAGCCCACCATAATGGATTTTTGTATTCAACCATGGGAGCAGAAGAGAGAGTTGATATCATGTATAAAAACATTAAGCACACATTCTTCCAGCTAGAGGAGAAGGAGATGATTACTTTGCTTCATTTTCATTTGCATAACCTTATCATGGCATGGGAACCAAGAAGGCCAAGGATTTCCAATTTCATGTGGAGGTAATGGATGTGGTCCAAACTTTAGGAGGGGCAAGAAGGTCAATGTATGATCCTGATGAAATTGAGGAAGAAAAACAAGAGAGGGACAAGAAAAATAAAATCAATGCAGAGTTTCAAGGATTTGTCAAGCGAGTAAGAGAGCTATGGGAGCAGCCTCATCTAAAAGATTTTGAACTAGAGTTTGATGTACCATTTAGAGAGCTTGGTTTTCATGGAGTTCCTTTCAAATCCTCTGCTTTTATTGTTCCTATGGTAAACTATTTGGTAGAGTTGGTGGAATTACCTTTCTTAGTAATCACTATTAGTGAGATTGAGATTGTTAATCAATTAGGCACTAATTTCCTATAGCAATGATAGAGTCTGAAAAGGCAGAGAGAGCTACACTAGTGACTCAGCAGAAACTTCAACTTTCAAAAACAAAGGCAATTAGGTTGGAAAACTTGTGGATTAGGCCAAAATTTGGTGGAAGAGGAAGAAAGATGACTAGAACTATGGAGGCCCACCATAATGGATTTCAGTATTCAACCATGAGAGCAGAAGAGAGGATGATATCATGTATCAAAACATAAAGCATGCATTCTTCCAGCCAGCGGAGAAGGAGATGATTACTTTGCTTCATTTTCATTTACATAACCATATCATGGTGTGGGAACTAAGAAGACTAAGGATGTCTAGTTTTATGTGGAGGTAATGGATGTGGTCTAAACTTTAGGAGGGGCAAGAAGTTCAATGTATGATCCTGATGAAATTGAGGAAGAACAACAAGAGAGGGACAGGAAAAATAAAATCAATGCAGAGCTTCAAGGATTTGTCAAGCAAATAAGAGAGCTATGGGATCAGCCTCATCTAGAATATTTTGAACTAGAGTTTGATATACCATTTAGAGAGCTTGGTTTTCATGGAGTTCCTTTCAATGCCCCTGCTTGTATTGTTCCTACAGTAAACTATTTGTTAGAGTTGATGGAATTACCTTTCTTAGTAATCACTATTAGTGAGATTGAGATTGTTAATCAATTAGGCGCTAATTTCCTGTAGCAATGAAAGAGTCTGAAAAGGAAGAGAGAGCTACATTGGTGACTCGGGAGAAACTTTAGCTTTCAAAAACAAAGTTAATTAGGCTGGCAGACTTGTGGATCAGGCCAACATTTGGTGGAAGAGGAAGAAAGATGATTGGAACTATGGAGGCCCACCATAATGGATTTCGATATTCAACCATGTGAGCAGAAGAGAGAGATGATATCATGTATCAAAACATTAAGCATGCATTCCTCCAGCTAGCGGAGAAGGAGATGATTACTTTGTTTCATTTTCATTTGCATAACCATATCATGGTGTGGGAACCAAGAAGACCAAGGATGTCCAATTTTATGTGGAGGTAATAGATGTGGTCCAAACTTTAGGAGGGGCAAGAAGGTCAATGTATGATCTTGATGAAATTGAGGAAGAACAACAAGAGAGGGAAAGGCAAAATAATATCAATGCAGAGTTTCAAAGATTTGTCAAGCTAGTAAGAGAGCTAGGGGAGCAACCTCATCTAAAAGGTTTTAAACTAGAGTTTGATGTACCATTTAGAGAGCTTGGTTTTCATGGAGTTCCTTTCAAAGCCTCTGCTTTTACTATTCCTATGGTAAACTGTTTGGTAGAGTTGGTGGAATTACCTTTCTTAGTAATCACTATTAGTGAGATTGACATTGTTAACCTTGAGAGAGTAGAACTTGGTAAAAAGGTATTTGGTATGGCTATTGTTTTCAAAGACTTCAAGTGGGATGTACTCCACATTGACGCCATTCCTCAATCTTCGCTTGATGGCATCAAGGAATGGCTGAACTCCATGGATATAAAGTATTATGAAAGCAAAATGAACTTGAACTGGCGGCCAATTTTGAAGACTACTACTGATGATCCAGACAAATTTATTGAAGATGGTGGTTGGGAATTTTTGAATATGGAAGCTAGTGATTCTGATTCTAATAATTCACAAGAGTCAAATCAAGGATATGAACCCTCTAATGTAGAAGAGGAATCAAAATCATATGAGGAAGGTTCAGAAGATGAATCTCTTGTGGAGTTAGATGAGGACGAAGAAGAAGAAGAAGATTTTGAAGGGGAAGAAGGTAAAACATGGGATGAATTAGAAGCCGAAGCCAAAAATGCAGATAAGGAAAAAGGAGATGAGTTTGACAGTGAAGAGGAAAGGCGAAGATGAAAGGTAAAAGCTACAGGGAAGTCTCGAGCACCTGATATTAGAGATTCAAGAGGAACGCTTGCTAAGAGGCATAAAGTTAGATGAATTGAGTTCATCTACATCTTTCTACTATTTATTCATGCACATAAATGGTTCAGCTGTTTATGTAAATGATGCATATATGTTAACTTGATCAATGTTGTTACTTCGGTAGTTTGACTTCTATGACAACCAACCATTAGGACATTCTGTGCGGGAACACGTTTATGTTTTTAGTTAGCCTTTTTGGATAGCTCTACTTGATGTTGAGGACATTCCATTTATCTTTTGAATGTTAAGAAGTCTAGTATTACATGCTTCTCTATGTTGATTAGATCAGGTTGTAGGTTTTTTACTATTGATTTCTTTATTTATGGAGTTTTTTTAACTTGGAAGACAAGAATTTACTGCCTTTTAAAAAATTAGATGGACAAATTAAGTGGCTGGTTAGCTACGCCAAGTGA
Organism: Sequoia sempervirens; assembly: GCA_007258455.2. Classification (NCBI taxonomy): domain Eukaryota; kingdom Viridiplantae; phylum Streptophyta; class Pinopsida; order Cupressales; family Cupressaceae; genus Sequoia; species Sequoia sempervirens. The sequence goes on along the minus strand of VDFB02270651.1, from coordinate 15,685,513 downwards.
TGTAGACTAGAAGGATGTGTTATATCTATAAGATTCCTACCAAGATGCATCAAAACATTCTTGCATGTTAAAAGAATGGCAACATCATGAGGAAGGATGGAAAAGATGCATGTGGATCACTTAGTAGAATGGCAACATGAATTGAAGGAAGCACTCCTCGAGATACCATGTTTGAGAGAAAAGAAGATAATCAAATCAACATGGGACTAAGTTACTCAAATGATACAACTCATAACTTAAATGAGGGCACTTAAGAGATATTAAAAGACAAGGGTCATTAATTAAAAGATGCGATGAAAATAAGGCATGAATGTCACCCACTACCCTTTAAGGAAAACAATATTTTTTTCCTCAACATGAAATAATGGGACAATTGAGTATGATCTAGGGCCAACAGAGAAGAAATTTAGAACTCATCCTACACATCAATAAACAACTCAACACAAGAAATGAAAATTGACATATTAACACAAAAATATCCAACTAAGTTATTGAGAGTCAACTATTGATACCTCGTTCTCCATCTGGATTAAAAAATTGGCCCACTTTTTGCTTTGTAACTTTTCCCTTTTCAAATTGCTTTGGATGTCGGCCATATTTCTCCTCTTATCAAAACATGGCACATGGACTAGTTAAACTAATTAATATGCAATCATTTACTTTTCCTAGGGAATTAAAAAAATATCATTTAACATATTAAATATACTCACAAAATTACAGATCAAGGCCTGTAAACCTTTCTGGCCACTGTGATGTGTGGCACGAAGTTTTTGAAGCCTAGCCTTGGAGGCCTTGTCCTAAAACATATACTAATTCAATTTAACTATGCACAAATAAAATTTAAAAATCCTTTAATAAATTTGATATAATCTTATGAGAAAATTAAAATACCTGCGTACTCTCCTCACGGACTTCTTCCGTGCTTCAGAATTCTCATATGCTTTTACAAGCTCTTTCCATACTTTGACACTTACATCAATTGGCCTTTTTTTGAGCCTTAGCTCGGGAGGGATTATTTTTATCTTCTTTGTTTGGTTGCACCAAAATCTCTTGCAATTTTGAGACATTCGTAGCTTCACCTTCTTCACAGACCAACCTGTGCCAAATTCAGTCTCCATGTCATTGATAATTGCTTTTTGCAGGTGTATGGGTATCTTTGAGAATGGAAAATGTAGATGGTCTTTGAACCATTGAAGGCATGATTCCTTCAACCTATTCACAAACCCTTTTCCAGCATCTATCATTTAGACTTCCCCTGAAACCACATCGTATTCTATATTCTTATTGTAGGTACCAATGAAAGAATGAAAACTTGTCGTGGTGGAAGAAGTCTGTGTCCCAGGAGTGGGTGGGATAGTGGAAGCCTCAGCTCCATGTTCTACACTCCTAGAGATTACTATTATTGATTTCATCCTAGATCTTTTGCTCAATCCAGGACTGCTTGGGGAATCAATTGATTCCCTTTGACATAGTTGATTTGGTTGCAATGTTTGAAGGGCTTCACTAGATCGGTTTTCTATGTATCTAGCAAGCATTGTCCAATGCGCATCATCCAAATTGTTCACTGCCTCTTCCCACAATATGGAAGCCAATGCCTCTTTATCTTTTTCAGTCACATGTCCCTATATATATATATAATAAATTTCTTCTTTTAAATTTAAAAATAAAAAACTAAAAAGTAAAAATGAAAGAAACAAGGGAAACATTTACAAATCTATAAATTGACAATGAATTACCTCATTGTGGCCAGAGTCTGCTCCCTTTGTTCTCTTCCCTCTATCACTTGACATTTTGAGGTGACCTAGGGAAAATTATTTTCGTCTAGACTGTGGAGGCAAATGAAGTACACACTGTCAGGTATGAAAGTTTTCGTCCAGTTTGTTGTATGAAAGTTATACCTTGAATGAATATTTCTGGATTTAAATGCCTATGAATCAATTGCTTGCACACCTGTATAGAATATAAATATATTTGAAAGGATATAAATATATGCAAAATGAAACAAATGTATTGTAAAAAAAATCAACGCTTGCGCACCTATATAGAATGGTAATCTTTGGGGGATAAAAAAGGTGCAGAGTGTGGTTTTATTGAGAGTTAACACATATAGGTTCCATGCTTGAGTCGCATCTGTTGATTAGGAAGAAAATGAATGTGTGTGCACAATCAATTCGAAACCACGAGCTCATTGTTTTGTAAAAGAATAAGTGAAAATTAGTAATAGCTAATTTAAGCTCGAAGGTCTCACAAATTTGAGGAAATGATCTATTATTCAACTTTCATCTCAAAAGCCCTATCTCCTCGTATTGTATCGACCAACCTCTGTTCCCACGGGACCTAGCTACAGTGGGGTGGATGCAGTTTAACGACTTGTCTTAAAAGCACTCAACTACTTTTTTATGGAAGGAAGGTCTGAGAAATCGAACTGGAAACCGAAAGCTTGGGATGGGAATGATACGCGAACTGGGGCATTGGGGTTTCAAAAACACGTTCATTGCTATTGAATGCGGAGGAAATAATGCAATTTCTACAATTTTAGCCTCCTCCTTTGGAACCACATGAGCCTTGAATGATTTGCGTGTAAACAAAACAATATTCACAACCCTTTCTTCACAATCTCTCCATTTAATCCAAACAAAAATATTTGTGGGAATGAAAAAAACAAATTGTAACGTTACCTATGGTGTCGCAAACTAAATCGAATTTTTGATCTACTTGCTTGTAGCCCTCCTTCACGCTATTTTTCCCCTTTTTCTCCTCTCTTCCTTCATGCAACTTTTTTTATCCTGTCATCTCTTCCTTCTTGATGCAATTTTTAATTTTTGTTCTTGATTTAGTAGTCGGTACAATAGTCGATGTAGAAAAGTGCGCCTAATTTAGCGTCGCCTTCCAACAAAAAAAATGTTATCTATTTGGGAGACAAAAGGCGGTGCAAAGTGCACCTAATTTAGCGTTGCTTTCCAGCCAAAAAAATGTAATTTGTTTGGGATGTAAAAGGTGGTGCAAAGTGCGCCTAACAGTGCAAAATTATGTATTTTGCTTGAAAGTTGATAAATAAATTGATCCTAAATTGACTTCATCTTCATATGTACCAAGGGAGAAATCATGGTTCCCTATTTTATCTATTGCTTATGCCATGTCAATTTTGTGGGTGCAAAACTAATAGAGGTTAGATTTGTGAACTCAGAAATGACCCCTATACAACTAGATGAGTCATCTAAAGTGTGAAATATATGTCTAAAGTGAGGTTTTGTGTTGGATAGTATATTTGTTGAAATAATATAATTGGTGTACTAAACATTATTTAATATGTTGTGTATTATATAGGGGCGAGATGAGGCCATGGCAACAAATTGTGTCATGTCAAATGAGGACACAACGACTGAAGCAGGACATCAGGTACTCAAATTTTGACTTAACTTAGGAAAAAATGATTTGATGGAATTTTGTGATACGTCCATCTCTTTTCATAGTATTATTGAAATTTATAATGTATTATCCAATCTTGACATAAATTAATGCATGTTGTTGATTATTTTAGATGGAGATTGGAGAAAATGCAGAGCTTGAGCGTTCAACTAGCAAAAGAGGACGTGGACGTGGACCTAAAATTGTTAAATTACATAGAAAATAGTGGGTGTTTGAGGATATGATAGATCATGCAAAAACAACAAATGATTGCATTGAACAAGAGGTTGATCAGAACTATAGTACATGGGATGAATACTTTGAGAAAATATATGACTAAGGTGAGGTTTTGTGTTGGATAGCATATTCGTTGAAATGATATAATTGGTGTAGTAAACATTATTTACTATGTTGTGTATTTTAGGGGTGAAATGAGGCCATGGCAATAGATCGTGTCATATCAAATGAAGACATAACAGATGAAGCAAGACATCGGGTACTCAAATTTTGACTTAAGTTAGGAAAAAATGATCTGATGGAATTTTGTGATACGTCCATATTTTTTCACAGTATTATTGAAATTTATAATGTATTATCCAATCTTGACATAAATTAATGCATGCTATTGATTATTTTAGATGGAGATTGGAGAAAATGCAGAGCTTGAGCGTTCAACTACCAAAAGAAGAAGATATGTACATGGACATGGACCTAAAACTATTAAATCACATAGACGATAGTGGGTGGAAGAGGATATGACATTGGATCTTCCAGACACAACAGATGATTGCATTGAATAAGAGGTTGGTCAAGACTATAGTACATGGGATGAATACTTTGAGAAAATTGTTGTTTGTGGATGTTCTATATGTCGTGGAAAGAAACAATTCAAACAAGCAATTGTACAAAGACATTACATATTTGATGAGCTTCCAGTCAGTAGTGTGCCTTATACAATCGACTCAAATCCAATAGGAATTGTGGTAAGGAATTTTCCAATTTGATATAAATAACATGTATACTTTGTTTAAACATTGTTTTATATTATTTAAATAACTAATTTTTTTCTCAATGGATACTTGCAGGATAAAGTTCTTGGTTTAAAGTTTCCTAGATCACCGAATTCCAGCCTAGAGGGCAATAATCATTTATTAGATGATACATCTAACAAAAATATGTGCCAATATACCAGCTCAGAAGATGAGAAATTGATGAAAACAAGTCACATAACAAGAAACGATTGAAAGATGCATAATTTTCTTAAAGATAGGGGGAAGGTGGACTACATACCTTATGAGAATGAATACGATGGAGATGCTTACTTGCCCCTGAGTTTGAGATCAATTTACAAAGAGACATTTGATCGTCGACTATATTGCGCTTGGCGTAGTGATCAACAACTACCTAGAGTGTACAAGGTGTTTCAATTTTGGGGATACAACTACATGATACGACTCTCCAATATTCATGGAGTGAATCTAAGCCTCTTTATTGTCCAAAATGTACGTGCGTGGGATCTAAACATAGAAACAATTCAGAACAAGCCACTAGGAGATTAATGCCATATTATGGTCCATCATATTATAGTGGTGAATGGAGAAGGCTAGCAGAATATAAGCCTAACATGTCAGCATATGGTCTAAATTCAAATATGTATACACATCATCTCCAATTGGAAACTGGAAAAGAAATTAATAGAGGTCATATTATGCATATAGATGGACGTGCAAAACACACACAAAAATATTGCAGGATTTATAAATAGTAGTAAGAGAAGGGACCCTAATGTAAGACCAAATTGTCAATTTGTTGAGATTATAAATGATAAAGATGGAGATATGGAAAGAGAGGTTGATATATTAATAATGGTTGAGGCTATTAAGGACCTTACCATTGGGGATGAGTTATTGATTGATTACCCCTTCTTAAAATGCACTCCTACGTGAAAGAAAAGGGAAGAACAAGGTCTCCCTAAGGATGTTCTTAAGGGCAGAAAACCAAAGAATAATAAATGAGTGTGGACTGATGTTTTATAAACTATGTTGTCAAAATTGTGTTTTATTTAAATTATTGTATAAAAAAGGTAGTCTATAAAATAATGTTCCATTATTCAATTGATGTATATATGTTCATACAATTTTTATTTTTATTTTTTAAGCCATATTTGATTAAATTTCTTTGAAATTGATACATTTATGATTTATCCAATTGTTGGAAAACATTAAATAATGCTTGTGTTTGTTGATAGGTAGAGGATGTTGATGAAACACATAATAATACCCATGATCCAACTGGGTTATTAAGATTTGGACATGATGATCGAAACCATCCTTTAAACAATACCAGGGTGAAAAGAGAAAGTTTGAAGAGATTTCTACCACCTGATAAATTTGAAGAGCTAATGAGATATGCATACACTGAAGAGATGCCACCTAGCCTTAATGATGATGATCATGATAGGGAAAATGCAGTGCATGAAGAAGGATTGAATGAAATTCTTATAGGTTTCTTTGGGGATGGAAACAATGATGCCAATAATGATCATATGGCTGAAAATAACGATGATAGTAGGGGTAATTAACATCAATGTAATGTTGATGATAACAACCTGAAAGACTCCATCAAGCAAGCATTGAAGACACTTGTGTTCAAATCGGGTGCAAGTAGAACCTCACAACTGGCATGCACATTAATATTATTGTAAATCAAGTCACTATTTGGTTGGTTAGACAAAGGATTCACTACCCTACTGAAGTGAGTTGAAATCTATTTCTTACTTTGCATTGTCAATTGGTGTACACAATTCATAAACATTCATCGACTTCGTTTATATTTCTTTAAGGGGATTTTAAAACCATATATTGTATATAAACAGTCCTAGTATAGATTGACATATCAAACATGTTCATCATAAGTCAAACATTCAATTGGTTTAATCTCTAGAAATCTTACAGGGCACTAAAAACTAAAATATTCCCTGAAGAGAATGTGTTGCCATCAACTTGCAGAGAGGCACATCTGTTGTTAGTTGAGTTGGGGATTGAATATAAGAAAATTAATTCATATAAAAATGATTGGATTTTATACAAAGACAAATATCAGAACAAGGTAGAATGCCCTATATGCAAAGAGAAGAGATATCGTACATATGTACAAGGTCCTACAGTTCCAAAGAAGGTTTTACAACACATGCCAATTATACCTAGACATCAACAAATGTTTTGTTGTAAGTCATTGCACAATTGATGGACTGGCATGAAAAGAATAAGAGTAAAGATGGATTCATGCGAATTTTGGCCAACTCCAAAGCAATGAAACACATAGAGGAAAAATGGCCAAGAGAATTCAAAGATGAACCCCGTAGTATCAAGTTTGGTCTTGCAATTGATGGAGTGTGCCCATTCTCTTTCCTAAGCTCAAATTATAGTGTTTGTCCAACTAGATTGATAGTATACAATATTCCCCCATGGATGAGTGTTATAAAGGAGCACCTTATGTTGAATCTCATTGTTCCACGAAAACATCAAGTTAAAAACATGGATGTTTATCTTGCGTCTTTTATTGATGAGATGCAACTGCTATGGAAAGGCATAACAATGTATGACATATCACATCCTCCATCAAATAGATCCTTCATGTTGTATGGTGTGCTATGTTGGACTATTCATGATTTCCTAGGACTTGGTGTTTGTTCTGGTAAGATAAAATATTTATGTATTTACACTCATAATTAATTTTCATCCCAAATTTCATACTTAGTTTTATACTATTTTTTTGATGTTATTAACATTACTTGTTGAATTGCAGGGCTTCAAACAAAGGGGATATTTTTCATGTCCAAGATGTACAAAACAATTTCAAGGGCTATATTCTAAAGATCTACATAAATTTATTTACGCAAACAATAGGGTTTTTCTACCACTAGATCATAGGTTTAGAAATCGCTAGAAGAATCAATTTGATGGAAAATTTGAAAATAGAGGCCCTCCCATGATTATGGGTCTAGGTGATTGGCTTAAGAAATATGAAGATGCTGAATTGAATGCTTGGGAGAATTTTTTCGATCGGGGTGATCCAATTGAAGAACTAGAACAAGTTGTAGTTCATATGCTAGAAGGAATGAAAAGGAAATTCATATTTTATGAGATCCCTTACTAGAAGGATCTATTAATATCTCACCTATTAGATCCTATGCACATCTTCAAAAATGTCCCAGATTCTATATTTCAACATATATCAGGAAAAGAGGACACCTTGTATTTGAGGAGAGATATTGCTCTTTCGCATACCAAATTTGATTGAAAACATTTGTGGCCAAGCAGGGAAAATGAAACATATGCAGAGGCTCCATGGATTTTGAAAAAAAAAAGAGCTAGACCAACTAAAAAATTCCATATGTTCAATAAGGACACCTATTGGCTATGGTTCATCGTTGGCTAAAGCTTTTACAGTTGATGGACATATCACAGGATTTAAAAGACATGATTTTCATAATTTAATGAAGGTATTCTATATCATCATTTAACATTTATTGGTAACATTGATTAAGTACTAAATATATTTTGATATTTTGTTGTGTGAGAAAAAAATACTAATGACCTTTTCATAAATGTGTTTGATATCATATCATGCCATTGGCAATTAAGGGGGATTCTCGTCTTACAGTTGACTTGAGGAATTCCATAAGCTAATTGCCAAAATTTACAAGGTATGTGGTTATATGAAATGTTCTTGTGTGAGAGACATGGAGATATTATATTGAATTTTAATTTATGACTAAAGGTTCATACTAATTTACTATTATTATATTAGGTGGGTGACCTCCAAGGAGATCCACAAATTTGAAGTGTCAAAGTGGAAGAAGGAAATTACAGAAATTGTATGTGTATTTGAGAAGGAGCTCCCTACAAGTTTCAGGACCTACAAGTCCATTTACTTATACACCTAGTCGATGACATTGAATTGGCAGGTGTCGTATCAATGAGGTGGATGTTTTTCTTTGAGAGGTATACGAAAACTCTTAAAATATATGTCCGACAAAAGGCACATCTAGAGGGTTGCATGGCTGAAGGGTATGTATTGAATGAAGCATTTTTCTTCCTGTGTGAATTCCTTGGTAAGGATTTTGAAGATGGGCCATGCGTTTGGGATGAAGAACGAGCATCCGATATTATTGATGGAGAAAAGCCATAATCTAATGGTGTTGAAGTAGAAATTAGTAAGTAAATTCTTGATCAATGTGTTGTTTTTCTTGCAATAATTAATTTACTTTGTAATTTATTTGTCAAATTAACATGACATTTGGAGTTTGAAATAAATATGTTGACATGTAATAGATGTAGAAAAAAGTTCTATACTCGATAAGTTCATTTTGTACCACATGGACTTTATGAACAAATGGATTGATCTGTATGATAAAAAGAGAGAAGTGTTAGAAGCGAGGAGATAGTTTAAGAGTTTGAACCCAAATAATACTCCACTTCCCACTAATTTTCTTAGGGAATGGGGAAAATATTGCACACTAGAATGGGTTACTGAACAAATTCAAAATCAAATAGAAGATATAGGTACAAATTCAAACATAACAGAAGATGAAATCAACATTTCTAGAGGATGTGAAAGAAAGGTACAGTTGCAATTTTACAAAATGTTGTTTCCTTACAATTTTGACACTATTAACTATTTTAATATTCATCATTATATTTGTTTTCACTGAAATAAATAGTCTTTCACAAGCAAGGAAATATCCAACAATGTGGGCATATGGTCAACATTATCGTGTAGAAAGTGTAGATGTAAAGAGGCGATCCTTCGATTGTGGCATTGTGGTTGACTTCAAGAAATCTAGTCAATCAAGCTCAAAAGATACGAATATAATTGAAGGGAATCTACAATATGTTGGGAAAATACAAAAAATTATTGAGTTGGATTACCGATCTTTTTAAATGTTGTGTTTTTAAGTGTAGATGGTATGAAGTATTTGAAAGGACACAAAGACATGATACCCATAGTGGATTATTTTCTATAGATTCCTCATGCTTCCTACCGAAGGATAAGGAGCCTTATGTTCTACCAATTCATTATGAGCAGGTATTTATTTAACTCAAACAAGAAGCGGTAGTGATCATTAATCTATTAATTCATAGTTTATTGCGAATATATACATGTGTTTATTAATCAATAAAATTGTTATAAGATACTTCTAATATATGTATTTCGTTCATGTGTAGGTATTTTTCTATGGAGATATTTTGGACCCAAAATGGATGTTTTTCATACAATATGATCCAAGATTAAGGCATGTATTTGACAAAAAATTAGTGGATACTGAGCAAAATAATGATGGCGAACAAAATGAGAGAGAGGGATTAAAGAAAATTGAAGAAATTGACATCCATGATAATGTTGAAGATGGTTATGTTTAGGCACAAGAAGACAACAATCCAGAGTTAGATGATGTTATGGAAGACAACAATATGGATGGTATAGAAAATGATGATCCAAATACACATGCTAACAATATAGATGGTATACAGTCAAATTTCAATGATGATGAAGATGATGCAAGTCAAGATGAGGATGGTGATAATATTAAATACTTGAAAGAACATATGAATATTGGCAATGATACACTGGATGACATTGTAACAAACAATAATGTTAATGACCAAGACTTCTAAATTTTCAGAATTATTTGTAATCCATGTTTAAAAAAGGATGATTCTTATGGCCCGAACTTTGAAATGCTTTAGTAATATTATTTGTGTTGATACAAATTACCTATTGCAATATCCTTAAATTGTTCAATCTTCGGTAGGAATTGTTGGCAAAAAAAATTACAATTACTTGGATGCTTCTTCCATTCATTTTGTATCAACATATATTTGTGAAGACACAAAAGTTAATAAACTATTAATGCATGTAACTCACAATTATTTAAATAAGCAACTTTGTTAACTTTATTATTTTTAAATAGTTTCCATTTTTATGTTGAACATAATTTTGAACATGTAATTGAAAACATCCACAGTAAATGCTTTACTGTATCAACATATTCATTCACATAAGCATAGTATTGAGGCTCAATAACTGATATTCATTCAAATATAAGAAGAAATAAGTATGGAAAACCTAAGAAAAAATACAAAATGATAACATAGTCATGGATAATCTCTAATAATAAGATGTTCTATTTCATTCATAAGCTCAAAATAATCACATAGTAACATCAAATGTGCCCTAATAAATATTATGAATTTAAATAACTTGAAGAAACCACTTTGGAGACAACACAATAACATATAAGCATGAAATTTAACACAACAATTGAACACCAATTTTTAAAGGGTGATCCCATAATAGTGGTTTACAATTTTTGGCCAAACTGGACACTGAAATATTTTTTTTAACTAAATCTTCACTTTTGGGCACCTATAGCAGCTAAACCATGAGGAATTTGAAGATGATGCAAACTAGAGTTTCATGAAATTTTTTCTATAGATTCTAAATATATTTTTTTCAAAATTTTTGGAATCAGATTGCACTTCTTTTTCTATCTCCCTCGAAAACTAGTTTTTTTCATAAAACAACATTTTTAAAAAATGACGCTCACCGTATAACGCATAACTTTTTTTCCATGAAGGATAAAATTATAATTCTTTCAAATTTAGATTTGTAACTCTAATATTTAGTGCTTCCTCTTGGTTACATAGTTTTTTATTGAATTATTTTTCTTTAATCAAGTTTCTAATTCAAACCAATTATAATTCAGACATAGCGCGACCGTATAACACGTAACTTTTTTTGTATGTATCGAAATTCATTTTTTTGTTCTTTGTTGGATCAAGGACTTCAATATCGAGTGCACTAATATATATATATATATATTTTTAATAATCTTCTTTTTTTCCACATGTGCAGAACAAAGAGCTTGATTTTTGGTAAAAAACCTACATTCACAAGAAATAAAAAATAAATATAATAATAAAATTAAATTTATTTAAAATTATACTTTTTGGGAAGCTTATAATAAGGACTACATACTTGAAAAAAATAAATTTTAAATGAATTTATTTGATCCCCGAAAAGGTAAATCAAAAGTGGTTTTTTATTAGCATTTTGACAGGTGTAAATGAGACTCTATTATAGGTATGGTTTAAAACTAGCGGGGTTCTATCCAAGGGGGTTTGATTTAAGGTAGTGTTGACGTCCCGGATGGCACAAAAACATTGCAAACATAATATTGCTACTCTGTTTCTCCTGAAAGAGAAAGATGATCACATGGATATCTTAGCTCCCAAGGTCTTGGCAGTTGGGTCTCAACTGTGTTGATGTCCCTCAGTGGTCAATGTAACAATAATATTCAAGGGGCTTGCTGGTGTGAGCTTTTGGACTATTGTGAGAGCAAACATAAACTTAAAACCTATTCTAACCGGGGTTTTAAAGAAATGTAAAAAGAGGGATCAGGGCTTTGGAACAAAAAAGAATGACACTTCATCTGAACTAACCAGACCTGTCACCTTCCAAGGAATTCCTAACTATAACTGCAGAACATAATTAACTTGTGACTAACACACAACTTCATCCATTCACAATGTTGATTTCAACAGCAGATTGCAAGTTACCATTCAAACAAAATAGAAAATCGAACCTCATTCCTTGAAAGCTTTCAAATCAAATGATCAACTCAATACTAACACCATTCTGAAACAAAACATGAAGTAGATTAAGATCTAGTTGCTTCTACTGTCAGTGAGACAGATAAACAACAATTACAAAGCTGACACAATCACCAATGTACAAAAAATCTATGGCTCCAAATTGTTTCCATTTACTCTAAGAAAACTGAAAGATACATTAGTCTATCCTATTGAATCTTACTCCTAGCTACCAGTTCTACTCCTACCACTTCTACTCTTAATTCTACCCTAGAAGTTCTAATCTTAGCCGTTCTCTCTCTTTTTTTTTTACAAAGAGGCAAGAATGCCTTATATATAGGATGCATCAAAAAAGATGTGCTATCCCCTTGCATTAGGGTTTACAAAATATATGCTGACTGTAGGAGAGTCGGCTCTCAGATCTTTTGGAAAGAGTCGGTTGTGCATTGAATGTGAAGCCCTACTGTCCATATTGCTGGAAGGATTTCTGGGAAAGATCTGTAGATCTTTTGCTGCTGCAGCATTAACTCATATATCTACGTGTCCATACTTGAACTCCTTCTAAAATCAGTCTTGAATGCTCAGAATATCATCATTAATGTTGATCTGCCTCTGCCAGTGGTTGCCATAGCTATCCCTGTGAGTCATGGTTTCTTCATTCTTCTTGGCCTCCTTTATGTTCTGGACCTTTCTATCCGTTGACCACTTCTGGAAGCACCATTGGGCCTCCCTGTAGATGTTTGCATTATCACCCGAGCTGATCCATAGTCATCTATTCTTAGAAGGAATCCTTCCTGCTTGCATTCTGTTAGTCTCTTACACAGGGGCGGTCAATTGGTCAAAGGGACCGATGAGTCAATCCTTTGGCTCCCTCGCTGGATGATCACAGGCCATGTAGGATTCTTTGGCGATCAAAAGCAGTTCGCTTGGCCATCTCATGTCAGTGAGACACCATCAGTGTCTCCCCGATGCGACTTCATCCATCGGGCAGCTATCGGCAAGACACGAGACAGTCGCTGAGACCACATGGCGAAACCCTTGTTTTCTTTGGAGTCTCCCTGACATCCTTTGTTGACCCTCTCGCGCCAGTTTCTATTTTTGTTTCGGTGTGACTTTCTTCCTTCGCCAAGACCTTGTGGCGAAGTCATGATCCTTGGCCAAGCCCATCTTGTTATCGGCAAGACATCTTGTCAATCTTCATTCCTTATGCCGAAGCCACGCCCCTTCAGTGAGACTTTAGTTGGTCGCCAAGACCTTTTGGCGAACGCTTTACCTTTTGGCGAGTTCCTTTTCTTGTCGGGGAGACAACCTTACTTCGGCAAGACCTTTTTGTTGTTGGTGAGACTCCCACCGAAGGCAAACATATAGAGGCCCTTTACTCAGTCGGTGAGACATCATGTCTTCGCCGAGACATTACGGCGAAGGAATCCCCTCTTGGCGATCTCTTTATTGTCGGCAAGTCATTGGAGTCGGGGAGACCCCACCGGTTTTCCGAGACCAATGCCGAAGAAGATGACTCCCGCCGAAGTGTCTGCTGGTGGTGGTAGTCGGTGAGACATCAGGGATTCGCTGAGACATCTCGGTGAAAAGAGAACATTGTGCCGACATTGAATACCTTTTGCCGCCCGTCGGTGAGACATGAAGATCTCATCGAGACTTCTTGGCAGGGAGAGAACCTTATGGCGATATAAGAACCCATTTGGACGTGGTTGAAAAGACCTTTTGTTGAGATCCTTAAGAAATATCCTCATGCACACGACTTGATCCTACAAAACAAGGTCTCCATTAGTCTTCTAAATCACGAAAATGTCCCACTCAAACTTACCCATAACAATTCTTATTCTACTATACTTCGTAAGGAAAGACTTACTTCCGGTAGGGGCAGAACCAAAACAGAAACCAGAATCGGGACCAAGGTCGGGGTGGGGACGAGCCAGGGAAATAACCAACATTTCCAAGTATACACCCCGAACCGACCCTGCTTTCGCGAAGAAACTCAAAACGCAGAGGACGAAAACCAAAACACCGATGGAGCCAGAGCGAAACGACGGACAGAACCGGGGTCAAAACCAAATCCGAACTAGAAACTTTGAGGAAGTCTCCAAGTTTCAGGTTCGGGTTCCGTTCCGAACCCACCTCCGACGTCACCCGAAAATAGGAAAAGAATGGAACAAAAAGAAAGAGAAAGCTGAAGGAAAACCCTATGACCAAAACAAAGGAAACCAGAAGTGAAAGAACCTAAAAACGCGAAACCGAGATCGACACTAAATCCAAACCAGGAACTTTGAGGAAGTTCTCAAGTTCGGCCCTAGTTTCGGTTCCGGGTCCGCCAAAACGAAAAAGAAAATGCCCAAGGTCGAAAAGAAAGTTAAGGCAAAGGACACTTACCGACAAAGATCAACGAAGAGGGAAGAAAAGGTGGGGTCGGACCCAGGACGGGACCCGAACGAGGCACTTTGAGAAAGTTCAACATTCCGAGTCAGTCTCAGACCCGACTCAGACAAAGAACAAAGGGAGAAGGCAAAGAACAGTCAAAACCAGAACCAGGGACGAAACGAGACCAAAACATAGAAGGAATTTCCAAGTCTGGTATTGGTCCTGGTTCCGCCTCGGACAGAACTTTGAATGGAAAACGCCTAAGGCAGAAAACCAAAGGCAAAAGAGAAAAAGACAAAAAAAGAAAGGGGACCCATTTTGATCCAGATCAAAGTGGGGTGGTTATGCAAGGCATAAAGGTAGTTTGATCAAACCCTCTTCAATTGGAATTCTTTAAATGGAACTTTTCAAGGCTTAAATCATTATATTTTCTAAAAATATGTGATTTCAGCAAAAATCAGTTCCTCCCAGAAATTGTGAACCACTATTGTGGCAGCATAGATTACCAATTGTGAGCAATCGTATCCATTATGTTGTTTCAAATATATATACATTTATAGAAGTATTTGATATGATATGGATGGGTGGAATGTGCAATCTATCTTCTTACTAATGCCTACTATAACAGAAATAAAAATGGAATATGATATGATGATCCTCTCAAAATTGGCCTTGGTTTCCTATTCATTTGAATATAAGAAGAAATACGTATGGAAAACATAAGAAAAAATATAGAATGATAACACAGCCATGGAGAATATTTGATAATAAGATGTTCTATTTCATTCATAAGCTCAAATATTCACACAACAATAAAAAATGTGCCCTAATAAATCTTATGAATTTAAATAACTTGAAGAAGCCACTTTGGAGACAACACAGTAACAAATAAGCATGGAATTTAACTCAACAATTGAACACCAAAATAGATTACCAATTATGAGAAATATTCTCCATTATATTGTTTCAAATATATATACATTTATAGCAGAAGTCTTTAATATGATATGGATGGGTGGAATGTGCAATCTATCTTCTTACTAATGCCTACTATAAGGAAAAATGAAAATGGAATATGATATGATGATCCTCTCAAAATTGGCCTTGGTTTCCTATTTATATAGGAAGCAACAAACTTCAAGCCTTTTACAAAAAGAGACGACCCTTCAAAACTACTTCTTTTACTAACAACTAATTAATTTACATAATTGAATAAATAACAATGCTTAAGACACTTTAGACGTATGTTTCATTTAATCAATGTAGAAAGCCCATGATAATTGATTTGGAAAATATTTCCTCTCCATGATAGACATCCAGATGCCCTTGCCTTAGTGACCTAATCATCTAAAGCCAAATACTTCTCTTCCCATTGATACACTATAAAATCTGATGGCCACTGATATTCCTTTTTCTTTGGTATGTTTGCAAGATGTGTCTACCATCAACTATCCAGTAGTTCCTTTGTATCATTGACAAATTTCAAATATCCAACATTAAGAGAAATCAATCCATCCATGATCAAATTGAGCTTATGAAGACCGGTGTCACTATCCCCCTGAACATGGGTTAAACACTTATGAATAACCTAACCAAATTCCTTCTTCCATTCATCCAAGTCTTTTACTTGACCATCATCTTTTACAATTTATGGTGTATACCATTGTTTTAAGGTATGGAAGGAATCCATTTGTGCCACAATCCTCTTATCCTCCCTTTGTATATACTAAAATTCATCAGCAATCATTTTTACTATTTGCTCAGTCAGTTTTAATGTTGTAGGAGCATCAGGACTCCTTTGTAGAAATCTGCATAACTTAGATAGAGTGTGGTGAATAGGCTGCCACCTTTGAAACAGGGGGTCCAATACAAGCATATGTGCTTTTATTTGATGAATTTCTCACTAAAGTGATTTATAACTATCATGCACACTATCTAGTTTATCAATAACCAACTTTATTTTGTACTCAAGAATATTTTCCATAACTTCAAAAACTTGCCTTTTTACTTTATCCTGAGCCTCCTTCATTTCATCCACTTCCTTCTCAGAGCCTTTGCTTGCTCGACCGAAATGCTCTGTACAATATTTAATGGACCACTAGGAGGCTTATATAACACTATCTCCTTGCTTTGTGAAGTTCCTGCTCCTTTTAACTGTTCTTTCAATTTGAAATTCTCCATAAACAATTTATTAACTTCATCATTTAAGAACTTTTGTTCCCTTTCATACTCCTTTAATTTTTCCTCAAATCCCTTAACAATAGCACGAGTGAACATGGATGAGTGCATGGTAATTGTGGTTGCCTCCAAAGGGGCGGTTTCCTGTATTGTTCTTACCATTTCTGCCCCTTTCATTCCCTATATTACTGTTACCAATTTTTTGCCACAGCTCGATTGGTGGAGCTGGCTGAACATTATTATATCTTAAGGTGAAATTGCAGATTATGTTTAAGTGTTGTTTGCATCATGTTCATTATTCATTAAGTGACAATTGTGCATTAAAAAGAGACAACTGAATTTCAGTATGCTATTCAAATATTCCAGAATTAAATGAAGTACAGAATTGAGCATATAAACAATAGAGCATTTTTAAATACTTTCATTTATTTCAAGAAAAGATTCATATTTACATAGCTTCATTTGATTGCAAGAATCCAAATGATATTACAACATTGCATTGAAATGCATTTTATTTTCAAATGAAAAGCATAAAGATGAAATCAAATATCCACACAAGCTGTGGATGTGACTGTCACAATGCACCATTAATAGTACACTACACTATGGAAGATGCGAAAGAATAAATCACATAATTAAATGACATAATCATCATTGCCTGTTTTGGCCTATGGTCGACGATGAATGGTGCACCTTTGTCTTCTCGAGCTCCGTCAACCTGTAAGAGAAAGGAGGGAGATATCAGAGGCTCTGATTATGAAGAAACCTATATGAGTCACCAACAATAATGCAACCTACTATCAATCATACATTGAAACAATCATGAAAAGTATAGAAGAAATGAGCTGAAGGAGAAACAACAATATGATCATTGTATCTTGTTTTTATGTTAACATTGTTTGTTTCCTTGTGTAGGTATAGGTAAATTCACGAAGCTGATCATTATTCAAAGACCAAGCATGTGGAGAAAAATGGGCTCCCACAAGGGTAGAGTTCGGCATGCTACCCTTATTCATTATAAATGGGCTGATAAAGAGATCGTATCATCATATTTATTGAAGGAAGTGAGATACAACTGAAAGAGAAATTTTTTTTTATCTATCAAGCATTAAACCAACTGTGCATTCATAACGATTAGGTGGATACTTTCTAAAAGCTACAGGTGAATAGTGAGTTTAATCCGCTCAATCATCTAACTGAGTTCATTTATACCAAACATTGTTGTATGGTTCACGTTCTTTTATGCAGTGTTATTTGTTCATCATGATCATATGTCATGCAAGGTTTCAGTTCATCAGTGTTCTTTCCCATAGTCGAGGATAGTGAACAGGCATACATAATGCCTAGATGAAGAGAATTGTTTTAGATTTTTGGAACAAATTTGTTAAATGGAGCATAAAAATGCATGAAGAGTGTCGGATAAGAAATAGTGACAACATCTAATCAAAGCATAAGCAGTTCAGTCATCTATTAGATGGTGGAGAAATCAACTTGTTTGTAAGTACAAAATGTAGTGATCTGGTGTGTTTGATACAATCTTTTGGCTGGTGGTAGATGAAATAGCCCAGGAGTACACTGTTTTAAGGTTATGTTTCTTCATTTATCATGTGTTTCACATGGTGATACAACAAGTAAAAAATCATTTTGGGCTGAACAGAGTTTACAAAGTAAAAAGTATAATGAGAGTTCGAAGTAAATCCATGAGGAACATAACTGTGAATGCATAGGAGACTAAGGTACACAACTCATTTACAAATTAAATAAAAGCATTTTGTGTGCAAGGAAGAAACATCATGGAGATGACAATTGAAATTTTTCTAGAATCTCATGATCCTGTATGAGGGTTTTAACAGTAGTACATTCAGAGGTACGTTTTCTTCACAAAGAAACAAATACATATATAAGGAAATGACTCTACAAAATGTGATCAAAATGGGTAGGTTTGTGTTTATTTTTCATACGCCCACATTGGGGTTTGAATTATAACATAGATTTCTTTAGATTTCCTGATACTCAACTGAGTTTTCTACATAAAGAGTGCAAGATTTTGTTTCTTCTTCATTTTTTCTGAAAACCCATAATGGAGTTTTGTTAAATCAACATTAAATGCAGTGCACAATTTCAAGCTTTTGACTCAATATTTGTATGGGTCTTTGTTCCAGGAGTTCAAAGTACAAATTAGGGTCGTGCTAGATTAAAAGCCTAAATTATAAATACATGACAAAACATACAGTTTTTCTTATATTTCTAGCTTACTCACATGATAGTTTGTATTCAAAATGAAAATTTCATCATATTCCAGTAGACCCATGATGGGTTCTGATTATAAATACAGAGACAGGCGATTCTTTATCTTTTCTCGAAAACCCACATTAAGTTTTGTTGCAGATAACACAAAAGAACGGTCATGCTTTACAAGGACAAGCTGTGAAGTTTTTGTTTTGTCGAAGAGAACAAATGAGAGCATGCAACTCACTAGGTACGCGACTCTCACAGAGCTTCAATTCCTAACTCGAGCTCAGGTAGGTGGCCAGTGGATACAAGAAAACCCGGATAGCAAAATAGACACAATTTTTTTTAAAAAGAAGCATCAGAAGCTGTGTTACATCCACGGCCATGAGGAAAAAATGGCTCAAAAAGTAAAGTCATAAAGATACTATGCTTAGTAACTCACCATGTGTGCAGTGGATGAGTGAATTCCGCGGCTACAAGCTCTCGCATGAAGCTTTCAGACGAAGCCCGAGCTCGAGTTCAAGCTCATATCGACCAAGAAGAACAAAGCACAAAAATATAAAAGAAAGTCAGAGACAAGCATGAGCAGGCCACAACCTTATTGACTCTTCCTGCTCTTTGAATGAAGTAAAGAGGTATAAAGACAAAGAAATCAAGCTTACCCAGATGAAGTTTCGACTGTCAGAAGGAAAAATTGAAGTTTCTCAAGGCATACAAAGTCCAGTTTCAACTCAATCATGGCGGCGTGCTCTCAGGAAGAGCTCTTTTCCTTCAAAGTGAGGAGTTCAAAATGAAATGATTTAGGGTTTGACCTTGTTTTCCTCATGACCTAATTCGAGCCAACCTTATCATCATTTGGAATATTCAGTCAAAAGCACATGGGGAAATTCGAATGGGATAATCCTTACATTATAATTTAATCAAAGTCCGAAGCTAATGATGGAGGCCAAATTTATATGCCTAGGTTGGTCGATACTTTAAGTCTTTAGGGCTTGTGTTTTGTGCCTTAGGAAAATTAAAGATTTGTTATGCATAGTGAATGCCTTATGACCTAGAAGTGGATATTGTTATCACTTAGGTTTTTGTTTTCTCAAAGGAAAATCAATTGTCCACTTAGGGTTTTTAATTTTAATTGATTTTAGAGAAATCAATTGGAGATATTGATGAGAGAATAATTATTATATTGATATCTTTATGATTTTTTGAGAAAATCAAAGCATTGTAATGGAGAGATAAGAATGTTTTTCTTTTTTTGCAATAGATTTTATAATCTTTAAATTACAAAAAATAGACAAATTGTAAGATCTGAAATCCTGTAAAGCAAAATCGTAAAGCAATATTTTATAAGTTGTTTTATGATTTCTTGCTATGTTTAGCAGATTCATTTTGACTTCTTCTCTTGGTCGGATTTGAGTCTTATCTTGGAGAGATAAGGTGTTTTTTGGGCTTTTAAAGCAGATTCAGCCTATTTTTAGAGGCTTGACAGTTTGATCATAAAAGCAGTATGCTTTTTTCTGCCTTGATGCAGTTTTTTGAGATAGTTTGAAGCTTTTTTCCTTGAGCTTCTTTCTGAGCTCGGATTAGGGTTTCTTGAGAGTTATGTATTTGAAAATACTTAGTCTTTTTCTCTCTCCTTCTCAGTTCAGATTTTAGTTCCTGCTCATACACATTTTTGAGCTTGTGAACCTTTTGTACTCAGTTTTGCAGATAGACAATCTTTCAGTTTTAGTAATACAACAAAGTTCTTCTTTCCATTTTCTTGTCTCAAGATTGGTAACAACAATTTGATGCTTTGTGTTTTTAGATTTGAAGCCTTAATGTCTTGTTTTTATGAATTTTCTATACAATATTTCATGTTTTCAGCTTGTATGATGTATTCAATGTATGTGAATTTTCATATAAATTATTGATGAAATAATGTATCGATGAGATTGTGAGAACTATTGTAATAGAGAAATTGTTGTGAGTGGCAAGGTCTGTTTTATTTCAGAAATAACAAGTTAACCATCAGTAGTTTTAAGTTTTGATTTCAGTCCATCTTTCTATCCCTTTTCTCAGAGGTTATTTAGAATAGGATTTATCATTTGGAGAACCATCTCACTCTGGAGATTCCTTCTTCGCTCAGATCACCCACAGCTGAATGAGGTTTCCATGTTTCGGTAGATTGCTGAATATTGCATTCAACAGGGTGCAAATCTATTGACAACAATTACATCCAACAGTTTAGGCTTCTGTGTGTTTTTTTGCTTGATCCAAATGGCCAAGGTTTCAATTTTGGGGTTATACCCAGTTCCACTTACTCCTTCATCAAAGTCAAACTCTACAACTAACATTGGATCTTCTTGAGCCCATACTTGATCAAGAATTTTTTTTTTCTTTAATTCCAACCTAGGAAAAATAAGCATGTTGCTCTTCAAAATAATCTCTCTAGCCTTCTGAGGGCTAATGTCAATGTGGTCAACCCTCAATTCATTGAAGGTCTATGCCATCATTTGATTCTTTTCTGGTTCTTCAATTCCCACTTCATCTGACTCCATTTTCTCTTCAATTTCTTTTATCTTCATCTTTGTCTAGAAATCCCTAAACTCTGGAGTCTTGATGAAATCATCATCCTCTATAAACCTCCTGGCAGCAATTTCTCTCTCATCTTCATGTATCTCTATACTTGTTTTTTTTGCATCATCCATCCTTTCCTCATGCCTATGGGCGCTAGTCTCATGGATGGGTTGATCAACCTCAATATCACCCTTTAATGATTGCAATACAATGGCCACATCTTCAGTATATCCCACCCCTTCACTCTCTTCATGAGGTACCAATGGCTCAATGCTCTGTGTCTTTTGTCTCTTGGGAGGAAATTTCTCCATGGGAGACTTTGATGTTGTGTCTGGGGTGTGCTTTGCCACCATGTTCCTGAAGATACACTTCATTTTTAGCATATTGATATAAATCCTCAAATTTATCAATTATCTGATTGATCCTCCTGATGGGGTCTTTTTCTTCAATGAAATAGCCAAGGAAAATTTTGTCATTTTGCTTCTTCCTTCCTTCAAGCTTCATTATAACCTACCATTTCTTCCGTTTGAGGAACGCCTCTGGAAAATTAAGGCAGTTTCTTATCACATCTTCCTCATAATCTACTTGGTGTGCCACTGTTATTTTGGTAAGAAGATTATGCCTTATGTTATTCATATGATTTTTAGGGTCAAAGGCTCTTGCTTTTCCCGAACCTAACACATATCTTGTCTTCAAGTAATATTGCAACTCCTCCAGTGTATCTAAGTCTACTGTTCAGTCTCCACATTTGGTTAAGTTTGGCATAAATGTGCCCTTCTTTTGTTTGTGCATTAAATCCTTTTCCATCCACATCATTTCCACATAAATTCAAGAAATGCTAATTTGAGGGGCACGAACTTTGGTAGTATGTGTGGAGCAGTAGGGAAGCCATAGATTCTTATTATTCTAACTTCTTGGAAAAATAACCAATCACCAAAATTATGTGTGTGACCCTATTCCTTTCTCAAGGACAAAGGTCTTAACAATTGTTGCATTTTGTTTGGAAATCTTGGCATTGAATAACCAAGAACTTGAAGGATTATGTGCACAAAGTCTTCATAGAATATAGCAAATCTTGAATTCTTGCATCGACTATCCCAAATATAGCACCACTTCTGGATAGGGGTGGCATTCCTTTTCTCATCCATTGTAGCCAAGTCAATTCGTTTAGTACAATGGTCTCGATTCTGGTATAGTATCAAATGGCATAGTAAGGAATAGTGTCTGAATGTAATTGGTGCTCTATCCTCTATGACTTGTGAGAATTCATCATCCAACGCCCTCTCAAGGTATGAAGCAAAGTCATACTCAATATTAGTCTTAGGGTTTTGAATTCTCATGGCCATCATCATAAGACTTATTGGCATTTTATTTTGAGCATCCACCCCTAGTACTTTGCACAAAGCTAGATATGTATTCACAAAATAATATTGAAAATCTATCACAGTGAATGGTTCAATATTGGAAGTAGAAATGGGAATTGTTCTGTTACTAACACCTCTTTTCATATATAGGGGTAGCTCATCACTTCTATAAGTTATTAACCTCTTATAATCTTCCTTGTTCTTCTATAGGTTTATTTTGGTTAAAGCCTACTTGTTTAAGCCAAAACACTCAATGATAGTAGCTCTGGTTACCTCTACCAATAGTGAGCCATTTGGAAACCTTACTGTCTTGGTTGTAGAGTGATAATGCTTGGCTAGTAATCTGATAAAATCCACATGAATAAACACGTTTGGGACAATCAACTTTGGTAAATCCAACATCCAAGGGTTTAACACTGGAATCTTCTCATTTCTCTTACTGTAAAAATACCAAAATAAGTCCCACCCAGATTTGGGAATGAGAGCATCCCTACAACCTTGTGCAGTTTCTACGAGAAATTTCTTATTTTCCTCCTTGGTTGATCCTAGAAGTATATCTAATATAGACTGGTGGAGTGGTCTCTTCTTTACCTTAGGTTCTTCTTCCTTAATTTTGACCTTAATTTCTTTTACTTCCGATTGTTTTCTTTTAGGAGGCATATTTCAATTTTTCCTACTATGACTTCAAATAACAGAGCTCTACCAAATGCTACACCAATCAAGCTTCTTCAGAGGGTTATTTGTGCACTTACCCAAGTGCTTGTCTTTCACAGAGCTCCTTTTCTCAACATCCTTAGCTCCGTCCACAACAATGCATTTCAACTGAGCACAATCTCAGGAAAATTAACTTGCTTTTGAGGGCACAATATTTAGTCGTATCAATATTAATGCCAATTGTTCGCTAGATAGTTTCCCAACAAGCTCAAATCCTTGAAATTAACTTTGAAGAATGTGAGGGAATTTATTGCTATAAATTGTAATGATGCCATGATTAATATACAATTTCCATCTCTTATTATACCTACTGCAATATGGCAGTGTTTTTCCCTTCCATTCTGATGTTTACCACACTACCGCCTTGCTCAAGACTTCTTGTTGCGGGGTTGTGGTGCACACCTCTTTACCACATATGTTTCTCACACTCCTTCCAGTATAGTGGTGTATGGTTTATCTTCTTGTTGTTTACCGCCTTACCACACTCCTTTGAATCACCTTATGCAATACTATGGTGTCCACTTATCTTCCATGCTTATCGTTCTACCACCTTGCTCAAGACTTCTTGTTGCGAGGTTGCGGTGTACACTGCTCTACCACATATGTTGCTCACCGTCCCGACGGTATAGCGGTGTATGCTTTATCTTCTTGTTGTTTACCGCCTTATCGTACTCCTTTGAATCACCTTATGCGGGATTGCTTAAATGTAAGTCGATTGAAAAATATTATGACCTGACTATAGGGAGCATTTAAATGATTAACCGTACGTGATGATCAACTAACTTAGAACTCGGGGCTGGTACAAAGAACGATTTTAATGGCTCAACTCATGAATTAAATGACCGATAACTAGATGCAATAGGGCAACACAAAATTATTGTATGGACTTCACTTCATTGTAATTGATATGGAAATTTTATCTCCTAAGGCTCCAGTGATTCCGTCTTGCATACTCGACTTTGTATGCTTGGCCATCGTTAAAATTTGAGCTCAAACTTCCCTTCATTAATGCTCATACTTATAAAAAATCGCTTATTTTATTTTATTTAATTCATTTGTAATTTGTAAAAAATAATTTCAAATAATCTCATATATATTATTTTCAAATAAAATTATAATGTAAAATAAATAATGTACATTATAATTCCCAATTATGGGAAAAACAATTGTCATAATTAAACAGTTTAAAAATAAAATTAAAAACTCAACTAATATACTGAGAATGGTAATTATATTGTACATTCTTTTTGCATATACATATTGTTTTTGTTTAGTATTTAATTTTTTTTTTAATTGAAACAATACAAATTATACAAAAAGGAGGCAACAAAGGTTGCCAAAAGAGAGAAAAATATTACAACTAGGCTAACAACCAACAATATAGTCACTTACAGCCACCAAAAACAACAAGAGATTGTATTAATCAAAATTCAAAAAATTACAGATCATCTGCCAATGCAGGAATATTCATGAAACCCTAATTTTGAGCCTCACCAGAGGCCAAGACCCTAAACCCTTAAACCCTATATATACTTTGGACCCTAAAATATAATCCTTGAACCATATACCCTCTAGTACCCTCAACCCTAATCCCTCAACCCTAGTTAAACCCTTAAACCTAATTACTAAACTCTCTACCCTAATCCCTCAAACCTCAACCCTTAATCCCTCTACCCTCTACCCTCAACCCTAGTCAAACCCTAATTCCTCAACGCCTATACCCTATACCCTATATAATATTGGACCCTCAACCCTAATCCCTCAACGTACGTACCATATATGTACCCTCAACCCCTATAGATGTACCCTCTACCCTATACATGATTGGACCCTCAACCCTAATCCATCAACCATATACCAACCTCAACCCTCTACCCTCAACCTTAAACCCTCAAGCCTCAAGCCTCAAGCCTCAAGCCTTAATCCCTCAAGCCTCAACCCTTAATTCCTCAACCCTCAACCCTTAAACCCTAAACCCTAGTAAAATCCTATACCCTCTACCCTCTACACTGGAACCTCAACCCTAATCGACCTTCAACCATATACCCTCAAATGTCCTAGCTATACACTAAACCCTCTACCCTCAATTCTCAACCCTCAACCCTTAATCCCTCAACCCTCAACCCTTAAACCCTAAACCTTAGTAAACCCCTATACCCTCTACCCTCAACCCTCAACCCTTAATACCTCAACCCTTAATCCATCCCTCCCTCTCTACCCTAATCCCTCAACCCTATACCCTCAACCCAATACCCTAAACCCTAAACTGTTAAACCCTCTACGTCCCTCTACCCTCAACGTCCCAATACCCTCTACCCTATTCAAGCCTAGTAATCCCTCAACCCTAATCTCTCAACCCTTAAACCTAAGTAATCCCTCAACCCTCAACCCTTAAACCTCAAACCCTTACCCCTACCCTCAACCCTAAGTACCCTAAACCCTAATCCCTCATTAACCCTATACCCTCAACCCTAATCCCTCAACCCTATACCCTCAACCCAATACCCTAAACCCTAAACCGTTAAACCCTCTAGATCCCTCTACCCTCAACATCCCAATACCCTCTACCCTAGTCGACCCCCTAGTAATCCCTCAATCCTTAAAACCTCTGATCCCTCAACCCTCAACCCTTAATACCTCAACCCTTAAACCCTCAAGTACCCTCTATCCTCTACCCTCAACCCTCAAGTACCCTTAAACCCTAATCCCTCATACCCCCTACCCTCTACCCTATACATTAAACCACCTTAACCCTCAATTCTCTACCCTCTGATCTACCCTATACCTTAAACCCTCTACCCTCTACCCTCTGATCTACCCTATACATTAAACTCTCAACCCTCAATTCTCAACCCTCAACCCTTAATCCCTCAAACCTCAACCCTTAAACCCTAAACCCTAGTAAACCACTCTACCCTCAACCCTCAACCCTCAACCCTCAAGTACCCTTAAACCATAATCCCTCATTAACCCCTATACCCTCTACCCTATACATTGGACTCTCAACCCTAATCCTTGAACCATATACGTCCCTCAACCCTCTACCCTCAACCTTAAACCCTGAACCCTCTACCCTATACATTAAACTGCCCTTAACCCTCAATTCTCAACCAACAACCCTTAATCCCTCAACCCTTAATCCATCCCTCCTTGTCTACCCTAATCTCTCAACCCTATACCCTCAACCCTAATCCCTCAACCCTATACCCTCAACCCAATACCCTAAACCCTAAACTGTTAAACCCTCTACGTCCCAATACCCTCTACCCTAGTCGACCCTAGTAATCCCTCAACACTAATCCCTCAACCCTTAAACCCTTAAACCCAAGTAAACTCTCTACCCTAATCCCTCAATCCTCAACCCTTAATCCTGTTAGAACTAAAAAATCTCACATTTTTCAATAGCCTCCACCCACCTATCCTCCACATTTCATAGAAATTCATCGCATTTTAATTTTATTATCAACACAAATTGTTGAAATTTGTGTGACAAGATCCATTTTGTAGCCCACATTGCCAAATTGACACACCCATATATGAGTTTGAGACTACATAATATTTCCCCATTCCTAAATAAAAATTAGCACTATCAACCTAACAATGCCTCATTGGTGGAGCCCCCATCATAGCCTCGCTGATGGCCCGATAAAAGTAGTTCATAACCTAGTATTGGTGTAACAACATCCTATCCGGTTGACTCCTAAGGCGTTCTCCTCGATAGATTGATAGAGTCAACAAAAGTAAGCACATCGTTGTAACTCATGAACATCGGTGGAAAGAATGTTTTCTTTCCCTCGATGGCCCAATATAATCATAGATTATCAAGAATTAAAATATATTAGGGGAATTAATGTGTATCAGGGTAATATGTTTTGGCATCTTGCTGATAGACTGAAGGAAAGTTGTTCATCGGTGGAGAAGGTGGCTATCGGTGGAAGAAGGATCGTAGTCTAGCCAATACGACGATGATGATTGTACTAAATAAATAATGTACATTAAAATTCCCAATTATGGGAAAAACAATTCTCATAATTGCCTTGCTCTTTGAGCTGTAGTTGTAGGATGAAAATGCTGGTAGAAGGACAACTTGATAAACCAAGAAAGGATGCTTCGTTTGTGTGGCGAAAAACTAGCTTGGAGCTTGTGGTATTTATTTAAATGAGCGGGTGGTGTATGTGAAGCATCATAAAATTCATTTTGGCTTGTGGTTTTGTTTATGGTTAGGCTGGTTGGTCAATGGAAGAGTGATCAATGGTTGGGCAATCAAAGGTTGTTATTCTAGTCTCAGCAGAGGGGTTGGTTTGGTTTGGTGTGGACACCTTGGTTTCTCTGATTGCGACAGAGCGACAAGTAGCCTTCAGGGAGGTAACAAACCAAATACTGATAATAATTTTGATCAATAATGATTCCCTCACTATGGTTGTGGCTAAAATGGTTCTAGGTAGGGGACATCTTGAGAGGAATGAGTACGGTCGAGATAACACGCATATCTCTTCACTTTTTTTGGCCTCCTTGCTCGATAATCAAGTCCCAAAGGGCGTGGTGAAGGAGATGATGGTTTGCTTGTTCAAGAAGGACCTGTTAGGGGGCCTGGAGATGGTGGTAAAGTCGACATTAATTGGCACTGGGATTCCACGACCTTCAGACTTGGAATGCCTTTGGTCAAAGATGGATGACGAAGCCATGAAATTCTATCCTTTTCTTCTAGATTTGAGTGGGATGGCTCTAATGTGACACAAGATGATCATGGCCGTGGCTATGGAGTACCTCAAGAAGTTGCTCGGTTTAATGGAACCTAGTGATGATGATGAGTGGGTAGAGGTCTTTGATTCCTTCGTAAAATTAAATGGTTTTTTGTAATTTGTGGTTGGGTGGGTTCCCATTTTGTCTATTGAATGTGTTAGTTGGGTGGTGGTAGTAAATGTCTGGAGTTTTTTGGGTTTGGTCAATGCTCTGTTGAAATCAAAATTTTATCTCCTTTATGTGCTGGTCAAATGTATGGAGTGGTTTTTTGGGCCTGGTTCAAAGTGAAAGAAATTCTTGCCTCGTAGATGCTTGTATGTTTTTTATTAAATTTAATATATAACTAGTATATATATCATGTGATGGTGGATTTTTAAATAAATATTTCATGCTTTTTGTTTTAAAAATAAAATAAAATAAAATATATATTATTCTTTTATTTTTGATAAAGATAAGACTATCGCTGTGGATTTTTTTAAATAATTTGTGTTGCTTTTTTTATAATAAATAAATATTGTTTAATATCTATTTCTTTTTGTTTAAATATAGCCTTACGTATCAAAATAAAAATAAAAATTGTACTTACTAATTCTAAAGTTTAAAATGGAAAAGAAAATAAAAATAATACAAATCCTTATAATTAATTAAATACTAAAATAAAATAAAATATGTATATGCAAAAACAATGTACATTATAATGCATTCTCATTATTTAAATAGTTTTAAAATTAAAAAAAACTCAACTAATATTATCTAAAAAAAATTATAATTACTAAATGTTTAGTTTACCTGTTCAAAATTTTAAAATGGAAAAGAAAATAAAAAGAAGACAAATCCTTATAATTAAATACCAAAAAAATAGTACAATCCTTATAATTAAATACTTAAAAAAAGCAATATGTATATGCATAGAGTATTTTGTTAACCAAGTGGTTTGTAAATTACCAAGCAAGGAGTAAAATGATAGAATAGTCAATTTAATAGAATAAAAAGTAATTTCCTCTAGTGCTTGGTAATTTAGGGCTTGCAAAACAAATAATATTTACATGCCTATAAAAAAGTAGAATAAAAATACTTTAACCACACATGGTAGCATATATTATGCAGCACGAGGCATAAATAAATTATATACAATCCGTATAAGATATTATGCAACGCAAGGCAAACTTTTGTAGGTAAAGTATTATTATAATGTGATCAAATCAAGAAAAGGGTATCAATGCAGGACCAAACAGGTTTCAAGGGTTGACAGTCTGATATCAACCATTGATTGATAGTTTTAGGTTTGTTTTCTTCAAATAGGATACGCCTTTGGCGTAAAATATATAGCGCCAAATTTTTCAAAAAATTGGAGAAAAATACATTATTAAACCCTCAATTTACCCTCATTAACCCTCTACCATCTACCCTCTACCCTCTACCCTCTACCCTCAACCCTAGTTAAACCCTAATCCCTCATAGCCCCTATACCCTCTACCCTATACATTGGACCCTCAACCCTAATCCCTCAACCATATATGTACCCTCAACCCCTATACCCTCTACTGACCTATACAATATTAGACCCTCAACCCTAATCCCTCAACCCTCAACCCTCAACTAGCTTAAACCTCAAGCCTCAACCCTTAACCCTCTACCCTTTGATCTACCCTATACATTAAACCCTCAACCCTCAACCCTTAATCTCTCAACCCTCAACCCTTAAACCCTAAACCTTAAACCCTAAACCCTGATACCCTCTACCCTCTACATTGGAACCTCAACCCTAATCAACCTTCAACCATATTATTATACCCTCAAACATCCTAGTTATACCCTAAACCCTCTACCCTCAACCCTTAAGTACCCTAAACCGACCTTAAACCTTCTACCCTCTTATACCCTAAACCCTAAACCAACGTTAAACCCTCTACGTCCCTCTACCCTCAACCCAATACCCTCTTATACACTCAAACCTAATCCCTCAACCCTAGTAATCCCTCAACCCTTAAACCCTCGACCCTCTACCCTCTGCAAGTACCCTTAAACCCTAATCCCTCAACCCCTATACCCTCTACCCTATACATTAATGGACCCTCAACATAACCCTAATATTCCTTGAACCATATTATACCCTCAACCCTCAACTCTCAACTCTCAACCTTAAACCCTCAACCCTCAACCCTTAAACCCTAAAGTACCCTTACACTCTCTACGTCCCTCTACCCTCTACCCTATATATACATTGGACCCTAATTAACCCTAATCCTTGAACCATATTATACCCTCTACCCTTGACCCTAAATATCCCTCGACCCTAATCCCTCAACCCTAGTTAAACCCTTAAACCCAATGACTAAACTCTCTACCCTAATCCCTCAACCATTAATTAACCCTCTACCCTCTACCCTCTACCCTCAACCCTCAACCCTAGTTAAACCCTAATCCGACCTCAACCCCTATACCCTCTATATACCCTATACATTGGACCCTCAACCCTAATCCCTCAACCTGCATATACCCTTTGATATACCCTATACATTAAACCCTCAACCCATATACCCTCTACATACCCTCTACATTGGAACCTCAACCCTAATAGACCTTCAACCATATTATACCCTCAAATGTCCTAGATACACCCTAAACCCT
This sequence comes from Sequoia sempervirens, assembly GCA_007258455.2. Lineage (NCBI taxonomy): Eukaryota > Viridiplantae > Streptophyta > Pinopsida > Cupressales > Cupressaceae > Sequoia > Sequoia sempervirens. The sequence goes on along the minus strand of VDFB02270651.1, from coordinate 15,654,654 downwards.
CTACTGGCCTCAACCCTTAACGTCCCTCAACCCTAAACCCTTAAACCCTAAACTGGCCTTAAACCTTCTACCCTCTATCCTCAAGCATAATCCCTCAACCCTATACCTTCAACCCAATACCCTAAACCCAATTACTAAACTCTCTACCCTAATCCCTCAACCCTCAACCCTTAATCCCTCAACCCTCAATTAACCCTCAATCGACCTCTACCCTCTACCCTCTACCCTCAACCCTAGTCAAACCCTAATCCCTCAACCCCTATACCCTCTACCCTATACATTGGACCCTCAACCCTAATCCTTAAACCATATACCCTCAACCCTCACCCTCAACCCTTAAACCCTAAACCCTTACACCCTTTACCAACTCTACCCTCTACCCTAGTATATTGAAGGCTAGTGAATATTGGGGAGGATTTTTTGTTCTAACACCCTTAATCCTTGCTAGATCAGAACAATTAGGCACTAAATGAGGTGCTAAATTAGACGCTAAAAAGGCTGTAAAGCAGGCACTAAAATAGACATTACATCAAGTGCTAATATGGGCACTAAAGTAGACATTAATCTGGTTGCTAATTCAGGTGCTAATCTGGACGTTATCGCAAGCGTCATTTTTTGGTGCTAAAGTTGGCGTTAATCTAGGCATTAATATGGGCGCCAAACTGGGCGTTATTGTCGGTGCTAATTATGACGTTAATTCTAGCTCTAAAACCGACGCTAATTGGTGCCTGAATTAGCACCTGCTTGTTCTTGTTGGCACAAAAAAATGCCAAAAATAGTGCCATCCTAAAAAATAGCACCGAATTTTCCCAAAAAATGGAGAAAAATACACAAAAACAGTGGGTGGAAGCAAAAAAAGGAGAAAAAAGGGGAGCTAATCAGAAGGATTTGTTGTAGTGTGAATAGAAAATTTTAGACCATTTATATACCTTACAACCATCTATTCATTGGTCTCTTTAGGATCCACACGAATGGATACTTTATAAAATTTATTTGTATAGTCTTGCATAGTACACTAATTTTTCTTCAAATTTTGAAATTGATAAAGAGTTTGTGCATAATTCACAGGAAATAATTTCTCTCCCAACTTTTCCATTTTTCTCCATGTTCTAATTTTATCCTTCCCATCTCTAACTCTTTCCTTTTGTAGATGATCCCACCAAATCATTGTATGAACCTTCAATTTAGTGCATGCAAATTTTACCTTCTTTTCCTTTGCCATAGTCTTCCATTCAAAAAAAATCTCCATATTGTTCAACCAATCTATTAGCTCCTTTGGTTTGAGACTACTTGCATAATAAAAAAATTCAATTTTAATTCCTTCATTTTCATTTCTTCCTTCTAATTCTTTGAGTATCTTTTCTTCAAAGGTTAGTTTCTCTAATTGTTCTTCATCTTCATGTTTTGCATGTTGATCTTCACCTCCTTGTCTTATTTCTTCATCAAAATTGTTTCCCCTTATTCTTTGATCTGCTATCATACCTACAATCTTTGCTACTTGTATCTGTAGATTTTGCATATCTCTATGCATTTGGGTAAGATATCCTCTTATTCTTCTTCTCCCAACCATCTTCTTGCTCTGATACCAGATGATGTAGCCAAAATTCACAACATATAAATTATTATTATTATTATTAAAAAATGGACATAGAAAACTCAAAATACTTTTGAAAATTCTCCTTTATTCCTCATTCCATTCTACCCCCAAAACTAAAAACAAACTTCCCTTTAAGTCCTAATTGGAAAGTCACATTTTTTGACATTTTTTAATAAAATCCAAAAATTATATTTTTTTTGCCAATTTTTAGCAAAATCCAAAAATTATCTTTTTTGGAAATTTTTAGCAGCGTTCTTAACTTGCCTTTTTTTGGTAATTTCTCGTACTTATTTGCATGACCTATGAAAGTTTCCAATTATTTGAAACTAATTAAAGTGACACTAATTTTCAACTTAGTAATCTAATTATATGCAAGAGTTTGAAATTAAATAGAAAAAAAACAAATTGAAAAAAATCTTGAAAAAATACTAAAAGCTCTCAATTAGACTCCTAGGTCAAAATTTATGGCCTCCAAAAGTTCCTGCATCAACACTACAAATCTCATGTAATATATGCGAGGATAAAAGTAACGATTTAATGGATTCCTTGACATAAAAAACTTGCAAGATAATTATATGGTTAACAATGCAATCAAGAATAAAATCAAATAAGTACCAATTAAACCCCAAACGGGTTCTCTTGAAGAGGAGGATTCTTGTCAATATGGAGGACCTTGATGTTAAAAATATCTCCAAGAATGTACTAAAATTAGGAATCAAAATAAAACCTCCATAAATTAGAGAGACAAGATATTCAAGAATATGGAAGCATGTGATATGAGAGTTGAATCATAAATCAAGATAGCATGGAATATTTTTTGAAAGAAAATTATAATTGAGTGGACAAAGAGTTTAAACCTAGATGGAGTTACCAAATTTTTATTAGGAGGGCATAATGATTTTGGAACTTGAGGAAATCCTTCAAATAAATATTGAGTTTGTGGACAAGGGTCATCATAAGGTATTTGATCAAGATGATGAATTCTCCTATTGAAGATTCTACAAAGGAAAATGAAGATTTCATGCAAAAGCATCTACAATTGACCTCCATTGAGGACAATGCCTCTATGAAGAGGGGGGACATGCTATGCATTTAGTCCATTATATGTATTGAGATATGCATGGTTAACGTGTGGCTATCATAATCCTTAATTGAATCATTTATGAGCATGCACAAGTATAATTAAGTATCCTAACTTGTCCTTATTGGGATTAGGGTAACAATATTACTTGAGTCCTATTTATTGGATTTAGTAAGTAGTAGTTGAACACCATATTGTGAATTTTGTTCTTATTGAAGACTTTTGGAGGTTTGACCCCTTGAAATGACCTATTATTATCAAGTATTCATAACATTTCTTTTATAATATCCTTCTCTCATGCAATTAATTTTATTACACAATTAGCCTTGACCCAATAATGTAATGTATGCCTTTTTTTTCAATCAAATGATACAAAATTGAATATAAAGGGTTGGGTTCCAACAATTACCTTTTGAGTTGTAAATATTGTTGGTGTGAACAAGGATATTACCTATAGGATCACCTCTTAGGTCCTGTTCACACATAGTAGTTAAGTTTACTTATGGTTCACTTAGGATCCTTATCTCTTTTTGTCTCATGTCATACAATTGTGACACATGTCATAACCATATGTCCACTTATCCTCTCACCTTGCCTATATAAGCTAGGTGTCATGTGTACATTATATTGTATCATTGATCTTGAGCATCATTATACCATTATTGCATCCATAATCAAGTGATCCATTCTCTTGCTACTCTCTTGTGAAATATTATCTTTGGTTTTGCAAGTGATCCTAGGAGCTTGAGTCCTTGTGTGATTCTTACAAAGATTCCTAGCACTTTTACTCTATATTTAACTAATGCTACTAATTGATAGGTTGACACCCAAATAATAGGATTTTCAAGGAATCTTCCATGTATTTTCTAGAATCATATTCACACCAAGACTACCATCAACAATAGTATTTTTCAATTTATTCCTTACTATTTCCATATGCATGACAATCATTCAATGGGTTGAATTCATCATTAAGAGCATATAATGGATCACTTGATCATCACTATAGTGGCTTAACTATAGGTTCCTTATTGTGGTTTATGTTTTCACCCCCAAATTACATACCACCTAACTTTTCCAAGTATTATGTAGTACATTTACACCAAAATTGTCATCAACAATAGTGTTTGTCAATTTACTACCTAAAATTTTCATTGGCACAATTGTCGAACATCATCATGAGTATATGATTTCTCACTTGAACACTAGTAGAGGGGTATTAACTATAGGCTCCTTATTGTTCTTTAGCTTGTTGTACCACTTGACACCAGGTGTCTCACTATATACTTACAACTAATAGCAATTGTCAAGAATCCTTTGCAATAAATTCATTACCTTAACAAGTATAATAGATTTTAAGACTTATATATTGCAACATATTTATCACCTTGACTCTATTAGTTATTATACTTGTGTGTGATTTTCATCTTTATTCATTCATTTCCCTTCAAATTCTACTCTTCTACTAATCTTTCTTGTTTCAACTATGTCAAGATAATCAATGGTCTTTGCTTGTGGTTTGGTAGTTGTCGTAACCTTAGAATTAGCTACATTAACTATGTCAACATTGGCTTGATTTTGATAGTTACCATCATCATGTACCTCAAGTTCACACCATAAATAAAGAATTCTAGTCTATCTTTGATTGGTAAGGAAATTACCTATGAAGTGATCCAATTTATTGTCCTTTTAACATTACAAAATAGGTCAACCTTAACCATCGTACTAAATTTGAATCCCAATTCCACCCATTTTTTTTTTGGATATGTTATGTACACTTTAAAAGTTCTACATGCCACCATACCTAGTGGGCCTAGGGCTACACCCAAACTATGGAATATAGAGGAGCATGAAATATCTTTAGGTCACCTTAGGTGGTTTTTGGCCCATGGTTTATGCCCATTATTATGTAATATCATTTTAACAATTTCATATAGTGATGTACCTATAAATACTTCCACATGGATTAGGGCTTAGTAGAAGTGATAAATATCTTATTATATTGTGGAATTTTTACTAGGTTTTTCCCAAGTTAAATAATCATGCTATTTTGTGAGTATGCCATTATTTTCTATTGCATTTAATATTTTCTTGGAATTGCTTCTCTTGCATATGTTCATTGATATTATTTCTCTTCAATGTTTGATTATATTATTATTTTAGCTCTAATACATGCATTTATTCTTTTGAGGTTTTGTTGGGGCGATAAGTAGTATCAATAGCTCCCTTCAATGAAGAGTACTTGGGAACCCTTATTCTTTAAGTTTTATGAATAATCTTTGACTACACAACTTGCTACATGGAAGATACCAAATAACATCCTCTTCAACCTATTAATCTTGGCATGACTTTTGTTTTAAAATTAATTCTTTCATTATTTAGAACATGTCGTTGTAAAGAATAACTTGAACCATTGCTAGGTCAATTTTGTTTGAGTTAAGAGCCATAATCTTCATTCATCTTTAAGAGCTAGGATGTCTCGTTCTCTCTTTCAATTTACCCATTATGTTGTTTTATGCATACTCAAGATGATGGTGGAACCAACTTCATATTCCTTCATAATTTCTTTCTCAAGTTTGCTTAATAGTTTTTCAAGCTTCCTATTATAGGTTCATACACTCTCATGCTTGTCCTATTAGGTATTATAGCTTTCAACGACAATCTCACTATCATCTCTTAAGAGTTCAAATTCCTTCTTGAATGATTTTCTTAGACTCTCTAGTTTCTATAGATCATCACTTGAGAAATTAGTAAGCTAATCAATTGCCACTCCTTAAAGTGTGGTTAGATAACATCAAAACAAATGAAACTCATTATAAAGGATGAAATAGACAAGAAGAATGCTGAAGAAGGCTAGGAATGGGTTGGGGATGATGTTGTTAATCTCCTTTCTAAGAATTGGGAAAATGGCAGTTAGTCTGCTGTTGCTGTGTTGTATGTATGTCTGTTGTTGGTCCGTTGTGTATGTTTTTTGGCTTGGTCTTTAATGTTTTTTGGACTTGATCTTTTTTGGCCCCAGTGGCTCTCTGTGTAAAGGGTACAACACCATGTAAATGTTGCTTACCGTATAAAAAAAAAATGACACTCATTTATGTTCCCATAGCTAGTTCAAATAGTGATGCATGTCTTACAATGTCAATTAATATTTCCACTACACGATAGATCAATCTTAGCCACCGTACTAAATATGACTCTCAATTCCACCTTTTTTATTGGGTATGTTATATATACTCTACATGTTCTATGCCCCAACATACCCAATGTGGCCCAAGGCTACACCCCAATGAGGAAATATGAGGGTCATGACATTTTTTTTTGTCATAGTAGATGATTTTTTGTCCCATGGTTTATACCATTTCTCTTAAATACCACTTAGTAGTTTCCTATAGTGGCATGCCTATAACTAATCACACATGAATTAGGGTTTAGTTGAGGTGAAATATATTATTACAGAGTGGACTTTTAATAGGATTTCCCCAAAAGGGTTTCCCAAGGTAAATAGTTGTGTTTGATTGTGAGTGTGCTATTATTTCTATTGCATTTATGATTTTCTTAGCATTGCTTCTCCTACATATTTTTATCAGAATTATCTTTTTAATTTTGGAGAACTTTATTCTTTTATTTCTTATATCCATCAGGAGTTGTGTCTTTACATTTTTGGAAGCTTTGTTGGGGTGGTAGGTGTTGTCAATGACACCCTTAGGTGAAGAGTACTTGGGCACCCTTATTCATTAAGTTTTATGAACAATATTTGATTGTTTGTCTTTCTACATGGAAGATCTCAAGTAATATCCTCTTTAGATAATTGGTCATGGCATGACATTTTGTTGTGCAATTAATTCTTTCATTTTAAAAATGTCATTGTAAGAGTCCAAATCATTCTTACATACTATCACTTGAGTTAGTGCCTTTCTTCGTCCACTCATCTTTGAGAACTAGTATGTCTTGTTCTCTCTTTCAATTTAGCTATGATGTTGTATGCATGCTCAAAAGATAATGGTGGAACCAACTTCATATCCCTTCATAATAAGGGTATTAGCATGTCAATACACCATCGCTTCTTCAAGTCACTAAATAGTTCTTTCTCTAGTTTACCCAACAACTCTTTCAATCTTCTCTATATTAACACACTCACATGCATAACTTGTTAGGTATTTTAGTTTTCAACAACAATCCTACTATCATCTCTTAGGAGTTCAAATTCCTTCTCAAACATTTTTATAAGATTCTACCAAGTTATTTTATCATCAATTGGGAAATTAGTGAACCAATCCATTGCGACCCCTCAAAGTGTGGTTTGATAACATTGCAACCAATGACACTTGTTTATGTTCCTACTGATAGTTCAAATAGTGATGCATGTCTTGAAATGTCAAACTACATTTTTAGATTCATCCCCAATGAATTTTGGAAACTTCTTGTTTTGAGTTAGATGAATTTGATTTGTTACCCATGTTTGTGGCTATTAGGTGCTTCAAAGTCACCCCTTTGAATATGACCCTTCTCTAGAAGGTCTATTTTGGATGTTACTCAACATTGTACATGTCCCTATATTTCATAGTTCCTTTGTCAATGATATGTATACTATCTTATTCATTGTTAGATTTACTTTTTGTGTTTCTCCCTCCCACTTGTGGTTTGCAGTACCTTGGTGTGGTTGTGGATCTTAAAAATAATACCTCAATTATTTGATATTCATTTTTCTCATGACTTGGTATTCTCTTAAAAATAAATTATGCTAAAATTAGGACATCCCTTAGAGTGGGAGGGGTGGTCGTATGGTGGGCTCTACCAAATTCTCAATGGACTCTATAGATTGTCAAACTTGTGATTCAACAAGTTCAACACTTTCTTCCTTTGGAATGGGTAGTGGCCTAGCAATCTTCTCCATGTTTGGGGGTTGCGATTAGTGTTATAATACCATCTAAACCCTTAAATTTGGCTCTAGCTCTAGTTTTGGTTCATGGTTTGGCTTCAACTCTCACCTTAGTCTTAGCTCTGACTAATGTATCATATTTACATCCAAGGTTTTCTAGCAATGCCCACTTCTCACAATTGTTGTCTTTGCTCTTGTTCCTCCAACAGTTAAATAGATTGGTCTAGTCCCTCATCACACATCTAATTCTCTAGCCTTTGTTCATAATCAATGCCATTAATCTCTTCCAATTTGATGTTAGTTTTTGGATCTATCTTCCTCTTCACAAAAGCACCTTTATTCATATTGTTGTAAGATTGTTGCCATTGTAACTCATGGTTACATACGAAACAAAGGTATTGCAACACAATGAAGTGTCTATGAGGAGTCTTGATAAATAATTAACCAATCAATCAAATTCTTCTATTATTTCCAAAATGCCCCAAATACAACCTATCAACACTTATGATCTTTCTTTTTCTTCCTTGATAGGTTCACATACAAATAGGTTTGATCCATACTTCAAGTCTCTTGCTAGATCATCTTCTCTTTGCTTATTTGTTTCAAGTACTTCTTGAATCTAGTAAATGAGTTATGTTACCACCATGTATGTGTCATTATCAATAAATTATTATTAACATACTCTTTTGAACCAATTTTTAACTAACGTAATGTTCACAAAGGCAACAATCCCAAAAAATTTCTTTTTAAAATTGTAGTACCAAAGAGCATCAATTACAATAGTAATCATAATAAGTAACACAAAATAGAGAACACAAAAATAGTCAAAGTTTACATTATAGGTAGTGTTTGGCATAGATTGCTTGGCATATCAAGGGCCTACTACAAAATGTATCATCCCTCATGTAAGATATGTTATTTGCATAACAAAAATTATTTGTTTGTTAACACAACCACCAACTAAAAATTATTACATTAATACCCATTGTTGACAAGAATTGACTTAATGTTGACTTACAAAAATAAGACATTTATTTGTACTCATAGTCTACTAGCATTTTTTCTTGCTAATGGCTAATTAGAATGCTTTGCTGTGATTATTATTTTTAACTTTGAAGAGAGCCATTTTAAGAGAAATACGCGACCTTGTGTTTGACATTTGAGAAATATGAATGACAAGGAAGAGAGTTAGCTACATGTTGTGTTTGTCCTATTTCTCCTTTTTAAGGACACTTGGTTGAGAGGAAATGATAAAAGGGGAGAGGGTTAGTAGTTGTGTGGGGTTCAATGGTTATTATAGCACTTGAGCTTATATTATTCAATCTTACCACATATTTATATTATATATTATAAATAATTAGTCCACATGTAAATCAAAAAATAACCAAATGTTGGTCAAGATGGACCCATACTTGAACACAAGGAAATATATGAATGTTATATTAGAAAAACATAAATACATTCATTAACAAGTGAAATAAATAATTTTTTGTTTCAAATACAATATCAAAGCTATCCACTATAAGTGTGTCATTTATAAAATAAGATGCTCATATAAACAAGTATTCTTGTCATAGTGAAAAAATATTATTATGTGCACAACTATTGGGGTAGCAATATAGATGCATTGGAATATTTCATATTAATAGTTTTTTCCTATCAAAAATATTAAAGGTGAGTGTTGATGCCAAAATTTGACAAGGTAACAATGTCTTATGAGAAACTCAGTTTATGGGGGACCTTTTGCGCTAAACTGAGTGACCTACAGGTTTTTATAGAAGTCGGCTTCTTCTATAATGGGGTTTTGGAAAAGGAAAATGAAACATATATAATAAAATAAAGTCTAACCTAAGGCGATGTGCCAAGACTTAATGATAGGCATGATAAATCATAGATCTAAGGGCCAGATTGGTATTTATAGTGTTCTAGAAAAACAAAAATTGAAAATTAAAACACATACAATCCATTCATTGACATAAAATAACATTGCATACATTCCTACTGCCAAAAAGAGTCATTAGACATGATCTAGATCAAAAAACTTGCATTCAATATATATAGTTCTCAAATGGAATATCTAGACAATAGCAGCACAGTTTATAGTTTAATCAAATAGCATGAAAAAACAAAAAGACCGAACAATTGGCACAGTCTGAAAGTCTTTTGCAATAAAATAAAACAGTAATAAAGCCCCGGTGTCTTTTCCTAAAACTAGTGTTCCTTAAAAAATTTGGACCCTTTTCTCACAACAGAGAAAAGTATATAGTAGAAAACTCCCACCGTTTTGGAGAGCAGCAAAAAAAAATATTTCGCGATCCCTGAAAATGATGCAGAAATAAGAATATCCCCCAAGCCGTTGCAATAGAAAAGATTCAAAACCAAGCATCTGGTCATTCCAGGCACAGGTGCATCTCCTGCAAATGATGGCAGTGGTCCCGGCAAGGTTAAACAGACAAGTGTCACCATCTCGTGTGAATGATTATGACATACGGTGGCCAATCGCAACATTTGGTTCGCCTGATTCATTGCCCGAATACGAGATCCGTCGAATAGGCACGTGGCAACATTTCACTACCCATGTGAACCTTTATCTCTCGCCACTAAAGACTTGCACCTATGCTACACATGTTGAGTGGGGCAGAGCTCAATCCAAAAGTGGAGGAAACGATCATCAGTTGGGCGCAAAAGAGACGTGTGGCAACATTTTGCTACCCGCGGTTGTTATTTCATCCTCTCGCTGAAAGATTTGTGAAGAGTAGACACGTAGCAAGAGTGCATCACAGAAAACAATTGTGGGGCCTGCCAAATTTCTTTGGGAATGAGAGCTTCGTGGCACTCGAGCGGAGCCCGATGAGGAAACAAAAAGGAACAAAAAAAATGGCCTGCAACTACGACACGTGGAAGTATAGCGAGGATTCCCAAGATGCAAAGGAAGGGAAAACCTTGGGGTGCGCAGAGCAGACATGTGGAGGGGAAGCAAACTTTGACAAAAAGCCAAGTGGATTTCCTGCGATGTGTGGGCTGATACTTAGAGTAAAATACACCTGAAAGGAGCTCGTTGAATATTTATTCACAACTTTTGGCAACTACCAGGGGCGTTTCGCTTGAGGAACAAAGAACCCAAAATTTCTCTGGTTTACATACCAGAGCGCTATTTCATCAGGTAACGAAATCAATGATTGGAAAGAGTTGCCTGCAAAGGTGACCATCATCCTTAGATGGCCTTACTATGTTGTGCAAATTCTCTTGTGCTCCGCTTAGATCAATCGTTTCTTTATGAGGCAGTGCATCAGGTAAGCCGACCCCTGCTTCACAATGAAACAGTAGCTGTGCAAGTGGATGAATAACTCCCTCAACGTCGGTTGTGGTGGGAGGATGACTGAAATCCCTAAAAGCATCTAGATTATTCTCCTCCTCAATTCTTTCTGCAATCTGCTCAGCTGTAGCAATAGAGCCATTGTCAAGGAACGAGGACGACAAACCCATCCTATTCAACTTGGAGAAACTCTCCCGCATTTTGTCCAGAGTAGCCACAATCGCTTTAGTGCGCTAGAAGGTAGAGTGGCAATGGATAAACTTGTTTTCCATCTAGGCAGCAGCATCCCGATCTTCAATCCCTTCCCTGGTGAGGTTTTCATCAGAGACCAAGTATAGCTCAATGAACAAATCTTCTTTCAGAACCTTTTCCAAGATAAACCATGGGAACTGCTCAATCGTATCGTGGGCCTCCTAGCTCAACTTTGATGCTTTGGCGATGAATCGGAGGGCGGGCTACAGTGCTAGGCAAAAAGTTTTAATCTTTTCCCAATGAAAAATGTACAATTTCCTAACCAACAAAATAATATCTGGCTATGTAGGAGAGGAAAGGAGAGAGCTTTTAAGAGAGACGATCTCTACGTCCTTCGAGTTAATGGCCTCAACCAACTCTGTTCTTTTCCTTTTCTCGGACGCTAGTTGCTCTGCAGAGTTGCTCATTTCTTTATTCCAATTTTCCTTGGCTCGGGAGTGATTTGATAAGTGCATGTCCAAAGAGGACTTTGTCTCTTGAAGCTCTTGTTCTAATTGAGCTTTTAGGCCCTCAAATTCAGCCTCTTTTTCTTGTAACCTTTGCTCATATTGAGCTTGATGGTGCTCCAAAGCCTCATTCTTCTATGCTATTCCTTGACTATACTCAAGGCGAAGCCGCTCCAACTCTTCATTCTTTAGCTGCAAATTTTTCTCTACCTCCTGATTCTTAGTACACAACTTGTTTACCATAGCAGGGTTGATAGTATGAACCTTCACAAGCTCACCTTGAAGTCTGTTCTTCTCATTCTCTGCTATTAGCGCCCTTTCTGTCATACATACAACATCCGCCTCCAGGGATTTCTCTTTTTTCTCCAAAAAGCTAGCCCTTTCCTTTACTTCTTTAAGCTGCTCATCCTTTTTCTTTAGCTAGCGACCAGTTTTAAGGAAGTCGGAGGTGACCACCCATTGTGTTTCCTCCATAATCTCAACCTTATCATGTGGTTAGGCCACCTTCATGTCAAGCCCTACCGCATATATTTCATAGTCTTCTGGTCGCATCTCCCCCTGTGGCTTGGTTACTCTCGGGTACATGGTTGCAAACTTCAACTCTTGTCGGGTCTCATCATAAAGAGTTTGTATTTTTGGCTCTGTAGAAGTATTGTCATCATTTTCCTTGCGCTTTTGTATTCTACTTGCACGTGCTTCCTTTCCGCAGTCAATCTGCGCCATGAATTCGGCTGGCGACGAAACTAGTCTGCTTGCGAAAGGAGCACCGGAAGGTAGGGCATATGGATAGGTAATTCTGATAGGCCCGGGCATTTTCTTTTTTTGGAGAGTGATAGTTTGCAGGGAGAAGTGGGGCACATTTCAAAGCTTGGTTTGAGAACCAGTAGAAGGGCTTGCCACTTGCCACGACTCAATTAGTGAATCGACAGAAGGACTCATGGGTTGGAATGGTGAAGGAGTTTTCATTGCGGAGTCAGCTTGTTGTGATAGAAGAGGATCTGCAACAATAGCGGAAGTAGGGGTGCCCACAGAGGGCACACCTTCGAAAAGTGAGGCAAGGAGCGTTTGAGCAACAACAATTGGTGTAAGGGTTCACGAAGGAGTAAAGCTAGGTGGAGTGGTCTATGAGAATTGGGTGAAACCTCACACATGTGTTGGATTAAAAGTGGAAAACGGAGGGCCAATACTCATGGCAGGGATTGCCACTAAGACAAGGATAGATACCAAGGATTGAGAAGCAAGAGAAGAAGGAGCAAATTTTATCTGTTGACTGGTTGATGGCGGCTCCAGAATTGTTAGCGACTCTCCCTCAGGCTCAGGCTCTTGGCTCGTTGCAAGCACTTGTCCTTCGGTGGGTTCTTGCGAACCCTCTCCGATAATGGTCTCTATACACTGTTGTTTTGCGGGTGGGGTTTCCCCAGCTTTGACAGTTACTACCGACTGTTGTAATACGACTGCTTTAGCGGCCCAATTGAGTGTATGCAAAGCCCTTGATACATTAAACTGCACATTCGTGGCTACATAGGCAGGCTGTTTGAAGCTTTTCTCCTTCGACGCCGAGGACACAGAAGTCGCCGCTTCCTCTTCCTGTTCTTCAGACTCATCCTTCGGGTCATTGCTCTTATTGACGCTAGAGTCTGGGCTGGGATGGTCTTCATCCCACCACTTTTCAAATTCCTTGTCCTCCTTCAAGCTCTCATAAGGGGCATCCAATTGCCTTGTTTCTTGGCAATACTTCTAGAAAGCTTCTATCTTCTCATCAGTCCATTCCTCATCCTTCCGCAACTTGTTGTACATGGTGTGTTCCATCTGGACATTATCTTTGGCCACTGCCACAACAAAGTAGAACTTGTGCCATGGCTCTCTGTTATCTTGTGTGAGAATATGCGCTAGTTCAACAAAATTTTCATCTTTGTCTGCCTACGGGTTACGACACTTTTCCCAGTAAGGTCGAGGAACATGAGTAACTTTCATGTGTGGCTCCGACATGTTATTGAAAGGGTTGTAATCGCATTTGCACATACCAAAATCAACCCTAAATGAGCCAATTTATCCTGCAACAACTGATCCGGTTGCTTCTTTAATAGAGTCATCGTTTTGAAATTCTTCGGACAAGTGAAGAATCCTTTTCTCTTGAAACTTGAGCTGCTGCTGAAGGTAAAATCAATGATACATACCTGCCTATACATTTCAAGTGCGAACACCCTATCTGTGACACAGGATGGGAGAAGGAAGGGTTGACTATTGAAGCCCCGCATCCGAAGAATTGTGAAATCTGTTCCTAAGAACTAGTCACAAGCAAGAGGGAAACTCTGCATATATTCGGTCTGATCCTTGTCAAGCCGGACTATGTCACCTCCTCCTTGTAAATATTGCAAGACTGGAGTTATAAAATAATCTGAAAATGCATAATAATCATATGAAATGGAAAGAAAGGGTGTCCACATGGATATTGGCTTCCTCCTCTTCATTTTATAAAAAAATCATAATTCAAAATACCTGCCGAAGAAATCAAGGTTCTGATGTAGGAACATGTGAACCATGAAGAAGAGAAATCTAAACTTTCCTTTCACCGAGTAATTTTTTCATTTGTCGTATCATTTCCTCTACCAGGAACTCGACGAAATCATACCAGAAGGTATCGTGTTGTTTGCAGAATTGGAAAGCTGACCCCAGTTGAAAGGTTTCCACCATCTCGTTGGAGTCTTGGCCGCACACAAAAGCTAGCATTGACATGGCATCTTGCATGTTCTTGCAAAATGAACTATGTGGCAACAGGATACTCGATAGCTTAGCGCCTGGGATTCCTTTCTTACCAATCTCCTCTATCAGGAAATTTGAGCTCTTTTTCATCACCTTCTACGTTTTTTCTCCTTTACTAGGGAAGGACTCAATTTTCTCCCTTCTTTTACTTGGGTCCGAGATACATAGCATATGCCAAATGGCTTGTGGGTTGATGTGAACTCTTAAGTTTCAACCCTCGATGCAGCAGGTGCTAGGGTTATAACGCTAAATGGCAGCATCAATTATCTTCGGGCAGTAATGTACCAGCAAGACCATGTATTGTGGAAGACCAATGTACCAAACCTTCCTTGTTGTCAACGTGTCTGCCTTAGGTGACTTCACCCTTGCACAAGCTACTTCTCTTAAGGATTTAGGGTATTTTGCGAGTTGTGGGTCATAAATATTATCCCATTTCTCTTCAACCCTTTTCTTGTTTCTGCAATCTTTGGGCCTATTCAGCTCTATCATATTCGCCGTCTTTGGCTTGCTTGGTATACCAGGCGTAGCATATGCTAGATCTTCATAGATATACACATCTTCTGAAAACCGTATGGCTGTAAACAAATCCTGGCCAATCTCCTCCTACATTTGTTGTGATGAACTCTCCAACATTTTTCTTTAGATGAAAACTTTTGCGGGTTCTGAACTCTGTAAATTTTATTCGTCTTTGGATATGCTGAAAACTTCTCTGCACTTTAAGCCTTGGAGTATTTGAAAAGACTTTAAACCTTAAACTTTTTCATGCAATATTTAGCTATCTTTTCTCAAGGTGGTAGAGGAAAGTGTGCTTTTTGCATTTAATTCGGCATGTACCGTTAATTCCTCGGCTTGTGCAAAATGAATTACGCGCCATTTCGAGGCAGCAAGAATTCATTATTGCGTTTGACAACCATGTGATATGTTGTGATTTCCTTGAAACTTGTGCCGACAATTTTCCCTCTAACCTTGCGTTAGTATGTGCTGGCAATTAATATCCTGGACGAAATGATTAAGCCAAAGCAAACGATCACGACCTGAAAAGATATGGATCCTGCCTTAGGCTCTGGGAAACGCCTGTGAGATGACACAATAGCCTACGACCGTGCAGTTTACTGCCGATGAGCACCACCATTTTAAAGCTAATTAACTAGCTTTTATTAACTTAGCACGCATTGAGCCGTACTTCTGCAGATGCAACCGGTCAGGAAATGCGAGCAAATGCAAGAACACCTTTCAAGTTGGCACTCGGTTATCATCACGTTTTCTCAAAACGGATTAGCATGTTTTTTCTCATTTTTTCTATAAATAGGTCGCTAAGTAGTGAAGAAATCACACTTAACATTTGAGCAGTTTTAACAATAGGTCATTGCCACAGTCTTTAGCTTTAGTAAGCAATTTTTCACATAGGCTAGGTGGTAGGCAAGTTTCAGTGTTAGCTAGAAGGTAGAAGCATTGTGTCAGTACCATGGATACTCCCATTAGGTTAACTTCTTACAAGTCACATACAACTTTTCTGGGAGAGATTTCCACTAGGCGATTGAAGAGAATGACCAAGAATAAACACTCCTTGGTTTTGGTAGCCATAAAATGGGTTCTGGGTAGGGATTGTATAGAGTATGAGGACAAATACCGTGTGCACAATGATATTTGCTCGCACTTTGTTGCATCAATGTTAGACATTGGTATCCTTAGGCCTCTAATTCTGAAGTTGGTCAATGATTTTTTTCCAAAAAAGTACTTGAATGGCCTAGGTGAGATTGTCGCTCACGCTGCATATGGGGTAGGCCTACCAACAACTAGTGACCTTCGACGCTACATTGAGGAAGCGATCGTTATATGGCTGTCGTTTCTCAGTGGATTCCGCCTTTAGACACACAACAAGCATTGACAGAGGGTTACCCAGGCCTTACACTTTCTGTTCCACAGCTACAACGTAATACCATTCTACGACGTTGATTGGTACACTAACTTCAGGAGCTTGGTGTTCCCTCCGCCAATGGCGGTTGTGCCAAATGATTATGCTTCTAGTGCTGAAGAACCTGCTGATGAAGACGTGGTAGGTGCTGCCATAGAAGAAGCAATAGACGCTACCATAGATGCGTCAATTGCTGCCTCCCGTGCTCTTGGATAAAACACCTCCCTATTTCTTTGTTTTTTGTTGTTGAATACACCACCTACCTACAGTTTTTGTATTTAAGCCTGAAAAAGGCTATAGATATAGCATATATGAAAGAATAGCTCGTATAATCATATAATTTTGAATTATGGCTCTCTTAGCCATTTTTGCAATGTAAAAAATGAAAGAATATATATAAATTGACATATATCTTTATAAAAATCCATGACTCTCTCTTCCATTCTACTTATCTATTGTATGGGCTCTTTTATTAGCATATGTGTTTATTTCCTCTGCACATGGGTGTATTTTTAACTATAAAACAATTTCGCTGCTCTACTCTATGCAATTATGGGTTGTTTCCATTGAAACACGAACCAATTCTAGAAAAGACCGGCCAACACAAAGGGAAATAAAATAAAAGCATTATTCACATATGTACAAAAATAAAATTCAGCACTTAATGGAATAGCTTAAGATGAATCCCATTGACTGGAATTCCCAAGGGTTCATGTTTCATACTTTCTAACTCGAAAGCATTATGCTCTTTGCACCGAATGATTTTAAAGGGGCCCTCCCATAGGCTATCAAATTTTCCATGCTGACCTGGCTTAGCAGCCCTTTTATCATATTTCAGTACTAAGTCTCCGCACTTTAGGCCTTGGTCAGAAGTTTTCTTGTCAAACCATCGCTTGACCACTTGTTGGCAGTTTGTCATGGCTATTAGGGAGTTCTCCCTTTTTTTTTGTACTTCTAACAGTTGGGAAAGCCGAACCTCCATGGCGCCGTTTTGTTCTATCTCAAGGGATTTCAACAGTTGAAGCACTGGAATCCCCATAGATATAGGCAACAGTGTCTTTTTCCCTTATACCAACTCATAAGGCGAAGTCTTAAGGACTTGCTTAGGAGTTATGCGGTTTGCCCAAAACACCACTCAGAGGTTTTTATGCCATTCTCTCTGGTGTTCCGAACCAATTCTTTTAAGGAGTCGGACTAGGTTCTTGTTCTTTGAGTCCGCTAGGCCATTTCCTTGCGGGTAATAATTTGATGATGTCTTAAGGAATATGCCATTTGTTAATGCAAAGTGACATACCTTTGTGCCTAGGAAAGCTCTGGCATTATCGGAAATGATAGTCTTCAGAGGACCGAACCTTGTCACCAGCTCTTCGAGTAAATCCACTATCTCTGCCTCTGTTGCATTTTTTAAGCGGAACGACCTCTGTCCACCTTGTAAAGTAATCTGTGGCGGTCATAATCCACTTGTGCCCGATGTTGGAAGTGAGATTTATCATCTCGATGAAGTCCAAGCCCCATTGTGCAAACGGTTCATCGGCCACTATAGGTTTGAGAGGCATTGTAGAATTCTTCCTTCTGTTTGTAAAGAACTGACATTTTTTGCAAGATTTTACCAAAGAGTAGGAATCGTTGAAAAGTGTGGCCCAGTAGTAACCCGCGCACATGATTTTGATGGCGGTGGTCTTAACAGAGAAGTGTCCGCCCGTAGTGCTGTTGTGGAACGTGTCAAGGATTCTCTTCGCTTTCTCTGCAATAACGCATCGCAAGAGGAGACCATTGAAATTCCTTTTGAAAAGGACCCCTTCCACTAGCACATATCTGCAATTCTACAACCGATAGTATCTCCTCTTTTGGGAGGAAAGACCTGGCGAATACTTTCCTGTTTGCATAAACCTCATTCTATTTGTGAGCCAACAACCCTCAAATTTGGGCTCATTTATAAGAACAAGCTTTAGTTGCTCTTCTTCGGCAGGTATCTCTTTGTCTTGCGCCATGTATTCGCACAATCCTCTTCCTCAGACAGTTTTAGTAGGTTTGACCTCAATGTCATATTCAAGGATCTTGGTGATCCAATTAGCTCTTTTTTCTGTGATTTCTTCTTCCATAATATATTTGCGCACATTGGAATGCACGACATAAACAAAAACTTTGTTGCAAGAAATTAGATGGCGAAACTTTTTAAGTCCCTTCACTATTGCAAAGGCTTGTCTTTCTACGAAATTATAATTCGTCTCATATTCCTTCGAGGTCCAGGAGTAGAATGCCACTGGATGTTCTTCTTTTCCTTCATTATCCTTTTGGGTTAAGACAGTAGTAATACTGGACTTGCTACTGAACGCATACATTATAAAATCCTTAGATAAATTTGGATTAACCAGTAGTGGAGTTGCGAAAATAACATCCTTAACTTTTTCAAAAGCTTCCTGAGCTTCGGTTGTCCACTTGAATGCTTGATCCTTTTTAAGCATCAGAGTGATCGGCTTAATTATTTTGGCAAAGTCGGAAATAAACTTGCTAACAAAATTTACCTTGCCTAGGAAGGACTAAACGCCTTTCTTGTTCACCAGAAGGGGAAGTTCCTTGATAACTTTCACCCGCTTGGGGTTGATTGAAACTCCTTCTTTGGATACCACGTGTCCTAACAACTTGCCTTGCGGTACTCCAAATATACATTTTTTTGGATTCAGGGAAACTCCGAACTCCTGGCACTTTTGAAAAACTATTTCTAAGTGGTTGAAATGATCATCCTTAGATTTAGAAAACACAGTAAGATCATCTAAATAGATTAGAATAAATTTATTGATTAGCTCACTGAAAGCGATGTCCATCGCCCGCTGGAATGATGCCCCTGCGTTGGATAAACCAAAAGACATTTTAGCATATGCAAATGTTCCCCACTTTGTAGTGAACGTAGTCTTGTGCTGATGCTCCTTAACTTGAATTTGATTGTAACCGGAGAAGCTGTCCACTAGAAAAAATAATTCCGATCCTGCTACTGTTTGTAGGATTGAATCCATAAAAGGCAACAGATAATGATCCTTCAGGGATGCTCTGTTTAGGTCTCGGAAGTCCACACGCAAGCAGATATCTCCATTTTTCTTTCGAACCGGGACCAGATTAGATACCCAAGTACTATGCTTGATTGAGAAGACAATCCATGAATCAATTAGCTTGGTTAGCTCTTTCGCCTTTAGCGCTTCAATTTTGGGGTTTACTGGCCTCTACTTTTGTCGGACTGGTTTCACACCTTCTGTCAGCTCGATTGTGTGCTGGATGATGTCAGGATTGTATCCCTTTAGATCATCACAGGACCAGGCCATTACTCCATATTTCTCGTAGAAATTGATGAGCCTTTCTTTATCATGGTGCAGGACGTCTTTCTCGACTCAAAGGTTTTTTCCATCTGAGACCCGAAGGTCTACGTAATCACTTTTGTCTACCACAAACTTTCGTCTATCATTTCTTGCATCATCACAATCAAATTTTTTTCGAGAGTAACCAATCCTTTCGGAAGCTTGTTGGATTTCAGCTACATGATTTGTCCTTCATAAGCCTCGACGATCTTCGGTTGAAGCTGATCGGTGAATTCCCCCAATTGCTGGATGAACGAGGCAATATGTTCATCACTTTCAAAAACTTGCCAACTTTGATCATTGTTAGGAATCGCTGGTCGGACTATTACTCGTACAAAGTTTTTGTTATGTATAAGGTCAGAGGCGGGATCAAATTGGGCACCAATGACAGCCATGCGGTCTGTGTCGCCATTTTGTCCTTGGGGAACAGTTTGGATGTTGAAGGCTTCAAAACTCTCAACCAGGTCCGAGACTTGGTGCCGATAGGATCTCATACAGACATTCCTTGCCGCGAAAATCCCTCGAACTTGGTTGACTATTAGTTCAGAATCTTCGAACACCATTAATTGCTTAATGCCGATTCGCTCCACAAGACTCAAACCTTGAACCAATCCTTCATATTCGGCTTCATTGTTCAATCAAGCGAACTGGAAGCAGAAATACCTTAGTATTTTTTTATTTTGTGGGGATATTAAACATATCCCCACTTCGATGCCTACTTTACCTCTTGCTCCGTCAAAGTACAACGTCCATAGCTCATTTCCTTGGCCACCTTTGAACTCTTTGGCAACCTTCGGGAGCACTTGGTCTTCATCATAAATTACATAGATGCCCAATCTTGTAGCATGATAATTGCCGAAAGGGTCACTGCCCATGTGTTCACTCAACATAGCATCTTCTTTATCATCCTGGGCTTCGGTCACCTTTTCTTCCTCCAGTAATTCAACGCAATACATTTCTTGCTTGGTGATAGAGGTATGCGTGGCTTCAAAATTGATCAAGGCTTCATCTGTCACATGTTCAGAATGTAAAGCCTCCGATTTTATCTTCATTTTTGCGCTGTGCTTGGTTTTGAGCATCAAATGTAACCAATCCAAGGACAGGTATCCGCCCACCTTTGAAGTAAATTCTCAGGATAGACAGAGGTCCAACATGGGAGGAACATCTATGATCACAGTGTCTTGCGACACTGTGATACTAGGACAAACAAATAGAATTAAAGGAAGTGCCTTGATGACACCTATGGTTTCAACTTTGTTCCCATCAAGCTGCATTACTCCCCTTTTCATAGGTTCATAGCCGAGTCCTAAAGCTTCGACTATTTGTTTAGACATAACAGTGGTGCTAGTGCCAGAATCAATCATAGCATTGTGCAATAACTTCTTCCCTATAATGAGAGTTAAGAAGAAGGGTTGGGGCTTCAACTTATCTCTAACTTCAACAGGGGATTTTTTTGTGTTGTTCGTAAGGACTTTAGCCAGAGATAGTTGATTAACAGCCTCTACATTGGCTAACTGCTCTGTTGGCGCTGCATTGACCTCTTCTTGAAGCGCCTTCTGTAATAGCTAGAATGTCCCATAGAAACACATTAGCGGATGATTTTTGCAATTGTTTTACCACATTAAAAGGTGGCAAACTTGGAGGTTTCTGCTCCTTTGCTTTTGTTATGATAATTTCCTTCCACGGTTGAGATGGCAACATCGTAGTGGAAGTGTCAGGCATTTGATTGGAAGCACCTTTAAGTTGCGGGTTGGCTAGATGCAAAACAACTGACTCGTCGGTAAATTTCCTCTTTGAGCGAGTGTTATATTCAGATTGCACTTGCGGTGTTTTGGATATGGACGTATCATTAGCAAACACTATTTCTTCTTCCTCCACCCATGAGAAAAGCGTGTGATCAGGAGCGATGTCAGATTCTTGTTCTAGAGACATCCCTTGCATTTGCGTGGTAAGAACCACTCTCCATTTGTGGCGAGGCATATACATAACCTATGTGGTTTGGTGTTGCGCCTTGGCTGTGTTGCTCCGCCACCTTTTGTTGTAAGTTGCCACATAGACAGTTTCGGGGCATATGCGCATTGCTACAAGGGAAGCACCACGAATTGATGTCATCAATGAGGTTATTCTGCCCCGCGGTTAATTCCCTACTCGAGCTTGGTGAAGCGCTTATTAGCGGAGTAGGTACCAACACCATTTGGTTGACTGTCGGAGCTGGTGGATTAGTGCGGGAACCGCCTTGGTACTGATTCTGCTGATATGAGGGTCGTCCGCCTTGATAGTTTTGATAGGTAGGCTTCAAAGGCGTTGATTGGTTTCGCTTGAGGGTGGTTATATCATTTGCCATAGTCCGCAACATTTCTTTAAGATCGCTCATTTCATCTTTGGAAGAACCGGATGTAGATGCGACATTTTGTGGTGCTGCCGCATATGTACATTGACTGAGGAGTTGCAGGCGCGCTAGTTGACGCGACTTCTTGTGCGGATATCGATATTTTAGGAAATATCGACATGATAGGCCGAGGCAACTTTTTGCAATCTATCAAATGATTCTCGGCTTTGACGATGACACCGTAAGCATTTGGTAAAGTAGTTCCTCCCAAAGACTTGATTATCATGGAAATGTTGGGATTGATGGACTTCAGATAAAATATGAACGCCAACTCAGGAGTCGGGCGTATAGTAACAGGGATCCTCTGCCAATTCATGTGGAATCGGGCATTGAAGTCTGCCATAGCCTCCTGGGGAGCTCGTTTTATTACAGATAGTTGATAATACAACGAAGAGCGATCTCCGTCATTTGAGAACCTCTCATAGAACGAATCTCTGAGCTCGTTCCAAGTGCGAATAGTGCTAGGTGACAGTGTTCAGTACCAATCTAGTGCCTTGCCTTTAACAGACGTGACGAGAAGCCTTAGAGCTACATTATGCGTTGTGATCCTGTGCACCAAACACACGTCCGCCACATCTTGCAAATGTTTTGTGGGTGTTCTTGAGCCATTTCCGGTAAACTTGGGTATAGCTTTCATAACTGAAACCGGAATAGCACCCCAGACAGCAGGTGCTACTGGGGCTGCTAGGGGACTTCCGGCGTCCCATGCCACGTAATTTCTGTTGGCGGCTGGCAACATGGTTAAAGGAATGGGTGGCAGGAGTGGAACGGTTACCAACTAATTTATAGTCTGCACTATTCTTAGTGGAGGTACTAGTAAACCGGGGTTGCTTGCGGTTTGGGATCTAGTTACAGGCCGATGGCTCATACACCCTTCCAAAGCGCAAATTTATTTAAGCTCAATCCCACCAAGCGTGCCAGAAAAAGAACAAACTGTTGATGCCAAAATTTGACAAGGTAACAATGTCTTATGGGAAACTTAGTTTATGAGGGACTTTTTGCGCTAAACTGAGTGATCTCCAGGTTTTTAGAGAAGCCAACTTCTTCTATAATGGGGTTTTGGAAAGGGAAAATGAAATATATATAATAAAATAAAGTCTAACCTAAGGCGATGCACCAAGACTTAATGATAGGCATGATAAATCATAGACCTAAGGGCCAGATTGGTATTTGTAGTGTTCCAAAAAAACAAAAACTGAAAATTAAAGCACAGACAATCCATTCATTGACATAAAATAACATTGCATACATTCCTACTGCCAAGAAGAGTCATTAGACATGATCTAGGTCAACAAACTTGCATTCAATATATATAGAAGTTCTCAAATGGAATATCTAGACAATAGCAGCATAGTTTACAGTTTAATCAAATAGCATGAAAAAACAGAAAGACCAAACAATTAGCACAGTCTGAAAGTCTTTTGCAATAAAATAAAACAATAATAAAAGTCTGGCGTCTTTTCCTAAAACCAGTGTTGCTTCAAAATTTTAGACCCTTTTCTCACAACAGAGAAAAGTATATATAGCAGAAAACTCCCACCGCTTCGGAAAACAGCAACAGAAAAGATTTTGCGATCCCTAGCAATGATGCAAAAATAAGAATATTCCCCAAGCCGTTGCAACAAAAAAGATTTGAAACCAAGTATCTGGTCATTCCAGACACAAGTGCATCTCCTGCAAATGATGGCGGTGGTCTCAGTAAGGTTAAACAGACAAGTGTCACCATCCTGTGTGAATGATTATGACATGCGGTGGCCAATCGCAACATTTGGTTCGCCTGATTCATTGCTCGAATATGAGATCCGCCGAATAGGCACGTGGCAGCATTTCGTTGCCTGTGTGAGCCTTTATCTCTCATCGCTAAAGACTTGCACCCAGGCTACATGTGTTGGGTGGGGCAAAACTCAATCCAAAAGTGGAGGAAATGATCATTGACTGGGCACAACAGAGACATGTGGCAGCATTTCGTTGCTCGTGGTCGTTATTTCATCCTCTCGCTAAAAGATTTGTGAAGAGTAGACACGTAGCAAGAGTGCATCATAGAAAACAATTGTGGGCCCTGCCAAATTTCTTTGGGAATGAGAGTTTCGTAGCACTCGAGCGGAGCCCGATGAGGAAGCAAAAAGGAACAATAAAAAATGGCCCACAGCTACGACACGTGGAAGTATAGCAGGGATTCCCGAGATGCAAAGGAAGGGAAACCCTCGGGTGCACAAAGCAGACACGTAGAGGGGAAGCAAAACTTGACAAAAGGCCATTTGGATTTCCTGCATAATTAATACCTTGTATTTTCCCATGAAATGTTAAGGATTGTCAAAAAGTTTTAGTGTTCAACTATTGATCCACTTTTTGTTGTATTATAAATAATAATGTGTTTTTTTTAATAACATCAACTAGTTTTTCGTGTTCAACTATTGATCCATTTGTGTTGAATATAAAAATTAGAGATAACAAAGATTTATGGTTACTAATATGTATTTGGTCCATTTAGGTTGCATAGAAGTTATATTTTAAATAAAAATATGATATTCTACAAACAAATGATTTTTTTTGTTCAACTACTAGGGATACTATGATTAAGTTTTGATCGAATCTTTAAAATGTCAATTTTTGGACACTTCTCACTAGATGCGCTAATATGGCATGTCGTGTGATGAGTCACACCCTCAAATCTTAGTTGTAAATAGATAAGAGGTCAATTCACATTTCTGAAAAAAAAACGTAAGTCTTAGGATATTCCATGCAACCACAACATGCTCACAAATTTAACCCACATGACTACTAACCCCTCTCCCCTAACTTGGGTAATTGTCCCTTTTACTTCTCTTTGGTTGAATTTCTAATTGACTCTATGGTGGTGTGACTCAACACAATCTTGACCCACAAGAATAATTTTGAGCTCCTATGAATTATGTTAATATCTAAGTTCTCCCTACTTGCTGAGTTACTGGTAATTATCTCCAAGCTGAGTTTCCTCCCTTTTTCTATGAAGATAATTGTATGAAATCTTCGTTTCAAAGAGAGTACATAAGTGAGCTAAGATGATACTAACAATGAGGTCCCATGCAAAGGCTTATCTAAATTTTTTAAGCAATCAATGATCATATATTTTAGGAACAAATGTCCTATGATTTTTTTCTTGCTTAATTACTAAATTATAATATATTTATAAATATTAAATTTCGAAGAAACATTTAAAAGCAAATGAAAAAAAGGAAGGTGAGACAAAATATGCAGTCACATGTTATAAATTGGCAGAAAACTCAAGAGCGTGTGAGCAAGAGAATGTGAAATGAAGGGTGTATCTGTTGAGAAATTTTATGGGTTTGCCTCCTGGGGAGATTGAAATGTAAATGGAATGATTGGTGAATGTTGGAAGTTTTTGTTTGTTTTTCTCTCCTGCTAACTGATAGAAAATTCTTGGGAGAAATTAGTAAAGATGTTTTTTTTGCACACGAACAAGAGTGTCCATCTTTAGCTACTTCTAAAACATTCTATCACGCTGTCATGAACTAGAGCCATTCTGCAGATGTTTATGTGATGAAATTCAGGGTAAGGGATGCAACTCAAAATCCAAGCTTGCCACTTAGGCCCAAATTGTATTTGCACTAAAATCATCATTAAGACGACTTATTTGATCCTATCAAATGTTTCACAGATGTCCAAGTTTACCACCATTCCTTTGTCCTCAAGATCATGGACCATAAGAGCCTCATCAAGCATCTGCTTACCTTCCACAAATCCACTTTGCTCATATATTTACCTTCCATAAATATTGCTCCAAAAAATGTGGCATGGTAGTAACGTTTGTGTATTCTTTTGGGAGTGAAACACATTTAAATCTTCCCGAAAATATGTAAAAATGAATTGATTAATTCCATGGAATTAAAGGTAGTTAATCAATCTTACAATAAATAAATAATAATTTTTTTTATGCTCGTCATCATGGTTAAGCAGATTCTGATAGGAACTAAAAAAATAAAAAATGGATCAAACCAACCTCTGCCTCTTTTGGTTGTTGCAAATCAAAGTTATTGCATTGCAATTTTCAGGGGAAGTTCAGTAAGCTTTTAATGCAAAAGAAGACACAACACAACACTGGAGTAATACTTCCGTCAATCCTTTGTATGCAATTCTAAATTCACCATCACAAGATAATATATCTAAGCTAAGATTTTCAATGCAACCATTGCAGCATAAGAAACGAAACACAGCACTTTAGGGTGATATTACTATCGATCATATGGATGAAACTGTCGCTCTAGCATCACAAGATGAAATGAGATGATGTTCTCCACAAAACATTATTATGGAAATATCATATTTTATTCATACTTTCAACCACATTTGATTGATTATATAGAATGCCATCTATCTATCTTAATCTCAGTGTAAGTCTATGTATACTGGAGCTTTCTTTCATGTTTCAGTTTTGCCAAGAATCTCCGAGAGAGAAAAATCATGAAAAGGAGAACCTGCAGCACAACATAAATACAAATTAATGTTTGTCGTTTTCAGGGAAATAAATACAAAGAAAAAAGGACTGTCTTTATATTCCACCGACTCATATCATATCAAAATGAGTTGCTAAGAGAATTCTTGGCTACAATCTGAAGTGAGGTGAGGTTAAATAGCTTGGCATAGCACAGCACAGCATGAATTAACTAAATATTTTCATGGGAAAAAAGAGTATAAAGAGGACTTTATAGGATATAGCCTCTTGAACAGTCACTGTTGGAGACAACTACCTTTTACTTGAATAGATATTAGATTTTGAACATAAAAAATTTAGAGTTACAGAAATAAACATAGCTAAGACATCTTTCGTAACATATGGGCAGGATGAGTTTTAATGATTAATATTCCATCCAGCAACTGTCATAAGAATGACAGGAAAAAAAGTTTTGACCTACCCAAAAGAGTTTATCACCTTGTTTCAAGATTATATATCAATCTTTAGCAAAACGAAAGAGAGAGACGTGAAGAATCTTTAACTAAGACTTTACATAACTTACACAATGTGAGTTGTATGCCACACTTTTCATGTGTGATGCTTTAAGAAAAACACACACTTACACATATAAAATACATTGATAAAGTAATCAAACCTACAAAGATCAAGTTACTTGATGACAACCGACGTGCAGAAAAGTAGAAGCTTTTTGGGCCTCATAAGATTGTATAGTAAACCGCTATATGATTTCTCTAAGATGGTAAGAACTTCCAAAAAAAGATCAATAGATCTGAAAGACCAAGACACATAAGAAAATCCTTTTAACATCTTAAAGAAAAAAATCTCTTATACTTTTACTCCTAGATGCTTGTAGTCTTGCCAAGCAATCATACAAACCATTTATTGTAAAGTAATTGCTCAATGTTTTGTAAGAATGCTAATGTATTCAATGAAACTTCATCAACATACTCAATCTAAACACTTAGAAGGAAACAATAAATATCCTTTGTTATAGGTCGTGAAAAGGATAATTTGAAATTGGGAAAAAGAAAAAAAATCAATGAGGGCTTTTGTATGGATCCAACATCCTTAGGACTTATATGGGCATGGTTTTTTATATTCTTTCTTTAGCTTTAGTACCTACATAATCACTGCTCATGCAAGCTTGTGTCCAGCAGTTCCTATGGTGTTTTGAACTTGAGTCTTTAATGTGATGCTTAGCCTTTACCACTGTCACACTTGCTGGAAACTATTTAATCTTAAATTAGAATTGGAAACGGAAAACAAACTTCTACTGTGGTGGTTTTATAGTTAAGATCTTACATGAATGTAATATGCCCTACCTATTCTGACTAGGTTAAATCAGGAGAATAATGAGGTAGAAAAAAAATAATTAAAAAGAAGATAAAGCATATTCTAGATTTCCTGCATAGATCACTTACACAATAGAAACGTGTAGATAGATAGAATCATAGATACATATATCAGCTATGGGAACAGTGGAACAGAGATGAAGAACAAAGTTGGAAACAAGGACATCTCAAGTGAGATGGTAAATTCCAAAGCATGAGTGGGGAGCAACAAAGAAATAGAAACATGAGTGAATATGGACAAGCAATCATCCCAGGATAATTATAGTTGTAGTCGTGGAAGCAACTATGAGTAAGCATCCTAGTACAACGGGACATAAAACACCACACTATTCAATTTGAAAAATTTACATCAGGTAAGACAATCAAATGTGTGCGATAAAATGGAACTTGAACAGGGATTATGATGAATACTGATTATAACCATTTCCAATTTATATTAAGAGTAAGAGACAAAATATTCAATCATTATACTAACAATGACCATTCAAAATCAAGAACATGAAATTCATCAGACACATCTGAATTGGAATTCAAATCCTTAAGCGATGAGGATTTACAGGGACATATGTAGCACAATGGAGTAGCCCAATGAGTTAGTAAGAGAATAGCATGTAGTTTACGGACTTGCTCTTGTTAAACAATGCATCACACCCAAAGATGAAGTTGAGATGGTTTATGGATGGAGACAAATGAGGCTAGTCCTACCAGGAATGAAGAGGTATTACATCATGCTCTAAATAAAAAGACTGAACAAAAGAGAAAATGTTAAGAAAAAATATGGTGCGTAAGTTTCACTCAAATGAAAATGAATAGGAGGAAGATGGAGTGACAAAAACCTTTGTACAAATGAAAATTGCATCCACTATTGAAGCACTTGGGATCCAAAGAGAAAAAAGGTAACATAGTGACTATGAATGTTCAACTCAAGGACATTTTATGAATGAATGTCCTTTACCATATTGTCAGATTTGTGATGTAAACTGCCATGACATATGAAATATGCATCTATTGTTAATAAAAAAGGCATCCAAGAAAGATGTTATGGAAAATCAAATAATTAATTGATACAAATAAATTAGCCAAAAAGTTTATGATGCCACAATCAGAGATAGAACCTAATGTTTTCAGGATAGACAAAAGTCAGCCTTTGCATCAAAGCCAACAGTTGCCCAACTACACAATAGTAGCAACAACAATTTAACTTATAGCATCTTGCAACAAACATTGTCTTGGAACCAATTTTGACAAATAGTGCTAAAAACCTAAGCACCACACAAAATTCCTAGCAACAATAAGTTATATTTCTTTAGGGAAAAGTACACAATGAGTGGGAGCGTGATTTTTGTATCTCTGAGGGTGGGAAGACCTTCAAAGGTGGAGAGGCCAAGGATGAATCAAACGACGAAGATGAGGATGGTTGGGTTGGCAATTGGGACATAAAGGAGGATGAACTACTACTAGATTTAATGCTCAAGGCTCAGTTGAAGGGTCAATCCCTTGAGGCTATTAGGTATGACTCTAAGGTGGACCTTGATGTGGCTTTGAGTGGTCATCACGATTTGGGCTTGCATAGGGCTACATTACAGTTGCCCTTGCTGTTCTTTTGGTCAGGAATTCTATTGGGGATGTGTTTGTTGAATGGGCGAATGATGGGGACGTGTTTAATGATGGTGGGAGCCCTACTAGGGTTGCATTAGGTTCCAAAATGTTTGTTCTACCACTGCACGTAGGGATAATGCAAGGAGGTGTTGGTGAGGGTTTTGATTCTATTGAGGCACCTCATGCTTTTGGTATTGGTGTTCAAGGGACTTCAAGTCCCCCTCTAGTTTTTTCCTTGCAAGCTTCTAATCCAAACCTGCATTTTGTTTTCAGCCATGGTTTGGCAATGGAGGAGTGTGATGTTAGGCTGCAAAGTGTTAAGACCCAACCTTCGGTAAGTAAAATTTCCATAAATTATATCCTACAAGTAAACATGTTAACGTGACATTGCAATAAAAATTTTCCTTTTCTTTATTAATAAAACATGAACAAGTTGTCATATCAATTTACAATAAAGATTCCATTTTAATATAATAACTTCACAAGTACATGAAACAAGAATACATACCTTAACTAACATAGCTCTAGTGAGCTTTTGAACAAATAGTAGTAAGAAGGTCTAGGTTCCTTTCCTTTCAAATCTTGGTACATCGGCTGCTTGCTATGGAGGAGAAACATCACTCGGGCGCTTTTCCGCCAACCACAGACTTATAATGCGGTCCCCCGCACATCCATTATTCAATAGATGGCCCTCCCTTCAAACGAAGAGATTGGTAGGGTATCCGTTAAGGATTACCAACCGAGCATAGTGCTGTGTCCTACACAACTAGAACCTTGCTATTTCACAATCTCGAACTAGTACAAGGATCGCAATGAACTAACAGTGTAGTCTCAACTATCTCACACCTAAGTGGATGTCGTACATTTCACTACTTTGGCCAAAGTATTCTCATTCAGTACTTCGAATGAGGATCATCTATCATAAACACTACTTAGGGCCGATTTGACTTAAGGCTATCTTACATCACGTGTAGGCTATGTCCTTCAATGGGTATTCAGTCACCCCAGATTGCCTACAACAAACTATCTACTTAGAAACGAAACAGTCTACAAGTGTCTTGTATCATACCTCCTAATCAGGAAATCTTTATCCTCGGAGTACTTAGCTTGTCTTAGTTAACCTAATAACTTAAGCTAAAAGACCTTACTTGATTCTGCTTTCATTTCGATCCTACTAGATAATAACTATATCATCGTATTCTCCTTATATGGAGATCATACAAAACATGCAATTTTCATTCTAAATGCATTTTAAATCTTCTCTTATCTCTTTCACATAATTTCCCTTTTAACAAATAAACCTTTTCCTTAAATTCTTTCACATAAATCCCCTTTAGACAAATTCCCTTTTATGCATAACATATAAACATTTTCCTTGAAAATTCCTTTCCCCTACAACTAAATTGCATTCAAGAATTAACTTACAGACTTTGCACGCCTAGCAAATACAAAGAAATAGAAACAAAACATTCAAATTCAAAAGTGTAAAATGATGAAGGTTCCATGCCTATTTATAAGCTTTTCTCCCCAATACGCACTTCCAATCCTTCTTTCAATCAAGCCCTCAGAATTCAATGACTCCTCACTAAAAACAGACTTCTCAAATGCTGTTTACTCACTCCAAATGGACTCTCAATAATGTATACTCACTCAAAATGGACTCTCAAATGGATACTCACTCAGCTGTAATGGAATTATACATTGACTGTGGTAATTTACTGGAAAATCCTCTGTCTTTTCACTCAGAGAACAGAGTATGACTTTCAAAAATATGAAATGGATAAACAAAGCTCAGAGTAATATGAAACCCGGATTCAACAAAGAGTAGAATAAAGAATGTTAAGGCGTCTATTTATAGAGCCTAAAACCTAATGATTTCCACCATTGCAGGCATGAGAAACGACAACACTGTATTTTGAATAATTCAAGGAGATGAATGGCGGGTTTCTAACCCCTTACTCATCATTTTAAGAAGTGATTTGACACTCATCATTTTAAGAAGTGATTTGACCTCAGTTTTAGCCAGCAAAACAAGAAAACTTCAACTTTGCACATGGCTTAAAAGAGAAAATCAACACCTACAGGAACTCACCAGAAATGGCACCAACAAGGAAATGATTCATCTTTCAAAGAATTGGTCTTGGCAATACTCAAAACACCTCATCTTTTATAGGCTGCTTCGCCCCTATTCCTCAGCAAGTTTGAAATTTTCTCCCAAGCAAAGCGCTCTCACGTGTTCTTCTTCCAGTGCCATATTTTTCACAAGAAAACTCTTTCAATAGTTTAGAGAAAATATTTTGCTCTTATAAAAGTTTATCATTTACCTTTCAAATGTTTTGATTTTCCTTTGATAAAAATGATTTAATTTCCTCCAAATGAGAATAGCCCGATTCTCATATATTTGGCTGAAGAAATTTATTATTTTTCCATAGTTTAACTTTAATACTTACTCCAAGTAAAATATAACCTTTTAATTTTCCATAGTTTAACTCAAATATTTACTCCAAGTAAAATATAATCTTTATTCACTTTAGAGATTTAAAATATTATTAAACTATATATATATTTAATTATATATTTATATTATAGTTTTATTTACTTTACCATATATATATATATATTTAAATATTATAATTTAATTATATTTACATATATTGTAATGTCCCCATTTTTAGCACTGCACTTCTCAGTGATTGATGGCCTATCCCTGGGGTGTTGTCGGCTAATCAGAGGCAAAATTAGGGTTTTCAACTGTTTGGTGGGTTCTCTTGAAGATTCAAGGTTTTACTTGTTGGAGTTTGGGTGTTTGGATTCTGGATTCCTTCTAGGTTTTCAGAGAGCTTCGTAGAGGTATGACTTGCAACCGTGTCGGGCAACCTTTCCGGACTTACTATTTTTAGTAAGTTATGACAGCTACATCCTGGAGTTTGGGATTTTGGATTGCGGATTCTTTCTGGGTTTTCAGAGAGCTTCGCAATGGTGGCATATGCATTGCATTCTGAGCAACTTCTTGAATTTACTATTTTTAGTAAATTCTATATTTAGCAGTGGTCCAGTCAGCACCAGCTCAGTCAACTTTCCTTTACTTGCAGTTCATTGGGTGATTATGATTTTTGGCTTAAGGGGTTCATTTTGGAGAAATAAGTTATTTAAAGTCAATAATGTTTTATTTTATAAAATAAACCCTTGTCCTAGTAATATGACTTTAAGTTGTTCTGAAAAGGGGTACCTCATGGGTCGATGCATCATCAGGGAAAATTTTAATTATTCTAAAGTTAAAATTACTCTTGGAGGAGGGACGCCAACTTTGGAGAGCTTATTATTTTATTTAAAAATGATTTATATCCCTCTTGAAATGGGGCGCCAACTTAAGCTTGATCAATGGTCAAAATCAAACCCTAAAAGGCATCTTGAAATTAGGGCGCACCTTCTGGAAGCTTCTGGAGGGTCTTCTCAAAGTTATAAAAGGAAGCCTGGGGTCTTCATTTTACCTTCTTATGACTTGAATATTGTTATGCTGCCGGAATGGTACTGGGACTGCTTCGAGGAATGAATGCCTCCTAGCCTTGGCTTGACTTCTTGCTTGAAAGATAGCAACTAGTGGAGAGTTAGTTTGTAGTTGAGTGAGTTTTTGTAGTAAGAAATTGCATTGTAGAAGCTATTATGCATTTGTAGTCTAGTTTGAGCATGTTAGTGAAGTTTTGGTGTTGCTGACTTCAAGTTGCTGAATGTTGTTTTTGCTCATAAGTCAAAAAATAAAAATATATTTGTTCTGGGTATTGGCTAGAACTATTTCTATGCCCTAGGCACCCATTTGTGCAAATTTTGGTGATTTATAATGAAGAATCTGATTTTATCTTGTTGGTAGAACATTTCTAGAGGCTGTACCATTCTGTTCTGCCTGGCAAGTGTTTAGAAAAAAAAATACTTCAATTTATCAGCTGTTTCTTTGTCTAGTCTTCATTGTCATCATCCTAGCATTCGTTTGCATCAAGTCTCATGTCATTCTGACAAGTATTGAGTGAGTTGTGAGCATTTTAGTGGATTCTAGGGTTGCTGGTTATGCATTTCAAGTTGCTGTTTTGTCATATCAGATTTTGGAAAGTGCATTTTTGGTGAAGGTTTGGTGTTAGGAAGTCTTACCAAGCTTGGTGGAGGTCACATTTACTATTGCAGCAATTGAAGAGCTTCTAATCCTTGTTCTTATAGGCATTCTCTATATTATTGTAAGCTGAACAGTAGTACTGTCAGCATTTCTTCTCATCATTCTCTTTATGCTTGTAATACCCACTGAATAAGTGGAAGAGGTTGGCTTGCCGCCTATTTACTTTGATTTGCATTGTAATATCTCACATCTCCGCCCTATGGTAGCTTCATTCCCACTCCGGGTTTGAAAGCACATTCTGGGTGTTGAGTTTACTTTCAGCATAATAGAAGATAGGGATCCTCTGACCATATGCTCATCGTCATCTGGCACATTCTTGGTTAGAGTTCTTTATTTAGCATTGCTCTGAGATCCTCTGACCATATGCTCGTCGTCATCCGGCACATTCTTGGTTAGAGTTGAATTCCGCATCGTTTTGGTTTAAGTGCTAACCCTAACAGATGTGTGTTGCATTGCTTACTGTTATTGAAAATTTGAAAAAAATTGGTTTGGAATATTTCATATATATATATATATATATATATATGTTTTGGTAAGACTATAATACATATATGTTTACATATATAAATATATATATATGTATACATATTTATTCGTCGAATACATATATTGCGAGCCA
This sequence comes from Sequoia sempervirens, assembly GCA_007258455.2. Taxonomy (NCBI): domain Eukaryota; kingdom Viridiplantae; phylum Streptophyta; class Pinopsida; order Cupressales; family Cupressaceae; genus Sequoia; species Sequoia sempervirens. Next base: position 15,620,460 of record VDFB02270651.1, on the reverse strand, counting down.
GTTAGCATATTTTCAATATATATATATCTATGTATATTTGTATATGTAAATTCCAAGGCAAATATTATAATAATATTATTTATCCACAGATAATAGGTAGCGTGTGTAACCTATTCACTTATATCCATTCACGTTATCCACACAATGATCATAATACAATAAGTCAGATAGATAAATAAACATCACTCACAAAGCACAAAGAAGTAAACAAGACTCCTAAAGCCTATGGATGACTTATCAATACCATCATAACTGACTTGGTTTCTCCCAACCTATAATGACGTGTGTGTATGCTCAGATGGTTCTCATTACTCTTTACCTGACCAAGCTCCTCTCCCGAGTGATATTTCTCCTCTGCCTAGAGGAATGGTTCGCACACCTGCATTTAATGACACGATAACGGGAGTCATATGTTCACAACAAAGCAATTTACATGAAACATCTCAAAAGTTAAAATAAACATTATTCATTAACCTCCTTATGCAATATTTCACCATGAATAACATCAACTGAGACATCAAATGAAACAACATCAAGTGAGATAACATTCATATTGAAAACAAGGTACAAGCATCAATAATTCATCTCCAGAATTCACACTATATTCACATTTACCCTATCTATTAACGGTAAATAGTAACTTCACAATTTGGGATGTAACACAAAGGTTCCTTCTATTGAACCGGTGATTGGTGGTCCTACCTTGCATGTGATTGTTCTTTGTTAGGGAGAAGTGTCCTTCACCTTGGATTGTTCATACACTTCATCGAAGATTTATGATGCTATTGTTGATAGAGTTTCTACTTGCATGGGGAATGCCCTCATTGGGAGGTTCTTGAGCTCTCGTCCAAATATTGATGTTGTCCATAGCTAGGATCTTAAAACATGGCATCTACCTAGTCAGTTTCAAGTGGCTTCGATGACAAATGGAATTTTCTTATTCTCCTTTCAAACCCTTGAGGGAAGCATGAGAATCCTATAGGGAGATCCTTGGTTCCTTGGAAAATTTGATCTTTCACTAAAAGATGGTCTATTGTTTTTGATGCTACTAAGAAAAAAATTAATAGGGTCTCTATTAGGCTTGCAGAGCTTCCTTTAGAATATTGGGACAAAGAGATCATACAAGGTATTGCGTGCACTCCATGATGAGGAACGGTTGTGAGCTCAGTAGGAAAAACTCAGGGGTCTTCCTTTAAGAACAAGAGAAAACCAAATATTTTGTGTCCTTTGGTTATACTTGGTTCTACTTTGGATAAAAGAAAAGAGTTGGACATTGCAGTTGTGAGTCCCATTGAAAACATGAAGCGATCCCCCTTTAAGGAAAAAAGAAAATCAAAAGCTATGATTGTGTCCTTTGGTTGAGATTGGTGGTTCTTCAAAAAAGGTAGAATGACCCAAAAGGGACAAGCTTGTAATGTCCTCATTTTTAGCACTACACTTTTCAGTGATTGATGGCCTATCCCCGGTGTGTTGTCGGCTAGTCAGAGGCAGAATTAGGGTTTCCGGCTGCTTGGTGGGTTCTTTTGAAGATTCAGGGGTTTGCATGTTGGAGTTTGGCTGTTTGGATTCTGGATTCCTTCTAGGTTTTCAGAGAGCTTCGCAGAGGTATGACATGCAACTACGTCGGGCAACCTTTCCGGACTTACTATTTTTAGTAAGTTATGACGGCTACATCTTGGAGTTTGGGATTTTGGATTGCGGATTCTTTCTGGGTTTTCAGAAAGCTTCGCAATGGTATCACATGCACTTTGGTCCGAGCAACTTGCTGAATTTACTATTTTTAGTAAATTCTATTTTTGGCAGCAGTCCAGTTGGCATCAATTCAGCAGGCTTTCCTCTTTAGGCAATTTACTTGGTATCATTGATTTCTGGCCTTTTGATTAATTTTTGGATAGAAGTTATTTTAATTAAAATAATGTTATTTTTTAACATTAACCCCTTGGCCTAGTAGTATGACTTTAAGTCGTGTTTAAAAAGGGGACTTTAAGGGGTGGACGCCTCATGAGGTATTTTATTAATTTTCTAAAGTTGAAAATATGACTTGAGAAGGGGGACGCCAACTTTGGAGAAGAAGATTATTTCATTTTAAAGAAACATTTTAATTAATTAAAATGTTACATCTTGAGAGGTTGGATGCCTAAAGAGGAAGGAGTCAAAAGTCAAGTCAAAACCTAATTCCTTGGAGGATGGGCGTACCTTCTAGAAGCTGTTGGAGATTCTTTTTGGTGATTATTTAAGGAGGCCTCTACTCTTCATTTTAGCATCTTATTTTCTATCATACTGTTATGCTGCTGAAATGCTTTCAGAGTTGCTTCGAGGAATGCATACCTCCTAGCCATTTCTCTTGGTTTCGTGCTTGAAAGATAGCACCTAGCTAAGACTTTAGAGACTGCTTCTCATCCAGACAAGCAGACAGAGCATCAAGGTTGAAGATTTAAGAGATTTGTCAGTTTTGCATTTGTTGGTTAGGGTTTTGCTGAAGTGGAAATCTGCTCATAAGTCTTTGCACGATTTTTTGTTGGTTCTGGGTACTTTACCCTTGGCTTTCTCATCCTAGGGCACCCCTCTTTGGTGAGTTCCAGATTTTATTGTTGAGTGTATGATTTTATCTTGTCAAATCGCCCTTTCTAAAGGGATTTTCATTGCTGAGCTTGTCTTGAAATTCGTGCAAAATAAATAAGGATCTTTTGTAGTGGTTTCAGTGTTCCATCTTGGTCGCCATCATTAGTAGACTATTATGCATTTGATTTTGTGTCAATAGAGTGAGATTTGAGTGAGATATAAGCATTTTAGTGAATTGCCAGGTTGCTGGTTATAAATTTAATTGCTGGCCTGTCATATCAGACTTAGTTAAATGCAATTTTGTGAGGGTTTTGTGACTAGAGAGTCTTGTTACTTGCTTTGAGGAGATCATATACATTATTGCAGCATTGGAGAACTTCTAATATCGGGCTCTTGGCGGACATTCTATCAAATTGTAAGCTGTTCAGTAGTACTGTCAGCATTCTCATTTAACTCCTTCACTTTCTTATTGTATATTCCCGCTGAATAAGTGGAAGAGGCTAGCTTGCCGCCTATTTAATTTCAGTTTGTAGCCTTAGGGACCCTCTAACCATATGCTCGCCATCTCTCGGCGCATTCTTGGTTAGAGTTACTTCAACTCAGCATGCACAAGATCCTCTAACCATATGCTTGTCTATCCTAGACGCATTCTTGGTTAGAGTTCATTTCCAGTTCTGCATTGTACCAGATCCTCTGACCATATGTTCATCCATCTTGGACACATTCTTGGTTAGAGTTATTTCCGAATCGTTTTGGTTTTCATGCTAACCTTAACGGGTGCATGTTGCATTGTATTTGCTATTGAAAAATTGAAAAAATTTAGTCCGGCTCATTACAAAGCTCTAACTCCACTTCAAAGCTCTTTGGTGAGGTTTAGATTCAAACCTCCCTGATTGTTATTATGGCTGTCCCTTTTGTTGTAGTTTTGTTGTTTGTTTCCTGGGGACCTTTCTTGTTTTAAGGCATGTTTCATTGTTGGTTCTAGTTTCATGTTGTTGCCTTTCTTGTGCAAGGTTTCAGGGTCCTTTCAAAACCCTCTTCTAGTTCATAGCTCCAGTCAAAAGTATTTATCTAATAAACAACAAGTTATATTCCTTCATTTTGAGGGGATAACTTGGTGCACAACAAGATTAAGTTCTTTTTATACTACTTTTGAATGGGAGTTCAATATGAATTTATTTAATTTATATAACCATATCATGTTATAGTAAACTTCTATGTGAGCACCTTGACACCATGCCTTCAAAACAATGGCTACTATAACATTTTAACTTGGGCCTTTAAAGTGTCAATTTCAATTATAGCCCTTGTTCATGTAACATTTAGCCATTTCAACTTTCAAACTGCAACAGCTTCTTGACCTTACTACATAAATAGATCAACTTCAATAGGTTAGGCTCTTTGCTTCAAACATCTCCCTCTTTAATCTTTTAATCTTCCCCTCCTACCCTATGGAGGATTTCACAAATCCTATGAGGGATTCTAGTACAAAGCTATACTCATGAAATGAATTACAATTCTTAACATATGTAACATGCCCATTGTTCTACTCAGTAATTTTTCTAAGTTTTACCCACAAGTGAATAGTTTATGCATCTATCAACAAGAGCACTAAAATTTTCTTTTCTTTTCAATAATAAACGCACCATTTGAAAAATAACCTTTCAAAACTTTTCTATTGCATTTACAAAGAATCTTTTCAATTGCATTTACAAAGAATCTTTTCAATAATATAAACATAATTTCACTTTACATAAATATATTCAAGATAATGTTTCACATTTACAATTTCCATTTAGATGGACACATGAATACATACATAGCTTCAACAAGCTCACATGTACTAGAAATACAAATGGTCCAAATTGTCCTCCCAAATCTTGGCTGCCAACTGCACAAGGAGAAGCATCACTCAAGCACTTTTCCGCCAACCATGGACTAACTGTGGTCCCCCACACATCTACCAAACTTGATAAGATGGCCCTACCTTCGACGAAGAGATTGGTTTGGTAACCTCACCCTTCAAATAGCCTTTCCTGAGCATAGTGATGCGTCCTACATATCTAGAGCTTACCATAAAGTCAACCTTTATTTCTATGATATTCTTAGCCTAGTATGTAATTGGATCACAGTGAATTGGCAGTGTAGATTCAACACTCAGTACTTCAAGTGAGGGTAATCTATATTCACCACTACAATTGCTCAATTTGTATTTGACCATTAGTATTCTATTCTATTTTATTCTAGGTTATTCCCTTTCCCGTGGATTATCCTAACCCCAGGAATAACCTTCCCATTGACTCATACTAACTGACATAGCAATCAAGTATTTCTAAACAACTCTATCTTATGCTACACACCTAGAGTATTGTTATACTTCCTATAGTACCAACAATCTACATATAGTACAAATAGTATTTATAATCAAATAAACCAATTATAGTAAAAATAACTATATACGTATAAACCCAAAAGAAAGGGTTCCCACTACAAGAAACAATCAAGAACTTTCAAAAGACTTGCAAGCATCAAAACACACATAAAGACAATCTTTTCAACATGGAAATATAATAAACAATCTTTCCAACATAATAACAAAGGAGTAGAAATTAGCATGCCTGTTTAAAGCAGTCTTACAAGATTCGGACTCAACAATCCGATTTTTGACTCAGACTCAGACTCAAAGCCCAGACTCGGTGTAAACTCGGCAAATAGAAAAACCCAAGAAATTCAATTTTTTTTAAGGATTTAAAACTTGTTTCATGCACCCTTTAATAAATAAACCTTAAAGACACAATAACATCATCAAATAGAAATTACTATGAACCCATACACAAACATACATCGATCACATAAGTATAAACTCAAATTTTAGTAGAAGGAAATAACACATTCAGATATATAAATATTGTCAAATGTATACAAAACTCATGGAATATGAAATCCATGGCATCAAAACTAAAAAAATAAGTCTATGGCTCAGAAGAGCTTGCATTACTCATCCCAACATCACGACAAGTCGTGTGCTAGTGTCTAAGATAGGTCCTAGATGATGATGTAGCCATGATATTTGCTTGTGTCTCAATGATTAGTGCGTATATTCAAGTGAGGAATTTATTATTAAAAATTTATTGAATCCTTCAAGACCGAATGTTTTGTTGTCTAATGTATGAAACAAGATAACCCTGATTATGGCTTTGACTGTGAAAGATGCAGAGATTTGCAACAGGGTATATGTATTTTGTAGGTTTTATGATCATGATACATCATTGGCCTATTGCACGCTTAGACCTATAGTTTGATGAGGGTTTGGGGGAAACACCCCAATGGGGGTCAAGGGGCAGTGCCCCTTGTGGGGGTCTGGGGGCAGCACCCCCAGTGGGGTCTCGGGGTAGCGCGTTGGGCACACTCCCTGTCGCAATATAGGGTAGGGTCGAGGGGCGGAGCCCCCACCACCAAGCCCAAATGAAGACCTTCAAAACCACATAGACCTTCATGGTGCACACCATTTAATTAAAAAAATTGTAAATGAAAGATTGCAATTTTTTAAAAAATAATTAATTAAAATGGCCGAGTCTAAGGCAGAAGACTTTCTGGTTCTAGCGAGTCTGGCGAGTCTCGGTGAGTTTGACGAGTACCCAGCTGTTGAGTCTCTGGGCCTCGTTTAGGGTCATCCACCTTGCAACTTGCCGAGTCTAGGCGAGTTTCTGCGAGTCTTGTAACATTGGTTTAAATCTCCAACTGAACTTCCCCCCTAGCTTAATGGCTCAAGTTCACTTGCAACTTCCACTACGAACAACCCAAACTCCTTTACTAGCTTCTCTCGAAATCTCTCAACAAAATCAATGTAAAACAACAAAACAACTCTCAACCTCACAACTTCTCAACTCTCTTTGCACCAAATTTGTAGCAGAATAACATAAAGAAATCAAATTGACAAGTGATGCAATTGGTAGAATGAGCACCTCTATTTATACTAATTTGTGGGCAACCAAAGGCTACAAACAAGTTAATATTTCTGCCACCTTTCTATCCTCATGCAACAACTCACCCAGTTAACTCACAGGTTTGCAACACATAAAAGTCCTCACCATTTAAATGACCGAGTCGACTTGTTATAAGGGACAACTATTAAAATATTTAATGTAATATTAATGGTCATCTTTGTTTTTATTAAGCTTTAGTTAGTCATCAGTTTAGTTAGTAATTTCTAACTTCTTGTTTTTTAGCTTTTTCGTCTGTTAACGATTGTTTCTTTTAGAAACATCGTCTTGCATTTTTCTTTACAAGGAGATCTTCTCTCCATTTGTAAACACACAATCATGAATATAATTAAACATTTCATAGTATTAGAGCAGCTCAACCCTTGTTAGCTGAAAGCTTTTTTTTAAGTTTTTAGGAAGATTTTTTTTTGAAAAAAATTCGAGGGTCTGTAAAAGGAGAATTTCAAAAAAAATTCCTGAAGATTTTTAAGGGCATTTTTCCTGAACGTCGAGAGGGTTTTTCAGTAGAATCACGGCGCGTTTTTTTTCTTTTGCTCTTTTCGTCATTCTCTAGTTTTTTTCTAAGTGCGTGAATTTGAAAACAAAATTTTTAGGGTTCTTTTGTAGCGCAGATTTTTGTTTCGTGGGCCTTTTTTTAGTCTTCCTGAATTGCGTTTTGAGGGCTTTCTGCTTGCGACCTGGCTTCTGTTCGTGCTGCAGATTTTCCTTGTTTATGACGCGATTTTTCACCTGTTTTGGGTCGCTTTTTTCACCTAACTGTGGCCGCGATTTTCACCATTTTTTGGGCGCGATTTCTTCATTCGTTGGCTATGGAATTTCTCTGTCCTATTCGTGACTATTTGTGTTGTGATTTTCTGAGTTCGTGGTGCCCTATTCTTGTTGCGACTAGGGTTTTGTTGTTTTGCATTTTTTTGGACGAATTTTCTCAAATTCATGTGTATTTTTTGGGCATTTTTTTCTTCTTCTGATCTCTGATGCCTAGGGTTTCTAGTTCGTGGTGATTTTCTAAAGTTTCATGGCAGCTTGAAAACAAAAAAAAACTTGAGCCAGTTTTGACAAATTTTCTGGGAAAAATAAAAAATTTGCAAAGAGTTTTAGAATTTTTTTCTTAAGAATTTACAAGAGTTTTTGAAAAAAAATTCTATAAAATTTTTGCTGTCTTTCATAAGTTTTTTGGACAATTTCTTTTTGAAAAAAAATCTTACTTTTAGAGTTTTCGAGGGTTCTAAAAAAATCTTAAAGTTTCTGAGCCTCTTTTTCAGACGATTTTTGAAAAATCGTGAGTTGTGCCAGCTGATTGTCTAGTGTTTTGCCAATTGATCACAGAGTTACCTCATTTTTCGTGCTTTGGAAAACGGGAGGGATGGCGTCTTTGTCCAATGTTATGTTGGAAAGTTCGCAGAGGTTCAATGGAAAGAATTACAACACGTGGAAGCAGACGATGCTTACCATCTTTGAGTATCGGTGTTTGGATGCGCTTGTCCTAGGTACAAAAACTCATCCCACTTCTGCTGGGAAGGATCAGGACAAGTATGATGGAGGTAATAGGGAGGAAGTTATGCTGCTTAAATTATCTATCGCCGATGAGATGTTACCAGAAATACCAGCTGGTAAATCTGCTGTGGAGATCTGGAAGCATTTGAAAGATCTTCATGAGACCTTAGACAAGGGAAGGGATTTCTTTATGAAGAATATGCTTTTTTGCATTATGATGGATGACCAAGTGTCTTTGCAGGAGCACTTGGTGAAAATAAAAAATATTTGCAATCAATTGGAGGCCATTGGTCGTAAGATGGAAGAGGAGGATATGGTGGTGATCACTTTAAAGAGTTTTCCACGTTCCTATGAGCACTTCATCGAAACGCTCAACATTATATCCACCAATGTTGACTTGAAGTTTGATGAATTGTGCAACAGGATAGGTGGAGGAAACAGTTTGGGAGCAGCAGTGAGTCGCCTAGTGTTGAACAAGCTTTTACTGCCAAGGACATTGGCAAAGGCAAGTCCACTCAGCCGAAAGGACAAGGCAATTCAGAGGAGAGCTCCAAGAAGTCTATTACTTGCCATTACTGTGGGAAGATTGGTCATTTACAAAGGTATTGCAGAAAGCGGTTGGCTGATGAGAAGTCCAACCAGGAAGCGTCTCAGCAAAGTGCTCCTGTGGCGGACTAGACTGAGCAAAAGGAGTTTGCATACTATGCATTTTGATGACCATCACAATATGGGTAGACTTAGTTTTTGTTTGTACGATGACCATTAAGGGAGGGTATTAAAATATGTAATGTAATATTAATAGTCATCTTTGTTTTTATTAAGCTTTAGTTAGTTGTCAGTTTAGTTAGTAATTTCTGACTTCCTCTTTTTTACCTTTTTCGTCTGTTAATGCTTGTTTCTTTTAGAAACATCGTCTTGCATTTTTCTTTATAAGGAGATCTTCTCTCCATTTGTAAACACACAATCATAAATATAATTAAGCATTTCAACAACAAGCTCAAAACAAGTTTCCTAATTTGAATTCCTTCACATAATGCTGCCAAGTTTTCTCTTGACTAAGTCTCAATGCTATTTATAGACTTATGCGTATTTTGAAGACTTCTTAAGCATTCCGAACACTTGCAATATGGCGCCACATTCATATGTCGGAGCCCAAGATTATAGCGCAGGTTTGACTGATTCACATGGCTTTTAAAACAGTATTCACTTCTCCTTCAAATGTTTACATAGCAGCATATAACTCATACGTGCCTCATACAATGGTTTGACTTGGTCTCTCATACTTTATGCGCTGGTTATTATTCCCTTAAAGGCTACGCCATACATTACTTTATGTGCTTTATTCTATCCAGCGCTTCACTTAAGAATAGTGCTATGTTATGTGCTTAGAGATTATCTCAATAACTTATATATATATATATTCATTTCATAAAGTTTATCAAATACATTTAATTAATAAACATATATATAATATATAAATATAAAGAATAATATTACGTATATATATATATATATATATATACATATACACAATATCATTTCAATATCTTTATAAAAACACTCATACACACAATTCCATCGATCGACATATATACATGGAATGTGTATATATATATGTCACCTTAGGCCAATCGGTATTCCCATGCATATGGGTAATCCGTCCATGAGCAGGTGTAGGTACGCCTACTTATGTATACTCATGTACATATTCACTCATATGTATGAGTTTATCATAGACACACACATATATACATATATATACATTTTATGCATATATCACATCGACATAACAATAAACACACAAGGAAGGATTTCCACTTAACATCAAGACTTCATCATGTACCTCATTTCAAGCATTTATACAACAAGATCACAAATCAATAAAATCATACACAACTAGATTGAAGATCACTTACCATCTACCTGACTGTCTTGACTCAACTAAGACCAACTAGGGCGTGAGTGTGTGAATGCTCAGTAAGACCGAATTTAAAGGTTACCGGACCAAGTTCTTCTCCTGAGTGATACTTCCCCTCTCTTCCGGAGGCTTGGACCTGTTCCTACATTCAACTTAGTTCACCATAACAGTAGTTAGCTGAATCAATATATTCATATGCTTCACATATATTTCATATATAGAATCATCATAAAACATTAAATAGAATCAAACATTCATTCATCATATTTCCTTCAGAATTCATATATATATAAAACACATTCACATTTATTTAAGCAATTTACCAAACAAGGTAATAGTAAATAGGTAATAACACGGGGTGTAACAACATATGATAGTTTTTTGTCTTTTCTTTCATGTGCAATCTGATTTATCATTTGTAATTGTTTGCTTCCTACTCATGGCTTTCACCACTCTATGTCATGTCCTCTTTTTCAAACTAGCATCATGAGAAGACCTCTAGCCTATTTTCATTTCTTGTAAGCTAAAGGATTGTGCAAGGGAAAAGAATATTAATGTTATTTAAGTTGGGCCTAGTCACTTTTATCTTTGGGCAACTTAAAATAATATTATTTTAATAAATTAAAGTGCATTTTTAAACACTAAATATTAAAAAAAAATTAGACACTTTAAGGGAAATTTGCATCCAAGGGACTGATTCGGAAAGATATATCAAGAAGGCGCCTAGTTTCATTTCATTATCAAGATTTAATTTTGACATTTTCATCGTGAGTTGGTGTTTGAATTTACATCCAAGGACAAAAATCCTTCACTGTTTTCTGAGGTTGAGGACAAAAACCCTCTTGGACTTCCATCTTGGAGGTGAGGAAGAAAAACCCTTGCCTCTAGCATTAACAATTCTACGTTGGGGGTTGCATGGTGAACTAAATTAAAGGTTTGTGCATTAATTTCAGGTTTTTGGCAAATTGAAGTTTGCAAGAAAATCATAAGCCACACCATTTTCAGGGTTTTTGTCATGTCCCCATTTTAGCTGACACTGTTTGTCGAGGGAGTTAGCCTATAATTTCGATCCTCGTAGGCTGACAGGGTGTGCAGAGGATCATCGGAGGCAGTTACTCAGTGTTTGGTAGCTCCAGTTTCGCTGTTGTGGCAGGTTGGGCCTTCGCAGAATCTTCCAGAGAGCTTTTTCAAGAACTTTCTATTTTTAGAAAGTTAGGTCAGGCGGAAGCTGCTATTTCGGGCAGGGCACCTGGTTCAACCTTTCAGCTCAGAATCGACCTAGTTCAGCAGTTTGATGATTAGATGGAGAAATAAGGGGTATTTAATGAATTATTAAATATTTAATAATTTGACTTTACACTAAAGTCACTTTATTGAAATATTAAAATATTTAATTAATTTGGCCTGTTCTAAAGTATTTATTATACTTTATAATAAATATTAAATTTTGACTTAATGAATATTTATTATTCATTAAAGTAAGACGCCAATTAATTATTAATGATTTCTCCTAAAGTTAAAGGCGAATTAAATCATTTAATTTAAATGATTATTTTAAATGGAGATTGGGTCGAATTTATCAAAGGATATATATTTTGCAGTCAAGACAAATCGAACCATATTATGAAATGTTATTCTAATTTGTCTTTTGCTCTGAGCATTGGAGTTTGCAAACCTTAGGGTTTCTGGCAGACGATCGTTTCTGGAGAACGAAAACTCTTCAGAGATCAGGCAGACTGAGGCTGTGAAATATCAGTTGAAGCTGTCACTTGGTGATTTCATCCAGAGATCACAGTTTGAGATTACTGAGTTATTTTAGCAGAGATTCACAGAGAACTTCATCTGGCAGTGAAGGCGTATTTTTCAGAGATTATTCATTAGAGACTGGGCACAAATTCCAAAGGCCGTACTACATTTAATGCTGCTGCAGACAGGCCGTACTTTTCTGTACCTTTCTTGGCCGTACTATCTCACCTTCAGAGAAACGCATGTGTTCATCAGTGTCTGGTGATTCTAACTTGGGCGCTTGGGATTGCTAAAGAATTTGCAGTGTCTTTGGGAGCTTGGAGAAGCCTTCTTATTTCTGGCCGTACCTTCTTTATCTGCTGCAGCCGCCATTAAAAGAAGAAAACCAGGTTTTTGATTTAATAAATTTATATTCCCTTCATATATTGTATTTGCCATTTGTAAACTTTCTGGAAGTGAAATAAATTGGTGCGCCTATCTTTCCTGATGCATTTTCAAAGCTTATTTGGATGCTATTTATTTATTATGAATTTATTAGCATTTTATAAGGGAAATCGCAGTTTTCATGATTAATGTAAAAACCTCAAAAACACAAAAAAATCGAAAATTTGCAAAAACAATACAAAAACAATCAGGGTTTGAATTAGAGAACCACCAGGGTTCTGACAGTGGTATCAGAGCACAGATCTCCTGCCATCCTGTGCTTTTTCAGTATTCAGTGTGCTTTTTGGTTGCTTTTTCATGAGCCGAGATCCTATTCAGTATATTAGAGGCGTAGGGACAGGCAAAGACGAGGATTGGACAGGTCCACCTATCCCAGAAGGTCAGACAGTGTCAGGGGTGCTTGGTATTCACAGATCCAGTTCTGACGGTAGTGAAGACAGTGTTGCAACCCTAATGGCAGAACGTGAGACTTCCTCAGAGACTCGCAGGGATCCAGGGAAGGCGCATGCAGAGGGTGATATTACCGAGGAGGAGTTTAGACGGAGGCACGATAATATGATGGATATGATGTCTCAGCTGATGGGTACCATTAGACAGTGTACGCCCACACAGCCACACTACATTCAGATTGGACAGACGAGTGGGACTGCACCAGTGGATCAGCAATTGGCATCCGTACCTAGACAGCCGTCACCGATCTACCAGGAGCGTAGGCCAGGTCAGCCTACTTTCTTACCCAGGGAGACTCCACCACAGACTCCAGGGGCAGAGCATCAGGTACTTCATCAGGAGTTTCAGCCACAGAATGGCATGTCAGTGGCAGACTTGACGAGATTTCATGGTGAGTACATGTCATTAGCGCCTGAGATCCGGCAGGCACTTACATTTCACGAGTTTATAGATGTCTATAAACCCAGAGGAGGAGGTAGATTCGACCGTAGACCCCCACAGCATCAGCAGCAGCAGCCACAGGTGAATAGAGATTTGCAGTATGCGGTGAGCAAGATTACGCTGCCATATTTTGATGGGTCAGAGAAGACATCAGCTAGGTCTTGGGTCCAGAAATTGGACAATTACTTGTCACTTAGGCCTATGCAGGAGGATGAGGCAATTAAATTTGCTACTTTACATCTTGACGGAGTAGCACACGATTGGTGGCACCATGGCATGTACACGCTAGGCCATCATGCAGTCAATACCTATCAGGAGTTCACCAGCAGACTGATAGAGAGATTCGATAAGAAGGATCCGGAATTGTATTTCAGAGAGTTGGCTCAGCTCAGACAGACGGGTAGTCTGGATGCATACATTGGCGAGTTTCAGAGAGTGGCAGTCATGGTGACAGGGATTTCGGAGCGGAGACTTATCATACTATTCGTTGAGGGTTTGGCAGAACCCATGAGAGGCTGGGTCAAGGCGTTTGATCCTACTACACTTCAGGAGGCGATGCGGAAGGCAAGGAGTATGGAGCTTGCTGCTCCGAAGAAACAATTTCAGCCTAAAGCAAACAACTTACCTGTCGAGGAGAGTCAGACACCAGTTGCAGAACCAAAAAGGAAACCAGTTGCGAGAATTGATGATGCAACTCGGGAGGAATGCAGGAAGAAACAACTCTGTTATTGGTGCAAAGCACCCTACAGCAAGGAGCATGATTGTCCTTTGAGACCGAAGGGCAGAGCCAACCGCGCCATGTGGGTTTACTATGATGATGACGAGTCTGATGATTCAGACCAGCAGGTTGTTTCAGAACATGCAGAGGCCGGGAATGCCTCTACGGAGTTTGGGCCCGATGCCAACTTATCCCCGTTGGTATTATCTACTAGTGTACGGGATGACTCATTCAGGTTCAGGGGATTAGTGGAAGGACAGCGATGTATTGCTATGCTCGACACTGGAGCCACACACAATTTCATTGATGAGGGCTTCGTCAGCAGATGTAGACTCCAGACAGAGGATTTCGCTGGATTCAGAGTTCGGGTGGCAGATGGATATACACTCACTTGCACTCGACGGATTTGTAATCTCACTCTCATGCTGACTGATTATGAGTTGCAGGCAGATTTTTATGTAGTCAACTTGGGTGTGATGGATTTCGTGCTGGGTATGAGATGGCTGCAGGACATTAGTGTGTTCACCCTCAACTTGCCTAAAATGGAGATGAGATTTGAGGTACAGGGCAAGAAATATGTGCTGAGGGGAATTACAGATGGCAGCCTTCGTTCTATCTCTCTCGTTAGTGGGAAGAGCGAGAAGGTAGAGCAGGATTTTGCGCAGACCAGGCATGGTTATGCTCAGTACCCCGGGGGTTCTGAGGCAGTCGTTTGGGATCATCCTAGTGGTTTGTTTCCGTTTGTGACCAATCCATTGTTTGAGACAGATGTTATATCTACATACGACAATCCGCTCTTTGAGTTTGATATGGGTAACTCACCTGATCCTGGTCTTGAGCAGAGTGATGATAGCGTTTGGGATCCTACTAGTGCACTAGGATTTCAGACTCAGCTCACGGAGGAGTATCACAGTGTGTACATGGTGCAGAGTGCATATAGCTTCATGATTAATCCGCATGTACACGATTTGTTTCAGGTGCACAGTTCTAGCATGCACGTGCTTGATATGTTGGATGATAGTATATCTCGTGCAGTTTTAGGGGGTAAGTGTTGCTTGTCGTTTGACTTGCCTCCTGAGTTTCTTGATCCTAGGCCGGACCGCACTGAGGTTAATAGGGAATGGTATACTATTCTTGCTGATCAGTTGTGGGAGTTACAGGAGCCAGTTGTGGCCAGCAGGAGCATTGTTCGGTACTATCCATGGGATCCAAGTGGTGCAGTGCAGCCGTATTTGCAGAGATTGCTTGAGGACAAGCAATTTCAGGGAGGGTGGACTGTCATGTCCCCGTTTTAGCTGACACTGTTTGTCGAGGGAGTTAGCCTATAATTTCGATCCTCGTAGGCTGACAGGGTGTGCAGAGGATCATCGAGGGCTGATTACTTTCAGTGCTCAGATTTTATTTGTTATTGGCGAGTTGGGCCTTAGCGAGAATCTTGACTGGGGAACTTTCTATTTTTAGAAAGTTAGGTCAGGCGGAAGCTACTATTTCGGGCAGGGCACCTGGTTCAACCTTTCAGCTCAGAATCGACCCAGTTCAGCAGTTTGATGATTAGATGGAGAAATAAGGGGTATTTAATGAATTATTAAATATTTAATAATTTGACTTTATACTAAAGTCACTTTATTGAAATATTAAAATATTTAATTAATTTGGCCTGTTCTAAAGTATTTATTATACTTTATAATAAATATTAAATTTTGACTTAATGAATATTTATTATTCATTAAAGTAAGACGCCAATTAATTATTAATGATTTCTCCTAAGTCTTGAAAAGACGAATTTAATCATTTTATTAAATGATTATTAAAAAAGAGCATTGGGTCGAATTTTATTGAAGAGGATATATATTTTGCAGTCAAGACAAAATCGAACTATTATGAAATGTTATTCTAATTTGTCTTTTGCTCTGAGCATCGGAGTTTGCAAACCTTAGGGTTTCTGGCAGACGAGCGTTTCTGGAGAACGAAACCTCTTCAGAGATTTGGCAGACTGAGGCTGTGCTATACCAGCTGAAGCGTGCATCTTGGTGACTTCATTCAGGAGTCACAGATTGAGTTCATTGAGTCATTTATACAGAGGATCGACAGAGAATAAACATCTTGCAGTAGAGGCGACTTCACAGAGTTCATACCACAGAGATCTGGCAATTATTGAGAGAATCCGTACTTCATTTATTGCTGCTGTCAGACCGTACTTTTCCTGTACCAGCAAGCCGTACTTTTTCATTTGTCAGTGGAAACCCTCAGAACTCAGCTTCATTCATCAGTTTGGGGTGCGCCTTGGTTTTTCAGAGGTTCAACATTGGTTTTCGGGGACCAGAGACTCAGTATTTCTTTCAGCCGTACTTCTTCATCACTGCTTCAGGCGGCTGCAAGAAGAAACCAGGTTCCTTATAATAAATTAATATTTTCATTTAAATGTTCATTCTTGATATTGTAAATCCTCTAAAACTTCAATAAATTGAGGCGCATATTTCCTCTGATCAAATCCTACGCATATTTCATGTTCTGTGATTTTTATGAATTTCTCAAGCATTTATTAGTAAAATCGCAGCTTGCTGTTATTTGTCAAAAATCCATCAAAAACATAAAAAACCAAAAAACTTCAAAAAAACACAAAAAAATCGAAAACTTGCAAAAACCTTCAAAAATCAATTAGGGTTTGAATCAGAGAACCACCAGGGTTCTGACAAAGCTAGTCTTCAGTAATCTTGATCTTTGAAGAAAGTTGAAAGGGCCTAGATTCTTCATCAATTACAACATCTTTGCTGAAAGTCAAGCAGTTAGTATCAACATCAATCAGCTTGTATGCCTTATTATTATCGTTGTACCCTGTAAGCATTAATTTCTTACTATTAGGATCTAGATTGGTTCTCTTTGCATCTGAAATCCAGGTATATCCAATAGAACCAAACACCTTAAGACGACTTTTGGTTTCCTCCCAAACCATGCTTCCTTTGGGGTCTTCTGCTACACTACCTATGTTGGAGATTTGGTTAGTAAATAAACTGTAGTATATACTGCCTCATCTGAAAACTTCTTGGGAACACTCCTATTCTCCACTATACAATGGGCCATCTCTGTGATAGTAAGGTTCTGTTTTTAACTACTCCATTCTGCTATGGAGTGTAGGGTGTTGTATATTGTTGTTTGATGTCCTGTTTAGTACAAAAGTCATTGAATTCTTTGGAACATAATTCACCTCCATTATCAGATCTAAGAGTGGTTATGTCACAACTAGACTCTTTTTCTACTAATGCTTTGAACTTCTGAAATTCGCTAAGCACATCTGATTTTAATTTTAGAAAATACACCCACTTTTCCTACTAAAATCATCTACAAACAAAAGAAAATACTTGGCACTAGTGATCAATGCCGTGTTCATTGGTCCACAAATATTTGCATGAACTAGCTGTAGGACTCTCTTGGCTCTCCAAGCCTGTCTATCCTCAAATGGAGTTCTGAGCTGCTTCCCTACTTGGCAAACTCCACAACCACTCTGCATCTACTACTAGATGTCAAGTAATCCATCTACCGAATTCTCTCGAGCCAATTGAGAGAGATAGGATAAGTTGAGGTGCCCATATTGCTGATGCCAAAGTGTACTGATATCAGACGTACTCTTGATGCCAATGTACGCTCTTTGACCTATCTAATGTCAACTAGTTGATGCAATCTATGATCTTTGATACCAACAGCAATGGTCTTTTTCGCCTCCTTATCAACTATGTAGCATTTATGTTTGCTAAAGAGCAGATTGGGACAATGGTGCATAATTTGACTCACAAAGAGTAAATTAGTCTCCATTCTTAGTACATAGTACACATTGGAAAAAAGTAATTTTTTCCCTTTAGAGGATATTTGCACATTACCTCTACCAACGATTGTGTACTCACCACCATTGAAGATCATTGAATTAGAGCAAGCCGTGCACTTTGTGAAGCAATCTTTTCTATGGGAGAAATCATGTGATGCTCCTAAATCTATATACCATGCAAATGACTTAGATTGATTTGCTGGTTGTTTGGCCATGAATGCATATTCCTTCTCAAAATGCTCTGCGAGATGAGCCTTTTGTAGAGGCCCTCCCTGATTGGATTTTTGTTCAACCAACCTCTTTCTGTAGTTTTTCTTCATATGACCCATCTGACCACAATAATGACATGACGTTTTTAGATTTCTTGAAGTATCCTCATTAGTACCTTGTCCTTTCTTCTGTGACTAGTTGCCTTTGCCCTATCTTTGGCTACAAATGCCTCCTGCACGTTCCATCTCATTGCTAGTGCCAAATTGTTTCTTTCATCTGTTCTGTTGTAAGAGCGTAGTGCATAGCTTTTGAAACTTCAAATTAACACTAGTAGAGGTGATATTGTGCGTCTCAATAAAATGCTCATAAACAGGTGGTAAAATTTTCAGTGCGATTACCACCATGTCCTCTTCTTCCATCTTTTGCTCTATGGCTGAAAACTAATCTTGGATGCCCTTGATCTTGAGCAAATGCTCCTGCAAGGATGCTTTCTCATCCATCATGATTGAAAAGAGCATATTTTTCAGAATGAAGGCCCTACCTTTATCTTAAGTCTCATGAAGTTCCCACAAATGCTTCCAAGTTTTTGCAAAGTTTGTACCTATTTGAACCTCAGGAAGCATTTCACCAATCACTAATAATTTTATTAACATGACTACTTCTCTGCTACGTTCATCAAACTTGTTTAGATCTTTACTTGCAATTGCTGGATGGGTGTCGGTATAGAGGACAATCTTTTCGAGGCATTTGTACTCGAAGATTGTTAGTGTTTGCAGCTTCCATGTGTTATAATTCTTGCCAATAAAACGTTGGTTGCCTTCTAACATGATGTTTGGTTAAGAGGCCATTTATACTATTCTTTACTCTTGTAAGTTGCAATCACGAAATAAGAGCAAAAAAATAAATGCCTGTCTATTAGAAAAAGGTTTGAAACCCTTGTGTGGAAATTGAAATTACTTCACCTAACCCTAGCCGGTGGATAAAATTGCACAATCCAACAAAAACCCAAAACTGCAAATATTTGCTCAAAATTTGGTGCCCTAGTTGGAACAAAAAATATGTAAATAAAAACTGTCAAACCCCATGCCCTAGTTGCAAGACAAAAACAATTGTATGAGAAAACCCAAAAATCGTAGGTGTTTTTTTGAAAAAACTAGTTGTGGCTCAAAAATCCAACAGTTAGATATTTTTGATGGTAAAATCCACACAATTTGCAAAAGTAGCGAACTCGTGGTTTTGCAGAAGATTGGCATGAAAAACCTTGCAATTGCGTCATGATTTCTACACAAAATGATATGATTTTCACAAGAAAAAATGCATGATTTTTGAGTAAGAACCATATGATGTTCACACAAAAAAAATGCCACGATTAGAACAAAAACTAGTCGCGTGATTTTTTTGGTACCAAAAATCTGTGATATAAAAAAAAATGACCCACATTTTTCAAATAGAAGGAAAAACCACGATATCTTTAGATGTTGTGATTTCTTCAGTCATAAACCCTTTATGATGTCATACAATACCATACAATTCTACATTATTTTGTACTATTTTATATGTCATTTTGGTATGTAACTGTGCTTTGCAAGCGATTCCACAATCTATCACTATTGATAGCAATCCCTAGGTCGATTCGCTTTTTTAGATCTCAAAGTTTGACTTGGGATTTGATACCATATTACGAAAACATAACATAGAAAGATTACCAAGATATTTGATGTTAAACAAAGGAGTGAAAGTCTCCTTAAATAAGATTACAAATGCTTTATCTGAATAGGATAAGAGCGACAACTAGGAGGACAAGATTTACAACTAATAAAGTGAAAGAATAAAGAATATTCATAATGTCTATCCTAAAAGATAATATACCATTATAAATAAAATATTACTTTAATACATAGATCTTCTTATAAATTGGATTCTTCCTTGAATGATTACAACACTTGGGATTGGACTTGAATGGAAATATGGGTAGCATAAGCAAGGTCCAGTTTCGCTTTCTTTGCACAAATACTTAAATATATAATCTAATTTAGAACTTGAATGACAATTTTTTTAACATAAGTTTATAATCAATTATAATTACATTGTATGTGTAAATGACAAATATTTATAGCCTTCTAGCTGCAGCTTCTTGAAGCTTCAAAGATACTATTTTGAAAGCAATTCTATCCTCATTCTTTGAAAATAATATAAAATATTACTTATTTCCATTTTTCTTCTCATCTTGGGCATCCATTTGAATCAAGGGCTTCAATCTTTTGATTTTCCTTTAATTTTCTTTAATTGGTCCTCAATCTTGGCTTGGGCATCATTTTGAATGAAGGGATTATATTCATCGCTTTTTCTCTTTTATTTTGCTTTTTTAATGTCCATCTTTCACTTGGGCCCATATAATAATTTGGGTGTTGCTTTTGCTTTGTTTTCCACTGAAAAGATAATTGATATTCATAATTGCTTAATTACAAGAGGAGACTAAAATTACTAAAAACTAACTAAAGCTAAGATGACCATTAATATTACATTTAATATTTAAATACCCTCCCTTAATGGTCATTGTACAAACAAAAACTTAGTCTACCCAAATTCTTCTGGAAACATATCATCGGTGACTAATATCAAGAGAAGCATAACCGACTCGCAATTACAGATCCTTTCTCACAGAACAATCAAATCAAGAAATCGACACTCACAAACAATGAGCTTCCGTTGCTTCCAGGTAGTAGATACTAAAGACGCCAACCCTCCCATTTTCCAAAGCATGAAAAACGAGTTAACACTGTGATCAACTGGCAAAACACTAGACAATCAGCCGGCACACCTCATGAACTGTAAGATTTTTCAGAAAAACCTTTGAAAACTTTGAAAAAGTAAGATTTTTTAAGAAAAAAATCCTCAAAAAACTTCTGAACTACAAAATTTTTATAGAATTTTTTTCAAAAGCTCTTTAAAATCTTCAGGTGCATGATTTTTTGTTGAGAAAAAAATCGCCCAAAAAACTGGTCTGCGAACCCTAGCAACAACCCACGATTTTTTAGATAGGAAAAAATCATCAAAAAATTCTTCATTAAACACACTTAGTAAATTTTTTCAGAATTTTTTTTGAAAACTCTTTGCAAAATTTTTATTTTTCCTAGAAAAATTCTGTCAAAATTGGCTCAAAAACTTAACCTTTCAGGCTGCCATGAAATCTGAAAAAATCACCGCGAACCTGGCACAAAACAAAATCTTTGAAACCTCAGAAAACTCCACAAGTCTCAACAGAGCACGAAAAACTTCTCAAACAACCCGTCGCATAAAACCCTAGGTCGCATAGCAGAGAAGAACCCAAAAATATCGGAAAACACTTTGATATTCTGCAAAAAACCATAAGTAAATCTAGCAAAAACCCGTTAAGGAGAAAATCTTGCCAAAAACATGTAGAAAACCACAACCCCACGAATCTTTTTCAGAATTCCTCCAGAAGAAAATCTGCCCAAAAAAAAAATCAACTATGGCGTCCAAAAAACAAAAAAACAGGCCCACGACTCCTCAGGAAATCGCGCCAATACAGAAGTTCACTGAAAAACAAATGCCACACAAATCTACCAGAGAAGAACAACAGTCGCAAAAATCTTGTAAAGCCGTGATTTCGACTTAAAGCCCTCAAAAAAATCCATGAAACCTCTAGAAAATAGATGCGATTTGCAAAGAAAACCTTCATAAATTCGTCGCCCAAAAAGAGCCAACCAGAAATAATCAAAAAACAGCAGAGGACCTTCAGAAAATTGCAAAATAGAGAATTTGTGAAACCCTAGTCGAGAAAAAAAAAGAACTAGACGATTTTTTAATATAGCAGATCCGCGATTTTTTTTTGCAAAGGAACCTGCGAATCTTCTGTAATAAAAACCCTTGAGAAATTTCTGCAATCTCTTCCTCAAAAAAACCCACAAAAATTTTCTTCACAAGAAACTCTTAAAAAATTTCTTTGATTTTTATTTTTTTTTAAATCGGGCGAAAAAAAAATCTAAAAAATTTCTAAACCTAATCAGGCTCAAGCCTGAGCTTTCATACCATGCAAAGATAATTGATATTCATAATTGCTTAATTACAAGAGGAGACAAAATCTCCTTATATAGAAAATTACAAGACGATGTTTCTAAAATAGAAACTCTTAAAAAATTTCTTTGATTTTTATTTTTTTTAAAATCGGGCAAAAAAAAAATCTAAAAAATTTCTAAATCTAATCAGGTTCGAGCCTGAGCTTTGATACCATGCAAAGATAATTGATATTCATAATTACTTAATTACAAGAGGAGACAAAATCTCCTTATATAGAAAATTACAAGACGATGTTTCTAAAAAGAAACTATCGTTAACAAAAGCTAACAAAAGTGGAAAATAGAAAGATACTAAAACAACTAAAATGTAACTAAAGTTACTAAAAGCTAACTAAAGCTAAGATGACCATTAATATTACATTTAATATTTTAATATCCACTTTGTTTTGGAAAAGTGGAAAATAGAAAGATACTAAAACAACTAAAATGTAACTAAAGTTACTAAAAGCTAACTAAAGCTAAGATGACCATTAATATTACATTTAATATTTTAATATCCACTTTGTTTTGGTAAGAAAAACATGCTATTTTGGTGCTTAATTGAGTTTAGGTGCCCATTTGCTTTTTGGTGGAGATTTTGGTTCATTAATGCCAGTTTTCAAACAATTAACTCACAACTTTGAATTTCTTTTATTTTTTCTTTTTTGAACATTGACTTTAATAAAAATTCCATTTCTCATTGCCTTTCATATTGGTGAATTCCATTTTCATGTGACAAAACTTGAAACTTCTCTAGTAACTTTCTGACTCTTCCATCCACCGTTTTCACCGGAAAAGCAGGATTTTTTTTTCTAAAAATAGAAAGTGGTGAATTTCATGCTTATCTTCTGAATTTGAGACACAACAAAAAAGAAAAAAGTACCTTTTTCAAAAAATGGAAAGTTTGATCTTTGGACTTGATTGAAACTACTCGTCTTGAATATTGGACCCTTTGAAGTGACAACTCTACACTTGGAAGACAATCCTCATATATGATTTTGACTCAATGTATCGAAGAAGATTTGTCTTAGCCTCAATCCTTCTTGTTTGTGCCTGGTATTTGCCACCATAGATTTTTTTTAACTTCACTCTTTCTTTCCTTTATTGGTGCTAGAGTTGAAGCCTCTTTCAAGATTCATAGCTTGATAACTTTTGTGACAAGCAACCTTCCTACATCGTTAGTAGACGAAGATAGACAACACCTAAGGACTTAACCACTTTGCTAGGAGGGATAACATAGTTGACATTGATGTGATAAGAATGATCTGATATTTGGCTATGAATATGATTAAACATAGTTTTGTAGGGGTAGCGAATTTGGGTACCAACAATGGCTTTTTCTAGGTACCATGAGAGACATACTTAGGTCATAGGAGAAATTTTAGAATCTTTGGTGACTATAAAGACTAGTGCCATTATCAATTGGGTGATAGAGTTAAGCTAAAGTTTTATTGCAAAAAAAATAAAGCGCTTAATCCAAAACATGTAAGCAAACACATCTGGGGATGGGAAAAACATTATGACATTTTGAAAGAAACAAACACAACACTTTCCTACTTATTAATAGAAAAGTACATATTGGTCTAAACAAAACCATTGACAAGGTGAGAGAAATAATAGCCTCTTTGGAGAAGTGGGAAATCAAATAGCAAATCCTGACATGGAATCCTTTTGGATGGTTTGAGGGAGGCCAAGGTTTAGGTGGATAAACACGACCATGTGATGAGAATTTCATGATGAAAGGATTGATAAACATAGGCCGTGGCATTTCCTCCTCCATATGTAGCAATCTTTTCAAGAGATGTAAGTACTCTGCTTCTGTGTCAAGATACCTTGGAATATCTCGAGTTAACATTACATCCATTGGAATAGTAATACGCACATGAGTTGCTTAATAATCTTCCTTTGTTGATTGCCAAAATTCAATCACGAAGGTTTTTGCAATGCTGGGATTTGGGAAAGGCTGTAATTGTTACACAAATATTCCTATGCCTTGCCTCCCTAATTCCATAGCAACATTTTGACATGTCTTCAAAAAATCAATTACAAGAATTTTCTACTATAGTCATATTTGGCCATGCATTGTCTTCCCTTGAACGAATTAAGTCTTCTTCAATTCCCGGAAGCTCTTCATTTGTTTTCTCATCTTCTGTTTTATCTTCAATGGCAATCTACATTTCATGCTTGATTGTATCGTCTTCATGAACTTGATCTTCTGTAATATCAACCATTTCTTAATCTTCTATCTAGATTATTTCTTTTTTTATATTTCTCCTTTTGTCATTAATTCATCTATCAATCATGAATGTTCAACTTCCATTTCTTCACCTTGATTACTTAGTGATGTTGGTGATGAAGAGAGACGACTTATAGCATCTTCAAGAGATAATCCACTTTCTGTAACGCCCGTCGTGCAAACCCCAAAGGACAAAACAATGCACACTTTTTAAAAAATAAATACAAAGTACACATAATTATGAACCATCAAAACATGATTATATTACACATTAACATCATAATGTCAAGTCCTCTGGGGCACGCGAGGTCACATCGCATAAACAACTCATAATGAAAGATACACATAAGGCTAAATAACATAACTAACCTTACATCCATTATAAACATTACAATATCCACTTTCAAAAGATAACATACATATATCCATAAGCATAAGTGTAAATACATCACATGATACAAACCATAATAAATCTCATAAATTATGAATGGTTACAAGGGTGCATATACAATACATCATCATTTAATACATTACATGTTCTCAATAAATGAAATACAATAAACCCTCCCATACATGTGGGATAAATACATAGTACAAATAATGTCTGAAATACAAGATGAATATCTGGTACAAGCTCCATCTGAAGAATACTGTGAAGAACGAACGTTGATGGGGAACCCAACGGGTGCAGAGCACATTCCACCCGACCATGTGGGTTTTAGAAAAACCCACCCCCCGTGCTCCGAGGTGACAAGGAAGTAACCACGACCATGAATGCCATACGACTAACTCCAATAAGAAAATCATAATACAATAACTCCAATAACAACATCAAGGATAACATAGATCATAAACGACAACAACCAAGATTCAATCATAATATACACAAAGCCATAAAACTCATCATAGATAATCAAAGGCAACAACTATAATCACTTGCCAAGTAAATCCAAAACAACAATCATAACACACTTCCAGAGGTAACCAAGAAAGCAAAGCACAAGAGCAACAAGTGGAGAGTGTCATCGCATAGCCTACATGGGTTATCCTGGCCCTTCCTCCAACATGAGGTGCCGGCCCCCATCTATGGTTATCCTAGCCCTTCCTCCTACTTGAGGCGCCGGCCCCATAGGGTGACTCATGCGGAGCCGTTAACCTCTCCTGAGGGCGAGGTAACGACTTTGCCAACCATGGCCTTCTCAGTCTACCATTAGTTTGCGATAACCCTAATGGATAGACGAGGTATCCAAGATTATCTTATTGTTTTATTACTACCCATCCCCCTAAGTTCTATTATTAGGTTTTCACTTGTTAATCTACTCTTATGTGGGTTATCGTGAGCCCTTCCTCCTTTTGAGGCGCCGGCCCCCACGAAGAGCCACTCTCCTTGAAGACCCCAAAACATAACAAAATCAAAGCAAGGGTTGTACCATAAAGAACAAAGCATTAAAACTCAACCAATGACATGCGAGGCATTACCCATCTCGCTAAAACATATAATCAAAGTCTCCACAAAATCTCGTACAACCCTTTCACAATGACGATACCACATAACTTGCTATAATAAGAGCACATAAAACGAGGATATTGACCAACAATAAAACTTAGCCCCTGGAAGCCTAAGGTTCACAACCTCAATAAACGAGTTCATAAAAACAACTGGGTTCCCATATCGAAAAGCCAAAACAACAATGTAATGATAAAAGAATACCCAACAAATTCACAAGATTTCAACTCAAATCAACATAATAATTCTACACTTTGTTTTCGCAAATCCACAATTAGTTAATTCCATCTACTAAACTTCATTTTCCCAAATACAATTTTAAAATAAAAGTTTAATAATAATTTTGTTACAACAATATAATTTGCCTTTTTACCAATTAGTCAGCACAGTTGGAATTCCTAGTTTCATAGTTATAAAGAAATCACTATGTCTTACAAGACAGTGTTTTATTTTATATATATATATAAACAGATATAAGAATACACTCATTCAATTAATTTGTTTCTACTCAGTAGACAAAAGGATTCTATTTCTGACAAAAGTCAGCAACAAAATTTCAATAAATATATATATATATATATAAAACGAAATTAAAAGAAAAAAAAACGAATTTTAAAAAAAACACCTTTTTCATTTACAAGGGGAAAATCCCCATAAAAACAATGGGCCGTGCGCAGTCCAAGGACTGCCGTGTACAGCAGTCCTTCGGATTGCTGTAACAGTCCTTTGGACTGTCGCAGCCAATAAGGGGGAGGCTGGGGAGTGGGTGGGTACGACCAGTCCGACCCACTTCCCAGCGTGCATAAACATGCCGACCACCATGAATTCTGCCCAATTAGAATGCAATTTGGGGTAACTTAAATATATAAAAATATATATATATATATGTATGTATATACATCCGTACGACTGTATATATATATTTATTTTGAAAGGAAAACCTTTTCTTTCAATAAAAGCACAGTATATTTATATATATATAAGTATTTAAAACCCATTTATTTAAAAAGGAGGATTGATCTTTCCCACAACAGAATGATAAAGATATTGAACATTTTCAAAAAAAATTAAAAGCATTTCTTCTGTTTGTTTGAAACACAAAACATTTATAAACCCCAGAAGAATCTTCTTTCACAGAAAGCATATTTATTTATTTATGTTTTTATTTTTCTTTTGAATCAGAAAACTAAAGAAATAAGAAAATGGAACCTGGAATCTTGCGCCTGTTGAAAATTTGATGAAGCTTTGCTTGATCCAAATAGCCTTTTCGAAGAGCTCCACTTTCTTCCTTCAGAACTTCTCCACCAGATTTCCTTGCTAAATTCTCTGATCTAAAATTTTAATTCAAAAGAACCTCCCCAGAACAATGGAAAAGTGAAACAATTAAACAGAAAACCCCAGAGGATCCAATTTTTCCAGAACTCTTATTTTTGTGTAACTTCTATCAAAATTTTCCCGTGAATGAAAATCTCACAATTTTTCCATTAAATAAAAGATATCTTCTTCTTTTTCAAAAACTCCATAAATCAGAAATAAAAGAAGTTTTCTAATTCATTAACCGCTTTTCAGCCAAAACTCAACATTCATTGGTCCTTTTCTTCTTTTCTTTCTCTTCTTGATTTTTTTTCTATTTAACAACACTTTTTGTTTTAATTTTGATTTTGTAAGTTTTACTTGCAATCCACACAATTTAACTCATTTAATTATTTTATTCTATTAATTATCTTCAACATGCTATTTTTATTCAATTATCAAAATACCAATATTAAATAATTTAATTTACACATTTCCATTTATTTATCTTTAATAAATTATATGGCTTTTAATATAAGACTTTTATATTTTAATACAAACTATTCCAACACTATTATCAACATTTATTAACATTATTTAATTATTTAAATTACATCATACTAAACACCAACGTAAAATAAATATCAAAAGTACACTCACACAAAACCACAATAATAAAATGCAAAATGGCAAAGGTCAAAGACGCACAATACCACTAAACATAGGACGGTTTGACAAACATGGGACGGTTTGACAAACATGGGACGGGGTGACTTCCTTGTCATCTCTGTTTCAACTTCATGCTCGTTGGGTTAAATTGATGCTTGCTCTGTCCTGCCGAAGCAGGTGGAATCGAGACTCTGTTCCTGCAATTCCTGCATACAAACAAGGTTGTGTACAACATGTATATATATATAATCAAAAACATCATATCCTGAAAAGGAATTGCAGCGTAGCAGGGCACTCGTAAATGAGTGGTGCTACATTGTCCTCTCACCAAAACTATACTAACAATTACAACATTAAATATAAGGTAACATTGCTAATCTAAACTGATCACATCATATCATCATAAA
The DNA here is from genome assembly GCA_007258455.2 of Sequoia sempervirens. Classification (NCBI taxonomy): domain Eukaryota; kingdom Viridiplantae; phylum Streptophyta; class Pinopsida; order Cupressales; family Cupressaceae; genus Sequoia; species Sequoia sempervirens. The sequence continues at coordinate 15,592,462 of VDFB02270651.1, read as the reverse complement.
ATGATTAATAATCCACTGCATCACAATATACTACTGAAATCAAATTAAACATCTCCAAACCAAATGTAACCATAATGTCATATCATAATATCCATGTCATAAAATAAAGTAGCATAATCATCTAGCAGTCTAAACTATTTAATCCACCAATCCAAACAATAACAATAACTATCAAAGTCTCAAAGTATCAAGCAAAACCAAAGAAAAACAATAAGTCCAAACAGCAACATGAGGGGAATTACACTTTCTAGATGCTACATGAATGTGTCAATCTAGTAGAGGATCTTCTATGGTTGCTTTAGACATGATGTAAGCTTCGGAAGCTGCATCATCTCCAAATTGTAGATCAAAAGATCCATTCAAACTCATTGGTTCATCAACTGTTTTATCAATTGTGGATGTGTCAGAATCCTTCAAATGATCAAAATAATTCGTTTGGTTTAGCATTTCTTTCATGATCTTGTTTATGTTCTCTTGATTCAATGCTTTGGACTTATTCTTCAATCAGGGCCATATGATCTTCTAAATTTATTTTAGCATGAGTGTGATAGATTTGAGAGCCACGAGTTGTCTTCACCTTGCCTTTAACAAAACTGACAATTCTTTCCAACTGTTCATTTTGGCTCTGAAAAATGTCTAGCTATCAAATCTAAACTTTGGTGTTCACCATGTAGTTTAGAATATCAAAACCTTACACCCCTTGTGGAACAGCTTGAGCTAAAGAGAGTTCATACTCTTCAGTTAATTTTACTTTTCTTATTAGCTTTTGGTCTTCAATTTTTTGATTCTGGGTGTGATTTAGGACTATGAGTGAATGATTTTGATTCTGGTCATCTGTTGGTTTGTCTTGGATGGAACCCGTGGTACAGTCACCATCAGGTTGGAGTAATAAATTCAAGCTTCTTGATAATTCGTGATTTTTCTCTTTAGATCAAGAAATCAGTTGTAACATTCTTTGTGCTTTTGGGCATTGATTTGTATCATGATCATATGTATTGTGAAAAGAACAATAATGATTTTTTGAAATATCTTTTCAGGAGAAAGCTTGTGGATTACACCATCTCTTTAGGATCAATAGGAAGAGGTTGACTTGCTTCTCTTTTTAATTCTTCTATAGAGAGCATATCATCTTTTATTTTAATCGCCCTTGTTTGAGCTGCTTCAGGTGTTGTTACTTCCCCCAACTCGAGAAAGAACGTGATCTTTGAAGGCAAAGCATTCATGAAGCAACTTAGAAGAATCTGTGTAGATGGCTTTAACGTATTGCTCAATCTTTTTGAGCAATCATGGTTTTGTTGAGAGTCTTCTTGGAATTTATCAGTTGAGCAAACAAGAGATGTCCATCTTTTCTCATTTGAAGTGTGTTAGAAACTTTTCATGTATGAGATCTGAGCTTGTGATGCATTTAGGAGTGAGGTGATGAAACCATTCTGCAACATCTCCAGCCAGAGTCTCCACAAAAATTAATAGCTACATCTTCATGAGATACTCTAAGACTTCACATGCTGTGATGAAAGTTGAGATGTGATCTTTTGGATGTTGAAAGCTATTGCCATTAAACTTGGGAAAATTCTTTCTGGATCCTTGAGAAAATGATGTTCTTGGAGAGCAAGAAGACCAATTATATATCCCCATGGTGGGCAAGCTAGAGCTTCATTTGCATTGTTGTCATTGTTTATCATTCGTAATTAAGGGGGTCTTTGTCCAATTGAAAGGTTACTTGAGCAAGTTCGGGAATGGATGGAAGAGATCCTTTGCTTCTTGGAAGAGAAATTTGGCAGGATTTGCATTTTTTCCTTCCCTTGTGTAAACTTTTAGAGCAAAGTTGATCAGTTCAGCATCTTAAACTCTTCAGAATTTGATAAATTTGAAGGTATGAGCTTGCTGGTATAGTTGGAAAACAGATGCTTTCTAGGTATAGCCACTTGTAACAGTTTGAAAGGTGTGAATTTTAATATGTGTCACTATGACAGTCTGATATGCAAGGCTTTTCAAGTGTGTTGTTGCTGCAACTACTTGGAACAGTTATAATTAGTTGGTACGGTGTGAAAGTAATGATTTTTTGAGTTTGAAGTTGCTGTAGCAGATTTAAAATAGGCAATTTTGTGATATTAGTTTTCTATAATAGTGTTTTTTCAAGGATATTGCTGCTGGTATGGACTGATTTGAAAGTATGTTGCAGGTGCAGTCATTGGATAGACCTGGAAAATATAACTTAGAGGCTCTATAGGCATTGTCACAGTCTAAAATAACAATAATCTGCAGGTACAGTGGCTAGGAGGTGTTTGGAAAGTGCTGGTAACCTCTGGAAACAAGGGAAACTTGATGTTTGAAACCCTAGCACAGTTGCCTTCATGTCTTTGCCTTGAATGGCGCCACGTATTGCTGGTTATGATGGTCAACAAATGACCTTAGGTCTGAACCAGTTGCTGGAAATTGTGGAAGATGGTGCTGCAAACTGCTGTTTCTTCTATCAATGATTGGATTTATGCTTGAAAGTAATGTCAAAGTGTTGCAGTTTGATGAGGTATGAAGTGAAAGAATCTTCAATCTTTCTTTCTCTATGTCTTTGAGGGTATAGCACTTAAATTTGGAGGAAAATCTATAAAGATATTGATTCTATGTGTGAAGGAGGTAGGAATAGTGATGTATAATGTTGATTTTGTCAAAGAATAGTCTCCAACAATGTCTCCTAAGCTTGGATAGTGCTGAAAATGGTCTGTAACTTGCAAAAATATTGAAATTGGAAGCCCTAGTGTTAAGTGTAGAAGTTTTCAGAGTTTTGTGAATAATGGATGAAGCTTCGTGATAAATAGGTAAAATCCAAAGCTTTATTCTTCTTCATCTAAGATGGCAGTAACAGATCTCCAATGTGCAGGACTTTTATTTTGATCAAATGCTTAATCTGTCCAGAATATTTTCTTGATTCTATTCAATCCAATTTAAGTTAGGCTGCAAAAATAGAGCTTGAAGGGTTTTGAGAGTTATGTATGTGAGATTTGGAACTTCAGCAACATGTTCTTCATAGTGGACGCCAAAAACTGTTGGTGTTTTAATTTGTCATTTTTGTGACAACAAAAAACAAACCAGTGGTTGAAGAAATCCTCTCTTCAAATTCACAGGGGAAGCTACCTGATTTAATTTACTAAAAAATCTAAAACAAAAGAAAGCCTGCTAATATGAACATTGTACAATCTGTTCTTCAGGGTTTTGCATAAGGATAAAATTAATAAACAAACTTGACCTGTTTGTTTTTGATATCAAAGGCTAGAGTACGAGATTATGGAGAACTATTCTCACCAATGAATTTTTTCAATTCTTGATAATTAAAATGTAAACAAGAAGATTGTTGTAAAAGCCCTTACTGATTTTGTTTGATATTTTCTGATTTGTTTCTCAGTTTGTTACATGTAAACATTTTATCAAACACGTATATAACATTGCATAGAGCTTAGGCAAGGTTCATGTGAAAGCATTATCATGAGAATAGATACAATAAACCAGATTTCACCTTGTTACTTAGGAAGTTACATGACTGAAATATATGAGATTGGCATATACACTCTACAGCCAAAGGCTTACTCAGAATGCTACAGGAAAGAGCAGGTTTACAATATAAATTATGCCTTCATATCACTAGAGCAGATTAACACATTATTACACAGTCTGAAACCTAGTCTATATTCATTATGAACTCTGACCTGAGAATGAACAAACTCAGAAATACCACTGCTCCAGCTGCTGGTCTGAGAACCCACACAGCTCCCCCAAATCAAGGCGCAGCACCTTCAGTTGTTGACACGCTGGAGAATGAATTCCAACGATGATAGGGACTTGGACGGCAAGCTTTTCTGCTGGTCTCCTTCATAATATGTACCCAGCACCCGTCATAAACTCCCAGACAATAGCTACGACCAGTCTAAAGGCAGGAGCAACTTCACTTGACACCCACGACTTGGTAAAAGCACCCCAAACTCACTCAGTGAGTATTTACATTAGCACAGGAGGTCTGAAATGGTAGTCACGGCCCTTAGAGTAGAATGAGACAATGATGGAAGTGACGCCCAGGTTGCAGCAATAAATATGATCACAAGTCTTGCGCCTCAGCTAAGGAAAAGTCTCACACAAATCTGAAAGTTTAGCTTGCAATAGTCTCCAACAAGAAAGATGCCCAAAGGAAGTTAAGAATAATAATAATCTCAGTTCTCAAACTGATGCCCTGGTTGTTACTCAAACCCTTCAAGATGATAGCAATATCGTAACCTCAAATTTGTCTCTGTAGGAGACCCAAAAATTTGTAATGTCGCTCAGCTGGAAAACCTAAGTGATTTTCCCCACGAACCAGCTAGGGTGGAATCATTTCACCACCGAAACTAATCTTCCCCAGAGGGTTTTCGTCCTCCAGAGGCCGATATGAACCAGGTTCAATCTCTCAACCCACAAGGGTTCCAATAAGAGAAATAGAATAAACTTCAACATATCCAAATGAGCTCTCAAATCCTTCTGTTATACTTTTTCCGCCAACTCTCCAGAAGCTTCTATTTAAAATTCACTTTTAATTTAAACTCCCCCTTAGCTCCGAAAAAGACCTTTTTATTAAAATACTGATAATTTGACACACAAGGTCCCCATTTAATATATTCATGATTTAAAACATTTCATCCCAGTTCCGACAAGCTATAACACTAAGGTGCCTTTTAAATATTTTAAATAATATTTAGCACCCTTAGTAAATTAATTAAGATATAGCCATTAATATACTCATTTTGCGGAAACTACCAGAATGCATTAGAATTAGAAACTGACTGCATAAGAGTGATCCTGATGAAGAATAATGATAAATGGAGCCGATCAGGTGACTTTCTATAAATAGAAACTCCCTCCAAGAATATTGGAGCCCAAACAGGAGATTGGAAATAACATCCGAAAGCATCAAATAACTCCTCTAAACCATCTGAGCTCACTAGGAACATCAAATTACCCTTCTGATCAAGCAGAGACAAACCCAAAAAACCATCTCCAACTGCAAAGCAAGAGAACCTTAAAATGGGGACATTACAGTCTGCCTTTCCCAAAGATTGCTTGTCCTCAAACATTGCCAAGGTAACCACAATAGCAACCAACTGAACCAAAGTGTGATCCCGGGATCCCAAGTCAATCTCTGCTAATGTCCACCATGTCGTCATTGCTTTACTCTGATTAAAACTGTAAACTCATCACATTCCAGCTGCACATTCAACTCCTGAGACCTGAAAAGGTGAACATCACCAACCACCCAAACCGAAATACCTGTGAGGACTAAAATTTGAATCATGAAAAATCTCTTGCCAAGGCTTCTCAGTGAAGCCCACATCTGCAATCCCACTGTCTAACATGAACTTGGGCAACACGATGTATAGTCTACTCAACCCCAAAGGAAAACCCTCGACATATCTCCTCACATTATCTTGGAAGTGATACCAATCAGTCCCTAACCGAAAGCCAATAACAATTGTGTCATTCTCGGAATCATACATCTTGGCAATGTCATCCCAATCATAGATTGACAACCTCTCATCGACAGCTAATTCCTAGGCGTTCGGATGCTCATATCGAGCACCCCAACTCATCCAATCTACTGTAATCACCACAATAACATCTATGGATATATCCATCAACAACTTGAACTGATTGTAGTATCCATCACTCACACTGGTGGGAGCTAGTAATAATTGCTCAAGCTTTGTAAATCCTCCCACAACCTATTGCCAAAAAGCCTGTAAGCTAAGTCACTAGGTTCGACTTTGAATTCGAGTTCGGCAAGGAAAAAATTCGAAAAGTATAAAATTTGGATTAAATTTGCCTTATGTAATTTTATTTAATTTTTTTATAAATATAAGTAATATATGCATACAATTGTCTAAATAGTTTAACATTGATAAATAGATTTGAATCATTACAAAAAGATGACACATTTATAAAATATAAACCATAAGAAACATGTGAAATCACGATTGTGAAGATGTTCTTTTGTCAAAAAGGTACAATAACAGTAAAGACTTTAGAACTTCAAAAAAGCTCCAAGTCATCAAGAGCACTTGACTGAGATGCTAAATCATCATCATCCGTATCACTACTCAATTCATCATTTGCAAAGTCAGGCTCATCTGCAACTGGCACTGCTATGTCTTCAAGAATTTGTTGTGAGGAAGAGCCCTTTGCTGATTTGTTCATGAGCAATTTTAAATTGTTGTGAACATAGACAAGATCTCTCAACTTTCCAGACAACAATTTATTCCTCTTTTTGGAATGGATGTGGTCAAAGCAACTCCAGTTCCTCTCACAAGTTGACGAACTTGCTCCCTGACTCAAAACTCGAATAGCAAACTTTTGTAGCTCAAGAGTTTGTGCTCCATAGGTCATCCACCATGTATACCCAGGTACATGTGCCATGTCATATTTGGTTGCTTCCATTCCAAACAACCCTTCTCCTCGCTTGTATAGCCAAAATTGACTTCTGATTAGTGCTGAAATTGTTTGATTTGATTCATACTTTCCAACGGCTTCTAAAAGCCCTGCCATAATTTCAATGTCACCTTGTCTATTAATAGAAAATAACTGAGGCTCCAAAAAGCAAGCTATTGCATGTAAAGGTGTGTGCATCATTTTCGACCTGCAATCAATTGTCTCCCATATCTTCATATATTCTGCTTCTACATTATTTAGTGCTTTTTGAATAGCTTCCTTACAACAGTCCAGGCTTTCATAAAGCATGCCAAGGAAAGGAGTGTCACCATCAACCATACAAAACACGCCAACAATTGGTTCACATATAAGCAAAAATTTTGCTGCACTTTCCCAAAAATTGGTGTTTAGAATGATTTGCTCTATGTTCTTCCCCTTAGGACCTTTAGAAAACACTAAATGTTCCCACTGATTGGAACAAATAACAGACCTCAAAGCTGTTTTTTCTTCAACCACTCTTTTCAAAGTGATATAAAATGAAGCAAATCTTGTTTCACAAGGCCTTAACAACTCCCTAGATGCATGCTGCCTATACAAATTCAATATGAGATGATGATTCCGTATGAAATTTGCAATTGTTCTCACTCTGTGAATAGCTTCATGTACCCATGGGAATTTAGCCAAGTCATGAAGCAACAAATCGAGACAATGGGCTGCACATGGGCTCTAATATATTTGTGGGTACTTATCTGCAATTAGCTTCCCAACTCCCACACAATTTGCTGCACTATCAGTTACCACTTGAACCACATTTTCCACCCCTACTTCAAGAATGGCTTCCTCTAATATTTCAAAATAATTGAAATATATACTCGGAAGTTTTCTTGTGGTTCATGGTGTCAATCACTTTCAAGAACACAACACCTTCAGGACAAGCCACCAAAATATTAATCAATGGCCTTTGACATATATTTGATCATCCATCACTCAATATGGTGCAACCTGTTGTCCTCCAAGAGGCTTTGACAGTAGCTAATTTCGCAGTCACTCTATCTTTTGACCTCTGCAAAAGAGTTGTCCTGATAGCCTCTGTACTTGGGGGTGTGTACCCTTTGCCAAACTCTGCAATTTTGTGAACTGCATTACGAAAATGTGGATTTCTCACAACATTGAATGGAATAGCATTTGTGTAAAACAAATCAGCTACTGCATCATCCACCTCCTGTTTCTCTGTTGATTTCCAAAAGTTGTTCAATGTTCCACTCCCTTTTGATACACTCACCAGCTTGGGTAGATTAGAAGAGGAAGACATAACAGATGTGAATATAGATATATCTTCTCTAATTCTCTGTTTCTTTTGTGCCTTCCTCATTTTTCTTACAATTGAAGTGGATTGCTCTTTTTCTAGAATAGCTCTAAGTTTTGGAGTAACACCTGTACATGCAATAACACCTCCCCTTGCACCCCTTGTAACACCAAGCAAGTGGTCCATAACCCTTGTTAAACTTCCAACAAGAGTATGCGGGCATAGATTACAACTGACGCTAACGCCGTTGCGGGTCACATGCTTCCATGCCTCAGAGGTTGATTTGTTTGGAGCCATTAAATGAAAATCTGCATGTTTCAAAAGAAAAATAATGTTTAGTATTTAAAACATTAACTGTTTTACAATTTAAAATAAATAAAATAATCACATAAAATTTTACTAACATTTATTATCAAAAATTTAAAATACATCTAAATTAGTAATAAACATGTATATTATTAAAATTTAAAATGCATCTACTTTATATATATTTTATCTTTTAATAATATATTCTAAAATCTAAATAATGTACTATATTATATGATATATAAATAATATTAAATATTATGATGCAAATCTCGTTTCCTAATCTGTTAACGCTTGCTCTTACAGTAAATTTTCCATGCTTATTTTTAGGTGAACATAATTTGTTACAATACCACACTTATCACATGTCTATCCGCATGTCACCATTCATGGCTCTATACGGTTATGATGCTCCTAATTTTTTGGATCTGCTCTTTGAGGACAGGAGAGTGCCGAGTGCTAGAGATCTCTTGTAGAATAGTCAGGATATTATGCATTATTTGAGAGATAATATTCAGAGGGCACAAAATCAGTAGAAGCAGTATGCAGATCAGCATAGGGTGGAGCGTTCTTTTGAGGTTGGTGATATGGTTTACCTCATGTTGCAGCCGTATAGGCAATCCACTCTCAGGAAGAGTGGAGCTGAGAAGCTCAAGCCACGTTATTATGGTCGTTTTAGGATACCCAGACGTATAGGAGAGGTGGCTTATGAGCTGGAGCTACCGGCAGATAGCAGAGTGCATAATGTATTTCATGTGTCTCGCCTCAAGAAGGCATTGGGACACAATGTTATCCCTTCTACTGCTTTGCACCCCTTGATGAGGAGGGGAAGTTGATTTTAGTTCTTGAGGCTATCATTGATTCCAGAGAGCGCTGTTTACGGAACAGAGCCATCAAGGAATATTTGGTTAAGTGGAGGGATTTGCCGGTAGAGGATGCTACATGGGAGAGAGAGGATATCTTGCAGCATCCAGAATTGAGATTGCTTGGGGACAAGCGATTTCAGGGAGGGCGGACTGTAATGTCCCCTTCTTAGCTCGCTTCAGTATCTCGATGGATTAGCCTATCATCTGACCCTCGTAGGTTTAATGTTGTTGATTAGAGGGTCCTGTGTGGGAGTTATCAGGTTCTTCGGATGGCAATTGATGGTGTTTTCCTCTCAGGGACTTGTTGATATTCAGGGTTTTCCTTCTGAAGGTGATTTGGACTCAGATTTTGCATACTTACTATTTGTCATTCAGTTATGGGGTCCAATTTTACTATTTTTGGTAAGGCACCCAGGTGAGCAGAGGATTTAGTGGGCTACCTCCTGGCAACTACCTCCTGGCAAGTGGAATTGATTAATATTCACTATTGTTGGAGTTATGGCATTTTATTATTATTAAAGTGGTACTTTAATAATAATAATTAATTATTAAAAAGTGAATACTATAATGACTAGCTGACTTTATTATTAAGGGGTTATTTAAAGGATATAAAGTCAAATAATAAAGTTATTGTTTTGAGCACCCAAGTGAAGATATGTTATAAAGTCAACAAAAGCAAATATGATTATTATATTTTAATGTTTAAAAAGCACTCGGGAAATCGTGCCATCTCAAGGAGGTATAAAAAGCATTTTGAAAAGCATTCATTTCATTCCAACACTTTGAAAATTTGGAGAATTCATGCTGAGAGGTGTGTTAATTTTATGATCAGATTTAAGAGCATAGAAATTAATTTGCAAAATTCAACACAAAACACAGCAGATACCCTGGGAAAACCCTCCTCCTAAGGGAGAAAAACCCAGCACTAATATATCTCTTATATATTAAATCTTCAACAATAATGATCTCCTTACAAGGGGCCAATATGAAGGCCTGAATATTAACACCAAAGAATGATGCAACATAGAAACACAATGATTACAATCTGCAACAATAAACTCTGTCTTCTACAGATTCTCTATCTGCTCTAGAGATAATTCGCACTTGAACAATGAATGAATGTGAATGGATGAGTATATAATGGATGATCAAATGGAAAGCACCAAATGGAAATATATACAATGTGAAGAGGTAAGACGTGACTCTTCATAACAACATGTCGGCCTTAACAAAGAGGTACGTCTCCAACAGATAAGAGGTTGGCCTCTTAGAAGATCGCACCTACACATTAAATTCGTGACTCCTCAATAAGCAAATATTAAATATGAAATTGCATACATGTAGAAGGTCGGCCTCATTAATGATTGTGGCTCTTCACAAATTAGAGTCTCCTAAAAAATCATCATTAATTGTAAATCGTGCCTCTTCAATAAATAATATTACAATTCAAATAGCCGTTTAGGCTATCATTTGAATTGCCTTCAAGGAGACATTCTGATCTGGAAGAAGTAGCCTGACGCTGCTAATAACATCAACAAGGTGAAACCAGGGTTTTGCTGCATATTTGATCATGGAGAACGTGTTTTCTCTCTGATTGTGCATCCCATAGGTGTGCAATATCACCCAAAGGTTGCAGTTATCAGGTGGCTTTGCTTCTGAAGTCACATTGTGCAAATTGTGAAGTTTATTTCAGGGTTTGAAGAGTAAATTGTTTGTGATCAGCATTACATCTGCTGAGAAAGGTTTTTATTGCTGATTCTAAGCTTGCTGGGCCGTACAAAGATCATTACCAGGCTGTACTAGTGTTCTTTTGCTGGGTTGTACAGCTTCTAAGGGGTGGCGTATGAACACTAGGCTGAAACGCCTAGACTTTGGGCTTCTGTAATGTCCCCTTTTTCGGCATGAACTTGTTTGATGGTGGTTAGCTTATTACTCAGACTCTCGTGGGCTAGCCGGATTTGGTTAGAGGGTCAGTGGTACTTTCTGGAGAGTTTGATCGTTCTTGTTTTCAGAGGCCAGTGATTGGATCACAGCAGGCGTTGGCATTTCAGGAGTCTACAGCTTCTGACGGCACAGGAATATTTGGAGTTTTGAGTGAGTTATGAATTTTTAAGTGATTTGAGTTAATTATTTAACTTAATGCCTTTTATTAAAGTCAAATCGACTTTATACATTTTTATATCACTTAAAATATTCTTAAAAGGTGATTTAATATTTTAATCACTTAAAATATTAAAGTGCGCTCAATTATTAAGTCAGGACTATTGAAAAGGACTTAATAATATATTAAAAGATTTAAATGATTGCAAAAGGGCGTATCTTCTTGGAAATGCGTGCCATTTTGGATATAAAGCAATTTTTGGCAATGAGAAACTCATCTTTTGACAATTTCAACTTTGCCTTGTGCTATTTCCTGTGCATTCTCCTGTGATCAGGGTTTGAACGATTCTTCCATTGAGGAACGATAACTCTTCAGTGTTGAGCGCTTTTGAGGCTGTGAGAGATCAACTGAATCAGTGCAGTTGAGAGCTTCATTCAGAGGTTCTACAGATTCAGACAGAGAACAAATATTGAGATTTTCATGTTGTTTGCAATAAGAGAGGGTTTCTTCCTGGTGGCGCATCCTTCTTCAGATTCAGAGGCTTCCAGCAGGGATACTTCCTATTCTTTCTTTGGCCGTACGGATTTCCTTGGGTTTTGTGCATTCTGGAAAGGCGTGTGAAGGAAATAAATGAAACGCCTTCTTCTTTGCTCCTTTTTGTGCTTCTACTTTGGCGTCTACCTCTACCAGGGCATTGTATCTCATTCTGGAGTGGGAGAAGTCAGATCTGGAGATTTGGCGTGCTTATCTGCTTGATTTCACCATTTCCGGCTGTCATACTGGCAATTTCTTTAATTAAATAATCTGGAGATATTCTGGTATGTGTATCATTTGCAATCTATTTGTCACAGTTAAATAATGCAATCTACACTTCCATTCTGAAGCAAATAGTGTAAATTTATGTTTTATGAGCATTTATGATGTGCGCCCCTTCTCTTCTGTCTATCAAAAATTCTCTAAAAAACTAAATAACACCTAAAGACTTAAGAAAATTGGGGTTTTGAGTTGAGAGCCAGCAGGGCTCATCACAGTGGTATCAGAGCTCTGATCCTGCCAGCTTGTGGGGTTAGAGAAATTTATGAAGTCTCACAAAGAGGGTTTTGGCAAGTTCTATTCCAGAGGGGGTCCTAGAAATCAGAGAGGTGATCAAAATCCTTTCCCACCATTTCCGTTTGAAGAACAGGAGGAGGAAATAGACTTGGATAATATGGCGAACAGGGCAGGAGAAAGTTCTCACAGGAATCCTTGGGATGATGAGGACAGAGAAGCTAAAGACGTGCTCAGAGGTATGGTTGCAGGCCAAGAACAGGTGGCGACTATTCTTCAACAACTCAGCACAAATGTCCAAAATTTGACAATTAATAGGGCTCATAATCTGGATCAAGATCGTGAAGGCAGTATTCACAGAGAGCCTCAGAGAGTCATAGCTCCAGCACGCACCTTTGAGAGAGCTACATGTCCTACTTTTACCAGAGATGATGCTGAGGAAGTGGACGAAGTTGAACAGGGTGGTGAGATAAATTTTGCAGATAACATTATGGCTATGCATGATGAGTGGGATGCATTGCCACCGAGGGTTAAGGAGCACCTTAACTTCGACAGATTCATGAGCCAGAAGAGAGAACACACCAAAAGCAGGAATGATAGGCGGCCTAGAAACAAGCAAAGTGATCTCAGACAGGCTACCAACAAACTAACCTTAGTTCACTATGATGGCAGTGGTAGAGTTACAGCACGTGCCTGGGTGAGTAAGTTGGATACATTCCTAACACTACGTCCTATGCCAGAGGAAGATGCTATACGATTTTCAGCTCTCCACCTTGATGGCGTAGCACATGACTGGTGGATTCATGGCATGGCTACACTACACCATGATAGGATTACCTTGTACCAGGAGTTTACTGATAGACTGGTAGAGAGGTTTGATAGACGTGATCCCGAGTTATTCTTCAGAGACCTTGCTCAGCTAAAGCAGTTGGGTAGTTTGGAGTCTTACATTGGTGAGTTCCAAAAGCTCTCGGTTATGGTTACCGGAATCTCAGAGAGGAGACTTGTCATTCTATTTGTAGAAGGTCTCCATGAGCCAATGAAAGGTTGGATCAAGGCATTCGATCCACCTACCTTGCACGAAGCTATGAGAAAAGCTCGTAGCATGGAACTTACAACTTCACGTGGTAAGTTTACTTCAAATGCAGAAGCATCTTCATCCTATAGTGATGGCAAATCAGAACCTAAGGAATCAGAAAAAGTTGATGAAAAGAAGAAGTTTGCAGCTCCTTTGGACCGAGAGACAATAAATGATTTGCGTAGGAGGAAGCTATGTTTCTATTGCAAAGCTCCTTATGACCATAACCACAATTGTCCTCTTAAGCCTAAGGGTACAAATAGACAAATGGAGTGGTTTTATGAGGGTGATGACATTGCTGATTTAACGGACCAGCAAGCTGGTTTTAAGGATGGGAGTATGCGATCTATCATTCTCATCAACGCAAAAGGTGAGAAGATAGAACCGAAGATTCTAAACGAGGAGCATGAGATGATTCAGGAGGATTATCATTTTGATTCTAGTCCCATGGGATCAGAGGGGTTTGATTGGGATCAGTACAGTTATGAGGCTCAGTTTGTACAAAATCCTCTTTATGAGGCGGATGCTACATCTTCTTGTGATAATCCGCTCTTTGAGGTGGATGTTGATTCTACTCTTGACCTTGATTTAGGGGTGAGCTTTGATCATAGTATCAGAGATTCCGTCAGTGCATCGGGATTTCAGACAGAGCTCGTTGAGGAGATTCCCAGTGTGTACTTGGTCAGGAGTCTACACAGTTTCACTTTCAGTCATCATGTACATGACCTGTCTCAGATGCACAATTCTGGAATGCACGTGTTAGACATGTTGGATGATAGCATATCTCGTGCAGTTTTAGGGAGCAGGTGTTGTCAGGGGTTTGACTTGTTTTCTTATGAGTTTCTCTCTCCTGTGACAGATGGTGTTGAGATTGACAGGGTACAGTATGATGATCCAGCTGATCAGATTTGGGAGTTACAGGAGACAGTTGATGACAGTAGGGACATTTCACGACACTATCCTTGGGATCCTGGTGGAGTGGTTGATTCTTTGCTGTTGAGATTGCTTGCGGACAAGCAATTTTCGGGAGGGCGGACTGTAATGTCCCCTTTTTCGGCATGAACTTGTTTGATGGTGGTTAGCTTATTACTCAGACTCTCGTGGGCTAGCCGGATTTGGTTAGAGGGTCAGTGGTACTTTCTGGAGAGTTTGATCGTTCTTGTTTTCAGAGGCCAGTGATTGGATCACAACAGGCGTTGGCATTTCAGGAGTCTACAGCTTCTGACGGCACAGGAATATTTGGAGTTTTGAGCGAGTTATGGATTTTTAAGTGATTTGAGTTAATTATTTAACTTAATGCCTTTTATTAAAGTCAAATCGACTTTATACATTTTTATATCACTTAAAATATTCTTAAAAGGTGATTTAATATTTTAATCACTTAAAATATTAAAGTGCGCTCAATTATTAAGTCAAGACTATTGAAAAGGACTTAATAATATATTAAAAGATTTAAATGATTGCAAAAGGGCGTATCTTCTTGGAAATGCATGCCATTTTGGATATAAAGCAATTTTTGGCAATGAGAAACTCATCTTTTGACAATTTCAACTTTGCCTTGTGCTATTTCCTGTGCATTCTCCTGTGATCAGGGTTTGAACGATTCTTCCATTGAGGAATGATAACTCTTCAGTGTTGAGCGCTTTTGAGGCTGTGAGAGATCAACTGAATCAGTGCAGTTGAGAGCTTCATTCAGAGGTTCTACAGATTCAGACAGAGAACAGATATTGAGATTTTCATGTTGTTTGCAATAAGAGAGGGTTTCTTCCTGGTGGCGCATCCTTCTTCAGATTCAGAGGCTTCCAGCAGGGATACTTCCTATTCCTTCTTTGGCCGTACGGATTTTCTTGGGTTTTGTGCATTCTGGAAAGGCGTGTGAAGGAAATAAATGAAACGCCTTCTTCTTTGCTCCTTTTTGTGCTTCTACTTTGGCGTCTACCTCTACCAGGGCATTGTATCTCATTTTGGAGTGGGAGAAGTCAGATCTGGAGATTTGGCGTTCTTATCTGCTTGATTTCACCATTTCCGGCTGTCATACTGGCAATTTCTTTAATTAAATAATCTGGAGATATTCTGGTATGTGTATCATTTGCAATCTATTTGTCACAGTTAAATAATGCAATCTACACTTCCATTCTGAAGCAAATAGTGTAAATTTATGTTTTATGAGCATTTATGATGTGCGCCCCTTCTCTTCTGTCTATCAAAAATTCTCTAAAAAACTAAATAACACCTAAAGACTTAAGAAAATTGGGGTTTTGAGTTGAGAGCCAGCAGGGCTCATCACAGCTTCATTCCTCCTTCATTAAGGGCGACCAGGTCATAGCATTAAGTTTGATGCATTATTATTGTGGAGAACTCAATATTTCAAGCTAGGCGTCCATCTATGAGGGTTTACCAGCTGCTGTTTCAGATTTCCAGATTTGCATTTCATGTTGCTATGGCTATCCGGGTATGAGATTATTGTAAAAGCCTTCGATAATAAATCTGATTTGAAATCTGTAAGTGTTTGCTTCAGCATTTTGCCTTTTGCATCTATTTGTATGTATATCTATATATCTTTCTTGCATTTCCTGGCATTATTCCGCAAAAACACAAAAAAGCAAAAAACAAACAAAACCAAAAAAATCAGTCAAGGAAGTTTCAGTTAGCAAGCATTTCAGAACGGGGTGGGATACTTCATTAACCAAGTCTTAATGTGAAAGGTTGTTTCAAATCATGAAGGTCACTTACATGCAAGTTTCTATTTTTAGCATTGGTTGCATTGGGCAATTGTCATCTCCAATTGTGGCTATTTCTAGGTGATGGATATGAGCCTATTTTATGCTTTTATACTAGTTTGCTTAAATTTTTTTTTTCTTTTCTTTCCCTACAGCTAAGGATATAGGGTTGCTTTAAAGCAAGTCTTTTTGGGATATTTAATTGTTATTTCTTAAATCCCTAAAAAGTTCATTATTGTATCCTACAAATAAGTGCTTTGAGCATGCTTACCTTCTACATAGACTAGAGAAATGACAATGTTTACCCATACTATAGGAAGTGGGTGTTAGCTTCCCCACTCTTCACCGCTACCCTTATGGTGTTTGCTGGGGTAGACATCAATGAAGGAGAAAAATGTCCCAATAAATGATGAGTTAGTCTTGTTCATGAAGTGCATAGTGTTCCTAGAGCCAAGGGGGATGAAGTGGTTTTGAGAAAGATCAACTTAATGATAGTTGAAGTCAGGCTTATGCTGCAAAGATTATTCAAACATTTAATTTGAGTCATTGTGCTCTTGTGTAAGATTTTGATAAGTAAATTATGATAGAGGTTGGTGTTGATTTTTGTATTGGCACTCGTCTTTTGTAATGTCCCCATTTTGCGAGCATCAGAGTTTGTAAGGATTAGCCTATCATTTGACCCTCGTAGGCTGACAAATGTGATGAGAGGGTCTTCCTTGGCAGTTATCCAGAGTTTCAGGACCTTACTCCTCCAATTGATTCAGGTTTGGACCTTTGCAGGGACTCACAGAGTGATATTCAGACACTTACTATTTATAGTAAGTCAGGCCGAAAGGGGTTACTATTTTTGGCAGGGCACCTGGCTTAGCTAGTCTTCTCAATTTCGACCCAGTTTGACAGTTTGTTGAGCAAACGAAGAATTACGGAGCATTTAATAATAATTAAATGATTATTATTATGACTTTATATTATAAAGTCACTTTAAGTGAAATATTAAAATATTAATTCTTAATGGCAAATTATAAAGTATTTAATACTTTATATTAAAGGAGCATTATTATTATTAAATGAGTATTTGTTACTCATTTAATATGGACGCCATTTATTAATAATTTGCCTAAGTCTCTAAAAGGGCGAATTATTATATTATTAAATGCAATTAAGTTGATTTTTTGAAAAGGGTCAAACTTTTGAGGAAAAAGATATATATTTCTCTTCAAAACAAATCGAACTCATTATTGATGATTATTTGAATTTGTCTTTTCTCTTGAGAACTTCTGGAGTTGGAGAAACAAGGGTTTCTGCAGATTTTAGTCATTCCAGGCTTTGGAGAACGATACCTCTTCTTAGTCTAGCTTTCTGAAGTTGTGAAAGATCAGCTTAAGATTGCTCATCTAGTTGGCTTCATACAAAAGTCGAATTTGTGCTTATTGGAGGAGAATCGTCAAGGGTTTGAAGAGCAGATTTTAGTTTGTTGAAATAACCACCATTGGAGAAGGAAAATCAGAAGTAATTGATCTGCTGCTACAGTGACGCGTGAACAGTACCCATGCTACAGTAAAAACGCTACAGTGATTCGCTACAGTGATGTGCTTGGTTGGTGTTGCTTCATCGACATTTTGAGAGGGTTTCTCTTGCTATGATCATTTCCAGAATTTGCCAGTATGCTGATATGAAGTCTGCTGTAGCTGATCAGAGGGTTTCAAGGCATGTTTACCTGTGAGTTTATAAATTGTAACTCCTAGATTTTCTGGGTATTGTTGTTTTCGATAATAGGGGTTATTTTATGAACTGGGTTGTCAATACATTATGAAAATAATGAGTATTTAAGCTGGTATAAAAATCTGGAATTTTCAGCTGTGTATTTCCAATGCAATTTCAGTTTTGAGTAAAAAAATTATTATTGCAACATCTCCTATTTTGCGGCATTATATTGTTGTATCAAACCATTGGCAATATATGATCAAAACACAAAGAAAAGCACAAACCCATCAAACACAAGACAAAAAACTTTATTATTCAGCATAGTTGGGGTTGAGAGACACCTGGTCTCTTACAGCAAGTTAGTTACCGTTGCACCAAAAGCCCGGACTGGTAGTGAACGGCACCCCTCTTAGTGTTAAGGGGGCATCCCCAGGATAGGTACTCCCGCCGAAGACCCCGGACACGTGGCTGGGCAAATCGCTCGGACAGACCTACGTCACCTTCCGATAGGGGCCTGCAACGGGACATCACAGCCCACCACGCTCCGCGAGTCTCGACCTTGAGACCTCCAGCTCTGATACCAAGTTAGTTACCGTTGCACCAAAAGCCCGGACTGGTAGTGAACGACACCCCTCTTAGTGTTAAGGGGGCATCCCCAGGATAGGTACTCCCGCCGAAGACCCCGGACACGTGGCTGGGCAAACCGCTCGGACAGACCTACGTCACCTTCCGATAGGGGCCTGCAACGGGACATCACATCTTTCATCTTGGCAAGTAACATCGTGTAATTCTAAGTTATTTACTTTCCTTAAATCTAACATTGCGGTTATGTCCAGTAAATTAGTTTTGTTCAAACCTATTGTGTTGATGTGAATTTCCAATCTTTGTTTTAAAAATAGTAAGCGTTTGTCTTTCTTATTGTTTTGTTGCAAATATTAAATACTAAAGGCCTCATGGTGAGATAAGTACCTTCAGGTCTTATGCTCAACCTCTAAGATTAGATCATAGGGAGCTTCCCTTGCTAATTTGAAGAGAGGTTTTACCTCATGTGCTGTTCCTTTTTTGTGTTTGTTTAGCAAGAGACAAATTAAAATGCTAATAGAACATACCCTCCTTGTTGAGAAGAATGGTCAAAGAAAGGCAAAGATAAAGGATAGAGTTTAGAGGTTTGTAACTATTGTAAAAAAACAATACATACCCTGAAATTGGAGGGTTGGAGCAGTAGATATGCTCAAAGGGAAGGAGAAGAAGATTGGTAAAGGTAAAGACAAGATAAAGAACGAAAAAAGGTTGTACAATAGAGATGTCACTCTAGGATTATAGAATAAAGGTGGCAATGGTGAAGAAAGATCATTTTAATAGGTCATAAGTTCCAAAAGGATTCTACATGTATAGGGGTGTGCCAAATTTGATGGGGCATTAATAGGATGTCTAGGGGAGTCAGTTGGGTAGGATAGGGGATAAGAGGAAGTCCTGGCAATGACATGCTTGAATGGGGTTTCAATTGTTGGTAAGGAATTCCATATCTGAAAGTGTATAGTGAATATTGAAGACTTAAAAAATTGAATAAAGTGTGGACCCAAAAATTGGTCCAAGTTTTTGTGATGCACATGTTTTTCTTTTAGGGAGTGTTAGGAAGATAACAAGGAAGCTATGCTCCATGGTGTTTCTGGGACTGGGACAGCAGGGGATGCATTTCAGGGATGGCAGTCCGAGGGCCATTTTTTAGGGAGGGCAATATATTACAAGTTAATGGACAACAGTATAACAGCAGCAATATAACATGACACTATTAAAATGATGTTGGATGATTTCTGCAAAAGCTTGCATGCCAACCACATTCCAAAAAGAAATTATTTCAGTACTTCTCACACAATAGCACTGTATACCAGACCATGGCAAATACACCTTTAATCTCTTTTGCAACTGACAATAATAACCTACTTTAATACCATTTTGAAAACTTTGAAGTTTGAGACTTTTTTGAACAATGAAACTAGAAATCCAAATTATCACTGTTAGTGTTAACTGTTATATAACTTATATCATTAGCTATGAATCTGAATCATAATATATTTATTGCTGTCATACTATTGTTGCTGCTGTCATGATAAATTATATTGCTGTTATACTGCTATCTTGATATATTTATTGCAGCTGTTATAATGCTGTCATGATATATTTAACAGTCTTTTCTTAATGTTATGAACACTTTTTTTTTAAACATTATAAAAATTTGCCTTGCTGCCAGGGACATCTGGCTGTTCTTGGGATGGTTGGGGGATGTATCAGATGTCCCTGACTGTCTCAGAGAAGGCCAAACATTCTCACAGCGTTTCCTATTTCTGCAACATGTTTTGTATATGTTTCAAAGATTTGAAGATTTTGGGGACAGCCAGGGAATGTCCCCTGCTGCCCCCCATACCCAAAATTCCATTGGGAATGGGGATTGGGGTTTGAGGGCTGGGGATGCGTCTCTGTGGATCACATCAAGGAAGGTTATTAGATTAGATAACATGACCTTAAGTATTATGTTAGCAGTTAGGTTCTAGTGGTTATTTGAACCACCCAATAGACCAATAAGAAACAAAGATTTACCATGGATTAATTGGACACAATTTTTTAATTTTTAATTTATAATTCATTTCCTTATAGTTTCATGTAGTTTTTGGGATATTGATGGCATGCTACCTCAAAACAACTAATTAGATTGAGAATAGATATCTTATATTATATATATCTCTCAAAATCTCTTGAGATATACTTTATTGTAAATTCCCTATCATTTTGTGTGTGTCGATGGACTGACAAGTTTTTTTTTTAGTTCCAGTATTCCTATTTGATAATAACTTTCATGATTTCAGGCAGTATTTTAGTTTTTAATTTTATTCAAACAATTGTTTATAGATGCTTGGTCCATTGGCTTCTTCAAGAGAAAGTTGGCATGGCAAGTAATTAACTAGGTTGCTGGTTCTATTGTTGTCAGAGTTTTGTAAACTGATTATGTTTGTAATTCAGATAAGCTGCAAAACTATAAATGATTGCTTTTTAGGACATCATATTTCCATAATTGTAATATTTGGGGTTTTTTAATTGTTAATTATTGCTTATGAAATTATAACCAGGGTGTAGACATGTTTGGAGAACGTGTAGGGTTTCTGAAGTTCAAGGCTGAGGTTGTGGATAAAGAAACAGGATCAAAGGTATTTTTAAGGTTTTTTTAGGCATGTGTTTAGCAATCTTATTTTTTCCTAAACAGATACTGAAATAAAGGCAAAAACCATTTGTTCCTGTTTCATTTGTTCTTATTATTAATAATCAAGATTCACTAGAAACTCTAGTAGATAATCTAGTTGATGGTCATAACAATGATATTTATAAATATTGTTCGTTGGCTAAAATTGCTATTTATTTGCAGAATGCTCCTTTTTATATATTTGAATAAATTTGGTGTGTAAAAGTATGTACACCATCTTATCAATATATACAGTTAATAACTGTGTTCCACGGCGTTTCGGGGACGGGGACGGGGATGGGGGGACGGCAGGGGACGAGTTTCGGGGACGGCAGTCCGAGGGCAGATTTTTGGGGACGGCGGAGGGACGGCGATATAGAAATTTTTCAAAATATATATATATATACACAATTACATATATATATGAATTTTTTAAAATATATTATATATAGAGAGAGAAAGAGAGCAGTTTGAAATATCAAATATGTGCAACAATTTCAATTTGACAATGCGTGCATAGATAAAGAGTATAACAACAGTATAACAGCAATATAGCAACAGTATAACAACAATATAAACATAAAGGTAAACACTAATAGCAATGCCAATAACTTAACAATTAAATATAAAAGCATTTTGTTCAAGTTTTAACACTAAAGTTAAATAACTCAAAGATCAACGTCTCAAACTTTAAAGTTTAAATACAACAATCTGTCAATCTATGACACTATGCCTCATTAGGGCTATCAATATCAAAAGCACTATCTGTGTCACTGTCACTCTCTGCCTGAAGTGGATCATCCAAAGGAAGGCCAACCATTCCCAGTTGCACCTCCTCCTCATCAATCTGCCTAACGTCTTCAGGATCAACATCCCAACGTGCTGCTGGAGTCTGCCGATACTCAGTAGACTGTCGATCTTGAAGTCTCAAGGCACTATGAACTGCAACTAGTTTTTCTGCTCGTTTTGATGTAAGCCTATTCCTCTTAATTGAGTGGATGAAGCCATAGGTGGACCAGTTCCTCTCTGCAGCAGAGGAACTAGCAATCTGTGAGAGTAAACGAATAGCAAGTAGCTTCAACTCTGGTGTGTCCTTCCCATGAAACTTCCACCATCCAATGGGGTTTTTTTGTGCAATAGTGGCTCTATCTGTCCTGGCCTCTGCTTTGCTGAATGTAGGTCCCTGAAGATCGGAAAATTGAAGCCACTGCTCTCGAAGTATGGTTGCCTCCTCAGTGCTATACATTTTACGAAGGGCTGCCATAAGCCCCTCCATTACCTCATCATCCTCAGAAGGAAGTATTCGACCAGGTCTAGGTGCATACCATTTTGGATTAAGAGCATAGGCAGCCATATGAAGAGGGGTGTTCATTGTATTCCACCTCTTTGTGACAATAGGCCTAATTTGCTCTTCATAGAATTGCAATCCAGGATCCTTGTCACGAATTGCTTTCTTCATTTCATCAAGCATGCTATCAAAAGTCTCATAAATCTCTCCAAGGCTAGGAGAGTCTGTATCCGCATACCTGATTACCCTCACAACAGGTGATATGATATTGCAAATATATCTGCAAGCAACGTTATGACATGAACACTATTAGCACTAATAATGAAAATAAAATTTCTAAAATAAAATATTAAAAACTAAAAAATAAAAAGTAAACCAAAGTAGTAAGTACATACTCAAACAATTTTTCTTACCTGATATTGGACCACCAACTGTCATTAAGCACCCTTTCTCTCACCACCTTCCCTTCTTCTGTCTTTGATTGCGCCCACTTTTTCCACTCTCCACAAACCACCATGGATTGTAGAGCATCTTGCACCTCCAACATCCTCTCCAACAATATAAAATAGCTAGCATATCTCGTCTCAACTGGTTTGAGGAATTCTTTCTTTGAATAAGACCGAAATAGTGCAAGTGAAGTTTGATGATTACATACAAACATTTGTATGTTTCTAGCTTCAGCCACTGCTACTTTCACCCAATCTATTTTTCCAATGTCTTTCAAAGCATTATTCAAGGCATGTACGCAACATGGAGTCCAAAAAATATGTTTATAAGTACTCTCAATCATCAAACCAGCTAGCTTGCAAACACGGGCTGAATCTGTCACAACTTGCACAACATTAGAAGATCCAACCTCCTCTATGGCCTCCTTCAAAATGGCAAACTGGAAATCAGCATCCTTACGTTTTCCAGAACAATCAATAGCTCTAAGAAAGTATGAACCAGCAGGGCATGTAACAATAATATTAATGAGAGGCCGATGCCGAATATCAGTCCACCCATCCATGACAATGGAACAGCCAGTCCTAATCCATGTTTGTCTCATCTCCTCCATCAACATGTTCACCTTTGAATATTGTTTGTCAAGGAGGGAGGTACGCAATCTATGTTCTCCAAGGGGGGCATAAGAGGGTCCAATTGCTTGTGCATCTCTCAACATAGCTTTGAAATAAGGTGACCTTGCCAAATGAAATGGAACAACATGGGCATAAAAAAATTTGGCCACTGAATCATCGGCTTGCTCACGTTTTTGCATATTCATTAACCCCATCACTGTATTTTTTTCACTTGCCTTCCTCTTCCCTTTATCACAACTCTCTCCAACTGATACATTGGAATAGTCACGCAAATCACTAGATGCATGTTTCTTACTATGAGTAGTACCCATGATTTTGTCCACACCCACTCCAACCAATTTTGCCATCAAAACCTGCTGCTCCAATGTTATATCTTCACAAACTCGAACCCCATGTCCACTCTCACCCAATAGATGGGTTCTAACTCTAGTATAGCTCCCTTTATAATCAGTTTTACAAATATGACAAAGCCAATGCCTGCTGCCCCCCGATGTTTTACCCGTAGTTAAATTGGTGGCAAATTGAAGCAATGGTTTTTTGGGGTTGAAAGGGCCTTTTGCAAATTTTTGAAGATCAGGTTCGGGGCATTTAAAACGGTCTTGAGTACTTCCAATAGAAGCTGAGTTTGTATTTTCAGATTGAGAAGGGTTTGTTTGAATTTCTTCAACTTCATTTTCACTGTCCTCATTCATACTGTCATCACTGCTGTTGTCCATTTTGTAGGGGTTTTAAAATCTGAAAGTTGTAAAAAAATGTAACACATTTAAAAAAAAATTTAAAACAAAAACTTAAGACTTAAGAGTTAAGTCTTCAAAATTCAAAATAAAATAATTTTTTTAAAAGGCTAAAAATAAAACTACAAACATAACAATGAAATAGTAAAATACCTGTGCACACAGTTGCAGGAGCAACAAAATGGAAAAAAACGTCTTAACAGGCCCAAAATTTATGCAACCTGCGCGCACTTGTGAGTCTAAAACGTCGGCTCTTGTGCTGCGTATTTTTCCTTCACCTATCGCAGCATTCTATGCTGTAGTATTCTTCTCCTGTCGGCAGTGTTTCCTTCCTCTGTTGGCATATTTCCTTTACCCTAGCAAAGTTAAAAAACTTTGTATAAAAGTTTAAAATTAAAACTTAGAGATTTCGATTTTATTATTTTTATTTTTATTTTCTTTACCCTAGCCGTGCCGTGTCATGCAAAGTTAAAAAACTTTGTATAAAAGTTTAAAATTAAAACTTAAAAGATTTCGATTTTATTATTTTTATTTTTATTTTATTATTTTAAAAATAATAGTTTGTTTAAAAATCAATTTTATTATTCGTAATTTTTTATTTAATTTTACAATAATATTAAAATTTTAAATAGTTATGCTTATTTTAATTTAATTTTATTATTTTATTATTTTAAATTTAAACTAAATAATAGTTTGTTTAAAAATTAATTTTATTACTGTAATTTTTTAAATTTAATTTTATTATTTTATTATTTTAAAAATAATAGTTTGTTTAAAAATCAATTTTATTATTCGTAATTTTTTATTTAATTTTACAATAATATTAAAATTTTAAATAGTTATGCTTATTTTAATTTAATTTTATTATTTTATTATTTTAAATTTAAACTAAATAATAGTTTGTTTAAAAATTAATTTTATTACTCGTAATTTTTTTTAATTTGACAATAAATTATAATATTAAATAGTTATTCTTAAAAATTAAATGTTTTATCAAATTTTTATTTAATGAAATATAATAATATTTAATATTTATTATTTATTAATTATCACGCAATTTTATTTTATTTCATAATATAATTAACTTACAAGTTACAAGCAATTAAAAATTAATTTTTTTATCAAATATGATGAAATATTTAATATTATTAAGCAATTTTTATTTAATTTGTCAAAAATTAAAAGGTTTTTCTACTTTGACAAAAGGGGGACTCCTGGGCATCCCCGATACAGTTGGGGGACTTCTAGCCGTCCCCTAGCCGTTTCGGGGACGCCTAGGCGTCCCCTTTTATTTTCTAGCCGTCCCCCAGTTTTCAAAAATCAGGGGGGACGCCTAGGGGATGTCCCCTGCCGTCCCCCCGTCCCCGAAACGCCACAGGGGACGGGGACGTAGGGTTTGGGTGGGGGGACGCGTCCCCGTGTAACACAGGTTAATAACCATGAAAGACTTTGTTTTCCATTTACAAACTTGTCTAGTTTATTTTCGGCATTCTAGTGCCTATGAGTGACTCATCTTTTTTTTTTTTTCTTTTCAATTCACCATGTCGGTCAGGAATCGGGATTAATTTGGGACATCCCTCATCCTCATGATCCTTTGGACCACATTATTGGACAATTTTTTGTGCTTGTCTTTGTGGATAGTCTCTAGCAAAGTGTCCCTATTTGTCCAGTTGTCAACATTTTACCATTGGGTGTCCCTTCTAATCATGGTTAGTTTTATATATTTGAATGAATTTGTTAGTGAGCAAAAGTTTGATGAGCTCCATATTACCAATATATACAGTTAATAACCATGAAAACTTTGTTTTCTATGTACAATTTTTTCTAATTCACTTTTAGCATTCTAGTGTTTGCAAAGTACTCTTCATTGTCTTTAATTCAACCATGTTGGCTGTGATGAATTTGGGATATTCCTCATCCTCATGATTTTTGGACAACATTGAGTGCACAGTTTTTGTACTTGTCTTTATGGACAGTATCTGGCAAAGTATCCCCATTTGTTCAATTGTTGACATTGTATCATAGGACACCCTTTTTGTTTCTTTCTACGAGAAAACAAGTGCACTTATTGCTATTATTACAACTATTTCTCATGCTTTATTCTCTTTGATTCTTGTATCCTTCACCTGCTCGTATCAATTGTGTCCATAATGCTTATATCTCTTCCTTTGGTTTGATCTTCAAATTCAATGGCTATTCCTTAGTGTCTCAAGTTTTTGCATTGCAAATGGTTAAAATTCATAGGATATTCCTCTTCTGCATCTCCCATTTAATAATTTAGATGCACCCACTTTAAGCTGTCTACTTTTTACTTCTCTTCCTTAATGACTTTGTTGAATATCTCTGTGATCATTGTTTGGGGTATGATGCATCTTCATTGTCATCCAATAAATTTTATTTTGTCACAGTTATCATGTGTCTCGAGTCTTGCCTATTTAATGCTGACACTATTGGTAAACTTTCTTCAAAAGAACTTTTGAGACCATTTATAATGTATTGTTTTTTAAGGTCATTACCAATATAAGTTGTCTCAAACATTTGTGTTATTATCTTTTACGTGTTCACCTTTTTCATGCTTTAGGCTATTTGTATTCCATATTTTAAATTCTTATTTAATTTGTTCTTAATTATCATCTGTGATTTCTTTTTCTTAGTGTCTAGCTGATCATACCATTTTATGGCATATCTTGCTTGATGCCCAGGAATATCTCCACTTGCACTTTGTCATCCATGTTATCACTTCCCTTCCAATAATATTCCCAGTTCAGGCCATGCATTGCAAGGTTTCAATCTTTTCACCATTAAGCTTGACTAGTTTTCTTTTTCTGTGGTTGTCATTGACATTCAAGGTACATTCCTTTTCTTGAGACATCTCCTTGTCCTTGCCATCTTGATTTGTCTTTGGACTATTGGAGAATATCACTATACTGTGATGAAGTTATGTTCACAAAAATATCATAAATTGTAATCTATTTGATGTTTATATCATGTGGTTGAATCTTTCTCCATAATTTTACAGATTTCCTTCTTCTCATTCACTATCACCTATTCCTTACTTTTTCATCTAAGGAGTAGGTTCTTGAGTCCATTCCTCTGATGCATTATTGAGGAATATGAACATAAACTTATCTACTAGACTCATCTTTTACAATGTAGGGTTCAGCAATGTAAAGCTACTTTGGGGCCACCATGTTCTAACAACAAAAGTAATTAAAACAGCTGTCTACTACATGCCAACCATGATGAGCAGAAATATCAGACATGAATATATAGTTGCTGGCAACAATTGGGAAATAAAATGCAATGTCAATATATACAAGCTGAAGTGCACTACAAAGAGTAGCTTCATTGAAACCCCTTGGAGGAGAGTCGGAGACCCTCCAAAATCATGATGGTTTCTATTAATTAAGTATTTTAATAAGTTGTTTACTGTTTAGCCAAGTGCCCAAACTCTCTCACAATCAAAATGTTGTCAATGATAGTGTCTTCCTGAGCACTCATTTGAAATTCCTCTTGCTTAAACATGTCTTGATAACACAAAGGCTTGAGATGCCTTTTAGATTTTTTTGGCCAGTGGAGTGCCTATGGGATCATAGGAAGAGCCCATGTCCCAGCCTTGGCCAAAGCTGCAATCTTCTATTTATCTGGTGGGATTCATTAATCTTACTTAAGAGTAGATTGTAACTGTGAAAAGGAATCAACTTGGTATAGAGCTATTTTTATTTTGGTGTCCATAGGATTTTGAACTTCCTATCAATTGTGTCTACGCTAAGACTCATCTCAAAGCCTGAATATCGTTGCAGTAGTCATATCTAGTTCACTCTAGGTATTATTTCTCTTGCTCGAACATAGGAAGCATTCTAATTGTGTGATTCTTCTAATGCTAAGCTTCTGGTTGTAGTCTGAATTTGAGGTACACATTACTCATTTTTTCCTTATCTCAGCTTCCAGGCATTGTGTTTGCTCGAGGTGGGGCAGTTGCTGTCTTGATGCTCTTGGATTGTGGCAGGGAGTCTTTTGTAGTGCTCACAGAGCAGGTCCATATCTCTTCTAGTTCAAAAAAGAATTTGTTATTGCTACTTTCTTAATTCAATCTGGAAAATCAAGTCAGTATTCTCCAAAAGTTGTGATGACTTTATTGAGAAGAAATTAATAAGATGAATTTGTGTTGTTTACAAGAGAAACTTTCTGTGCAGGCTAGAGTTCCTGTTGGAAAAACAATTCTTGAGCTGCCAGCTGGTATGCTGGATGATGATAAAGGAGACTTTGTGGGCACTGCTGCTCGTGAGGTAAAATCACTTGCATTGATGACTCAATCATCTCTAAATCATAAGAAACAAATTTACATATAGCTGATAGCAACTCATGGAATATTCCTTAAAAATTTGGATTGTTGTAATGTATCTCAGATATAGTGGGATATGTACTTACAGGCTTCTCAGTGCGTTGATGGAGATTAGCTTATGCATGCTATCTTATTTTTATGTTTTATTAAGAGATTACACCATCTGATAACAATTATATTGGTTACATCAATCTAGGGGGCACTCTTAACTTATTATCACAAATGGATGAATATTTTATTTTCATATAGAAATGAAAAAGGCTTGAAAGGAAAAGATTCTGATGTGTTTATGTTTTTCTCTTGTTTAGGAAGAATGTCTTTTGTATACATATGATAAGTTTGTCCTTCATGCTTGGATGATTCCTTTTTCTCTCAGATACTATGATTGGTTATTTCTTCAGCATTATTAGGCTCCACACTGTACAGAATTGTTGTCCGTAGGTGGATTGAACTTGTGTATCTTCACTTTGACATTTTTTCGCATTATGTTCCTGACCATCTGAAACTGATAAATCAGTTGATATTTGAATTTCTGAAAAAGATGTACTATTTAACAAAGAAAGACGAACTATACTGAAATACTTCACAAATGAGCCTCTGTTGATATTGAAATAATGTCTTCAGACAAAGCATACGATTAAAAAAAGAATTACTTTGAGAATATTGAATGAGAGATAAGTACTATGATACATTAAGAGCAGTGTAAATACTGCACTTCAATGACATATCATTTCAAGGAATACCTATATAAAAGTTCCTAAAGACATATCCTACTCTAGGGCTTAGAGACCTTTCTATTATAATCATTTCCTTTTTTTCCCATGTTAGGAATAATTTTACATGTTAGCCTTTATTCTCATAAATATTTATTTAAAACCTCTTTGTTCTCTTGCTCTGATGCTGCAAGACCACCTTCAATGATTCCAAACCCTTTTGCTATCCCTTCTAGGACAAAGTTGAACCTCAAAAATCCTTTTCATTCATTGATGGGCATGAATTTTTGGCATTTCTTACTATCTTTAAATTAATAAAATAGTCCTTAGACATCAGAACAGGTCCCTCTCGAATTGTTTTTACCCAAAGCAATTGGAATGCTGGAGCTGTAGTGTTTTCTGGGCCTTCCCATTTAGTATCCTTCAAAGGCAAGTCCTTTGACTAGATCAAGATACGTTGGTGATGCATTATGGCTCAATTTCTTCTTGTAGGTTGCAAAATTGTGTTTTGGAACCATCATAGCATGGCCTTCATCTATATGACACAATATTTGAAATTTAAACATCTTGTCCAACAATGTTTTTTAAGAATGAGTCATGAAGGTATTATGCACTCAGGTTTTTTCCTTTAGCTCAATAATGCTACCGATCTCTCTCTTGCTGTAATTTTCTGAATCTCATAGTATCCAGGCCCAAGTTTTTATGCCACTTGATAGATATTTTCTTATAAGGCTGTAATTTAAATGAATATCCTGATTACATTTTTCCAATTCCTGCTCACCATGGTGTTTGTTCCTATTGGTATTTCATGTTCTCTTTTGCAGTTCAAATATATGTGAAGTAGTTCAATAAATCTTGTCTCTAGTCAAGTAAAACACAAAAGTTGGCACTTGGGTGTTTTTAACTGTCTACTTAAT
Organism: Sequoia sempervirens; assembly: GCA_007258455.2. Taxonomy (NCBI): domain Eukaryota; kingdom Viridiplantae; phylum Streptophyta; class Pinopsida; order Cupressales; family Cupressaceae; genus Sequoia; species Sequoia sempervirens. The sequence goes on along the minus strand of VDFB02270651.1, from coordinate 15,562,579 downwards.
CAACAACGGATCATCATAGTTGTGAAGGGCCATAAATGGTAATCTTCTATTAATATGGAGCTTCTACAAATTGTAAGCACTTTGCACAGGAAGTTTGTGTGGTTTCTAATATGTTTGCACTTGCTTTTGAAGTGAAAAGAGTGCAAGCGAATTTAATTAGCTTCTTTCATAAGTTGAATTTTTGAGATTTAGTATAATAATGTTCTTCATAAATCCAGACAACCTACAGATGTGCTACATAGATGGTTAATATATTTGTGAAGCATCGTTGGTGGCATCCAAGGAAAAAAGTTAACATACTTAAGCCAATCAATCCATCATGATAGGAAAACTTCCATGCTAATGGATTCCCATTTTTATGAAAAATGGACAAGTGGTGAAGTAGTCTTGGAGTCTAGATCTTTTTTCTTTGAATTTTAGATAAAGAAAGAAAGTTTTCTATCTGCTTTAAGAGACCCAAATAAAATATATTCCTAAAGTAAAAAGTTTTAAAGAAATCAGAGGCAGGCAAAGAATGTCATTCTGCTAAGACCTATTTGAATTTATGATAAGGTGCAATGTATATGCAGTTCTTGTAAATGATTTGATCATCACATAATCTATACCTGCTGATCTCTTATCTAGTCCTGTTCATAGTAACAAAGTTCTCATCATTGATATATTTAATAGTATCTCTGCTTTTCATATTTGTTCAAACATTCATATTGCTTAGCATTTTTGAAGTATGAGTGTCCTTTGCTAGATTTTGAAACCTCCTTATTGGGTCTCTTTGAGCTATTTTTGATTGTGGTTTAGTATTTGGTTATGTGTAACTTGCACTTAGTGTATTGTGGTTAGGACTTTAATGTGTTGGCCCACCTTAATGTAACTTTTCAGTACGTGAATGAATAGAGGCCAATGCCTTCCTCCTTATCATCCATTTGGATCTATATTGAATCCATTTTTGGTATCCATTCGTTCATATTCTATATTGTGATATCCTTTTGGTGTTCCTTAACATGACCATATATCATTGTTCTCTCTTTTGTTTGTGGAGTTTATTATTGTTTGGTTATTGACTCTGTTACCAGGTTCTTCATTTTAGCCCCCCGAACCAGCCAAAATACGTGTGGGTTTTGGTTTGGGTTTGGTTCTTCTCTGGGTTCTCTGGGGTCTGGATTTTTCACAGAAGGACCCACAGAGAACCCGGGTGGAAAATGGAGAACCCTGGCTGAACCCGGGCAGAACCCAGAAGGACCCGGGCGAACCCACGTCATCTAGCCTAGAAAAAGGAAAAAAATCAACTTAAAAACAAAAAATAAAACCCTAAAAAGTGCCTAGATTGCCTTATATTGACTTGGCCAACCAAATGAGGCTCATTTTGCGAACTCAAAAGAGGAAAAACACCATTTTTTTGCCTCCAAGCTAAAATAGTTGATTTTTGTAGGTTTTCTCTTTTTTTTCGAAGGTGAGATCGTGAGAGCTATGAAGGAGTTCAACTGATAGAAACAAGAGAGTAATAGGTGCACTAAGAAGATCAAGCAATCAAAGCTGAGTGAATCTATCTTCTTTTTTTCAGTTTTCAATAATTTTTTTGAAGATTTTTCAAGTTTTTTTTTTGTTTTTCTAGTAAGGTTTGAAATTTTTTAAGAACATTTTATGCAAAATAAGGGGTTATAATGCCCTTTTTTTCTAAAAATTTTTACTTGTTTTTATTTATTTTAGGTTCATAACTTCATACAAAATGGCCGATAGTTCTACTTCAGCTGGAATAGGTGCAGAGAGTCAATTTAAATATGATCCAGGCTCACCTCTTTGGTGACATATGACAATGATTCAACAACTTCCCGATGGTGGGAGTTATGTTTGGCGTTGCAGCCAATGTGGAACTACATATAGGAGCTCGTACTTTCGAGTGAAAGCCCATTTATGTGCTATTGGTAATCAAGGAATAAAACCTTGCCTTGGGCCAACTAAAAAAGGGTTGACAAAGGATCAAATAATGGGTTATATTAAAGAACAAGAGGATGCTGACAAGGCACTCAAAACACCAAAGGCTACAGACCATCCTCTTATGAAGAAAGGTAAAAATAAAAGTAAAAGCTCGCAAAGACTTAGTGGCTTATCAGAACCGGCTGGCCCACATCCTGTCATGGAAATGGCACAATCTTCTGAAGGAGAAAATATGTCGGTGACACGAAAAAGAGGCCCATTGGATAGAGCCTTCAAAAATGAAGCAAGGAAGTTGGCAGATGAGAGCATTGCACGTTGCATTTATGGCAATGGGCTTCCTTTCAACCTTGTTAGATCACCTTATTGGCGGGAAATGGTGAAAGCTATTTCTAAGACAACTCCTGATTATGTTAGTCCTGGGTATGAAAAGGTGCGGACCACCTTATTGGCGAAGGAGAAATCTTCAGTAGAGGTAGCATTGAGAGTAATCAAGGATACATGGGTCGAAACAGGTGTGTCCATCATTTCTGCTGGATGGAAGGATTGCAAAAATAGACCATTGATCAATGTTATAGCAGTGTCCCCTAAAGGGGCGATGTTTTTGAAGGCAGTTGATTGTGAAGGGAAAATAAAAGATGCAAGTTTTATTTCCAATATCCTCATAGAATCCATTGAAATGGTGGGGCTTGAAAATGTTGTCCAAGTCATAACGGATAATGCTAAAAACTGTAGGGCAGTTGGGGCTATAGTGGAGGCTAGATATGGTCACATTTTTTGGACACCATGTGCAGTCCACTCACTCAATTTGATAATGCAAAAGATTGGTACACAAATTGAGTGGGTCAAGCAAATCACGCAGAGGGTGAGGAGATCCAAATAATTGTGACTAATCATCATATGTCACAAGCCATCTTCAGGACCTTCTCCAAGTTGGAGTTGCTGAAGGTAATTTAAATTTGATTTTTTAATATAATTTTTTATTTTTTTATTTTAATTTTTCATTGCTCATTTGTGACATGCATTTTCTTACAATGTTAGGTTGCTGAAACTCAATTTGCATCTCACACAATCGTCTTAAGACAACTTCTGAAGGTGCGAGAGGCCTTGGGTTCTATGGTCATCAACAGCTTGTGGAGTGTATGGAAGCAATCAAGCACAGAAAGAGCCCAAAAAGTGAAAGCAATGATCTTAGATGAAGAGTGGTGGGCTCGTGTGGAATATGTTTTAAATTTCACCGAGCCTATTATGAGCATGATTACTGATACTAATCACCCATGTTTGGGTGAAATTTATGATGGCATGGATTCCATGGTGGAGAAAATAAGAGCAATAATAGATGCCAAGGAACATGACCCAACGAAAACATTTTTCAAAACTGTGCAAACTATTATTGTTGACTGTTGGAATAGCATTTGCTTTGTCACCAAAGTATTATAGCAAAGAGATACTTTCATTGCCGAGGAGGGTGGCACCATATAGGGATTTAGAGGTTGCTGCTGGCTATAAGGCTGCATTTAGAAAGATATTTGTAGATGAAGAAATCCAAAGCATTGTCATGAACGAGTTTAGCCAATTCATATCTGCAAAAAATCATGATGTTTCCGCTCATCTAGAAAAATATAGGAAAAATACTGATGATTGGTGGTATCTACATGGTCAAGGCTCCATTTACTTGCAACCTCTTGCAATTAAAATACTCTCCCAAGTAATGTATCTTTTTATTTATTTATTTTTTCGTTTTTCATTTGATGCTATTATGCTATATATTATGATTATTATCGGCAAGTAAAATTAAATACTAATAGTAATTACTAAATGTTGTGTGCATAATCAACAGGTTGCAAGTTCCTCTTCAGCTGAGCGGAATTGGAGTACATACTCCTTCATCCACTCGGTCAAGCGCAATCATTTGGGTGCAAAAAAGGTAGAGGATTTGGTCTATGTACACTCCAACCTTAGTCTCTTATCACATAAGAAACCTGAATACAATGAGGGTGTGTCAAAGAATTGAGATCTCACCCCTGAGTGTGCTGATTTAGATGCTACAGTTGCACAACTTACCTTGGCTTCTATAGATGACAATGAGGCAACTAATGCACCCAGTGGGAGTGGCAATCCAATTGATAGTGGTTCAAATGAAATTGAACCAATTGAGGACGACGAATTTGATGAAGACGAATTTGAAGAATAGTAATACTGAATTAAATATTGTCTTGATTGTAATTTGAATTTTCAATGTGTAATGACATTTTAAGACTTGAGTATTTACTATTTACATTTTTGCAAATTATGAATATGATTATAGATCATATGAGGTATTACCGTATGGCGTATTTCATTGTTTCAATATTCTATGGCATTATGGCATTATGATCATATGATTATAATTTTGAGCATGCTTACGAGTCTATGGCATTATCGTTATGTTTATAAATTTATAATTTAATAATATATATATATATATAGTACGGCCATACCCGTACCCTAGGAAAAAAAATTTTTGCCGAACCGGCGAACCCAAACCAGAACCCGCATCTGAATCCGTACCCGAACCGGCAACTTAGGTTATTGATCCGTTGCATTAATCTCACATGGTATTAGGGCTGAGGGATTAAAAATCCCCAAGTACTAGGTATTTGCTGTTGTGAAAGTATATATGAATACAATTCTTGTCTCATTAATAAACTAAAAGTTCCTAAATTCTGGTTGTCTGATGTGGAACGTATATATGCAAGATGTCTATAGTGAAGTTACAGCAAACTGCTTCAGTAGTGTTTGGTTGCAAATGAATGCCTTCTCAATGAATTGTTTAAGCTGAGTTTTTCTGCTCAATCCCTTTGCTTTGAGAGTATCTTCAAACTTACCTTTTGTATTCATATAGTTGAGTCCTTAAGTGACTTGGCAAGAGTGATAATCATATTTAGCTAATTGTTCTTTTGAGATTATTGTCTCTTTGGGCCTCCCTAAGATTTGACATCATTGGTTTCATACCCCTTTGATCTATTTGCATCTTAATTAATCATCTTTATCCATTTAGGTATTTGTCACTTTGTTCCCTTGAAAGAGGCAATCAAAAAAAATACGTACCAATAGTAAATTCTGGTCATTTGGATGTCTCCTCCATCATAACTTAGTGCCAAGCTAGCTTTCCATGTACATTTCTTACGAATTGTAGATGATCATTTAGCCTGATTATCTCCAATGTTGTTGGCCACATGGCTCGGGGATTCTACATGGGTAGTTGAGGCTATGCTCTTGTATGTTACAAGTTGAGATTGACTACCATATTCCTCCAGCGGCAACATCTTTGTTTATGCCTTTTCAAGTAGGTAGAGATAGAGCATTTGCTTTCAGGTGCCCTATTGACAAGGAGTTTGTAGAAACACTGACAAGGCTCTCTTCCGTTTTTTGGTACCTTTAACAAATGAGTTTGGCCCCTTTTCTCTAGTAGGTTGTCATTCTCAACATAGATCCTTGTAGGAGAATTTTAGAGTTAGATCTTTACTCTATTAGCCCAACATAGTAATTGGATTTGCGAAATGCTTGTTGGATATAGCTGATTGAAACTTCAATTGTGACATTAGTGAGACACTGTTCCTCTTATTGTATTTCTACTGGAGTGCCCCAAGCTCTCGAATTTCAATGACTAAAAGTGGATCCACTTTGTTTTTGTGATGATGGCCTTTTCCTTGTCTGTAGGACAACTCATTGAAGCAGGCGCAGATTATTATTATTTTCTTTACCATGAGAGCTAAATTGGTCATGAATATCCAGGAAGGTTAGAGGAGTGCCAGAATTCTACCTAGGATTATTTAGATTGCCTCCTTGGCCTTGGGTATTTTCCTATGAGAATTTTCAGATCTTACATTAGTAATCTCATGGTGATAGAAGATGATGTTGATTCTTCTGGGCTGAGTCTTGCACATACATGTGACATTGTTGGTTTCTTGTCATGATTTCTGTCCTCTTAAGCTTTGAGAGTTGCATATCATTTTGCCTTATACTTTTTCAATTGTATTTTCTTATAGTAGCTCTTGTAGCTGCTTCTTCAGAGCTATAACATCCTTTTGATAGCTGAAGTCTGGTATGTTTCTGCATTCTTTAGATTTTGTTTGCTATATTCAGTATTTCACTTCTCGTGATTTGTGAACTTTCCAGGACTTGCATAGTCTACAGAAGTCATCTACCTGCTATTTTGTTAGAATTTTGTTGTCTTGTAATATCTTGGTTCATTGATCATGGACTGCTCTCCCTCCTCATGCTTGTGAGCAAACATTGGTGGAAGGTTTTTTAGCGTTTTTCAGTTTTCTTTTTCATTAACATATTCACCCCATTTAAGGAAATTGTGCTTTGTGAGTTGGCTTCAGTTAGCACATTGGCAGTGATTACCACCTCTATAAGTGGAGGAAAGCTTCAGCCTTGGGGAGAATGGCTTTGGGTGAGTAACTTGTTCAGAAGGATTGATTTGAGACACTAATGCTTATGCTAGCTATTACACCTCCTTTTACTTGTTGGGTTCTTTCTCTTTGGTGGTACAGTTTGTCGTAAGTAGAGTTCAGTATTCTAAATGATATTATATTGTCAGATGCTTGTGCCAACACCCAATTGGGTAGGGCAAGCTGTCTTGCTGGATAAGCAGAGACTAAACTAGGATTTTACTGTTCACAAGCCTTGTGAGATTCCTCATATGATTAGGTGCAATTCCTGGGTCAGCACGATTGCTTTCTATTGATTACTAGTGCATATCCCTATTTAGAGTACTTATCGAAGAGCTGAACTCAAACTTTGGTGGTCAATAACTGTGTAGAATCTTTGGTGGTACAGTTTGTCGTAAGTAGAGTTCAGTATTCTAAATGATATTGTATTGTCAGATGCTTGTGCCAACACCCAATTGGGTAGGGCAAGCTGTCTTGCTGGATAAGCAGAGACTAAACTAGGATTTTACTGTTCACAAGCCTTGTGAGATTCCTCATATGATTAGGTGCAATTCCTGGGTCAGCACGATTGCTTTCTATTGATTACTAGTGCATATCCCTATTTAGAGTACTTATCGAAGAGCTGAACTCAAACTTTGGTGGTCAATAACTTTGTAGTATCCATTTGAGCCCTGCACTTCACCAGTTCAAAATCAATGCTTGCACTATCATATCCTACCCTCACATGGTTAGCTGAATTTGTAGTTTTTGGAGGCTTTACAACCATTGTATAAGTTGAATTAATTTTGCAAGGCCTGCTAGCTCTGCATTTTGTCTTACTGTTGTATAACCTTCTACAGTTACATGAGCATAAAACCACTCTGTATAGTGAGTTCTATTTTTATTTAACACCAAATTGTAATGATTTATTGAGCATTTACTGAATCTATTTGAAATTTCAGGGACTGGTTTCCTAAACAGAAGGATTTTTCACAATTCCTTTTTTCCTGATTGTTTGCAATTTCAAGTAAAATGAAAACAGAATTCAATCAATTATAGCCTCTCTTGTAAAAAAGTGAAGTGTGTAGTCAGCTCTTAAAATCATTGTCTTGTGCACAGGTAAATTAAAAAATTCTTGATAACTCTAGGTGGTGCCTAGATGTGTCCCATATGTTTTGTAGAAGGCGTGTGTCTATATCTCTGGAGGTTGCAAGCCCCGAGTCAAAGGCAAGCATCTAGCAACTAGGATTGGCTGATTATAAAGAAATAAAAAATAGATCTCCATCTCCTATATCAAGGAAGAGTCTGGTTTAGTTAATTGTATCTTAATTCTTGTGACTAAATGACAGACTGGGCTATCTTAAAGTATACATTCTCCACTGCAGAAAATTCCTTGACAATTGTGCTATGGAGAAAATGATAGATCATATGTACCTTTTTATATTTTTGTTACAATCTCAAGAAAGTCTCTCGACTCAAGTTTTTGTTACTGAGTCTTGATTCAGATCCTTGTTTCCAACTAATAGTTTAATCAAATTGTTTGTATACAAATACAGCAAAGTAATTGAAAAGGATACATTGGACACTGTTGTTTTAAGGAAATTATGTACAAGGTGCAGAATTCCGATCATTACTTGATGGATATTATTCTGATATTGATATGTAATTGCAGGTCGAAGAAGAAACTGGTATACATATAAATTCGAAAGATCTAGTTAACCTTACTGCTTTTCTGGATCCTTCAACAGGCAACAAGATGTTTCCTTCTCCGGTACGTCATTTACATGTTAGGATCTCATTTTATGCAAAGAATAATTGTACATTTGTGTATGGATGCTAACAAACATGTCTATCGTAATAAACATTTTTGGTGGTGTTTTATTGGCTCCTTGAAGCACTTGAAATTAGTTTAAGTCCTTTTTGTGGTCACTAAAAAATTACTATGTACTATAGAAAGCTAAGTCTCAGGATTCGCCGAATTTCAGCCATGACTTCACAACGCGACTTAAAAAATTGTTAAAATTCGCCTTATATTTGTATTAGGTAAAGGGATTCCTTAGGTAAAGTGCATAGTTTTTTTTAATAAAATACATTTAGAAAACATTTTGTATGGCTTTTTCTGCTCAAGTGACATGAATAATTGAAACAATATTTCTTGTGCCCACCCGCTAATGAGGCAGAAGAACAAATCACCAGAACACAGCCCTACCACAATATATTCGTGACGCTCTTTCTGTTGAATGATCACAATTTCCATCTGGTTTCGCAGCCAGGAGCAAGTGAGGTCATTCAAGGGTCATTGACGACTGTACCAGCGAGTGGAGCTGAATAACAAACCATTTTTACTCAATCCATAAACAGAAACAGACCAAAGGGATGGGGAGATGGGGCAGTAGAGAGGAGAAAAGACAGAGACTGTATGCTTTGGGGTCGAATAAGGGTCAAATCTGGCTGCTCTTTTAGTATTAAATATTAGATTTTAATTTTTAAGTTGTCTTTATTTTAATTTTTTGTTTTTTCAAAAAAAATAATAATAATATCTTTATATTATTATGTTTTAAACCATATCGATTTGTTATTTAATTAATTAATTAATTTAATATATTAAAATTTAATATTTTAAAATATTAAATTTGATTTTTTAATATAATATATTTATTTTTTAATATATAAATTTTAATATATTTATCATTTATATATTAATAATATTTAAATTAACTTTTTAAATATATTTATACTAGAATGTTTTTAAATTTATTATAATGTATTCAAATTTAACATAATATTGTTTTATTTTTATGAATTTATTAATTTATTTAAAAAAATGAATTTATATAAAGTGAATTTAATCACGATTTTTTTTCCGCAACTTCATCTGAAATTTATTATGGATTCAAACCTTTTGAATTCGAACCTTTTGACATAAGTAGAAAGTATTAAAACTAGTATATAGATCTTATTATATTATTATTATTGTCATATATTATTTCGTTAGTAAAAATGTATTATTATTAAAATGTTTCTTTTTTTTCTTTTTTTTTTTCGTTTTTTCTAAATTTTTTATTTTTTTATTTTTTGTTTTGTTTCTAAAATGATTTTTGTGTTTTGACTATGTAGTATTATATTAGACTATTATTACATTGTTAAAAATTTACTATCATTCTAAAATATTTTTTGTTTTTTTTGTTTTGTTTCTAAAATGTGTTTGTTTTTGTGTTTTTATGTGGGGATTGTGCTAACCTCTTATAGGCATCATGCTGCCATTGTAGTGTTACGTCTATCAACGTAATAATTATGTATTTGCTTTTTTAAATGAACAATTCTTGTTTATTAAATTACTGGATAATTTAACATTTTTAGTCATTTAGTGTGAATAGAATAAATTTAGTGATTGCGTTATCAGTCTTTCATCACTGGAATTGATTTCCTTGGCTTTTAAATGTTCCACATGATTCATTATTCAGGGCGGATGTGATGAAGAAATCTCTCTATTATTGTATAGGAGCCATGTGAAAAAAGAGGTCAGTAAATCACCTTTCAACCTTGCTTAGGAAATGTTTTATATACTAGCTAGTCCATTGTAGTAATCTTTAATTCTGATCTATTCTGTTTCTTTTGCAGTCGGTTAGATAATCTTTCTGACCAAAATAATGGAAATAGTGCATTGCCATTGGCGAAAGTCTGTCAACTAATCTTTATTAACATGATAATTTGACAGGTTATAGACGCATTGCATGGGCAAAATACAGGCATCCGCGATCAAGGTGAACTAATAAAATTGCATGTAGTACCCTATGCAACACTTTGGCGTGTAACTGCAGACGCAAAGGCCCTAGCTGCAATTACATTATATGAAATGGCCAAGAAAGAGGGTCTTTTGCCTCAATAGAATGAATACATTTGAGTTGCTCGGTTCATGATAGTGTGTTGGGCCACATAATCCATTTGTGAATGTAACGTGATGGATACCATATTATTAATTTTTTGCTTACCTATGAATTTGTGTTGATCAGGTTGCCTTCTTGTTTTCACATATTTGATTTAGTTGAATATCAAGATGGGACAGTTGGTCCCTAAAATGAGTTGGTCATTCAATCTAGCCTTAAAAAAACAGAATGAGATATCTTTAGAAATAATTCATGGTTTATATATATCCCTGTGTTGCCATATTTCATTGTGGCTTCACTATGCATAGTCTTTCATTGTATTCATGGGAGTTAGCATGCATTTGGAGGTTACCAAATTTTCTACAAAAGGCTTATAGTTTCCTTGTCTCTTATATTTCGTTGTGGGTTCACTATGCATAGTCTTTCATTGTATTCATGGGAGTCAGCGCGCATTTGAAGGTTATCTAAGTGCAATTAAAAAGCAAATATTTGGTACAAATTTTCAACAAAAGGCTTATAGCTTCCTTGTCTCTTATATTTCATTGTGGCTTCACTATGCATAGTTTTTCATTGTATTCATGGGAGTCAGTGTGCATTTGGAGGTTACCTAAGTGCAATTTAAAAGCAAATATTTGGTACAGATTTTCTACAAAAGGCTTATAGCTTCCTTGTTTTAAGAGACATACTAAATAGGTTGATACGATTTTAAGGCAATGTCGGCATGCAATATAAAAGCTATATACTAATGAATTACAAGTTCGATGTATAAATAAAAGTCAATTTTTTTCTTTTATTATTATTTTTCACCCTTGTGAAAATAATTAGATTTCATATTGCATGTCAAAAGATATTCTTTGGTCAAGAATCATCAATTGGCAAGCTCTTCTTACCCAAGCAAGATAGCAAATATTTAGGAATGTATCATAAGCATTCAAAGCTTAGTATAAATACAAGTACCCAAGTCATCATATGGAGTATTTAAGGAGTTCTATAATTTTAGATTGACAAAATAACATTGCAACTTTGACAAAATATATATATGTGAAAATTATTCACTCACTAAGTGAACTAATTGAAAAATTTACAATTTTGCACTATATACCTACAACCATCTTATTTCTTAGATAAGAATGTGCACAATCCGTTAATAGATTAGGCCTAACTAATTAACACTTTTAAATGATTGTAACCAATTGCTAACTACGAAGAACTTTAGGCTTGAAGGCACACAATTAGATAACATGGTTTGGATCCATCTTCTACCCCTTTGAAGAACATGTCTTTCAATGGAGTGAATGCATTAAGATGTGATGACACCTAATAATATTGCAAAAAAAAATGAGTTTATTAAATAGTACATGAAATATTCATTAAACAAGAAAGTGTTAAAGGACTAAATTTTCATACATAAGAAAGAAATCAAACATTTAGGTATACATCCTAAACATTAAAAGCTAATATGAAAACAAGTACCTCAATGTTGCATAAAGCCTTCTAAAGAGTTTTATGTTACTGATATAATTATGGATCACTACTGGTATATCCATCCAACAAGGTGGCCACAACTTACAACTTACAATGCTCAAGGTACTTTTATTAGGTAACTAGTGATTAATACCAAGTGATAATGTGGGAACTAGTGATTAATACCAAGTGATAATTGTTATACAACTTACAATGCTCAAGGTACTTTTATTAGGTAATAATGCACCAAATCCATTAGTATAGTACTCCAAACTAATTGTACTTTCTAAAGATCTTAGCCAAGCTCTATGATCTAAGAACTCTTGGTATAAATGTTATTTAGTCTTCTTGTATTACTTTGAAAAAATAACATTCAATGTAGTGAGGGTGCTAAGAGAGCAAGTTTTGATTTGATAGCACCAAGAGATAGTTCACTTGGATCCCAAGGATGTTTAAATCCACACTTAGAGGTGAGAAGTTAATTATGAAGATTTCTAAATTTGCTAGGAAAAAATGATCCTCTAATTTTAAAATTAGATTCATAACAAAAAATGTCATGAGAAAATAAGGGTTGTAAATAACAAATATGATCTTTGTTAATCATGTCCAATGCTCGATCAAAACTTCCAAAATTTCAATGTAAATCTCTAGCCATGCATTTGTTGCTAGAGCTTGACCATGTACTAGGTCACATCACTAGTCTCTAGGTTCTATGTTCTCTATTTAAAATGCATACTTGTGAGAATAGGGGCAAACCTTCCCTCCATCTAGGTTTACTTTAGAGGTAGTTTGAGCATTCCTGCTAATTATAATACATGTATTGAGTTTTAAGCAAACAAATTAGATGAATAAGATCTTGAAACCAAATTTTAGTTCTATTTAAATTATATTGGTCTATAAAACATATCATAATGTAAGTAATTTGCACACTAAAATGGTGTTCCTATTTTCCTCTTTTGCACTCTCGATGATTATTGGTTTTATTGATTCACTTTCAAAAACCCAATTCCTATTGCTCTTTGTGTTGCTCTATGGTGCATTTTCAAGTGATTCGGGTATGTTGTTGCACCCTTGACCTACATTGGGGTTCCTCTCGCTTTTCATGTTGCTTCTCTAACATGGGATCCTTCTACCAAGCTTGGACATGGATCTAGTGATACAAGGCTCATGTTTGTGCCTAGGTTTAACTCGCCCCTGCCTCTTGGTGATGTGAATGTTGGCTATTAGCCCCCTTTGGTGCCTACTTTTGCTATTGGTGGACACAGTTTTGCTCAGGCAGTTGTTTCTAGTGCTACTTGCCCTTTGAGGGAGAAATTTTATCTTCTCTATTCAAAACATCCCAAGTGGTGGTTTGTGGCTAGGATGTGGTGGAAAATGTGGACTTCTACCATCATAGGGGTTTGGTGTACAAATTCTTCAATCTTTGACCTTCTCTTCTTGCTCTTCACAAATGGGTGTTGGATTCCTAGAGGTCTCTTGTGGTAGGTAAGATTGAACTTTTCCCTTTTCCTAAAGACTTTTCATTGTCTCATTTACCTCTTATAAGGACAAAAGTTTGGTTTTGGGTAAGTTGTGGGCTTGGGGGGAGCACTCTCTCTTTGTTAAGCCTTGATCAACCTCCTTTAACCCTCTTACTAAACCACTGAATGTGCATCTTGTGTGGGTCAGACTCTCAAACCTCCCTCTATAGTTTTGGGAGGTTTCATGCTATGAGGCCATAAGCAACTCTATTGATCGCTTCTTGAAAGTCGATTCCACTTCCTACATGGGGCCCTCTACTTTTGCTCACATCTTAAGGGATATTGACATCTCCAAGCCTCTTCACGGGAATGTGGTTTCCATAGTTGGGGATAGGATTTGAACTTAAACCTTTGGATTATGAGGGCATCCACTTTAGATGTCATTGATGCTTCTCCATTGGTCACCTAGCTAGGGATTGTCCTCTCACATGTCGCAAGGGCTTTGCTACGTGGTGGAAGGATGCTAATGAAGATCACTTAATTATCCATGCTCCCAATTCTTTGTTGGATGTCTCCTCTCAGGGTGTGGATGAGTCTTTTGATTCTAGTGCAACTTTGACATGTCCCTTGGACCCTCTTGAGGTAGATCTTTCCCTAACCTCACAACCTGATATGCCCTTGGCTTCAGACCAACTCTAGACTATTCATGTGGTGGATGACCACCCTTCACCTCATTGTTCCTTGGTCCTCTCATTATGTGTTGATTGGCTCTCCTTGGGGGAATCCCCCTTGCTTCCCCTTGTTTTGAGAATTTGAATGCCAATGTCTCTTGGATTGTTGTGAGGAAGAAAGGTTCTCTTATATCACATCCCCAAACTCAAGTTGAAGTGTTGATTGAGAGGCCAACCTGTTCTAGGCCTGGTATTGTCTAAATGGGACCCATGGGGCTTTCATTTGTCTATTGTTGTTCTTTGCAATTTGAATGTTGTTGTCCCTCTCTTTTGATTGTGTTGTTTCTTTGTTGTATTTGGCTAGCTTGGACCTGTTTTTCCTTGCCTTATGACAACTTTGTAAAGGGTTGGGACCTAGTCTTTTGCTTTCTTTATTCTTTGGTCCTTTTGTACAAGGTTTTGGGCCCTTTCAAAATCCCTACTTACTTTAATCAAAACATATCATAATGTAAAGGAAAATTCATTTGACTTTAAACTTCTTGTTGAAGTCATTTTTACTATTCAAGATATGATCATAAGCTTCTTTGTTGTTAGTGTGATCTTTATGTGCTACTTTCAATATTCATTTTTAATCCAAGTGTGAGCTAATATATTTTATTTTCAATCCTAACAAAATCTTATTTTTGTAAAGATAAACCATCACCTTTTGGTATTTACTTTAATTTGTAATTGAGTTAGCTAGTTGAGAACAAAATTAGTATGATCTAGAATTTAGATTTCATTTACTAATTTATTCCCTCAAGTGAAAGAACCTAGTCATTAGGGTGGACTCAATATCACCAAACATTTTAAAACATAATTAACCTAAAACAAATAGCTTGATGAATAACCATGACTTACATATATCAACAAAGTCTAGGGGTGCCCTTGTTTGATTCACCTTTAAAGTGATTTGGAAAAATTACCATTCACTTGAACCTTGAATTGTTATGTTTTATCATTTAATTGTTTTATATTTCTGTAATATCCTTAATTAGTATTTGTACATGAAAAATCCAATTAGCTTGTAGTCATTAAATTAATTACATATTCCTTATGAGGATTTTATCTAGAAGAGATTTTATTTTTACCTTTATCATCATATGTTTCATAAACACAACAAATATTAGCTTTTTCTTTTCCTTAATATTCAAAAAAAATCCATGCAATATACATTTCTAAAACTAGAATAGTCACATGTTGGAGGGAGTTAACTAGAAGGAAAGATAAAATCAATATTTTTCACAAAAAATAAAATAATTAAGATCTATTATGACAAGGTGCACCATGATATACTAAGAGATTAGGCATCTATTATAGGTATGATATTTCCACAACCCATCAAAATGGTTTTGAGAATTTTTGGTATTTAATTGTGTAATTTTTTTGGCATCAACATTTCAAAACAAACTTCTTTTTCTCATTCCAACGATGAATAATTGAGTATGTGATGAAACATTGATGCAAAAAAGCTTACACAATTAAATCTCAAAAGCACTCTCAATTAGGCATCTAGTTGAAAGCATAGTGAAATGGAAGATTAGAAGATTATAAGGACGTAGGTCCAACCAAAAAACAATGTATTATGTGATTTTGCAATGATAAATAATAGTAAAACATTTTAAAATCTATCTTCAATCTAATTATTTAATTTTCAAAAATGTAAAGATTAGGGCTATATAATGCATTGCTTACAATTTCTTAATTCCTACACAAATAATAACACTTGAATGTATACATAAATGCAATCCTTCTAAGTGTCAAACTAACATGTTGGAAAAAATGTATTAGTGCAAACCATCAATATGCAAAGATATCAATGTAAATCATTAAGAACTTTCACTTTGTTATTGTGGGGACCCTCAAATTTGTTTGAAAAGATGCATGGAAAGACAATGTTTGCTAACATCCAGAAGTTCTAAGGCCATAACAATATATTGGGAGAACAGTGTTGGCAATTTGAAGTAAATGAATATCATCTCCTTGATCAAGCCTTCCTTATAAGCCCGATTGAAATGCTCTTAGAAACGTGGTGGATCATGTAGAGTTGTGCAAAAGCAAGGAAATTTTTTGTGAGTGATTGTTCGAGTGATTCAAAAAATTGATGTGTAAGTTGTGAACTAGAAGAGTTAATAGATCAAGCAATAGTGAGTAATACCTTGAAATAAAGATGATCTAATTATTAAATTTTTTTGTCCATGCTAAGGTTATATATGGATTAATGAACTAATATGGGATGTACCTATATATTATAATCATTCATTAGGAATCAATAGGAACCAACCACCTAAAATTACATAGACTAGTTAATTGTGCTCCAAGACTCAAAGGAATTTTACAAGCAAGTCACTTCACTTTTTTTATAAAAGTCAATGTTCCCTAAGGCAATATAATGAGTCTTCAAAGACACTAGTGGTGGAGGAACTAATAGATCATAAAGAAGCCAAACCAACAACCAAGAAAAGGGGAGTGTTTGATAAGTGACAAATCTATGCTCAAAGTGGGATTTCATCAACAAGGTTTAGTACTTACATAAAATAAGACCATTTTACCTAAAGATACAAGAAGTCTAATTCTATGAAGAAGTAAGGCTATAAAGTACTTAGAGGAAGCATGAAGATAAAAGAGTGGGGAGACCATACTTGTAGCTATGTATGATGATTGACTAATGAATTGAAGTTGGTTGCACTTGCTAAGGGTACAAATTTTGTGCTTTTTCTCCAATGCTAATAGTACTTGGGATGGGAACAAGGCTAGGGAGCAAAGTAGTCCAAGGGCTCATTCAGAAAAATATCTACCTTTTATTGAAGGGTCATGGACCAAAGGAGATGTTTTAGTAAACAAAATAAGAAAGTTAAGTATAGGCATCATGAAATCAAGTAAGCTCAACAAACACTCTTAACACTCCAGATCTAATTAAGTTTGAGGAAAACCAATAAATGAATATAACTTCATATGGGACTCCAAGATCAAGGGAATTTGATAACATGTTGATAATAGTATGGTGCTCCAAGTTATTTGTCTAATTAGGTAGATGACAATCAATTTCCACAACTTTATTACCATAAGAGGCATCACACTCTTAAGTTGTTGTAAGCCCAAATTTCCTTGATTCCCTTCATTAGTAAGGATGATCACTAATTAGTGATACATAGAGATCAACAAAGTTCACCAATTGAGTAGAGGGGAACTATATTAGCAACAAAGCAACTAGTTTCAATAGTGACAAGATGTACAACCAAGTGGAACACTATTACCATGAGTATCTAATGACGAAAGAAAGATGAAGGATTAGGGACAAAAAAGAGTCAGAAGTGCACAAAAGCAAACAAGTATAGGGAAAAAATAGTGCAAATGCTCCTAAGTACTAAAAACTAACTAGTGAAAACCAATGGGAAATAATGTGATAGGAGTTGGTGATCAATTATAGATAAAGGAAAAAGAATGAATAAGATCACAAGACTTGATGAAATTCACACCCAACTAGTGGATGTGGTCAAGTAAGAAAGATGTCCCTAAAGCAAATATATGGCTAAGGATGGTTATCAAGGTGACATCCCTAATGGTTGTATGTCCTCCAATTCCCTTAAGCTTCTAGTGAGGTTAAAAATGTTAGGAGAATGGAGTGAATCTCTAAAAACTAAAGTAATAAAAAGTATAAGTTAATATGAGATTTATAAAATTGTTAGGGTTTCCAAGAAGGGATGTTGAGGGAATCAACCTATGAAAGGGAAGTGAATCAAATAGGATCTACAAAAATAAGTGTCAAGAAACACTAGCCTAGCCTCATAGTAGATAAGGCGATCAAGTATAATGAAATGTATTTCAAAAGATGGGAGAAATGAAAAACCTTATCCAAGAAGTTGTCATAAAGGAATAAATCTAAACCTAGCATCATGTCAATAGCTAGAGCAATAGTTTCATTACAATCTAAAGAATAAATAAACAATGAATGATTGAGACCTATGACAAAGGAGAGAAAAATTTAACATATAAAAGAAACAAAAGGTAAATTCCCCATCTTGTTTGAATATTCAAAGTTTCCTATTGCTAGGACTGGCAAACCAAAAGCACAAAGATTAGACTAAATGGACCACCATTCATTCCAAGCTCAATTTGCACAACACAAGTTTGCAAATCAATGATTTTCAAATTTGTGTTAGGTTTTTTATATTTTTTTTGTTGATTTCTCTATTATTCACCACTACAATTTGTTGAAATTGGACTCAAGGGAGTAACAATGAGACCACAAGTTTATACAAAAACTTAAAATAAAAACCAAAGGGTTGAGACTATTTTTTCTAGGAACTCATGATGGTGATGTAATTTTCTCCAAAACATACAAATTGTTTTCTATAAATTTAATATTTCAAGCTCTTGACCAATCACTAGTGATTCATTCTTACTTGTTTATGTTGTAGATGCAATAATGGAACCACTTGACCATGGAGTATTGCTAGAAGTGCCACTCTGTCCCTAATGCACAGACCATAACATGCATTTCCATATACTTGGGAAGCTATCTTTATCTAACATAGTTTGATTAGGTGACATAAGTGTATATTTATTCTAATCAAGACTTTTATGCTCTCAACAATTTCCTTACACTTTCAAAAGATTCATGTAGGCTATCTAGTTCTTTCATCATTTCCATCAAGCCTAAACTAGGCTCTAATGGCCTTGATAGAATGGTCATGTATTCCTACTAAATGCCTTGGCTAGGCTATTCATCCTCATCAAACCCTACTTCAAAAAACTTCTCCTTTCTATTACCCTTAATAGACTACTTTAAAAATGTTTTTATGAGTGGCTTATGAAGTTTTTCCACCTTCATCTTCTACTATATTAGTCCATCCATCACCCTAGATGGCTTTTTATTTCTTGAAAACAACCTCACTAGATCCTCCATTAATTTAGGCTACACCAAACAAATCTTTGATGGTTTATCGTTTTCTTGTCCAAGTAGAATCAAACATATATTCCATATCATGTCCTCTTGCTAATCCATTTGTTGATAACCCTTTTATTGGAATTAGGATAAATAGTATTTACACACCATAAGGGTTGTTTGGACTATTTTTCATTCTTAAAAAAGTACTAAAAATTAAAATTGTGTTTTTCCTTGTTATTTTGCATGCCCTTTCTTACTATGACTAGGTCAAGTTCCACTTTGAATTGGATTTTTCTTAAAGAATAACAATAATGTTTTTTCTTACCATTATCTCCTTGCAATAATACAATCCAATTGCTTCATTTATCTCCAATCCATAAAGAATATAAAAAATATGTTCTCTTAGCTTTCTCTACAACTTGCTTAAGTATACTTCTTTGCACTTCATATGCATGCTACAACCAAAACACTCAACCAAGAAGAAACACGCAACCCTCAAAGAGTGTGTACATATACACAAATTCAACAAATGGACCACATAAATTGCCATTAGGTTTTGGAAAAAAAATCAAAGCATCTAAGATCTTACAAAGTTTAATATATTTTCCTTTTTAAGCAGGTTTGAAATGGTATAAACCCATCCATCTATCTCGTTTTGTACAAGATGAATTTGGCATGCGATAAAATTGCTTGATTAGTGCAACTATAATGAACTTGTTAAATTTAAAGATTAGATAACTACCTTTTGGTCATTGGTTGTCTAGATCACCCTAGACCATTCTACATCAAGTTAATGTTTTTTTTTCTACAAACTTTGTTTATGTATTAGATTGTCTTGTTAGGAGTATTGAAAGTGTTTCATGTTGTATTTAAAGTCATTTTGACTAGGAAATGATATATTTTACGTTGATTGCAATTCAACTCTTTCACAATCTACTTTGGAATTATTATGATCAATGTTTAATATCATTTATGAGACATTAATTTATTAAACTACAATATGGTCATGTTTTTTTTCATTTAGTCCAATTTACGAAGTGTGAAATATGTATTCTTGTTTAGACAACTTGAACACAAGACCGCAACAATGAATAAAGTTCAATGCTTATTGTAGATGTAATGCTCCTTGTTTGTTGGAATGTACCATCAATATTTTATGGATCTCCCAAACTCATATAAACTAACATCCTAATGTTTTTGCTAATAATAATGTTTTACAAATGAAGTTATATTTTACTTCATGAGATGCCTTTGACAAATGCATATATGGTTTGAGTATCATATTTTACACAACAAATAAAAACTAATCAATGTTATACTGAGTGCTTTCACTCCCTTAAAATATTCCCCTTCTATATATTAGGACAACTTTATTATAATTCTTACTTTACGCAACACTCTCTACTATAGTAAAAATATGCAACAAACAAGAAAAGTAATTTGGTAGATAACAATCAAGGACAAGGAAATCACAAGAATATTTTATGATATGCACGATAGATTGGACAACTATAATTGATTTTAGTCACACAAGTCCTTTAAGGAGAGTTATTTTACAAAAAACACTCTCAAATTGGCAAGTCACCTTTGTGATATAATGAAAAAATCAATATAAAAACATATATACTAAGAAAGATTAAGCTACAAGAAATCTAGATTTGTTTAATAATATATTTTCAAACCGTAATCTTCATGGAAGTTCCTAAGTTTTTTATAAACAAACTTATGAAATTAATGAAAGCAATTGCGAAAGAAACAAACTCACTTAAGAATAGGTTTCATAATTTTAAGGGTGTTTTAGGTAAATCTAACTCTAATTTGAAGAATATGAAAATGAAATAGATGTATGCACCAATTTGGAAGATAATTGAATAAAGTGGTATGAGAATGTCTTCAAGTTAGATGAGAATAATCATTTAGACTTTTCTTTGAAGAATTTCATCTACATGATGAAAAACTTATTTTCAATTTATTTTAAATTATCACAACTATCAAATGAGACTCTTCCCTTGGTTCTCAATGATTTTCCACAAATTTTATTTTCATCTCAACTAGCATTGTTCAATTTTGATCACACATTTACAATGGATAATATTTTATTGGTTAATTCATACATAGATCCATATGATTCCCTTGGGCATCAACATCAAATTATAATGAATGAGTTCATTATGTTTGTAAAAAATGGACTATTATCAAAGCTTCTAACTATTCAAGTTGTATATGTTCATAGTCAAATACAAAAAAAAGAAGCATAAGAAGATGTATGAATGAACTTCAATTCAATCATCAAACTTTGGGGACAACATATTTTGTTATGTAATGAAAATGAATTATTTATCATAAACCTCATATTTTGTGATAGGCATGGGATAGTAGTAGTTGTATTTAGCAAGACTCTATATTTTAAAATCTTAGCAAGTGTATTGATTTACAACAATTTATTTTTGGTTTCTTTGCATGTTTCAAGGATGAAACATGCTTAGGGTATGGAATGTAATTTAATTAGGGATATGACATTATAGCGTATTAGGTAATAATAATAAGAAAAAAAAGATTAGGTGCATATGTTTTGTAATTCATCCCACTAGTTAATTAAAGTATAAGTAATTCATCCTAGTAGTTAATTAAGATTTCCCCTTAGATGATTAAGATCAATCATATATGTGGCATTGAACAATGATTCTATAACCATGTTGTTAGAATGAGAGTGTTTCCACTATGAAGGATAATCCAAGTTTTGAGATCATGGAGAAAATATATTCTTTGTTTTCCCATTGGATGGACGTAAAGATTTACAATCATAACTGCAATTTTTTTATGTGCAAAGAATGAGCTTGCTATACCCCAAATGTGAGCTATGGGAGATGGGTGCATGCCTTTGAGAATCCGAAAGCACTACAAGTTTGGTTTTGGGGAAAAAGAGTTATTTTCTTCACCATGGTCCTATCCACTTGGCTTTTTTGCAATGTTTCTTCGAGTTTCGAAGACAAGGTAAATGGGGATGAGATTTTGGGAATGATAAGAAATTTCCAAAAATCTGGTTATGGCTATTAAAATAACATAAACAAGCTAAATGCAATTGGAATTTGAAAAAGCAAATACATTGTGCTTCATTTGCAAAGACAGTCCTCCCCCTTTTAGGTTTTTAGAGTTATTGGTCTTTTTCCTTTCAAATATACCTTTTTTTAGTTTTTGCACCAAACAAAGCAAGTTGTCCATTCCTAAAAAGGGGGACATCCCCTCAAGTCCCCAAGTCTATGGGACATCTAAAACTATTAGCTCAAGTTGTTCCATGCTAGAGCACCATATCAATTTTGTGTGTTTTGAGTTTACGTTGGAGTTGGTATTATTTATTAAGGACACCTATTACTTGTATATTCCATGAGATGATATACAATTTCACTATATCTAAGTCATTTATATCAAATCATAATCTTTTTTTTTTGTGTTGTTCTTGGGGTCTAGATTTATAAGGCCTTAGATTGTGATAAGCCTCCACTTTGGGTCTTGAATTGTGGTGGTTTGTAGGATGGATCACTCGTTTCTTTTACCTTGGGTTACTTGGTTTTCCAATCTTAAAAACTATGGGGAGCTATAACTATTTCTATTTATTTTGAAAGAGATACTTTTGCTACAATTTTGGGGCTAGTTTGTACAAATTGTGTCTTTCGTGAGATTGTTGCTTGGGCTTCTATTTGTTTCAATGGGTTAACTTGAGTATAATTGCTCTCTTCACCCCTTTCCTTAATACTGCTTTGCCTAACATTTGAACTTTCTCATATTCCTTCTCTTCCATCATATTCGAAATTGCAAAGGATTAGCAAATCAAGATATCATTGGGCTAGTGATTATGTTCCTTTCATTTTCTTGTATATATGCTTTGTTGAAAAAGTAATAATGTTATTGGTTGTTGATTATTTGCTAGTTTTACAGATCTAAGGTTGCAAACTCCATTCCTCGACAACATTCTGAATTTGGAACTATCTTCTTGGATCTAGAAGTTCTCATCTTTTCTAATGGGGCAAACTAGTCCCAAATTGCCATGTTTGTGGCATATTCTACATCTAAAGGAAATGCTTTCATAATCTATGGGTTGCTACCTAATTTGTCGGTTCTGGTATGGGGTCGAGTACGGGTATAGGATTTTGGTACACTGGTATGGAGAATTTCTTTTTTCTTGGGTATGGTACGTATATATATAAAATTTTGCAAATACATTTGATAATATTATATTTTAAGATAATAATGACATTTGATCTTTGATAGTATAATACTTCATCATTGATCAATGATAATATGATAGTCATAAAGATAATTATCTAAGTTGTCAGTTTTGGTCTCCATTCCTAGACCCCCTCATTGTAATCAAGTTTTTTATGTGACAATAGATCCCAATAACTAGTGGGGGTTGGAAGTGTAGGCCCTTATGGGGTTGAGGGTTAGCACCCCTCATGGGGGTTTGGGGGCAATGCACCCAATGGGGTTGAGGGGCAACACCCCTAGCGAGGTTGAGGAGTAGCACCCCCCATGGGGTCCGAGGGTAGCGCCCCTCGTGAGTTCCCTTCCCAAATTAAGGTCATTGAAACCACACAAATCTTCACAGTGCACTCCATTTTCACAATTTTATCTTCAAAAGCACTTTTTGCATTTTCTTAAGTACTTTTTGTTTTTCTGCCTACAACAAGAGTGCTTGGGAATCCCTGGAAGCGCCCCAAACGCCTCAGGTTCCCTGTGGGTATGCAATGCACGTACAAGAGCGCTTGGGAACGCCTGGGAGCACCCCAGACACCCCGGGTTCCTTGTGGATATGCAATTTGCATACCCATAGGGAACCTAGGGCGTTTAGGGCGCTCCCAAGCATTCCCAAGCGCTCCTGTAGGTGCTAGCACCTTGCAGGCAGCAAAAAAAAAACACTTGAAAAATGCAAAAAGTGCTTTTGAAGATAAAATTGTGAAAATGGCACACACCATGAAGATTTGTGTGGTTTCAAAGGCCTTAATTTGGGCAAGGAACGTGCGAGGGGCGCTACCCCTAGACCCCACCAGGGGCGTTGCCCCTTGCTTGGGAAGACCCAGGAGTGCCCTAGATGCCTCGAGTTCCTTGCGGGTATGCAAATTGTGTACCCACAGGGAACCTGGGGTGTTTGAGGCGCTCCCGAACTGGGATGCTCCCGATGCAGGCATGGGTTCCCAATTAGGAGAACCCGGTAACATAGGTTGCTACCATTCAAAATCTTTTGATATCAAGATTTTGTTTGTCGGGATGTGGATTGTGCACATCTATATCTACATATATCCACACATAGTTGGGAACTCTTGGATTTTTATCATTTTAGAAGCAGTTCTAAATATCCTATTGTTGTAAAAAAATTTCCCTTGCCTTCTCTTGCTATTACTCACTTGGAAAGAAAGGGAAACTAACCTAGACAAGGACAACGCTTAAATTATGTTCCATGGGATTGAAGCTAGGGTCCTAGTGTTTCATAAAGAACCTTGATTTCTCAAAAAATTAACGGCCTCCTTGGAAGACTTGGTTCTTCTTCTATTTAGACGAAAATGCATCCATGAAGTATCCTTTGGGAATTATCAAAGTCCCATCACTCCCATTGGCCTCCAATCCTTCTGCATCCAAACCTTTAAGCTTCTGAATCCAAGGGAAAGCCCTCATCAATCAGATCAGGGATTTTTCCTGTAGCATCCATTTTCTTTGTCCCACTTCTTCCAGTGAAGTGAAAAGCTGATTTTTGGTGGGTTTTCCATACTCAAGTGGCAGTGATTTTCATTTTTGGTGGGGAAGTTGTACCTACTGATTGTTCTTTTTGCATGGTATAGCATGAAACCTAGGAGTTCTTGTTGCTTGGTTTTGCGGGATATTGGTGCTTTTGCATTTTTAAATGTTTGTTGGATGTTAGGAGCTTGGTCCATGGAGGACATGGCCTCCTCCAGCAAATGCAGTCGAGATTAATCAGATTTGATTTTGTGTAATCTAACAAAGATCTGGGTTTTAGTGGCAGGGAGTTCACAAATTTTGTGGCTTGATGTGCATGGGCAATATTTAGCAAACAAACTGACTTAATGCCTTTGTTTGTCTTGGCAAGCTAGCTAATCTTGGTTTTGAATAAGCTTAGTCAATTGCCTCAACTGGACGAAAACCAATGATGCAATGAAATATGTTTCTGCAATTTTTTATGTTAATTCTTACAAATTTTGTAGCAGTCCTACCCATTTAAGCCACAAAAGTTTATCATTACACCAATGTCCTGTCAAGTCTATAGTTTCTTCCATTCTTTATGTTTTGGTGTGCATGGAAAAATTCAATAACTTGAGCTTCCTAATAATTCCATGAATGATTCAATAACTTGAGCTTCCTAATAATTCCATGAATGGACAATACGAATTCTGACAGAAACAAAAAAAAATTGATTTAAACTTGACAGAAAGAGCACAAGATCAATAATCAGCATCCCTGTAACCTGCATTAATAAATGACATAATGCACTGTTTTTGAAACAAGATGATGTGTTTTACAATATATGCATACACCGTCATGAACTCCAACATGAAATTGATCTTATTTAATCTTTAACACTTGCCACAATAGAGTCAGCTTTCCATGAAATCCACCTATTCCCAATTTTTCTTTTGTGTTTGGATATTCTGTTTGTTAGGATTTTTAGTATGACACTCATTACCTATAGCTCTTTGAAACAAAAACTACTTAAATAATAGATAGTACAGAAGGAAAATAGACACAATAATCAATTTCATGCCATCCTTGTTTTGCAAGCAATCTCCAGTTCAGAATTTTCAATAGAATTATAGCTTCATACCTTTTCTATCTTGAGGTAGAATGGGATTGCATAGCAGACAATCATTGGAGCACCTCACAGAAAAAGACCAAAAGATGGAATGATTCCTCAAAAATACATTGATGAATAGTACAGGTTGACCAAGGAGAGGGTATTCAATATCCAAGCCATTTGAACAAGTTTGCTTGGTCTTGACATCTTGCAAACAATGTATGTATTGACATCTCTCAATGAATTTTTTACAGCATTTCTGGGCATCATTTGCAATTTGTTCTTACCACAACATACACAACTAACAAAATATTTCCCAAATATTGATATAAAGAAATGATGTAGATAAAATCCATATCTCACCAAAGCAAACTCTTCTCCAAAAAATAAAAATTTGAAGCAAACAAGATTCAAATAATACATTTAACCTTGGAATATTGAAGCAATATCTGAGGCCTAAAAACCATTCACGTAAATGTTTTTCCATGACCTAGTGCACCTGCAATTCTGTGTACATAAAATGATCAGTACTTCCTCTCTCCCTGGCACACTTCTTTCCCATAAGACATGCATGTTTGTGTGCATATGCACAAAGACTTCTTAACATTAAAAATAACTACTGAAATATAGATGATCCATACATATCACAATTCCATGCACCTTGCAAACTAGAGTTTGTCGAAAACAGAATACATCAACATACCTTGCTCTCGCATTTTGCAATGCTTCAAGGATTTCCATTGTTTCCTTCACCTTCCGATTTGATAACCTTTCTGCTTCATCCTCAAGCAACAAACTTGAGAATCTGTGCAAAACTTGTAGCTTTGTTTCCATTTCAGATAGCTGTTGGTCAAGATCAATTAAGAAGCTCCGATATGAATCAATCCCCTTGAGAACTGAAAGAAGATGATCATATCTGATCACAGTGCCACTATTTAAGAGCTCCTTGGAATCTCCTTCTGGATTTATCTGGCTTTCACTCTCAGTGGCACCAGTCATGTTGGTTCTCAGTTCTTTTTCATTCCCATTAATTTTATTGCCATCCGGCTCAAAATGCTCTTCTAAATTCTCCATGTTGAAAGAAGAACCTTCCGTGGATGAAACAACTCTAACTGGGCCTTCACTGTCTTTCCCAATATCCTTCTCCAAACGAGTAGTACCTAAAATTTTGATTAATTGAGCTTCCTTTTCAGAGATTGCCTGTGTCAACAGATGGCCCCATTTGAAACGTAGAAACCAAAGAATAATAAGTGATTTCATTGATGACCACTTCTTTTTTTCTCAAATCATCATATATATATTCTTCAATTATATTTATGAACATTGCAAAGTAACTAGTAAAAAGAACAATTTTTGCAATCTGATTTAACAACTTTTTATTCAAATTACAACCATAATACTAAAGAAACCATCACAAAGGTACTTGTGACATCTAGGAACAACCAAATGTATGTTTCAAATTATTTACTTTGAGTCTTTGAGCCTATAGAGAAACTATCCTAACGTGTATAAATTAACAATGTTATGGAAGATGATCATCCAGAACTTATGCATATCAATCAGTTTGTGTCGAATTTCTCATTGCGTGATCATTCAAATTCCTATCCACCTGAACAATGGATTTTTGAATTTTTTTGGCAGAAGTTGAAAGGTTATGTGCTATCACAACTAGATTCCCAACTCAAAAGGAGATGGTGTAATTTTTCCTGGCCTATAAATGTGTAATGTCCCCTTTTTAGCCCTAAGCGTTCCAATGACCGTTAGCCTATTTCCGGAGTCCCATAGGCTATGCGGAGGCGTTTCATAGGATTCCAAGATTCTTGGAGGTTTCTTACCAGCACTTTCGGGGGGTAATTGCAAATGATTGCCAGAATTTTTTTTGGGTTTTTTTGGGTTTTCTGAGATCCTTGGTGGGAAGTATCTACTATTTTTAGCAGTGTCTATTTTTAGCACTTACTATTTTTAGTAAGTCACAGTTGCATCTCAGATTGGACTTATTTTGAGTTTGGAAACACTTACTATTTTTAGCAGTATGCTATTTTTAATAAGTGCTATTTTTAGTAGTGGTTCTGGCAACAATTTAGTATTGGGTTTCCAGTTTTGGCAGGGGTGGCATTTTCAATTGATGAGTTCTCTCAGTTTTGACATTTCAGTGCTTCCACCATCCTTAGAGTTCAAAAAAGGCAAGGTTGGCAACTTAAGTTATAAATTATAAAGTTTTAAAAAGGCCCCATGGACCCCCACACCTAGACATGGTAACTTTAAGTTGTTTTCAAAAGATGTTTTTTTTTGCCTTGGCTAAAGTGGATGCCCAAGATGAAGGTTTAAAGTGAAATTTAAATTAAATATTATTTTCCCAAGGAGGACGTCCCTTTTGGAGGGAAAAGGAGTTTGAACTTCTAGGTCTCAAGTCTTATTTATACCTCCCTCTTGCTCTCATTTTCATTATGCAATTTGAAGATAAAATTATGCTGTTGGATTGGAACCAGAGTGTTCTTTCCCGATCTTCAGAGGACAAAAACCCTCTTTAGGTTTGCTGGTTTCGGATTTGAAAGACAATCCCTAGCTGGTGGAGTGTGATTGCATTCAATAATCACCATTGGAACTTATCAATGATGGTTTGTTTTTAGTTTTGGTTACTTATGATGATTTCTAGCTATGTTTTGGTATGATAACTATTTGTTCAGTGACTTTGGAGGCATTTTGAAGAGATTCCTGGAGTTTTTCAGTTTGTTGGTTCATATTTCGTACCCTAGTCATACCACCTCTTTGCTCACACACTTCGGAGGGTTGGAGAACTTTTTGTAGGTGTTTGATCATTGGCTTTCTTCACCTTGGGTGCCCCTTTACTCAAATTTGTGGAATTTTTTGGTGGAGAACCTGATTTTATCTTGTTGGTCGCCCTCCTTGCTAGGCCGTACATCTTGGCTTGTGGGAGTTTGGAAGGTTGTTGTTGTCCAAACCATTTGGGGTTGCTATCTTGGCTGCACCTTGGCACCTAGCCTAGTATTGGGCTTTGCAAGTGTTTGTGAGAGACTTTATGGCATTTTGGTGAAGTTATGCTCAATATATGGTTGTTGATTGGTATTTCCAGCCTGCTGTCCGCTTTGTATCAAACCTGAAAAGTGCATCAGATCTGTGGCAGCGAAGTTCGTAATCATTCCCCATCATTTTGGGACTTCATATTGAGGTATACTTGTGGATTTGTGTAGGGGAGTTCTTATAATCTCATTGTATCATCTTTTGGGGGAGTTATGCTTCATGTTCTTATCATTTCCCTAGTATAACAGCCATATGTGAAGTTCTGAAACATTCTCATAATGAGCTTATTGTACACCATCGGTAGTACCATTGGTGATCACTCTTGTATTTGCATTGCTACTTACCCCAGTGAACAAGTGGTGCTCCCGCTGAATAAGTGGTTGAGCTTCCTTATGTTATATGCTACTCCCATTGAATAAGTGGTCGAGTTTTAGTTTGCTTTCATATTATGCCTGCTGAACAAGCAAAGGACTTTGCTTTGGATTGGCGAGCTTTCTGCCAAGTGTTTATTTACTTTGTTGTAATTCTGGCTGAATAAGTGGATGATTTCCCTTCATGCACTTGGTTTGCTTACTCGCCCCAATGAAGAAGTGGTTGCTAAGAATTTCAATTATTGTAAGCCTTACCACTATATGCTCTCACCTTGCCCACATTGGGATCTGGGTGATCAAAAAGTGGAAGGTGTTTGATTTCAGTTCGCTTGATTTCCAGTTACTGCAAAGATCCCCTTCCCACCATATGCTCTCACCTTGTCCTAATGGGATCTAGGTGATTAGAAAGTGGAAGGTTGCTTACTCAGTTGTTTATCATTACTATTTGGCTAATGCTAACAAGTGCAAATTTGAAAAAAATTAAGGGTGGGTTATTACAAAATGATTTTGTGTAACTAATTTCATTTCCCTAGGTTTCCACTTGTACAAAGACTATGTTACCGGTCCGCCCCTAGGGCCCCCCAAGTTTTGTAGCACCCCTCCATTTTTGCTCTTTTGATCGAATAGTGTTCTTCTATGTTATGGTTTGTTTCTGTTAATGCTTTGACTATGGTACTTGGTTACTATTTGATCACTAACTGTAAAGCGATGTGAACGTTATGTTTTGATGTGATGGTATTTTATTCGGATGTTATCATTATGGCAGGCTTTGGATTAGCTTAGCATATATTTGAATTAATGATGCTTTATGCTTTTGATTATATTATTGATGTTAGATTCGTTAGTTAGTAATATTGTATGGGTGAAGGGGACGGGATTACATCCCTCGCTTGTGAGCGCCCTGTAATTCAGCGATTTCCTCTTCACGGTGTGTCTACTATGTTATATGCATGTTCGACACTCGTTTTGTTTGCAGGACTGCAGGTACAGGACATCGACTCCACCTGGTTTCACAAGTCTGAGCATGTCCATTGACCAACGGTAATTGATTGGGAGATAGTAGCTAGGTTTTTCGTGCCAAGTCATCACCCTGGTCATAGTATGTCGTTAGTTGGTGTCTGGTATGTTATGAAGTCTTGTCATCTTTGAAGTTTTGATAGGTTGTTATCGTTGGGAATTATATGCGAAAATCAATGTTTAAAAAGGTTTAAATGATTAGTTATGAATTTTAGATTAAAGTGGTTAAAAGCTTTAATTTAATTTAATTTAAATTCTTGTGGTGAAGTAATTTAATTCTAGTGGTTAAATTTGTTATATTATTTGAATAAACTAATTATCTAAATCTATTTTGTCGGAAATAGATTAAACAATTAAATTCATTTGGACATTCAAGTTTTGGTTTTAAAGATTAAAGTTGCTTTGAAAAGTGCATATATAAAATGAATTTAAGTTATTTGAAAATTGAAAATTTGTTTTAAGTTATTTAAAAATTCAAAATATCTCCAAATGGCCATAACTTTGGTGGATGAGATATTTTAAAAAAAAGTTGACTTAATTTGGGGAGGATTTTTAAGAAGCTATGGAATTTCATTTTTAAATTTAAATTTCAATTTGGGGAAAAAATGGAGGAGAGATATTTTATTGGGGGGATTTTAATTTTCAATTTTTGGCGGAGAGAAAAGGGCTGTGAAAGAAAGAAAGAGGGTTTTTTGTTCTTGTTGGATCCAATCTAGGATTTGAGGTGGAGACTTGGAAGGAGATTTGGAGTGTTGCATTGGCAAGAAGCTCAGCATCAGATTGTCTCTTCAATCTTCAAGATCACAGGATCTTTTCTATTTATTTGTTTTGAAAATTAGATTTTCAATTTTGGAAAAACTTGTGTGTAAACAAAATTAAAAACCTTTGTTGAAATCATGGAAGAAGAAAACAATAGAAAAAATTCAAACAATAGAGATTGAAAGAAAACAAAAGAAAACTTTGAAACCCCTTTGTTTAATTTGAAATTTCCAGAAATTTGAGTTCATAAAATTGTGGTTAAAAGAATCTCTTCTATTGTAAGTTTCTGTTGAAAATTTGCCCAGTTTGTTTGAAATCTGGGAATGGATATATATAATATATATATATACACTGTAAAATATATATATATATATATATATACATATATTATACATATATGTATCTTATTTTTTTTATTTCATTATGATTCTGTGTAATTATTTCTGAGAAATTTACCCAGAAGGAAACAGGGGACGGCTCTGTTTTTTATTTGCTTTTTTTTATGCAAAAAAACATAAAATTTTAATGGTTGTGAGGGGGGGGCGACAGTCATGGCTGCCACAGCCATAACCCCCTATGGAGGGCGCTGTTGTGGCAGCACTCCCCACACACAGTGTGGGAGAAGCGCTGCCACAGGCAGCGCAGCCTCCACACAGGGGAGGCTAGGCACAGCCTTGGCTGCGTCCCCTCTCCTGTGGGTGGGTTGACTTCCCAAAATAAATAACTTTATTTTAAATTTTTTTTTTTTAATTATATGAATATAATATATATATTATATATTTTAAATAATTGGAAATTATTTAATAATTGGATTTGGAATTTTAATTGGGTGATTTTAAATGTTTATTTAAATAATAATTATATGTTTAAATATTTATATATATTTAAAATATATTTATATTTAAATATAATTATTTCAAGATGGTTATTTTATCGTAATTGGTGCAAAAAAAAAAGGGAAGATTGGTTTTGTTATAAAATGATTTATTTAAAAGATTGATTTTGATCATTATGTATAAATTGAGAAAATGGAATAAACTTATCATTTTTATGTCATTGCTTTGCTTAGATTTAGGAAATCCTAACAATAGTATTTAGTTGTCGAGAATGCTTCCTGAGTGATGTTTTCTTTCATTCTCGGTGTTGGGCAATGGAGTTATTGTTTATGTAAGTTTTGATTTTAAATTAGTGCTATTGTATTTTGGAAATTAAGGTTAGTGCAATGAATAAATATTTGTTAAGGGTTAGGTTTGTAATTGAAATGAACATGGTTAATGTGGTTACAATGACTTGTTTGGGTTGATGGAATCTTGAAGTTCTTGTAAAGGATTTGTCAAATGTCAGGATTATGTATATGGTTAAGTTATATGGATTATAATTAGAGCAAAATTGATGATATTAAATATGTGTAAAGAAAAGGGTTATTTTATTACGATGTGGTTATAATGGGTAGAATGTTATTTAAAAGTTCTTGTATTCCATTGCCTTAAATGGTGAATGGGGAATGCTGTTTGTTTTCCAGATTGCAAGGAATAGATAAGGTTCATAAAAATTATATTGTTTAGAACTTATATGAATAGTTAAAAGATTAAGTATATGAGGTATATATGGACTTTGATTCCTGTTTTATGAGAAAAGATCATTATGTTGAAAGACATCTTTAGTTATTTAAAGAACGTGTATTTTTATGATTGTTGATTTAAGCGAATTCTTTTTGGTATTGTATGGGAAATATTGTTATGATTGTAAATTTATGAGTGTACTTTGGTAGTGCTAAGTTTTGCTTCCAGAGGCTAGGGAACTCTTTGATTGAGTTGTTTGTTCTATTTGGAGTGATTTGTTTATGTAAGTCTTCCAGATGGGGTTTTCATTTAATTGTGTGGGTTGTCGTAATATGTTAGTCAACCGTTGTATTGCCTTGGGTAGGGTGTATAGTTGTATCCGGTTGTTTCACCCGGTTTTCACAAATGAGGATGGTTTGTGCCTCCTTTGGAAGGAGTGGTTTATGTGTTTGTTGCCTCCATTGTTTGGAGAGGGTTTTGACTTTTGTTGCCTCCTGTGTTGAAGTGGATTTTCATTTTATGTTCCTCCTAGAGTTGGAATGGTTTTATCTTGTTGGTTTGCACTTGGGATTCCCTTGGTGATTGGTTTTGTTTGGTATGTTGTCAAGTAGAAGAGTGGCTTCTGTTAGGGGCTAGAGCCCAAAGAGGTAAACTGGGAAACCTTCAGAGGTGGTTTAATCAAGTGATAACTAAAACAATATACTTAGAAGTTAGGTAGTTTTCACATTAATTAAGATAATTGAGCCTCGCTCATGGACGCAAGGGCTTGTATAGACTTGGGATGAGACGGGAAGGCCTGGAATGGCAAGGTCATCTATCTTGTCCTTACGAGAGGTATTTGATTCTGCATGAGTGAGTATGGGTGCCGGGATTCGGTAGAAGCCACCAGGACAACTCATAGTGGGGGCCGAAGCCTAGGAAGATTCCCAGAGGATATCCCATGACGAGCTGTGTGATGACACTCTTTCTACGACAACAGTTGGTATTTGGGTTTATGTGTATGGTCTTCTTATCATACTCAATCTGTTTTATTTCTGGAAGCAATGTGACCTATGTCAGTGATGTTGGAGTTGTACTTGTGTTATCCTTATGGATGTATGGTTCATGTGTTTGGTTGTGTCAGTGTGAGTTAGCCTGTGTCTAGGGGTGGATGGTCTTGTCTAGAATTCCTTGTTACTATCTCCTAGCATGGGGGGTGAGCCTTCGGGTATCACATGGTTGGGTGGAACGTGTACCTTAATCCATTGGGTCGTCTTCTTGTTCGTGTGGACGAGATTTCCAGTTGGAGAGCTCGTGGGATCCAGTACTTTCATGCTTTACTCTTTTCAGTTATTATTGTAATTTATTACCCCTCTTGTATCGAGGTGGAAGCTGTCATTTGTAACCTTGTTTATTGGAATTACCTCATTCGGGGAATGAGTGTTGTAATCTTATTGTAAACTATATTATTGGAAGCATGTGGTATCTCTTATGCCTTTGATGTAATTTTATCATGTATGGAATGTATGTGTATTTAATTTGTTAAGTAATTAAATGTTATGTTTTTAATTCATGTTTCTTGTTTAGGTTTTAAGTAATCTCAGTCTCGTAACCTTAGAGGTTGTTGGCAATGGATAGTGATCTTGCATGTTAATTGTACTAAAAAAAATAAAAAATTGTACGTTTGAGTAGTTAATTGCAACTTCCTCTAGGGTTGCGTGGCGGGGCATTACACAGTCCAGTCTGATCCAACTCCAAGGTCTGGGTCTGGTTCCCTGTGGGTCCGGCCAAGGTCTAGCCCTACCAAACTTGGGCGGACCCAAGACAAATTTATGCCCTTCACACACACAGGTGCAGTTTTTATATATTTTTTTACTTTCTTTTGACTTAAAAATATAAAAAAAGCCCCCCAACCCTAATTTATGCCTAATAAAACACATAATAGGCAAAAGAAAACTCATTTATCATTTTGTGAATGAAAAACAAAACTTAATCCTCCATTGTTGAACTTATTTTCTTAGTTGCCATTGCACAAATAGAGTTAAGATGGATCGTTGAACGTTCATAGTTGGTTGTTGTGCTATTCCTAAGCATTTGCAAGTGTTCGCCTATTGCCAAGAAGATTATAGAGGAAGATTTCTTCAAAAGTGGTAGGTTTTTTGAAGTTTTTTGGTTTTTTTTTCTACATTTTTTTTACAAATGAACTCTCTTGTTTTGTTTTGAAGTTTTTGGCTTGTTTTCATTCTTCTAGGTATCTATAACACGCTTAATTTTTTAAAATGAATCAAGTTATTTAGTTTCAATTATTTTTATAAATTGAATGCGTTGTTTATTGAACTTGTTGCCTTAGGTATTACAATGGCAACCATTTCTAGCTCCACGAGCCAATCTTGTTTCAAAACAAACCGAAACTCTCCCCTTTGGAAATATGTTGAAATGGTACAACTTCCAAGTGGTGGAGGTTATGATTGGATTTGTGGTCATTGTAAAGTTAGATATTCAAGCTCATACAGTCGTGTGAAAGGCCATTTGTGCAAGATCCCTCAAGTAGGCATCAAATTTTGTCCAGGTGAAGATAATAAAGGCATTCTAGAAATGCAAGTATTGGCATACATTGAAGAGCAAGAAAAAGAAGACCAAGCAAGAGGTTGTAGATCAACTCATCCTTTGTTAAAGAAAGGATCTCGAGGGATGAAGCCCCTTACACCGCCTTCTCATTTTCAACCTACAGAGAGCCATCCATTTATGTCCATACCTGAAGAGCAAATTGTGGTCTCTACACATAAGAGATCAAAGGGACCGTCGGAAATTTCATTTCAAAATGAGGCTAGAGAGATTGTCGATCAAGACATACTGAGATGTGTCTATGCAAATGGATTGGCATTCAATGTTGCTCACTCACCATATTGGCAAAAAATGGTGAAATCTATTAATGAGGCTCCAAAATGGTATAAGGGCCTAGGTTTTTGAGAAGATGCGTAGCACCTTATTAGATAAAGAAGTGAAATTTGTAGAGGACTCCTTGTAGCCCATAAGGTATTTGTGGATTGAAATAGGGGTGACCATCGTTGCTAATGGATGGAAAGATGCAAAAAATCACCCATTGATCAATGTTATTGCAGTGTCCCCTAAAGGGGCAATGTTTTTGAGAGTAGTGGATTGTGAAGGAGAGGTGAAGGATGGTACATTTATTGCTAACATTCTTTGTCAAACTATTGATGAAGTGGGCCCTCAAAGTGTTGTGCAAGTTATAACAAACAATGCAAAAAATTGTAGGGATGTTGGGTCATTGGTTGAGGAGCGATATTCACACATTTTTTGGACACCTTGTGTTGTCCACTCCCTCAACCTAATGCTACAAAAAATTGGCAACAAAATTGATTGGATCAAATAAGTGTATACTGAGGTCGAAGACATCCAAATGTTCAACAACCACCATATTTCACAAGGCATATTTAGAACATTCTCAAAATTGGAGCTATTGAAGGTAAATTAAATAATAAACATGTTTCACTTTAGTAATATTTTTAATTTTATTTTAATTTTTCTAAATTTAAATTTTATTTTATTTTGATTTTCAAACAGGTTGCTGAGACCCATTTTGCCTCCAACACAATTGTGTTAAGACGACTTTTGAAGGTTTGTGAGGCACTCTCTAACATGGTCATCAGCCCTAATTGGTCCATATGGAGGCAATCTAGCATTGCAAGGGCAAAAAAGGTTAAGCAAATGATCCTAGATGACATTCAGTGGGCTCGTGTTGAGTATCTCCTCAATTTCACTAAGCCCATATTGAGCATGATTTGTTATACTGACATGGATAGACCTTGTTTGGGTGAAGTATATGATGGCATCAACTCAATGATTGAGAAGATGAAAGCCATCATCAATGCAAAAAAGCAAGGTCCTAAAGAAAAGTTCTTCAAAGAGCTAGATAAAATCATTGTAGAGAGATGGAACAAAATGACCACTCCGCTGCATCTTCTTGCTTTTGCATTGAGTCCCAACTACTATAGTGCTCAACTACTTTCTATGACAAGAGTTACCCTATATAGAGATGCTTAAGTGGCTCAAGGGTACAAGGTAGTACTTCGTAGACTCTTCACTGATTGTGACCCACATGATGCAGTGAGGGCTGAGTTCATGGGTTTTGCATGCTCCAATGATTGTGGTCTTCACACTCTTCAAGACAAGTACACGGCCGATGCTCATAGTTGGTGGTACTTCCATGGCCAAGCATACACGTACCTACAACCTCTTGCAATCAAAATTTTATCTCAAGTAAGTTGTATAGCTAAAATCTTTTATCTTTTAAGTTTTATAATTTTATTTATATTTTAATTTTTAAATTTAATCAATTAAATTTTGTAACTCTTTAACTATCTAATTTGGTCTTAGTAGACTGATAGTTCATCTTCATCTGAGAAGAATTGGAGCACATACTCCATCCACTCAATAAAGTGCAATAGACTACATTAAAAAAAGGTAGAGGACTTGGTGTATGTGCATTCAAACTTGCGGCTCCTTAAACAAAGTGCCTACAAAGAAGGAGACACAAGGAAGTGGGATATCGAGCCAGAGCGTCTTGACTTGGATGCTTCCACAAACCACTTTGCTGCACTTGATGTTGACGATGACTATGAGCCAACTAGTAAACATGAGAGTGTTAGTGGTAGTGCCAGTGCCACTGGCACTATTTGTGGTTCTTCTAATTTACCACTACATACATCATCTAATATGGATGCTGATGATGATATTTTTGATGACCCATATGATATTTGGTCAATGATCAATGATGGCTGATTGCCGACATTTGATATTATTATTTTTGAACTTTAAACTATATCATGACATTTGAGTTTCACTAATATTTGACTATGAAATTGGCGGTGTATTTTTCTATGTTATGACTATTAATATGGTGGTGTATTGTGAACTTAATTACTGCTACAAATATGTATATATTTCTGATTTTTATATGTTTTTGTATCAACGAACCCAACCCCAAAAATTTGTTTGCCTGAACCCATGAACCGAACCCTCGAACTCGAACCTAAACCGGTAACTTAGGTAAAAGAGTATTTATGTTTTCCATATTTTTTGTATTGTGCTTTCCAATTCATGATATTTTGTTATGTTGTACTCTACCTTTTTTAGTAATGTAAATGTGGTGTTTTTGTCATTAGGTGATTTAGGAATTCTCATCTCTAGGTGATTTAGAAATAGGTTGACTCAATTGCACAACTGATAAAGCACTAATCTACTTGTCAAAAGCCAAGATTATGAAGCCCTCCTATTCCACAAGTATATGCCATGGTCCCCAAACAAAGCCAATTGTACCCAATATGAAACTTGATTATGTTACATGATGCTTATGTTTTTTGTTGTAAGTTTACCAACCATTTGTATGTTAAAATTGAAGTTTGAAAGAATTTGTCATGTCCCATTCTCAAAAATAAAAAGAATTAATTAAAGACTTGTAACCTATTTTATTTTCCGAATGCCAAGGGATAAAATAAGGGAAATAATAATAATTTAAGTGGGCCCAATCACTTTATTTTCAAAAGGGTAGCTTAAGTATAATTAAAAGTCTTATGTAATATTTAAAAAATGTTTACTTCATTATTTCAATATGTAATTCAAAAAGTATTTAAATACTTGGAGGGAAAAAATAAATTCAAATAGATGGCCCAAAGGCAACCGTAAGAGAGTCATTTTCTCAAACCAAATCATATATTCGAATTGGTCATTTTCACTTTCCCTTCTGAATTGGAGTTCGAAACATTCAAGGATGAAAACCCTTGGTGTGAGAGATCTTGAGGACAAAAATCCTCTTGGTTTCCATAGTTGGATTCAAGGATATGAAAGCCCTCTCATCCATTGGAGGTGATTCCATCCGAGAATCACAAGTGTTTTGAATTGTTGAAGATCGTTGGTGAATATTGCATATTGAAGCAAATTTTTTGGTGCTCATGTTGGATCATTGAATGTTTATCAAAGTGTTGCTAATTTTCATCATTCTAGGGCTGTGCCCCTAGTGGATTTGTTGTCTTTGGTGTTTTTCCAACCATCATCATTTGAGATGCCTAGGGTTTGGATTGTTGTTTTTTGCTTGTGATATACTCCATCCCTTGGATCTTCTATTCATTGATGTTTCCAGCCCTTTTGTCATCATTTCCAGGTTTCTAATTGGTTGCACTCAGCTAAGGATAATTGCTTTCAGCCAACTAATCAATGTGCCTAGCGTTTGCAGATGATTGCTATTATTTTGAAGTTATATCAGATATTGGATCTGTTGTTTATGTGATTTCCAGCCCTTATTTTCATTCCTAGTGCCGCTGTACAAGTCAAATAGATGCTGGTTTTAAGGTGTTTCGGACATATTACAGAGTTTTTAGCATGGTACCAAGTTTGTACTCGATTCATAATTGATATCAGCCACTTATCAGTAGATCACAAAGAGTTTCCAGCATTGCAACCTTCAATTTAGCCACTGCTGTACCATTTCAAGTCACCAAACAGCTTCATATTCCAGCCACCAACCTAGAGGTTGTGTGTCACGCCTTTTGGGGTCATTTTGTGATAGCTGCAGCTCATCATCATCCTCTTCCAGATTCATACAGTAGCCTGGTTGTGAGTAAAGAATCTTGTAATTTAGGGGAAATAATAAGAAAACTGTAGGGGTTTGGTTGCATATCAGCTTGTGAAAGTTTTCAATGGCATATTTGCTCAATAGCTTGGCTATAATCCTAAATCAACATTAGTCATGGTCTGATCTGTTGTACATAATTGACTTTTATGTGCATTTGAAGATCCTATCATCACATCAGCATTAAATAACCTACATCTGCAAGTCATAGTTACCATATGCTCATCATTTGAGGGTTCCAAGGTTCACATTAGCTTCAAAGCTTTTGTATTTTCTGTTTGAAGTTGTATATTTGGATGACAAGGGTTTGCAATTATCGCATATTGCCAATCAGCATTAATTTCAATCACATCTACAATTGAGTATTTGATATTTGTTCATCATTTAGCTTGCACATATTGTAAGTGGGCATTTGTCATCTCAATCTATCAACATTTGGTAACTTTCCAGCAGCCACAATCGAATACAAATCAGATATGAGGGTTTCATATTGGTGTGTGGATGTTTATTGCCACTGTCATAATTAATCCAGCAACTCATCATTCAGATCTACTTCTATAATTGGTTAATTTTGGTGCATAAGGGTTTCATATGAATCTTTGTGAATGTTAGTATTGCTATCCATGAAATATCCCCCTTAGTTTTTTCCCAAATTTTTTCACATAAACTTCACCCGTTAGCATTAGTCCAATGGAAGATAAGCAAACCGGAAGCAACCCTTCACTTTTTGATCACCCAACTCCCGGAGTGGGCAAGGTGAGAGCATACGGTCTAAGGGGATCTGATTACAATATGAAAATGCTAGAAGTACAAGAACTATTGGCAGCAAGCCAACCAATAGAGAAAATGTAAATACTTGGCGGCAAAGCCAGCCACTTCCACTTTTCAGCGGGCTACAGGAAAGTAAATTAAAGCAAATAACTTGGTGACATAGCCAACCACTTCCACTTTTCAGCAGGCAATAGAAAGTAAAGCAAAAACTCAACCACTTATCCAGTGGGAGTGTAATACAAAATACTGAAATAAGAAAGCTGATTAGTACTACTAAATCAGCATTACAATATGGCGTTAGATACAATATATCATGAGAGAATCAAACAATATGAAGCCCAAGAGTTAGATAACCATCTCTATGATATTACAATGACAAGGCATCATGATATTATGATAAAATACTGAAAATACAAGGTCTAATATGAAGGGGCAGCAGTCTGATATGAAAGTACAAAGTGCATGAACTCCAACCAGCAACCTTCAAATGCCCATATCTCCTCAACCACAACTCCGAATTGCCTCAAACTTGTTGCAAATGATGCCAAGGAGCTAGGCATCCAACATCCAATAGCAAGCCGCCACCAAATGGTTTGCAAAATATTGGCACACAAACCAATGCACCAAACCCAAGGAAGTACACCCCCCTAAGAAGGGTGACCACCAGCAAAAATCAGGTTCACCTTCTAAAAATTTGAGATTCTAGGCAAAGGGGTGCTCAAATGCTAAGAACCCAATGAACCAATACCCACAAAATTCTTTCAACTCTCCGAAACGGTACGGGCATAAACATGGGTCGGTAGAGGACTGAAAGAACACTCCAAAAACTCCAAACAGCAGATGAACACTCCAAAAATGTCTCTAGAAAACATCAAAGCCACAACAAACTAAAGCAAATAGGAAAGCCATCACCATCGAAGCTCAATCTGCAACCTCTAAATGAAGAAGCGGTCACTGTTCAGCTAGGAGTTATCTTGCAAACTTGAAACTAAAGAAGAACTAGGAGGTGTACCAACCTTGAAGCAAGAGTCTGAAAAGATTTTAGTAGCACTTTGTTATCATAGAAAATAGATGGTAAAAATGAGAGGAGGAGAGGCATATTTATAAGCTCCAATTCCAAAAATTCAAAACTCATTTTCCCTCCAAAATGGGATGCCCAAATGAGGAATATAATATTATTTATCAAAAACCCCTTTATCTTGTCAACTATGGCATCCACTTTATCCTTGGCATAAAAATCATTTAAATTTTGCAAAGTCTCCAAAAGGACGTCCAACTCATGAGTCCACCTTTTAAAACACTTAAGTTATAAAGCCTATGTGTGGGGACCAAAAGCAACATTAGAAAATAATATAACTTTAGTTATTAAACTTTCCTTTTCTAAACTTCAAGAACATTGGAGAAGCCACTGCCAAAACTGAACTACCTCATTACCAAAAATTGAAGCCAAGTGTTGAATTGCTACCAAACCAAAACTGCCAAAAATAACACTTACTAAAAATAGTGACTCCAAACACCATTTGAGCACATTCCAGGTAATGAAAATGCATGTGACACCCCATTGAAGCTCTCTGAAAACCTAGAAAGACCCAGAAAACATACTAGCAAACTCCTGCAACCAACCCCTGGAAAACCAGAAAGATACCTCCTAGAAAATAGGAAACCCTAATAATGCCTCTGAGTAGCCCATGGAACTCCAGAAATGGGCTATCGGACACTGAAAAGCATAGGGCTAAAAATGGGACATTACAATCCAACATTTATTATTTGGTTGTTGGTCTTCAAATATTGCTTTTTCTTGCTGATTTAATTAGAAAATTCCATAACAATCATCTATTTTATGAGGAAATCTGATTGGACATAATCATTTTGGCCAAGTCACAAATTGTCATGTTGAAGTACAAAAACGTTGAATTCAAATTTATGATGGCGTGCACTAGTTCTTAATTTGGCTATCAATATTTTTGCTTTCCACTTAACATCAACTCCTTTATAATTTTTTTGATATAGTAAGCTTTCTTCTGACTAATTTGCTTTCTCCACATGGTAGTCCTAAATTTTTCTCTGACATACTTTTTTATTTCCTTATTCCTACAAATTAACTTACCTATATTTATCCACTTGCTATGTTTCATCCATGTGTTATTTCTTTTCTCTAGCTCTTCCTCAATGACCAATCTAGACCAACAGTGGTTCTCCATATTTTGAGTCCCTTTTAGGTAGCTTAAGTACCAAGCCATCAATGATGTTTCCAAAGGGAAAGTACATATTTCAACTAATAAAATCTCATTGGGAACTAAAGTCTTAGTTTTGAGGTTGCTTATGATTAAATATTTTTGAATTCTTTCCATCTGCCTCCATTTTTTTATCCGATATGCTACTGCCCCAGATTTCACACCCATAAAGGATCACTATAGTGACAAGCAAACCAAATAGGATTCTATTGGTTTTCCAATCCCACAATTCTATGCTCTTGCATCTATTTCATTGTGAATATAATTCTTTCCAATCCCCTTGAATTCTTTCTACTCTACATATTTCCCAACTAAGCTTGTTGTAAAAATCAAGCCCAAGGTACTTGTATTCTTCCACTATTTCCAACAGGTTTCCTTTGAAAAGAAAATTAATTTGTTTCTTTTTCCTTTGTAATGAAAAGATCATGACTTTGATTTTGCTCGTGTTCACTTGTATCCCAACCTCCTAAGAAAAAATTTCTAGAGCCCTCAAGTGCTCTCTCAAACTAATAGTTGTTTTCACTATTAGGATGAAATCATTTGCATATGAGTAACTTTATTACATATCTAGCATTCTGAAATCCCTCACTCCCAACTTTATTTATTCACTCCTCCAACTTATCGATTTATAACCCAAAAAAAGTTGGGAGAATAGACAGCCCTATTTGACACCATATTAGCACCCAAGCACTCAGACATTTCATCACTTCTAGTTTTAGCCTTGACTTGTTCATAAAGCCTATGAAATGCCACTCTAAGCTCATTTAGAACTCCGTGTTCCTCCATCCTATTCTAAAGTTTGTCATGAGGCACTGTGTCAAAGGCCTTTAAAAAGCCTTACCCCCTTGGGTGTCCCATATCTTTTCAATCAAGTACCTAAGGGTGATGCAATGATCAATAGTGGAATGCCATGTCCCCATTTCTAAATTATTTAATGGGGTGAAACTGTAGCCTATTTCAAATTTCCTGTAGGCTAAAGGGGTTTGACTAGAAAATGTTTTAATAATAATTTATTAAGTTCATCCTTGGTACTGTATTCCAAAATATCAAAAAGGGTAACTTAACTATTATTATTATGTGTTTTAATTAAAAGTAACTTTATTGATTTATTAAAAGACTTTAATTAAATTAGGTTTATTTATGAAGGAAAAAAATCAAAACCCTTATTTGCAGAGATTGGAAAATTTGGTCATCTTTTTCTAGAGGACAAAACCTTCCAATTCCTAGAGGATAAAAAGGATGAAAACCCTTTGATCTCCCTAATGATGATTCCACCTAGGAATCATATTGTGCTCAGATTTAAGATTTTCTATTTTACTATTGCTACAGTAAATCCAAACTGCTACAGTGAAATCCATACAACAATTAAGAGGGTTTGGGACTGGAAAACCTGTCATAAAATTCAGAAATCGAGATGTAAA
The DNA here is from genome assembly GCA_007258455.2 of Sequoia sempervirens. Lineage (NCBI taxonomy): Eukaryota > Viridiplantae > Streptophyta > Pinopsida > Cupressales > Cupressaceae > Sequoia > Sequoia sempervirens. The sequence goes on along the minus strand of VDFB02270651.1, from coordinate 15,519,213 downwards.
AATCAGTCTCCAGGCTATACAGCTACAGAAATTGATAAAGCTCCAGAAAACAAGTTTTAATTCATTTGTTTGAAATTATAATCATTCTGAAAATTGATTGTAATCATTCTACTTTGACAGACAAATAAATACAGAAGGGTTTCATTGATAAATTCATTTTGAGCATTGATTATAATCATTTTTTACGAAGAATAAATACAGGGGTTTCAAAGGAATTGTTATTTGCATAAATAAATCAGAAATTTACCTGTTTACCTGTTGCCATTCATATTCTTTGTTATTTAGTGTTTTGGGGTAATTGAAAAACAAAAATAATCAATGGATTGTCAAATATCTAGAAACGTGATATTACATGGAATGGTTCAGTCTAAAGCCTACCTGTCCCTTGGCCCTTTTCCCTTCTTTTTCTGCCCAACTACCAATTCTCCATTCAACCATGCTCCACAGAAAAAATTCCAAGAAGAGGATTAAACATAATAGTGTGGTAATTTGATAGATTATTGATATCATTGCTTTTATAGAGAGGGCTAACAACACTTGTCGTCCAATCCTCTGGGAAGCCCTCTTCGATGACATTATTGAAGATGCATTTGATGTGAGGTATAAGGACCTCTACCCCATCTATATCCTGTGCTTTCCCTCCTACAAGTCTTTTTATGGCTTGATTGATTTCTTCAATACTTCAATAGAGAATAGCTTAGTGGTTGCATTGATTCCCAGGGAGTTGTGTTTATCTTGGGCACACACATATGATTTTGCATATACAAGCCATTTTTCTATTTATTTTCTCTTATATTTTAATTCCTTCCAAAAGCTTTTGGGGTTATGTTTTCCAAGAGCAATTAGTTCCTCCCTTCTTGTGTTCATTACCTTTCTTTTAGACTGTAGTAATTTTTAATACTCCTTATTTTCTTTGTCCATCCTACATTCTCTTAGGTTTCTTTTTGCCATTATGCACTCTTCATCAAACAAGGGTTTGCTAGAAAAGCATTTTTTGTTCCTCTTTTGGGTCTAGCCCATTTACATGCAGTTAAAGCCTTGTGCATAAAGGGAATCAGCATATTCTTGCTTATTATATGGCTCTCCATCCAAGTTGTATTGCTCTCATATTCATGAAAAAATCATTCAAGGGCAGCTTTGAAGAGTTTCTGATTTACTTGAGTTGTGAGGATTTTACCCTTTTGAGACACCTCCTTTTGATTGAAGTGGACTTGTTCATCTTGTCGATTGATTGTGTGGATGTCAAGCTTTACATATATTGGATTATGATCTGATTTCACCTCTATAGGGCAGTCCCCAACCACTAACTCCATCAGTCTTGGGATATAGTTTTGTGAGAAAATAACATAGTCCACTACACTTGATGATGCAGCCTGATTTGGCCATGTTGTCTTACCATTGCATATGACCATGTATAAACTACATAGTGCCAATAATTCCTCCCCATAGTGCATAACATTTCCATTACTATCTTGTGAAATCCTTTCACAAAGTTGATAACTCTTCCTCCAATCATAATGGATTACTTTTATTTATGTACTCATTTTTCAAATTGAGGGCTTGAATGTTTGCTATCCTTGAATTGAAGTAAGCTCTTATTAAGACTTCCCCCATGGTACTAAAGACTGAAATGTCCTTTTTAAGTGATGCATAAGAGTCCTCACAATCTAGGTTCTTTTTCTTATATGACTTAGAACCTTTTGGTGCAAAGTAGCAGGTAACCAGCCTTATTGTTACTTGATATTCTATTATTTTCAGCCATCTGTATTACTTGTTCAGTTCTTTCTCCACTATTACAATTCCACACCATGATTCTTTGATAAAACCATTACACCTCGATGCCCTTTGCCATTGTTAGTCCTTTCATTACACATTAAAGGTTTTTTATACCCCTCAAACTCTAGGACTACGCAAACATCATGCTGGTGTGTTTCCGTAAGAATGATAATGTCTTTTCCTTCTACTACAGGCCCCAACTCAAGTCCTCTTCTCCATGGATAACCTCTGCAGTTCCAACTTACCAAGATCAAATATTCCCAAGGGGCTCGGAATCCCTATTTCTTGTGCCATTCAATCACTATTTTGGGCCTTTATATTCTGTAACAAGCCCATTTGCTTACATCTCTTGTTGCCTTCAATTTTTCCCATCCTTTCTTTCTCTCTTCTTATTGTACTATGGTTAAGTCTTTGTCAAGATATGTTGCATACCTCAGAGAAACCTTTTGTTCCTTAGTATCATGTTCATATCTTCGATGCTCCTCAAAGTAATTCTTACATGCCTTCCCCTTCCACCTTTTATATTGTAATGTCCCCATTTTCCAACTCGCCAAAGTAATATTAAAATATTTAATTATTTTAATTATTTACTGTCCCCTGGCAAAAATACAATTATAAAGGCGATATTAAATAATTAAATAATAAGAGGTTATAAAGTGGCATTGGGGAATATTTTAAGAATCAATTAATAAAGTCACTTTATAATATAACATTTAAGTGCATTTGGCGGGAAAACCCTAAAAAGGCAAAAAGGCATTATAAAAGGGCTTGAGAGCTCATTCTCTCATATTCTGGATTATTATTTTATTTTGGAGTTTGTATTTTGGTGGAGCTCTTCGAAGTCCAAAACCCTAGGTGGGAATTCCTATGGATTCCAGTTTTGATGGTGAAAGATTCCTCCCTAGCTATATTGAGGCGGACTCACCTAGGATTTGCAGTTGCACTTCAACAGTTGGATTGATTGATCAGATAATTTGTGGGTCTTGCCAAGCAAGACAAATTATCAAGGATAAATTGGTGAATAGTGATTTGCTACAGTGACGTGAATAGTGATTCGCTACAGTGACATGAATAGTGATATGCTACAGTGACGTGAATAGTGATTCGCTACAATGACGTGAATAGTGAAAATCATTGTAGGTCTTGTGGTGCCTTGCTCATATGAATACTTTTCTTTCACTTTTATTTCTAAGGCGTGGAAATAATAAATAATAAAGATAATCTCTGGGCAAAGACGTGGTTCTTTTGGAGAGATAAGTATCTTTGTCAAGGATGTGTTCAATTCTTGAGGGAAGCGATTCATCTAATTAGCTTCTGAGCACTTCTTACCAGTCAACAATCACTTATTTGGGGGCGTGTTCACCATATAGATCTGTTCGTGGCATGTCTAGGAAACAAGTAGCCATACCAAGTTGTGGGTTCATTTCCAATGGTTGCGTGGGAGTTTGAAGAGGGTTCTGTATGCTTTTTCTAAACAGATTCAAAGCAAGATTCATCATCTACTTGCCTGGGTGAACTTGTTCCAGGTCCGAAAGACAACATTTCACTCTCTATTCTTACTGTTATCAATCTATGAATTACTTAGTGTAAGCTTTTTAAGTTGCTGCTCATTTCTATGATGAAACTCTGAATGTATGGTTGAAATATCCCCCTTTTTTTTATTTTTAACACACAACACTTCACCCGTTAACGTTAGCCCAGAAAAGATGACAAGCTGAAAGGAACCCTTCACTTTCTGATCACCCAGATCCTAAAGTGGGCAAGGTGAGAGCATACGGTGTAAGGGGATCTGTTAGCAATAAACTGAAATGCTAGAAGTACAAATGATATTTGTGGCAAGCCGCCCAATATAGAAAATGTAAATACTTAGGCGGCAAGCTAGCCTCTTCCAATGTAAAAGAAAGAAAGCAACTAGGCAGGTAACAGAAAGAAAGCAACTAGGCGGCAAGCTAGCCTCTTCCACTTTTCAATGGGAATGAAAAACAAAGAGCTGAAATGAAAGAGTTGATCAATACTACTGAATTAGTGTTACAATATTGAACCTCTTACATTGAAACTTGAGATAACTTAGCAATTGAAGGCCCAAATGTTAGACAATGATCTCCATGACAATTACAAAGATATGCATCAAGAAATAGAGTCAAAAGACTAAAAATACCAGGTCTGATATAAAATGGCAGCATTCTGATTTTTTGATCAGCAACCCTAGAATTCACCAAAATGCTCGTATCTTCCTCAAATCACCACCAAATGAACTCAAACTGAAGGCAAATGATGCCTAGAGGCTAGGCATCCAATCTATAGCAGCTAAACCCCTCCAAAAAGCTCTTATTTTTCTGCACGCATCTCAAGGCACTAATAGCAAATGGTACGACCTCCAAAGGAGGGGAACCTTCAAGCAAAAGTCCAAATCACAAATTAAAATCACCAAAGTTGGAGCAAAGGGGCGCCCAAATGCTAGGCTTCCAATGAATCAGTACCCACAAAATTCGCCCAACACCTTAGGGAGATGTAATCAAAAACATGGATCAGCTAGATATGTAGAAAGCACTCCAAAAACACCAAACCAGCAAAGAAACACACCAAAATATGCCTTAGAAGACATGAAAGCCACACCAAACCGAAAATTGGAATAAAGGCATCACCAATGAAGCTCAGTTGCACCCTCTGAATGAAGGAGCACCAATAATCCAGCTAGGAGCTATCTTACAAGCCTAAAATTGAATAAGGCTAGGAGGTATTCCAACCCCGAAGCAAGAGTCTGGATGAAATTCGACAACACTTTGTTATGAGATGAAAATGGATACCAAATGAAGAGGCAGGGCACTGTATATATAGGTTTTCAAACCTAGAAGTTTGAATTACAATTCCCTCCAAAATGGGACGCCAATCTCAAGGAGCAACAAAATATTCATAAAATCACTTGTCTTCAACTTTAGGCATCCAACTCAATTTGCAATATTTTACCTTTTAAAAAGCATAAGTCTCAAAAAGGGGCGTTGAACACATGAGTCCCTTTTAAAAACAACTTAAGTTGCATAACCTAGGCGTGGAGGCCAAAAAGCAACTCAACAATAAAACATTAACTTAAGTTGCAAACCTTCTATTTTCAGACTCCAAGAATATTGGAAAAGCCACTGTCAAAACATAATTGCCTCACTACCAAAAATATAAACCGAGTGTTGCACTGCTGCCAAAATTGTATTGCCAAAAATAGCACTTACTAAAAATAGCAAACTGCTAAAAATAGTAAGTGGCTCCAATCTCCGTTTGAGCACAAACTGAGCAGCCATCGTAACTTACTAAAAATAGTAAGTCCAAAAATATCCTCTAATGAAAATGCATGTCATACCCTTTTGAAGCCCTCTAAAAACCTAAAAAGACCCAGAAATCCAAATTGCCAAACTCCTACAAACAACCCCCTGAAAACTCAAAAGGAACCTCCTAAAAAACAGGAAACCCTAATTCTACCTCCGACTACTGCTGAGAAGGGGACATTACAATGGTCATGTTCAATCATTGTATAAACGGTCCAAGGACTAGGTTGTAATTTGTTGTAGTTTACTAAGCTTTTTGTGCATGTAAATCAGTCTTTTCATCACCCAGAACCTACTGTTAAAAAAGGTTGTAACATTGTCCTGTCAATATAACATTTTGAAACCTTTTATCAATGCTATTATATCATATATTTGTGGTGGTATTAATGTTGTAATGACCTCTCTGTTTAGCGTTATTCTGAGTCTTGTTAGAGTTGCCATTGCTGGAGTTTAGTGAAGTTACTGCTAATACAAACATGTAATTATCTCTGTTATCATGCTCTGTGAAATGCAAGAGAAAATAGGTTTCTAAGTTAATCTTTATATCAGCTCATTCATTACATTTGAATGCTATCATTTTGTATGCAATGCAAAGACCACATTTTGATGAAACCGGAGTCTATCAAACTGAACTAATCGCAAAACTTAACATAATCCAGGAAGGGAACTTTACAGTGGTATCAGAGTTGTGCATCCTACCAACCTGAGGGTGAACAGTAAAAGGTTAACTTCAATTAATCAACTACAAATCAGAATTTCAGTTTGGGTATCATGGCTACTTCCAATGATCACATGGATTTGTTGCTTGAATCTATGATGTAGGATCAGCCTGGCTTTAAGCAGAAATGGAATAAAGAACAAGAGGCTGCCAAAGTCCTTCAAGAGAAACTAAAATATATAGATAAGAAGCAGAAACACTTACCTGAGTCAAAGATAGTTCTTCTTAGCATGTTGAAGGAAGCGGGATGTAGTCTATGCAAGGTTGGTCAATTACCTACCTAGGTGATGAGTAAAGCTATGTCTTCATTGGTGCACTCTTTGATTAAGCCAGTGCTGATGTAATGTCCCCTTCTCATCAGTAATTTGTTCTATCACTCATCAGCCTATTCCGGAAGCCTGTAGGCTTGTTTGAGGAAAAATTAGGGTTTCTAGTTCTGAGGTTCTATGGCTTTTCAGGGAGTTTACTATTTATAGTAAATTCTAATTTTGGCAGTATGAAGATTGTCATCTTTCAGGAACACTTTTCCAGTTGGAGCAATTATCTGAATTCAAGTTTTGGTTTCTAGAAGTCTATTTGGTGAATTTCATAAATAAAGGCATTAATGTTTTAAATTGCAGTTGACCCCTTGGCCTAGGAGAACAACTTCATAAAGTTGTGTTAAAAGGTGGTCATGAAGGGGGACGCCTTCATATGCTTTACATATTATTTTTTAAAGTATTAAATGCCTTGGGAAAGAAGGACGCCACTCTTTGAGGAGTTGTTTTAAATAAAGTGAAAATTATATTCTTGCAAAAGGGACGCCATTTGAAGGTTTATTTTATTTTGGAAATTTGAAGAGTCTCATGTGACTCTTGGCGTACTTCTTGAGGAATTGAAGAGTCTTCTACTCTTCTATAAAATGAATGCTTTGCTTCAACATTGGGATCCATGTAATTTATGCTAAAGTTATGCTGTCGGAATGACAATTGATATTTTGCTTCGAGGATGTCTACCTCCTAGCCTTTCGTCCAATTTCGTGTTTGCAAGATAACACCTAGTTGGCTACATTGCTGCTTCTCAATATCAAACTAGCAAATTGAGCTCATTTGATTGAAGAATTCTAGAGTTTTTGGCAATTTTGATTTGCTGGTTCATCAACAGCTAAAGGTGATTTTGATTTATATCTTTATTTTTAGTATGAATTTGGTTCTAGGCATCTCATCATTCTATTTGTTGACCAAGGGCGATTCTTCATGTCAATTTTGAGATTTTATGGTTGAGAGCTTGATTTTTAAAGTGAAATCGCCCCTTCAAGGAGGGCCGTACTTTTCTGGAAGTGCCTTGGGATGCGTGTAAAATTCACAGAGGTTTTTTGAAGCTGTTTCTTCATCTCAGCATGGTTGCCTACCTTCTAGTAATCTATTGCATTTGATTTCGATCAAAATGGAGGTAATTTGATGGAGTTATGAACAAGTCATTGGTTTTCACTATTGCTGGTTGACATTTTCAGTTTACTGATTTTTGTATCAGACCTTAGAAAATTCTGATTTTTGATTCATTATCAATGGTTAGAGGGATAATTACTTGTTTGAGATCATCTATTTCTCATGTGCTTTGAAGCTATTGAAATCCATATGTAATTTGCAGCTTTCTTCTTATTTGTAATGATTGTAAACAGTAGTACTGTTCCAGTCCTAATCGCTGCAATTAATTCTTCTTCTTCTCACATAAGTACCCCTGGATGGTCTACTGCCAGTGTGGATAATTGATTGTATTTCTCTTTGTACCCACTTTCAAAGTGGTGAATCCCCACTCTCAAGTGGATGCCCGCCGCAGCGGATGAATTAGTTTGTTGTAGCTTCATGGCTGGTTATCCACCTATTAATTTCCAGTTTTCAATTAATCACTCCGTCATATGTTAGCACCTCGCCCTCAGTGAGATCTTGAGTGCACATTCTTGACGTTGAGTTAGCTTCATTTCAAGTTATTGTTTTGTAATTACTCCGCCATATGACAACACCTACCCTTCATTGGGATTGAGTGTGCATTCTTGGTGTTGAGTTTCTTTAAGCTTGGATTTCAGTTTGTTGCTAACGCTAATCCAGTTGGCTAGTGCTGGTTTTTATTGTGTAAAACTGTCGAAAAATTGGTTAGCATATTTCAGCTGATGAGACATCAGGATGAAGAGGTAAGACTTGCAATTGTCACTTGTATTAGTGAAGTTGCAAGAATTGTAGCTCCTAACGCACCCTATGATGATGACATCATGAGGGAAATACTTCAATTGATTGTAGAGTGTTTTTAGGGGTTACATGATGTCAAAAGCCCTACCTTTAGTCAGAGAGCTAAAATATTGGAGCCTCTTTATGACGGACCTTGGGTGTGATGAATTGATTCTTCAGATGTTCCACTGCTTCATAACCGGAATCAGCAAATGTCATCCAGACAATGTTAAAGCAAGTATGCTAACTATTTTTTCCTTGATTCTAGATGAAGGTGTTGATGTTGGCAAGCAGTTGCAATCAAAATTGTTGGTCATTTGGAGAAAAGAGCAACATGTCTCAACCGCCGCATATGATTTCTCAAGAAGATTAGTTGAGCAGAAAATTGAGAAGTTCAAAGAACAGTTGTCTGTAAAAGAACTAATCTCTTTTGGTATACAAGTTCCACTTTCTCTACAAGAAGAATGCAGGCCATCATCCAGTGAATCAGCTGAATTGGATGTTGAGTATAATGAGCGAACTGAGTCCTTTTGTGTTGTAACACCTAATGAGGGTATTGATGATGATTTTACAGGTGGAATTAGCGTTGTCCTAATTCTAAATTAGAATGCTTGTATGGATGATATTGCAAAAGAAAACAATTGTGTGACTCAAGCACTTCAAGAACAATTCGATGCTTCTTCATGCGAAGTAGAAGTTGTTTATAAACCCAATAGTCCACATAATTTGGAGAACCAATTGAAGGTGAGTGAGGATAAAATTGTTGTTGCATTGTCTCATTATGATAGAATGCACAAACATTTGAAGATCCCCTTTGGAAGGTTCAACTTGAAAGAAGACATAAAGGAATTGAAGAAAAATCTCCTTAGGATAGTTCACAAGTAATCAAAGAAGATTTGGTGACAATGAAATCAAACTACTTACATCTTCTTTCAGATCGTGACCATCTCCTCAACCTCGCTGAAATATATTCTAATGCATTGAGAGGGAAGGAAGAGGAAGTTGATAAGCTCTCTCATGAGGTTAAGGTTACTATGGATTCCTTGAAGAGCACTTAGATGGACCTTCAAGAATCTGAGATCTAGGTTATTGAGCTTTGCTTGGAGTTAAATTTGGCTCAATTTTCATCACTTACAACAGAGACTCAGTTGTCTATGGCAGCCATAGCACATGATGAAGAGAGTAGTATGAAGCCTTCTATCGTTCACACTCAGGATGTGAGTGTTGTACCTCTTGTGTTGGTTTGGAAAGGGGAACACTCAAAATTGCTTGGGCTTGAGGAGTCTTTCTCTGTTGAAGATTCCTATAAGGAGCATAATGCCACCATAGTTTCAGGACAAGTGACTCATATCATGGAGTCATTTGATGGAGTTATGCTTGAGGCCAGAAGTATTCCAGCCCTAACCCGTTGGTTTCTACCTCCTACATTGTTGATCGATGGCTGTCCTACTTTTCTGGTTAGAGAGCTTTCAAGGTACACTTTGAGGACAACTGTTGATTGGATGGATAGGAGGGACTGGAGTCACCACCTTGGTGTCAGAGATTGATTTGATGATGAGTCCTTATCATCATATGACATTGGAGATGCCTTTTGCTCCATCATAGACATGATTTATAGATTGCATGGTGCTGTTCTGATTTATGCCAGCAGCTTGGTAGGGGCTGGTATGTGTTTCTATGCACTAGTGTTGGGCATCTTTCACGTCCACAAGAGACCACTCAGTGTGGGATGGATTGTTGATGACGTGGATGTAAAGCCCCTGACTTGTAGTATGACAAATTTTGCGATTGTCTTGATTTTGATAGATTGTGATTATCAATACGATGTGTTTCAAATTATGCAGTGTGAACATTTAATGAATTGCATTAATGAAGTGTGACTTTGTTAGCAGCAATAGAACTCTTTTGCATTTCAAAATAGTTGGTATTACATCATTTCACCAAAGAGACCAGGTTTACTACAGAACTAACAACAACATTTCAGCACCAAAGACTAGTGTATTTTGACTCAAGCTTTCAGCAGAGATAACTAGCCAGATAGGATTGCGTGAAATACATCTCAGAATTTTGTTAGGCTGATATTATGACAGCAAACCGCATGTGAGCCATACACTAAACTCAGGAGTTGCAACCAGTTATTGACAGTAACAAGCATGCATTCTAGGAGGAGTCCCTTCACTAATATTCTTGTGGAAATTAAACACTACCCAGAAATGTTATTCAGATCGTTACAGTAGAAAATTAAACATGTTTCTGAGTTTCATTGTCATGGGGATCACTGGTGACAGTCTAACTTCAAATAAATCCATTCACTATTTCGCACTATTACAGTAAATGCGATTTTAGATGCTTGAACCACAGATCAAGAACAATAAAATTACTGAGATCTAGAACATAAAGTGTCCCAACCTGGAAGAGCTGAGGATGACCTCCCAATGCACTATATTCATTCGCAGCAACTACAACCACTTCAGGGACCGAGGATTCTCCAAGAGAATGGTGTGCCCTTGCAGAAACTACTCTTGCGCCCTTCCTAGCTTCCAATAGTTAACCTCAACCAACAGAAAAATGCCTCAGAAGTGGTCACTTTCTGTAGCTCGCGTTTTTCTTCAGTCGCTAGATTTCTTCCGTCAATACCTCTTTGTCAAAGGTCTGAGCCCTAGAAAGGATGCGCCCAAGGCTTCTCAACAATACCACGCCTTCAAAACTGAAGGTTTACTTCCAGATTTGACCCCATGGCTTGTGCAACTGCTCCATGAATGACAATCTCGAAAACCAGGGACAATCATATTTTCGTCTCACTATTTGCTCCAAAAATCGAACTTGCTACAGAATAAACACATCCTTATTACTTCTCATTCAAATTCATCAAAATCACGACCCCTGCTTGCTGCAATACTTTCCTAGGCTGCGCTTGGGGTTTTGCAAGGGGAAACGACTTCAATCACTCACAATATTCTCACCAAATCGCCCAAGTGAAGCAAACGAACACAGAGGGTAGAGCCACGCAAATCTGAAGCAATCTTTCCAGCTAGGGCAGACTTGTTTCACTGTCGAAACTGGAAATGCAGGCCTGAAACCCGCCAACAAGCAACTCTCGAGCTCGAGCTACTTCCCGTGAAAATGAGAGAAATCATAATAATCCAAAAAGTGCCAAATGAACTCTCATTTTTGCTCTTTAGAAATCTTCCCTTCAAAAATTCAAGTGACTTTAATAAAGTAATTTGTTATTAAATATTTCTCAAAGTCACATTTATAACCAAAAGAAAGTGACTTATATAGTTCCCTTTTGATAAATATTTCATTGGGTCACTTTAACTTGATTTATTAATTATTTAATATCCCTCTTTGAAAACAACTTAAGACTTAGGGACTATTAAATAATTAAGTCAGTTTGTCCAATTTTTGGGGACATTACAGTCCTCCCTTCCCGAATATTGCTTGTCCTCAAGCAATCCACAATAACAAACCAGCCCCATTGCCATAGCATCCGATATCTAAGTGACCACCCATATGTGCCTGTCCACCAACCGCCTGGATCCCAATTGATCCTGGAAAGAACTCTAACCAGCAACCCCTGTAAATAGTTGTAACTCCTGACATGGTCAAGCCCTGCCATTCTGTGAAGCCAACTACCCAACAAGTAAACTCCTAGATCCCAAATCCGAAATTCACCTTTATATAAATTGTGCACAGGGATCTCTACCATCTGCTGAACAGTGAACTCTGCCATCCCCGAACTGCGGTGATGAATCTCACACAAACACACAATCCATAAACAAACTGGAAGCCCATTAATCTTAACACCAACCGACTTCCGCTGCACCACTCTGATAACCCCCAAAGTCCAATCAAACCGAGTCTCAAACTCATGTTGTTGGAAACATCCAACTAGGGAAATGAAGGTGAGAGTCCTATCAAACTCGGACTCTTCATCTGGAATCTGAAGCATGTCGTACCAGGGTGAATCCGCACGTCCCTTATTCAACCTATCTCTCTGTGTCATCAATGTCATCATCAACCCCTGTACATGTGGCTTGAACGAGAACTGGTGAGCACACCTCATAATGGGACCTAAGTGAAACTCTCCTGCCTGTGCTAATGGAATACCAGAATAGTCATGAGTATCCCATCTAGTACTACCGTCATCAGAAGAGGGCTCACAACTCACAACTAGAAGCGCTGGTTCTTCAGGATTAAGAAGGGTATCATCATGAGTGTCAACAACCTCTTGATAAGAAGCTAGATCAAAACCAAAATTCAATGTGCAAGTCCTAGGAAAACTCGCCTTCTTCTGATAAAACTGACCAATGTCGATCCCCAAGGTACCGAAGTGGAGCCTGGAGCTCAAATCTCCCATGTGTACATGGATCAACTCGCTAGGCCACCAAATACCACTGTTGTAACTCATGTCAGCAACAAGAATGAAATCATAGGTGGCAACATACCCATACATACTGAGGAAATCCATCAAGTATTCAATGCCCGTCAAGAAAACATGCCTCCACACACTCCCAAGAAACTGAATAGCTGGTGTAGAACACGAAAAGTCAGAAAATGCAACGTGAATCCAACTAGGGCAGTCACTAAACCATGATGAATCTGTGAATAGGAAGTCACCAGTCAACAAATAATTTGTTTTCATTCCATGAGAAATAGGTGACAAACTCAAAGGTGTAGCATAGATGTCATCAACAATCCATTCCACACTAAGTGGTCTCCTGTAGATGTGGAAGATGCCCAACGTGGCTGCATAGAAGCACATGCCAACCCTCAACAAACTGCTAATAAATATCAGAACACCATGCAACCTATGAATCATGTCCCTGATAGAACAAAGGGTATCACTATTGTCAAAGGATGATACAAACTCTTCACCCATCTGTCCTCCAACACCAAAGTGGCAATCCCAACTTCTTCTATCTATCCCAGCTGCTGTTGTCCTCAAGAACCAAACTGAAATCTCCGCGATCAGTTGTATGGGACCAACATCTATCACCAAGGTGAGAATTCTAACCCAATGAACTAAGGCTGAAAACTCCTTGCTGCAGTAAGTAGAACAGTCCTCTATCCTCGTGATGTAACTCAAGCCCCAATGGTGCAAACATGAAGTACTATTGTCTTCTATATGCTCCATGATGTTTGGGAAGCGAACAATGATGTCAACTCTGAATTTTTGTTCGCCAAACCAATTTTGAATCAACCTTTCACCCCTAGTAACTGTTCCTGGACTCCAAGACCTATGATCACCATCAATCATACTCACACCCAATTCCTCTTGACTGATACAATAGCTGACGATAGTTTTGACAAATGTGAGAATTAAGTCTATAACCATCTCAGGATTGCCATGATTGCCATAATTGGGTGATCCCTTATCAACACTCAACCTCCAGGAGTTAGGGTGACCATCCAATGCACACAAATTCGTGCAACCAGCTGTACCCTTCAACACCAAGTTTGATAAATCTGTATACAACAATGTAGAACAGCCACAATTCATCCAAGAGTAAGATAAGACCCCTTGCACCAAATCTGAAAATCCTCTTAGTTGCTGCAAGTTTATGAAATTATACCAAATTAGCAATCTAGGCATATGATGCTCATGAACATTGAATGCAAAGGAATGATGAACAGCAGGTTTAGGATTAAGAATCCTCCAGGTTTCAATTGATAGTCCTCTCAATGAAGTTTCGTTCAAAGTGTTCCAAAGTAGTAACTTCATAAAGCAAGAATTATCAAATCCTTTCTGAAGAGACAATCTTTTTGTGTACCTTGGATCCATCCACACAATCGTGTTCTTTTCTATGCTATCATAAGTGCCAACATGAATAAGCTCCTTATCACAATCACCCCCTTGAGGCTTATCTATCTCCTCGTGATTATCAAATTTATGCATAGACAATGGACTGCTGTTAATACTCATAAAATTCACATATTCCTCATCATCTTTAGTGATGTCTTCATAAGTTTCGTGCATACTTACTTCCCATCCCGAATGCTCATCATTACTTGTGGATACCTGAAGTGTAGCTTGCTGAAAGCTGCCTTCAACACCTGTTAAATCTGCTATTCCCTGGCTGCAAGCTGTACCTATGTGAGGAGATTGATCCTCAAACTTCAAGGATCCAAATTCTTGATGTAGGTCGTCAAAATGAGTTAAAACTGCCACAACCTTATCTCTCATGACTATCAACTGATTCTTCCAAACATATAACTCATTAGGCCTTTGATAAAGATTGGCCTCACGCCATAAGTTTTCAGACCTGTCTTCAAGAACGTGACTCTTAAATTTAGTCACCTCAATGACATTTTCCTTGCATGTTCTAGGTTTTGTGGTAAGGGCAGCGTTGTGTTCGAAAGAGAGATCATCATACGCTTTCTCTCCATCATGCTTTTGTGTTGAAATACCTGGATCCCATGAACTTATGAGCTGACGGTTTGGACTTGAACAAATAAACTCATTGTGTTTCCCATGAATGGCTGTTTTGTTACACAAATTACCATCAGGATCAAAAGTGTTGAAGCTGACATGGACATTTTTCTCCATAGCTACTGGTTGGAAATCACACCGATATACATTGAACATTGGGGATTCTTTCCCAACATCTAAGCTATCCTCACTGGAGTGATGTAAAAACTCTTCACTATATGCTGATTTGGAAACTTCAACGTACTCAACTTCATCCTGCTCCCTTTTTGAAATAGCATTAGCAACCTTAATAATTTGTAATTGCTGTTTTGCTTGAGTAGCTATCAACTTTGCTTCCTTTGCCCTCAGTAGCCATTCATCACACATTTCCTGGTTCCCCACTACAACTGATGTGTTTGTCTGCAATGTAATTAAGTCTTTTCCTTCCTCATGAATACTAGGCTCAAGCATAGATACTGCATTGTTGTTAGTAGACAACCCAAGATCAGAAATTTCTTCCTTTTTCAAATTTCTGATATAGTTATATAGTTTTTTCTTACTTGGATTTCCATCCTCAAGTATTCCCAAAAACTCATCAAAGGAGACATGATTTTTGAAATCATTTGGTAATCCCTGGTACTCAGCAACAATTTTATTGGCTTCT
The DNA here is from genome assembly GCA_007258455.2 of Sequoia sempervirens. NCBI lineage: Eukaryota > Viridiplantae > Streptophyta > Pinopsida > Cupressales > Cupressaceae > Sequoia > Sequoia sempervirens. Next base: position 15,504,122 of record VDFB02270651.1, on the reverse strand, counting down.
ATTTTCATTACCACCTGCTCATCCTTTTCCGTTTGTAGGAGTTTTTGAAGGGTGTTTATCATCACATTCTGATTTTCTCTAAGAGTGACAAGTTTGTCCATCTGAACCATCGTTAGACAGCTGAAATATCTACCACTCTACTGCAACTGAAATTGAATCCAATACCCAAACAGGCTGGCAGGATGCTCTGCGCTCTGATACCACTGTAAAGCCCCTGACTTGTAGTATGACAAATTTTGCGATTGTCTTGATTTTGATAGATTGTGATTATCAATACGATGTGTTTCAAATTATGCAGTGTGAACATTTAATGAATTGCATTAATGAAGTGTGACTTTGTTAGCAGCAATAGAACTCTTTTGCATTTCAAAATAGTTGGTATTACATCATTTCACCAAAGAGACCAGGTTTACTACAGAACTAACAACAACATTTCAGCACCAAAGACTAGTGTATTTTGACTCAAGCTTTCAGCAGAGATAACTAGCCAGATAGGATTGCGTGAAATACATCTCAGAATTTTGTTAGGCTGATATTATGACAGCAAACCGCATGTGAGCCATACACTAAACTCAGGAGTTGCAACCAGTTATTGACAGTAACAAGCATGCATTCTAGGAGGAGTCCCTTCACTAATATTCTTGTGGAAATTAAACACTACCCAGAAATGTTATTCAGATCGTTACAGTAGAAAATTAAACATGTTTCTGAGTTTCATTGTCATGGGGATCACTGGTGACAGTCTAACTTCAAATAAATCCATTCACTATTTCGCACTATTACAGTAAATGCGATTTTAGATGCTTGAACCACAGATCAAGAACAATAAAATTACTGAGATCTAGAACATAAAGTGTCCCAACCTGGAAGAGCTGAGGATGACCTCCCAATGCACTATATTCATTCGCAGCAACTACAACCACTTCAGGGACCGAGGATTCTCCAAGAGAATGGTGTGCCCTTGCAGAAACTACTCTTGCGCCCTTCCTAGCTTCCAATAGTTAACCTCAACCAACAGAAAAATGCCTCAGAAGTGGTCACTTTCTGTAGCTCGCGTTTTTCTTCAGTCGCTAGATTTCTTCCGTCAATACCTCTTTGTCAAAGGTCTGAGCCCTAGAAAGGATGCGCCCAAGGCTTCTCAACAATACCACGCCTTCAAAACTGAAGGTTTACTTCCAGATTTGACCCCATGGCTTGTGCAACTGCTCCATGAATGACAATCTCGAAAACCAGGGACAATCATATTTTCGTCTCACTATTTGCTCCAAAAATCGAACTTGCTACAGAATAAACACATCCTTATTACTTCTCATTCAAATTCATCAAAATCACGACCCCTGCTTGCTGCAATACTTTCCTAGGCTGCGCTTGGGGTTTTGCAAGGGGAAACGACTTCAATCACTCACAATATTCTCACCAAATCGCCCAAGTGAAGCAAACGAACACAGAGGGTAGAGCCACGCAAATCTGAAGCAATCTTTCCAGCTAGGGCAGACTTGTTTCACTGTCGAAACTGGAAATGCAGGCCTGAAACCCGCCAACAAGCAACTCTCGAGCTCGAGCTACTTCCCGTGAAAATGAGAGAAATCATAATAATCCAAAAAGTGCCAAATGAACTCTCATTTTTGCTCTTTAGAAATCTTCCCTTCAAAAATTCAAGTGACTTTAATAAAGTAATTTGTTATTAAATATTTCTCAAAGTCACATTTATAACCAAAAGAAAGTGACTTATATAGTTCCCTTTTGATAAATATTTCATTGGGTCACTTTAACTTGATTTATTAATTATTTAATATCCCTCTTTGAAAACAACTTAAGACTTGGGGACTATTAAATAATTAAGTCAGTTTGTCCAATTTTTGGGGACATTACAGTGGACACAACAATCTTGGCTACAAGATATGGCATCACTGGTGAAATGGGCACAAAGCTCTACATTGGTAATGTAGAGATTGTTATTGGACAGCCATGTATAGAGAAGATGGTTTCTTTTGAGACTTGTACGTTGGATCAAAGTGTTGTTCTGTCTTCTTTTTAGGAGGATTGCAAAGCATCATCCAATGAGGAACATAGCATTCTTGATGGTATATTTCTTTCTCCTGAAAGCAAATCAGAAAATTCTTTGTTGATCGTGACCTTTGGCCTAGTGAGAGGCATGAATGGAAGAAACGGTTGCAGGTCACTAAGGATGAGGTTGAGCAAACCTTGGTTCGCTTCGATAAGACAGATAAGTTCATTGAATATCTCATTTGGAAAATTGATTTCGAAGAGGGACGAGAAGGTCCACGAGAAGGAATTAAGGCCTCAAGTTTGCAAAAAATCAAGTGTGGCCTTGAAGACATAAGATCAAAGTACTTGAAATTGCTTTTAGATAGAAACCTTTCCATCTGGGCTACAGAGGGAGTTGATGGTGTTGTTGCCAATTCTGTCCAGCATGTTCTGAGTCATGAGTCATCTTTTGATGATGATAGTGAATTAGGGAATCCTCAGGACTACTCTAGGATTTTGTTGACTCAGACAGGTGAATTTCACCTCGATGGCATAATGAGGTGTGTTCATCAGTTTACTTTCAGCCCACATACACAAGATTTGACTGTCTTTGATGTCAGATAGAGGTGGGTTGAATAAGGGATTTTCTAGTTCACTCTGGTACAATATGTTTTCGACCACAGGTGATGAATCCAAATTTTGCAAGTCTCCTACTTTGTTTTCTCCAATTAGTTGCTTCCAAAAGCAAGAATTTGAGACTTGTTGCAATTGGATTCCAAAGGTTATCAAAGTGGCATAGTGGAAGTCAACAAGTGTTGGGAATGTCGGACGTCCAATTCATCCATGGGTCCCAAGTGGAATCCACCTATGGACAATTATGATACATGAGGTTTATTACCACAGTACTTGGAGTTTGCATGATGAGGCTACGAGTTTAATTCAGAGCTTTTTGACCAAGTACCCTGATGAGAGTCCACCTATTGTTGCACTCAAAAATATTTTGCGTTCTTGGATGACTGAATTAAAGAAATGGCAAGTGAAGAAGATTCGTGTGCACAATGTACATGAGGGTGATTTTCAGATTTGGGATCTAGGAGTTTTAATGCTGGGTAGATGGCTCCACCAATTGATAGAGCTTGACAGTGTCTCAGGCGTCAGCTGCATACAAAGGTTATTGGTTGGAGCATTCTGCAGGATCATTTGGGATCCGGGTGGTTGGCGGACAAATGCAGTTGGTAATTTTCTCTAGCTTCTGGTGTTGTGGCAGTTAGGTTGGTTTGCAGTTGCAAATTGCTTGAGGGCAAGCAATCTCTGGGAAGGGAGGACTATAATGTCCCCATTTCCCAGCTCGCCAAAGTAATATTAAAGTATTTAATTATTTTTAATTATTTACTATTGCCTAGCAAAAATACAATTATAAAGGTGATATTAAATAATTAAATAATAAGAGGTTATAAAGTGACATTGGGGAATATTTTAAGAATAAATTAATAAAGCCACTTTATAATATAACATTTAAGTGCATTTCGCATGTGATGAGCCAAACTGGACTTGACTCAAACCCCCAAATTTAATTCTTGAAATTCTCTTTTGAAACCAACACGAGCCTCTAGTGCAATGATTTCACAATGCTTGTAGGTCTGATTAGGGTGTTGGTGTCTGTCTTTCTTGTGTTACTCGTGTTTGATGATTAATGCCAATGATATACATAAATTTAACAAGCATGTGTATATAATGGGAACACAAGATATACTAAACTAATATGACAACTCAAATAATGACTTGATTTAATTGCCAAGACACTTTCTTCATACATAATAGATTGCATCCAAAATATAACTTTCATTAGGTTTCAACGGATACATCAAATAACATAGATTTTAACTTACAGCCAAAATCACTGTGAATAGTGATTTGCTACAGTACCCGCGCCCATTAAAATGCTCAAACAAATTTAAATACAAGTTTCTCCTACCAATTTTTCGTTGAAATGTCTTCTAGGATGATGGGCGCCCACTTTAGGAGTAAAAGCAGCTCCAAGAAAGAGGCGTTTTCCTTACTTGTGGATGTTGAAACCCTTACTTCAAAGCGGCTGGCTGTAGGTGCATAATCAGCTCCCAAAATGTTCATAAATTCGTAGTAACACCTTCAAGATGACGAATGAAAACTTTAACAGCAACTTCCCTTCCGGTTGATGTCTCCAAACACTTGCAATCAACAAAATATGGTCCCAAAAGCAGCAACAAGAAAGTAACCAGCACTTTAGGGTGGTCTTTCACACCTTCAAGATGCCAAATCCTAACTACAAGCCCCAAACCAGGCTTACCCACTGCTGAAATTGAGAAACCCTAGTTTCTCTCTTCCACAAACTCCACACTTCAAAACTTCAATCAGCAAACATATCCAAGCATGAATGGGTCAAACTTTCTCAAGGTCTTTTATAATTTCACTTTGAAACACTATTCATTAAAAAATCACTATTCACTTAAGTTATTTCTTTTTTTCACTTTAGGGATGAATAGTAACAGCAAAATAGAAAGTGACCCCTTTAAAATATAAACACATGGTCCCTAAGCCTGAGAAAGTGACATAAGTGGTGATGATCAATAATTTAAGCTCCAATTACACGCCCAATTACACGCCAAACGCGCAAATTCACCACGTCACCAAGCTCCGGATACTATTACTGCATTTTACCGACCAAGTGCCCGATCAAGTGACCCTCTATTCAGAACCACTAGCCTACGAGGATCGACATAATAGGCTAATCCAATGACTCTGATGCTCGCGAAATAATGGGGACATTACATCGCGAGAAAACCCTAAAAAGGAAAAAAAGCATTATAAAAGGACTTGAGAGCTCATTCTCTCATATTCTAGATTATTATTTTATTTTGGGGTTTGTATTTTGGTGGAGCTCTTTGGAGTCCAAAACCCTAGGTGGGAATTCCTATGGGTTCCAGTTTCGGTGGTGAAAGATTCCTCCCTAGTTGGATTGAGGCGGATTCACACAAGATTCACAGTTGCACTTCAACGGTCGGATTGATCGATCAAATAATTTGTGGGTCTTGCTAGGCAAGAAAAATTATCAAGAATAAATTGGTGAATAGTGATTTGCTACAATGAAGTGAATAGTGATTCGCTATAGTGACGTGAATAGTGATTCACTATAGTGACATGAATAGTGATTCACTACAATGACGTGAATAGTGCAGCTACAATGACATGAATAGTGAAAATCATTGTAGATCTTGTGGTGCCTTGCTCATATGAATACTTTTCTTTCTGAGGCGTCGAAATAATAAATAATAAAGATAATCTCTGGGCAAAGACATGGTTCTTTTGGGGAGATAAGTGGCTTTGTGAAGGACGTGTTCAATTCTTGAGGGAAGCGATTCATCTAATCAGCTTATGAGCACTTCTTACCAGTCAGCAATCACTTGTTTGGGGGCGTGTTCACCATATAGATCTGTTTGTGGCATTTCTGGGCAGCAAGCAGCTCATACCAAGTTGTGGGTTCATTTCCAATGGTTGTGTGGGAGTTTGAAAGGGTTCTGTATGAGCTTTTTGAACAGATTCAATGCAAGATTCTACTTGCCTATGTGAACTTATTCCAGGTCTGAAAGACAACATTTCACTCTCTATTCTTACTGTTATCTGTCTGACTCTGTACATTACTTAGTGTAAGTTTCTTAAGTTGCTGCACATTTCTGAGATGAAACTCTGAATGTTTGGTCATGTTCAATCAATGTATAAACTGTCCAAGGACTGGATTGTAATCTGTTGTAGTTTACTGAGCTTTCTGTGCATGTAAATCGGTCTTTTCATCACCCAGAACCTACTATTAAAAAAGGTTGTAACAAGGTTGTAACATTGTCCTGTCATTATAACATTCTAAAACAACTCTAGTAAACTCAAAGTGTTACATCCCCTTTGTCTTGAACATGATTATGGCAATGAAATTATGGTCGTTATGATTAGTTGTGATTAATTGTGAAAAAAAATTTAAATTATATGTTGCAACTGCAAATTTGAATGATTTTCTTATATATTTGAAAATGAATGTGATGATGAGTTTGTATTTAATATATATATATGTCGAGAACGGTCTAACCCTAATTCTTTGTCAAGTGGTTGCAAGATCATCAACATCGAGGGAAAAGGAAATATCATCAAGGAGAGGTCGTAGTTAATAAAGGATCAAAATTATCATCACGCCTTGAGTCGGTGTAAGACAGCTATATTGAAGTCATAACCTTGGCTATAAACCATTTAATTAAATTATAAGAAAAATAAGTCAATTAAGTAATATATATATCATCAAATTTCTCTTAAACGCCTTTTTGGTAATATAAAATGAAAATAAATAATTAATTAAAACATTTGAATAGTTTTTGAAATCATAAGTTGGAAAGAGGCTAGACCCGTTTGGTGTTTAGGCGGTAACTCCCACCACCCTGGCCTCCCTTCTTGAATGAAACGTTCAAGAAGAAGAAGTCTTGCAGACCTTTCCGGGGGGAGGAGTCTTGAATGGTATGGATTTTCTTTATCAGGTGATCATCTTTTGAAAATTCATTCTTTTTCCTCATCTTTTCTTCATCAGCATTCTTCTGGTTTTGGGGGAAAACCTCATTCTGTCTTCCGCACTTTACTCGTCATATTATTTCATTTGTCATTCTCTCAAATCTCCTCACTATCAGTCGGCAACTTTATTGTGTGGCATTCATGGTTTCAATTCCTCTGTCGAGCAACTCGTGGAAGCATTGTCATAGCGTCCAAATTTTCAGTTCTATGTAATCGCTTGTTCTTTGAGTAGCCGTCTCTAAGTTTTCTCTAGCCAGTAAGGATTGTAACTGCATTGTCATTTCCGATTAGTTCCTTGGGAAGAGATCAAAGCTTCTTCAAGCTTCAAACCCACTTCAATTAGGCACGTATTGAGAACCATAAATTTGATAAAAACTTATCATCGAAAGATCTTTGTCTTTTTCTGAAAACATCATGTTGAAAAGTAAAATTTCCTTGTATTTCTTTGCTTTGAGGAAATCATATTGTAATCGGTTCTTGCTATTTTTTGTACACGTTGATGGAAGACCTTTTCTTTTATGAGTTTGTATAGTTGATGAGCTTGCATTCGAATTACTCATCCTTGATCAATGCCGACCCTGAATACAACATCGAGTTTTTCATTATAATACCCTGTTGTCTATTTTCACTTGGTCTTAGCCGAAGTCTTCTGGTTCTTTGTTCTTAAAATTTCTGAATTGGAATCGTGCCATTCTCACCTCCAATCCGAGTCCATTATTTTGTAGAGACCCTCTAGGGTGACAAGTCTCATCTATCTCTCTTTATGGGTTTAGAGTACGCAGATTATTCTTAAGAAGTGAAAAGATAATGAGATAAATCTCTCTCTATATGCTTAAAGAAAACAGCTTAAACTTAAATTAAGAGAAAAGTTTTCAAACCAAGTCATTGTGATATAAACTTTGAGTCAAGTATTTTCATGTTGAGCAAGGGTGAGAGTGTTGATGGCACAAGAGTGCCCATTAATAATAAAAATACTTGGCCAAGGTATGATGCTTAGATTAAGCATTTGTCAACTATCAAGAACCAGATATACCCCTGGTCAGAGTGATTTTTCTAGTTAGGAGCTACCTATAGTGAAGAATCAACCAAGTAGTATAGGTTCTTGACACAGGCTCAAATGGCATGATGATATAAGATCCTTTATTTAATTACCCTCGTGAAGGGTCGGGTTTCTTCAGTTGAAGAAACACGGGAGACCAGTAGGTCTTTAGTTGGGTGGAAAAGCCCTTGACGATATTTCTTTTTCCCTTGAAAATAGAAGAGTCCTGAGCAAGCATTCCAGTAGTGTTGGCGTTTCAATTCGCACCTCTGCAATGCGAATTAGAAACGGATAGCTATGTGCAGTAACCTGCTCTTCAAATTAGGAGGGGAAGCTCCCTCTTTGCTAATGTTGTTAAAATGAAAGTAAACTAAAACTAATTTGCCTATCTTTTTGTTCAGCTAAGAGGACAAGGTTATAAAACTCAAGCGTCGCAGCTAAGATTTTCTATTTTAGAATTTCAACTACGACTAGCCTACTCTAATGACATTTCTAATTTCTCAAGTAAACGCAAAGCAAGAGAATTAGAAATGGACAAGGAAGGATTTTCAGACAAAATACTTAGATAAACTCTTCTTCCAACATACATCTACTTACTTTCAATGCAAGCTGAAATGGAGATCATATAAGCATAACACAATAAACGGAAATCTGAGACTTTATGTCAAGGCAGCAAAGCAAGCACAAGACTTTATTTTCTCAAATTTCAGGAACAAGAGATTACACTTCTGGGACAGCAGGATTGTGGCAAAATAGGCTTACAGTTTAGCCATCAAACCAGAATATATTGACACAAGACACATGCACTGAACAAGAACTTGCAGCTAAAGAGGCTTGCAAACTTGCTCTTACACAAAGTGAATTGACACTGAATAATAACTTGCTGCATTACAGGCTCGCAATTTGCTATCACAATAACCATTGAAAATAAATGAGCAAGGCTGCTCTTATTTATAGACAAGCCGAGGAGTAGGGAACCCTAAAATCTCCTTGCTTTTACAACTAAGGCTTGCTCAACAAGCAAGCTTTATTTCTAAAACTAAAAGAAGATAACATCTAACCACCTAAGAAAGCAAGAAAAACAGGAAATGCCAACTATTACATTTTATCTTCTTTCTCTTCTTCAAAGAGTAGATAAGAATTATGACACAAATAGAAAGAAAGCTTCTAGATCAAGGCTGCTTTAAATCTTGATCACATCCGCCAAAAAGTTGGAAACTGTGTCTCTGTCAAGTGCATCAATACTATCAATAGCAAAGTTTCGCTTTTCTAGAATTTCTTCACCATCTACAATCGATCTGAGAAAATATTCAACCTCATTGGTCGCTTTCTCGAACCTTGTTGACATCATGGAAATTGGCAAAGTTTTATGTTTTTCTTTCATCCTCTTCAGCGCAATCTTATTCCTGTATTTCTCATTATGCATGTCCCATACTCTTTCACATTCTTCCTTGGAGATAGTCACACTTTCAGGCCAAGGTGGAATTGAGAAGCAATTTTCAATCATGTCTGGTTTCAAGTTGCAAAGCACTCTTCCATCTACTGACTGAATCTCCTAAGTTGTCGGATTGTAATGCTTGATGCAAGCAATTACGAATTCCAGACTCTGCACTGAAATAGGAATGGACGCTGCTGCAAGTAGTCCGGAGTGACCAAGGTTCCTGACTGCAATGTTGCCTACATTCTCCAATGGTTGCAAATTGAATTATGGCTTAATATGGTGCAAGTCAATCTCAGTTGTTTTGATGAAGTCGTGATAGAGAGCTGATTTGGTTTTGTACTCGAGGGGAGTGCATTCCATACTGAAAACCTTGAAGAATGACTGTAAACTCGCCTATGTTCAGACAAGTTTTAAGCAACTTTCTAAATTTAGCTTGTTGGTTTTTCTTCTTCAAACGGACGAATTTTTCAAAAAAAATTGAGATATGGGTTTTGTTCATAATTTCGTTACAACAAGACCCAGATCGCCCGTTTTTGAAAATTTTGAATGTAGACTGAAAAAGCAGCAAACCCTAATTTCTTCAAATTTTCTTGAAAAAAAGTTGGCACCTGGGTTTTGTTCATAAGCACTTTTTGGATGAACCCAGTTGATCAGATGTTGAAAATATTGAAGACTGGTTGAAAAAGCAGCAAACCCTAGAATCTGAAATTTTTCACAAAAAGGATGGCATCTGGGTTTTGTTCAGAAGATAGTTTTAGAGGGACCTAGATGATCAAATCTTGAAAGCTCTGATGATTTTATGGACATGCAAGGAAAAAGGAACTGCTGCAACTTGAAAAATCTCTTCAAAAATTCTTCAGAATGATGAGCTAAGATGACCCAAATTACTGAAAATTGAAAACCTTGACCTTCATCAAAAATTTGATGTTCTTGATGAAAACAGCATGAAAAAGCAAGGTCTTATGTTGCTGGTCTGAAAATTGATGAACTTTTGAAAAATCAGCAAGTTATGGCTCTTGAATCTTGAAAAGAAAAACTTTTGTTTGCTGCTCCACTTCTCTCCCTTGGACGCCACCTGCAAGAATGATGAAAAATGAATGGCAAAGGCCTCTTTAAATAAGTTTTAGGCTTGAGATAACTCTGCTTTCTTTTGCTTTAATCCTCCAAACCCTAGAATCTGCTTGTGCATTGAACATGGACGTTTTTCCTTCATCTTGAAATTTTGAAATTTTGCGAAATTTGACTAAGGCATGGCATTTTGGGCACCCTTCTTGGCTGGAGGCGCCAAACTTCATTAGACTTAGTCATTTTTCTGAGTTTATTAACTTTTTCATGATTTTGAGCCCCAGTTTGGATTTGATTTCTAGATGCTTGGAGAATCCTATGAACTGACGAAGTGATCCATCGCAGAGCCTAACTGATTCTGAAAAAGTTATCCTGGAGGCATCTTTGGATAAAAACTTCATTTGTCCCCTCAAAAAGTTGGGCGCCTCTGGCTACCTGGGGCGCCCAACTCCTCTAGAGTCGGTCAATTATTCATATTTTCCAATTTCTTGCTTGTTTTCTCATTTTTTGATGATTTTGATTTCTAGCCTCTAGATCAATCCTACGAATGGGCTGAATGATCCATTACAGAGCTTGATCAAATCTGGCGAGATAGTTCTGGAGGCAGCTTCTGAGAAAGACATCATTTGGATCCTCAAAATCATGGATGCCTAGCTCTCTCTGGGGTGCCCATCTCTACCAGACTTAGCCATTTTTATGGTTTTGAAGTTCCTACTTGCTTCCCTTGATCTTCTAATGATTTTGCAATTCCGGGAGCTAGACTAATCTGATTGACTGGCTGACTGTTCCATTGGATAGCTTGGTTGAATCTGACGAGGTGATCTTGGAGACTGCAACTGCAAACACTGTCATCTGAGGCCTCAAAATCTTGGGCGCCCTTCTTCTGGGGCACCCATGTTCACCAACATTTTTCATGTTTTCCAGATTTCAAGCTCATCTCCTTACCTTCAAAAGATCTTGCCATTTTGGATGATCTGGACGTCTAATGGACTGATGGTTGGGCTCGTTGCAGAGCTAAGAAGATTCTAAGAGGGGTTTTCTGGAAGCGCTGACTCCTGAAAGCTGAATCTCAGGGGTCAAAAGTTTGGGCGCCATTTTTGACTGGAGGCGCCCAACTTCACCAAAGTTAGTTTAGTTTTTGGATTTTCCACTTTGTTTTTGACTTCAGATATTCTACTTATATTTTTCCCTCTGTTCCGCCTCCGATATCTGATGACTGCCAAGTCTGATTGACATGCTGATGGTCTCATTAGAAAGCTTGATCAACTCTGAGGAAGTCATGTTGGAGGCTTCATTGGCAAATTCATCCATTTAGGCCTTCAAAATCTAGGGCACCTATCTCCTTCTGAGGTTCCCAACTCCTCCAGACTTAGCCATTTTTTGCTTGACTTTCATTCTTCAAAGTTGATCCTTCATTCTGTGTCTTCTATTCAATCTGGATTTGTCGGTGATTGCCAAGTCTGTTGATCTGACAGAGGTATCCACTACGAAGTTGACGAGATTCTGAAAAGATTGAACACATCTGCAAACCCTACTGGATGGATTTAGGCTTCCAAAAGGCTGGGCGCCCTTCTTGCAAGGGCGCCCAAGTCCTCCAAACTTAGTAAAAATTTTGCATTTTTCAACTTTCACAGCTTCTTTTCTTCATTCCTCGCTTTGTGTGCACGTTCATCATTTCTCATCTTATGTTCAGTACTTGAATGTTTGAATCTACACCTGGCAGCTGGCTAACCTCTCCATTAATGGTCTCAGAGCTCCTGAAATGCTTTTGAAAAAGCAAAATAGACCCACTAGGGCAAAACTGATCTTTTTGTGATTCTGACTACACCAGCCTAATGAGGAAGTATTTTCGACCAATTAAAATTAGTTTGAACCCTAGAAGCCACTCTTTCTATTTTTAGAAAAAATTGTCAAAATCCATTTCGAAAGAAACCCAGAAAAATCCAGAAAAAGTTACTATTTTTAAAAAGTTTCTAAAAATAGCAATTTTCCTAAAAAGTAGGGATGAAAAACCAAGATCTAGGTTTTGTGGAATTAGTCGCTCTTAGCAGACCCAAATTATCAGATTTTGGAACTTTCAAGTTTTTACCCCTCATGCAAGACATGCAACCCCAATTTTGACTTTTTTTGACAAATTTGACGAGACTCTTACTCATTTCTTCAAAATGCCTAAGTGTAGCAAAAATTTTAATTTGGGGTACAACATTTGGCTCTATCTGGGGACCATGGCGGATACTTATGGCATAGGAGAACCAAAGAATCTCTAGAGTTTTGAGCATAGACCAGTGCCTTATCCATTGGGCATCGGAGTCAGCAACATTTCCTAATCACCTATTGCAAAACTTTCCCTAAGTCACCTATGACAAGACTTCCTAGAATCACCTAATAGTTGGACTTCCCTAAAAAATCACCTAAAACAAGACGCCTAATCACCTAAAACACGACAGAATTGTTACGGAAAGGGGAAACACAACATAACAAACACATCACGAAAACAAAAGAAAATTATTCGATTCCCGAAGGATGTTATTTCTGCCTGAAAGGCTTTACTTCTCTTCTCATGGGTATCGCAAGAGACAAATCTTTCGAGATAAAGATTCTCATATCTTCATACATCCAAGTAGAGGCACCTTGACAAAAGTCAGAATATGGCGCAAGGAATGAAGCAGGTACCACTAAGTCACCAATTTTGTTGTCATTCATCTTCGGGATGTCTCTGTTGTCAATCTTCGGGATGTCTCTGTTGTTGAACTCTTCAAACCAATCGATCGCGTTCCACACCCAATTTCTATAATGTTGTAGATGATCCTTTCTGACCTAGAAATATCCTTTGATTGGCTCATTGATCAGCTCCACATCCCCTTTAACACATAGGAGTTCAATTCCCATGTCTTCAGCATTTTTGAGGCCTAATAAAAGCGCCTCTTTTTCAACTTCAGTAAACTCTAATTGCAAGCCATATGACAATGGGTACAATTGTTCTTTAGGGGAGATGATCACTTCCCCTGCTCCTAATCCTATATTAGAACCACCCCCATCGAACTGTATTGTCCATAGCTTTGTATCCTCTGTCAGTCTCTTTTCTAGACAAGCAATGTTCTGGTCTTCAATTTCTATCTCTGACGGCGTCACATAATTACCGAGACCCGTTCCTTGATATAGAATTTGGGTTGGGGGGTTTGGGATTTTCACCACCATGAATTGGGATTTGGGCTCAGGTTCTATCTTGATTTTTCCCTCCTTCACAGGAATGGTCGCGGACAACCAATCTAATTGCATTGCACCACCAAGATCTCTGCAGAAGCTCTGACTCAACAACATCCCGTAGCTAGGTGGAATGTCAGCCACTAGGATGGTCATTTTTATCTTTTTCTCTGGGCAAGCTGCCAACCTTACTTGAGTGTCCTTCAATTGTCCGACCAACGGCACCGACTCAAACTAAAGAGAATAGCACTCATTATGAGTTTCTGTGCACGAGAGTCCCAATGCTTTCATCACTTGTAGAGGCATCACATTGTCTGAAGCTCCTGAATCAATGATACAATTGCTCAATTTAAATCCTCCTATATACAAAGATATATAGAAAGGTTTAGGCTTTTCTTTTGCTAGCATAGATGACTCGAGCAATGTAGGCTGAATTGAGGTTTCATTCTTTACATGTATTATTTTGTCTAGCTACTCAGGATGATCACGAAGGTACTCCAACTGTGAAATTTCAACCTTGGTCTTCATCATGGAGTTTACAATGTCAAAATCAGCTGGAAATGGGTCTTGAGGAACCGCTTCTTTAACTTGTTCTTTAGCTCTCCACCTCTCTTCTTCTTCCTTTTGCGCTTGCAAGTGCAGAGCACCTATAAACACAGGCAAAGAGTGTCTTCCGTTATTTGCTACAAGAGAGTAGTGGCATAGGTATTCTTTTTATTCAATAACGGGTTCACTTTGAAAGTATCTCGGAGCGGAGTCGCCATCGAAGTTGTCCGTCAATGGTAAGACAACATTCGAATTTGGTGTTGGAACAAAATTGGAACTAGGTGCAGCATCAGCATATCCCATAATCTGGTTCATTCTTAAGTTCTCAGGACACATAGAACCGGTATGTTCATCAGTATCATGAAAGGAACAAAATACTATGTGTGGTGCAGCTTCAACTGTTTGTCTTGGTGGAGGTGCTAGCAACCACGACCTGTAATTGTTGTAAAGCTGAAAATCATTTCTCCTTGGTTGATATGGCTGTTGAGGTTGGTACTGTTGTTGAAGTTCATATTGTGGTGGTGGTAGTGCAAGCATTTCATTAGCTACCTTCTGTAACAGTGGATCTGTAGAACTCTGAACCAGAGGCATGATTGAATCCTCCCTCATTATGCCGGAAGTAATCATATTATCCTCCAACTCAATGGCGTGTCTTTGTGCATCCATCAATTCTGTATGTCTTTTCGTCTTCAAGAAGAAGGCTATCTCTGATGGAAGAGCATTTATGAAGCAGCTCATCAGAATCTCCGGTGATGGATTAAGTGTAAAAGAAAGTCGTGTAACAAGACGATTAAATCTTGCTACAAACTCCCTCATCGGCTCATTGTGCTCCATCTTTGAATTTACAAGTTGGGCAAACAACCAATGACTGTCTTTAGTAGGCTTGAATCTCGCCAAGAATTTCTCGCTCATAGTTGCCCAGCTTGTAATAACACCCGGCTCCAAGTGATTGAACCAATCAGCAGCATTCCCAACAAGAGTCTCCACAAAGAGACGCACTACGATGTCTTCATGTGCCACATCCAAGATGGCGCAAGCCGTTGAGAAGGCAGAAAGATGATCATCAGGATGTTGAGTTCCATCGCCGTGAAACCGTGGAAAGTGCTTCCTTGACCCTTTAGGTAACTCATGATGTTCCTGCAAAGCCAAAGGTCCAATGATGTTACCCCAAGGTAATGGGGGTGGACATCTCAAATTCCTTCCAGCATTATTGTTGTTATCACCCATTGCTTCTACCTGGATCACGCAATTAGGTGCCAGATGGTCATTCCCATATCATAAAGCGTAAGCTTTCTTGAAGTTTTATGCCTCGTGCCCCACGGTGAGCACCAAAAAACTGTTGGCATTTCAATTCGCACCTCTAGAATGCGAATTAGAAACGGACAACTATGTGTAGTAACCTGCTCTTCAAATTAGGAGGGGAAGCTCCCTCTTTGTTGATGTTGTTAAAAAGAAAGTAAACTAAAACTAATTTGCCTATTTTTTGTTCAGCTAAGAGCACAAGGTTATAAAACTCAAGCGTCACAGCTGAGATTTTCTATTTTAGAATTTCAACTACAACTAGCCTACTCTAATGACATTTCTAATTTCTCAAGTAAACGTAGAGCAAGAGAATTAGAAATGGACAAGGAAGGATTTTCAGACAAAATACTTAGATAAACTCTTCTTCCAACATACATCTACTTACTTTCAATGCAAGCTGAAATGGAGATCATATAAGCATAACACAATAAACGAAAATCTGAGACTTTATGTCAGGGCAGCAAAGCAGGCACAAGACTTTATTTTCTCAAATTTCAAGAACAAGAGATTACACTTTTGGGACAGCAGGATTGTAGCAAAATAGGCTTACAGTTTAGCCATCAACCAGAATATATTGACACAAGACACATGCACTGAACAAGAACTTGCAGCTAAAGAGGCTTGCAAACTTTCTCTTACACAAAGTGAACTGACACTGAATAACAACTTGTTGCATTACAAGCTCGCAATTTGCTATCACAATAACCATTGAAAATAAATGAGCAAGGCTACTCTTATTTATAAACAAGCAGAGGAGTAGGGAACCCTAAAATCTCCTTGCTTTTACAACTAAGGCTTGCTCAGCAAGCAAACTTTATTTCTAAAACTAAAAGAAGATAACATCTAACCACCTAAGAAAGCAGGAAAAACAGGAATGCCAACTATTACATTTTATCTTCTTTCTCTTCTTCAAAGAGTAGATAAAAATTATGACATGAATAGAAAGAAAGTGGAAAGAAAGATTCTAAATGAAGGCTACTTTAAATCTCAATCACATCTGCCAAAAAGCTGGAAACTGTGTCTTTGTCAGGTGCATCAATACCATAGTTACGAGACTCGCCCGGAAGCGCCAGGACGCGGCGAGTTGCGCTCCGCGCACCCCTGGCCGCGTCCTGGGAGCGCTGGTGCGGACGCGGCCACGTCTAGGCCGGACGCGCCAGACGCGCCGCATCTAGGAGAGTCCCGAGCTCTGGACGCGGCCGGCGCAGCCAAGTCCAAAAAGGCCAAAAAAAAACAAGTTAAAGTTTTTTTATATTTTTTTTTTAACTTATATTATCTCCTTAGCCCTAAAAGCAACCTCATTTCATTCATTTGGCAAAATAGGAGGAGAGAGAATTGTGAAGAAAAATAGGAGGAGAAGAGAGGGCAACCAGCAAGCTGTTGAAGACAAATCCAGGGTCATATATCATTTGGGGAGCTTCATACCAGCAAGGAGGTGCATTGAGAGCTCATTACCAGTGATTGGGAGGAGTTTGCATTGCATTCCAAGCCAAATCTAAGAGGTAAGTTTGATTTTAATTGATTTTTTTTGTGTTTTTTTAACAAATAATTCATTGTAATTTGTAAAATCATTGTTTTTTTGAGTTTGCATATTTTTTTTACAAACCCTACTTGCAACTTAAATCATTTTAGAAACCCTATTTTTGCAGCCACATTCATTTGCAAATCAAACCATATTATTATTTTCACAATGTCTCAAACCCCAGTCAAAAAAGACCTTGCTTGGAAACATGCTGAAATCTTTCCCAAAATGAAAAGAGGAGACGCAAAATGTAACTACTGCAAAACAATATATCATGGAGGCATAAATAGATTAAAATACCATCTTGCACGCATACCCACCCATGATGCAGTGGGTTGCACTAAAACACCCCCTGAGGTTGTTTGTGAAGTGCAGGTGCAATTAGAAACTTTTCAAATGCAAAAAGAAATAGAAGCAGGAGTTGGTGAGTGTTGGAGTTAGACAGGGACTTGGTGTTGTTGGAGATGCTTCTTCCTATTGATGTGATTTTTGTGACCTCACCAATCAGCCGAAGAACAAAATAGTTTGAGGGCTACTCCGTTCTCTCTTGATCAAAGTATTCTGTGTGCTAAGATTGCGAGATAGATCACACGTTCAACTCCAAGGTTCCGAATACTTAGAATACCTTCAGTTGGTTGATGTGCATTGCTGTGTTCTTACGAGGGGACTTACACAATTGTTCAAACTTCTTGCAGTTAACAGTCGGTGTATGATTTGAAGGGGATTCTTGCGCGTATGATTTGGCAATGTAGTACGTTTTCCTAAAGCTAACCAGAAATGTGCAGAAAGTAAAAGAGTATAGGGCCTAAGAAACTTATACTCTATTCTAAATGCAGGATATGTGGAGCTCAATTTTGGCAGACTTCAACCGAATTTCACCTAGCCTCACGTCGGACAGCCTCAGCAAAATCAGTGCAATCTTCAAAGGGATAGCAAAAGATGTTCAAATTATAATTTGGCATACATACACCATCAGAACGACGCATATAGGTATACAAATCACAATCGAAGTTAAACTCAAGATGATTTCCAGTGGACCACGCAAGGCGAACTTATCATCAACAAGCCGCTAGTGGTATGGAATGAAAGAAGCTACCTCAATAAAACACCACACATCAAAGTAAACTACTTGCATGAAATGGAAATTAAGCTACTTGGATTCGAAAGGAAGGAGAGACCTTGCTAGCTATTCATGACAAGACGAATTCCACCATCAATGAAAAGATCTATTATCATGAAAAGTGTTACACAACAATCTCCACAAAAGTTTTCAAAGGGAAAACTTTCTTTCTTCTCCACTATGCAAAGTGTCTACAATGCTCTACTCTCTAGTCTCTAGCTCTATTGCTAATGTCTGATACCTGCTTCTAATCTAATGAATTACAATGAGGGGGACTCCCCCTTTTATAGCTAGCCCAATCTCAAAAGACGGCTAGGGTTACAATCAATAGAGTGGCTAGAATCGTGCCACCTCAGCCCTAACCCTAAAAACTGCCAGAATGGGGAGTGGTACATTAAATGAATCGAAGATTCCCACTCACTCCCAAAAATAGTAAAGGCAATAAATGCCCACAATCAGTCTTCTAGAAGATCCTCGTCCAGCAGCGCATTCCCACTTGCCTTCTCTCTGACTGCAAACTCAACAAATCTGCCAAGTACAGCCTCAACCTCCTGAACTGAAATGGGTGGAACGCAATCTAGCTGAAACTCTAATACTGTGATTGAATGCTCATGCCTCGTACAAGATTTTCTCCAAGCAACCAAGGAATCTTGCGTGCTCTGAATCAAACTGGAGAAAGTAGAAGTGTTCTCGAAATCATCCTGTACAAAGGTCTTAACATCTGAAAAGAAAGGCACCAGCCTACCCCTCAAATTATCAACATTAACTTCATCTGGATTCAGCCGTCTAGCAAATATGGCCTCAAAGGTGTTCTGAACTCCATCAATGATATTGGCCATAGCCTTATGTATCCTGGCTAAATCCGCCTGTGCCGCATCGAAGAAACCACGCCCCGTGATCGCTGAAGAATACCATCTAGAAAAATCATATCTGTCATTCTCCTGAATGACACCTCCATCAATCAGCAATCGCAACGGAACATGCCTCAATGCCTCAAGACACTGAATTACTCTGCTCTGATAGATAGAAGCATCACCCCAAGCATGATCAACTGCCTCCATCCGTGCTAAAATACTAGAGGCCTGCTGAAAAGCAAAAGCAAGGTCCTCCATAAACTTCTCTGTCTCAGCACAAACTCCTGTGACCCACTTATCTGCCTCCTGTGCCACTTTTCCTAACTCCATCAAGCCATTGATTGACTCTCTGGGTATCTCCGCAGGAGGCTCTATCACTGGAATCTCCTGCCCTCGAGAACGAGACAACTGCTATACATATCCAATCAAGGCCTTGTGTTCTCTTTTCAATCTTTTATACTTTCCTTCCTTCTTGAATAACCTATCTTTGAGGGTGAGGTAGGAGTTGTCACACTCCTCTACAATCTGCGCACCAGTGGGGCGTCCCAAATCCAAAGTCGTGACCACATAATTCTCAGGCACTGCTTCATTTCGGTCACAATCAACTTGAGGCACGGCAACGTGAAGGGTGCGAGAGCCATCCCCTTCAGTGGAGATCTTCGAAAATTTTCTTGCTTTCTTCTTCTGTGGAGGTGCACTGATCTTGTTCAAAAATTCTTCCATCTCAACTGCTAGATCAATCTCCTCACTGGGGCTTCTTCTCATCCTATCCTTAAGCCAATCAGGCACATCGTACTGTATATCGAAGGGCTGCTGCTCTTGTGCTTCTACCTCTCTAACTTGCTCAACCTCTATATCATTCTGGCGAGGCTCATCGTCCTCAAGTGGCTGAGTGTCTCCTGAAACTATATCATCATCATCATTCAAAGCCGCCTCTAACTCCTGCTGAAACTGAGGGTCGGTAATAGTCCCCTCATCATCCTGCTGATCAGCTCTAATAGGTGCGTTGACGCTCTGGCCAACCGATTCTCTCCGTGGAGGTTGATTATTTTCCTGTACTACCTGCACCTGATTCAATGCATTCCTCTGATCAGCAAACAAAGAAACCTCCTGTATACTTGGAGAACGTGTCTCCAATGGTGTGGGCGTTTCAACTGCAACTCGTGGAGGTTCTGGCTGAACGGGCTCCTGTCGAACTAGCTCTTTCTTTCTGGATTCCGGACCTCGTGTGATTTGTTTCTTCCTGCCTGTGGTGGGTGTCCTGTGATCTCCCATCAAATTGTAAGTCAAAGCAATTGACCTACTCTTCAATCTGCTTACACGCCTATCAACCCATGCTCTAGTAAATGTCAGGACCGGGATAGAAAGTGTGTCCAAATCAGCAACCTCTGGTTCTGACCAATCTGGGAGCGGAAGTAGAGTATCTCTCACTGCTGCATAATCAGGATGGACAACGTCCATATCGTCATTGACTTGGTCTGGAACCGGAACAACTTCACACTCCCTGATCAGAGTAATTGGCAACCGAGAGAACATCCTTTTCCTGACTTCAATCTCATCTGCTGCATCAGCCCAATAGTCCTCAATATTTGCCTTATGCTTAAATTCTTCTGACAGTACCCATTTGATGTTGTGATGTGGGTCATAGTGCTGTCGGCTGGTGTGATATGAGAAATGATAAAATTGAAGCTCGCTCTCGGCTTCTGTGGCTGCCTGTATCGAGGGACACACTTCATCCGAGTTGCCCATGACAATTGGGAATTCAATACCTCCCTTCTTCTTTTTCTTTTGAATCTTATCGTAGGCGAGCAATTGCCTAGATATCTCTAGCATCAATATTCTATCGGTTGGGTACTTAGGCAGCCTATATGGGTACGATGAAAAACCTTGCAGCCTAATATAAGAAAACCTTGGAAACTGAATGAACCAGCACCCATACCTTTCAATCAACTCCTGGGCCTCCCTCGAGATTCTGTGGTGTAAACGCTCCTGAAGCAATCTCGTGATATGCATGGTGAAGGCATCGTTGACATGCTTGTAATGAGTAGTGCTCGCCAAATGTAACTGCGGACAAGCGTCATAGATTTTGAATTGGTGGGAGCCACAACCAACAGGTTCTTTGTAAGAGATCCCTCTGTACTTCGTCATACGAGCCAACATATAGATGATGTAGGAGCTCATGTAAAATGTCTTTGTCCTTCTAAGGCTCAGGAGCTGCTCGTGCAAATTATCACTGATCATCACAGCCCAGTTGACGTAATCCTTCCCTTCCAGCACGAGGTTGATGTAGTAGAACATCCAAGGCTCGAAAATAAATGACTGTGCACAACCACCAACCCTGCTCAGCATCATAATGAGGTCACAGTATTCTTGCTTCAAGTCCTCCGCTATGATCTGCTTCGGCAACTTTGTACGAGAAGGCTTGGGAGTGCTCATCCAATGAGTGTTAATTGTCTCTGTGCATCTCTCGAATGCAGAAGCATACATTCGCTCAGCTCGCTCTCTGGATTTGTAAACCATGTTCCTATGCACCAGGATCCCGAAAGCTTCACCAATGGCTGCTGGAGTAAGATTGGCTAGCACTTGGCCATCTGGTGACATGATCGATCTGTGATCCTTCTCATAGTAATTGGCGCACTCCATCATCAGCTCCGAGCATTGAATGGCTGGCGGAAACCAGCAGCTGCATATAACCCACTTCGAACAATATTGTGTGAAGTAGTCGAAGGCCGATGACTTCCAATTCCCAACATCCTGTTCTTGAAGGTCTCTAGGTTGACGGAGCCCAAGTTGGTGTCTGTCAACTTGCCCAGCTTTGAAATGAACTTCGATTCTGGCATGAATGTTTTGCTCAGTTTCTTGATCACTGCTTGCCTGGATGCACCATTGTCTTTGCCAGTCGCCCTTGCCTCAGCCATCTCAGCTTCTCCTTCACAAGAATTTGAACTTCAACCCTTAGAAAAGGTTTCTAAGTAGACTTCAGTGACTTTACTACTCTTCAGCAACTCCAATCTGCAACTTGAACTTCTATAAATTCGTACTTCACATCAGCAATCAGCAATTAGCAAGTTCGCACTTTAAAACTCTCAGCAACTTTGAATACTTCTTTCAACAAGTTCGCACCTTTTGGACAATTTGAAATACCTTCACTTCAAGGCGTCCCTATCAGCAACTTCAAGTTTCAATCAGCAATATTAACTTCAGCAAATTTGAATGCAGCTCCAAGAGTGGAAATCGAACCTCAACAGCAAATTCAAGCTTCAAACTCAATTAGCAACCAGCAAGTGCGCCCCTTATGATTTCAGCAATATTCGAATTTTCAACACTTGCACTGGCAACTCAAGGCGTCCTTCTCCAGCAGTCTCAGCAACTTCAAATTTAAACTTCAGCAAACTCCAGTCCTTAGCAAAATTTCGAACTCTTCAAGATTCAACAATTCCTAGCAACAAGCTTCAGAGCAAATTCGACTTCTCCAGCTGTGAAAAATAAGTGAGAAACTTCTTCATTTTATAGCTCAAAATTGAATTCTAGAAGGAGCCAATTTTAGCCAGTGCATTTAATTTCCACTACTCCACTTCAAGAATTCGAATTTTCCCCCTCTGGTATTTCTGACACTTGTCTCTCGACGTCAGGAATCTTGCTCTTCTAGAAACTTGACTTTGACTGGCATCTTTGAATTTATTTTCGAAAAATTTAATTTAAATTTATCCTTTTAATTCACCAGCCGGAGCTTTATCACTTGAATTCGAATTGAACTTCTCCTTAGCTCTGGAAAATTCATCACTGAAGAATTCAATCAAAATTATCTAGGCAACTCATTTCGAATTCATCATTCGGAGAAATTCATTTTGAAAAACACATTTTATTCATCTTGCCTTAGAGAATTTTAAATTTTCCCTTAGGAAAATTCACAATTTGAGCACTGATTAAATTCTTCACTGAAAAAGTGTTGGCGAAGTGTGGAAGACATAGAAATCCATCTATCATCGCAAATGTTCAGTACCCAGAAGAGAATTTTCTTCCGAATGCTTCGAATCCATGGGTACCCAACGAACGGGTTCATTTAATTTTTTTTTTTAAATTTTGAACCTTAGAAAATATTATTTTGTCGAATCAAATCCATTCTTCGCCTGTGATCATCCTGTGTTGCTCCAACTTGAGAAATTTTAGTTCATCCTGCATTATCATCCATCTCCGACTTCATCCCTGAAAAAATTTGCTCGTGCTCTATGAAGAAAAATTTCACCACCTTGAGCTCCAGGCGTATTTTCTAAGGGAGAAAATATTTTTGCCTTAGAAAATTTTGTATCATCTTGCACTTTGAGAATTTGCCTTAGAAAATTTTGTTCGTTTGCCAGTGGTGGAAATTTTATCAACCTCACTTAGAAAAATTTCATTCATGCCTAGCACATTTTATTTTTCACTCACCACTTGCATCTTACTTCACACTTGAAAGGCAATTTTATTTAAAACTCCAATGCCTTAGAAATATTTCATTTTTCTTCACTCAACATCTTAGGCGCTTAATGTGTGTGAAGGGGAATATTCATCTTGTGCTTAGAAGTCTTCACTTCCAACGCCTAGGCATTACCTCCACAAATCACCTTGCAATATTTTCTAACATGTATCACCTTGGGCGCATATTACTTGAAGGGGGGATTTAAAATCACGCCTTAGCATATTATCTTCACCACCTCACACATATTACCTTGGGCGCATCTTGCACTTGAAGAGGGATAACGCCTAGCATTTATCAAGCTCTCACCACGCCTTGAAGTATCTTTTACCCCACTTACCACCTTACATTCACTTTTTACACCTCAACTTGGGCGCATTTAGACATGCAAGAAGGATGACCCTTCGACTTCTCATTTTTTGTCCTCACTTGACCTTATTTGGGCGCATTTCCATGTAGGTGAGGGATAAGAAATGTTGACCACTTTGACTCATTTCTTTCTTGGGCGCATTTTGGCCTTGCTGGTGGATGAAACTCTTACCACGTCCTTTGTGACCTTTCACCTCCCTCTTTCTTGTCTTCACATGCATGTCTTTGGGCGCATTTTGCCTATGTAGGAGGATGAAAGTCATTGACTTGTTTGACCTTCTCTTAGAATTGGCGCATTTCAGCCCTTGAAGAGGATGGGCGCATTTAGAGGGGTGAGGAGGATATTCACACTTAGAAAACTTTCAACTTTCCTCCTTCAAGGTGGGCGCATTTTGCCATGCCTACAGGATAAACGTGTTGACTTTCCTTTGACCACTTGTACTTTGGGCGCATTTAGCCCCTGATGAAGGATAAACTTCATACTTAGAATTTTTTGTGCTTGGCATTGCCTTGAAGGCGCATTTAGGCTAGGCAGAAGGATGAAAAGGCGTTGACTTCTTTTGACTTTCTCTAGCTTGGGCGCATTTTGGCCTGTGTGGTGCACGAGCTTCACCCTTAGGAATTTTCCATGCCTCCTCATCTATCTGGGCGCACTTTGCCATGGCAGCAGGACAGAGTTCTAGACTTAGAAAATTTTCCTCGTTCTCGCCAGCCTTCATGCCCTGCTATTTATAGTAAGTCCTTTGAATTTGCATCTCTGAAGCTCGGAACGACTTGAAATTTTGCACACTGCATCCTTATGATCTTGTTGTTCTGTCGACACTGCCATTTTTAGCTAACCTGCTATTTTTAGCCCATCTTTGGTGGTGATTTACTATAAATAGTAACTGCTTACTTCTGGTAGTTCCACTGCTCCGATTAACTTGAAATTTTGAAGAGGCGCTCCTCACCACGTGACCTGTCGGCTGACATTGACGCATGCACCTGACTTGCTATTTTTAGCCTGTTTCCAAAATGACTTACTATAAATAGTAAGTGCTCCGTTTGACTTGAAATTTTACCAGCAGATAGCTTGAAGGATGCTGATCGCGATGGTTTACATCGGTTTTCGAAAATTCTAACTTTTGACTCCTCTTTTAGGCTCTGAAGTTGGAAACCCTAATTCACTTTGCATGCGTATCAAATGATCTCTGTTTGCTCGTTTCTGTGGCATTGCGATCGCTCATGATTCTAAACTGCTGGGAAGCGACTGCCGAGACGCACCTGCTAAAAATAGTAAGTTCCTTACTGAGTGGTTATCTCCATTTGCATGTCACACCATCGTGAAGCTCTCGAAAAACCCATCAGGAATCATCCGATGCAAAAGAAACCCTGACATGCAAACCCTAAAATAGCCTCGGAAGGCTGAATTCTGAAAGTTGTCGCCCGCTTTGCATGTTATACCATTGCGAAGGTCTCGAAAAACCCAGAAGGAATATCCAGATATGCAAAGAAAAACTCTGCATCTAAACCCTGAAATTTGTCCCGGAAGTGGACTGCTAAAAATAGTAAGTTGTTCGTTTTCGCTCAAATTTTGCATGCGAACAGTTTGATGTGCTCCGAATGCCGTGTGGTGTCGGAGATTTCAAAATCTTGAATTGCCTCTTCACACTTACTAAAATAGTAAGTATCTCGAACTGACGAAAACTTGCGAGAGCCTGCCGGAAACATCTGACAACAATGTTAAGCTCAATTTTCAATTTATTCACTTTGTTCAACCTCGGACTGACCGGAAAGATGAAACCCTAATTTTCAGACTTGGTCAATTTTAGGCTTAAGCTCAGAGACGGGCACAATCCTCGAAAGGCAGACATCAGAAAAGAGACAGAGAGAGAGAGAGAAAAACCCAAGCCAAAAGACCAGAATGGAGCAAAAACTAGGGGGTCCCCATTTTGAATGGGGCGATGTGTGAAAAGGTCACAACACTTCCATGCCTCCATACTGTCCTAGTGATAGTGCTTGTGCTAGTGCTTTTGTTTTTGCATCAGCTATGCCTATGCGTACTCCTAGTGCTGGTGGCGCTGCTACTACTAGTGGTAGTGGCAGTATTAGCATTGGCCCTAGAGTTCGTAAATCTAGGGTGGACTCATATTTTGTACCACGCACTACTCCTAGTTCCCAACTGTCGCTTGCAAGCATGGGTTGGAACAAGGATGCACATGATGCAGCAAAAAAGAAAATTGCAGACTTTTGGTACTACTACACCATTCCCTTCCATGTAGCCAGGTAATTCTTTTTCGTTTAATTGTTTTAAAATTTATATTTAAATTTTAGAATCTAGATGTATCTCATTATCGAATTCAAATTTAAAGTTAAAACTTAAAACTTTTCATTTTACAATACTTATGTAACTTATTAATTTATTTATGACATGTTTTAGGTCACCTTTTTGGCAAAACATGGTTGATGCCATAACCATATGTGGGGCGGGGTTCAAAGCCCCTAGTAAAGATGAATTAAAGGGCCCACTTTTGACTCAAAAGGTGGCAGATGTGAAAGCACAATTAGAGGAGCAGCGCAAGTAGTGGAGGATGATTGGTTGCACCATCATGACTAATGGTTGGCCGATAGGAGAAATAGGACGCTGCTTAATTTCCTAGTTTCCTCCGGAAGTAATTGTACTTCTCTCAATGCATTGAAATTTGAATTTGATTTAGTGATTAATATTTAATAATTTAATATGGTTGATTTATGTTTTTTAATTTATTGAATAATTGGTTTTGCTTATTTTTTCAGATGACACCATCTTCATGAAGTCCATTGATGCTTATGCCCAATTCAAAAATGCTACATACCTATGTGAGGCTATAGAGGAGGTGATAGCTGATGTGGGGGAAGAGAATGTAGTGCAAGTGGTGACAGATAATGCAGCAAATTATGTTGCTACTGGTAGATTATTGATGGAGAGGCACCCTACTATATTTTGGACTCTATGTGTCGCCCATTGCATCGACCTCATGTTGGAGGATCTTGGCAAGCTCCCATGGATCAAAACATGTGTGGATGCAGCAAAAAACATATGCAAATTTGTATACAATCACACATGGGTGCTTAACCTTATGAGGCAATACACGGGGTTGAGGGAGTTGTCTCGTCCTGGCATCACTAGGTTTGCAACAAATTTTATCACGATGCAATCCTTGATTCGGTCAAGGGCAGCTTTAAGGCACATGTTTACTAGTGAGGAGTGGTCTTCCTCATCCTTTTCTACAAGCACTGCAGGGATTGTTGTGGCTGATTGCATTTTTGATGAGCAAGGGTTTTGGACACCAATGGGCGAGATTGTGAAGGTAAAATTTAATTCTTTATTATGTTTTAATTTTTAATCATATCTTACTTTTATTTGTTTATTTTCGTTCACACTTATTTGTGAAACATGTTTGCACTTTGCAATTTATTGAGCCCTTGCTAGTTCTCCTACGAGTTGCAGATGGGGAGAAGCCCACAATGGGCTACATATATGAGGGCATGGATAGGGCCAAAGAGGCCATTAGATCAATCTATGGTGGAGTTGAGGAGAAGTATCGTCCCATTTGGGATATCATTGATAGGAGATGGCAAAACCAACTTCATAGGCCCATCCATGCAGCCACATGTTTCCTAAATCCGGCCTTCCAATTCCGCCGTGATTTCCGTGCAGATAGAGAAATTCTTAGTGGGCTCTACACGACGATAGAGCAGATGTTGCCTAATGTTACTACACAGATGGTGCAGGAGATAGATGCCTTCACTAAGGCACAAGGAGACTTCTTTGCATGTCAAATGTGCAAAGATAATAGGACAACATTACTGCCAGGTAAAAATATATTTAAGGGCATAATTTTCATCTTTTTATATTATAATTTATTATTAAATGTTGAACTTGAACTTGAAACTTGAAATGAGATTGATTTTTTTTCTTTTTCTCATCTCAGATAGATGGTGGCATATGTTTGGTTTTGATACACCGATCCTGCAAAATATTGCCATTCGTATATTGAGCCAGCCATGCAGTTCATCTGGTTGTGAGCGCAATTGGAGTATGTTTGAGCATATACACTCCAAGAAGCGCAATAGATTGACAGTGGAGAGAATGAATGACTTGGTATATGTTCATTACAACCTTCGGCTCAGATACAGGAAGCTTTTTGACCACAACAAAACCCCGATCAATCTAGAGGAGGTTGATCCACAATCTGAGTGGATCACTGAGGCTACAGATGCAGTCTTTAGTGACGAGGACCTTGATTGGGTGGACCAAGCAGAGAGAGAGGCCGAGGTTGTAGCCATGGCTGAGGAGGAGGCTAGAGCACGAGGAGACATAACTGCTGTCGGTGAGAGTGGCATGGAGAGTCAAACACAGGCAGAGACTATGGCTGCAGCTGCAACATCATCCAGGACCCTTAGACGCCTTCGTAGGAAGGATCCTGGCTCCACTATACCATAGGGCATAGAGTCATAGACTTATAGCTATTGTTTTACTTTTGATATTTCATATTTGTATGGAACATTTGATGTCATGGTTCATATTCCATGAGTTTTGTATACATTTGACTAATTTTAAATATCTAAGTATGCTATTTCCTTCAACAGCGCAACTACAATTTGTGTACTTTATACTTATGTGATCGTTGTATACTTGTGCATGTGATCAAATTTTCTTTTATTTGTGTTGTATTCAATAAAGGGTGCTTGAAACAAGTTTTAAATCCTTAAAAATCTCTAAATTTCTAGGGTTTTTTCAACTTTTTTTCATTTTGCCAAGTCTGCGCCGAGTCCGAGTCCGAGTCCCGAGTCGCACGCCGAGTCGCCCTTGCCGAGTCCAAGCCGAGTCCGAGTCTCGTTACTATGATCAATACTATCAATAGCAAAGTTTTGCTTTTCTAGGATTTCTTCACCATCTGCAATCAATCTCAGAAAATCTTCAACCTCATTGGCCGCTTTCTCGAACCTTGCTGACATCATGGAAATTGGCAAAGTTTTATGTTTTTATTTCATCCTCTTCAGCGCAATCTTCTTGTTGTATTTCTCCTTATGCATGTCCCATACTCTTTCACATTCTTCCTTGGAGATAGTCACACTTTCAAGCCAAGGTGGAATTGAGAAGCATTTTTCAATCACATCTAGTTTCAGGCTGCAAAGCACTCTTCCATCTATTGACTAAATCTCCTGAGTTGCCAGATTGTAATGCTTGATGCAAGCAATTACGAATTCCAGACTCTGCACTGAAATAGGAATGGACACTACTGCAAGTAGTCCGAAGTGACCAAGGTTCTTGATTGCAATGTTGCCTGCATTCTCCAATGGTTGCAAATTGAATTCTGGCTTAATATGGTGCAAGTCAATCTCAGCTATTTTGATGAAGTCGTGATAGAGAGCTGATTTGGTTTTGTACTCGAGGGGAGTGCATTCCATACTGAAAACCTTGAAGAATGAATGTAAACTCGCCTATGTTCAGACAAGTTTTAAGCAACTTTCTAAATTTAGCCTGCTAGTTTTTCTTCTTCAAACGGATGAATTTTTCAAAAAAAAATGAGATATGGGTTTTGTTCAGAATTTCATTACAAGAAGACCCAAATCGCTCGTTTTTGAAAATTTTGAGTTTAGACTGAAAAAACAGCAAACCCTAATTTCTTCAATTTTTTTTGAAAAAAAGCTGGCACCTGGGTTTTGTTCATAAGCACTTTTTGGATGAACTCAATTGATCAGATGTTGAAAATATTGAACACTGATTGAAAAAGCAGCAAACCCTAGAATCTGAAATTTTTCACAAAAAAGGTGGCATCTGGGTTTTGTTTAGAAGATAGTTTTAGAGGGACCCAGATGATCAAATCTTGAAAGCTCTAATGATTTCATGGACATGCAAGGAAAAAGCAGCTGCTGCAACTTGAAAAATCTGTTCAAAAATTCTTCAGAATGATGAGCTAAGATGACCTAGATTAGTGAAAATTGAAAACCTTGACCTTCTTCAAAAATTTGATGTTCTAGATGAAAAAAGCATGAAAAGGCAAGGTCCTATGTTGCTGGTCTGAAAATTGATGAACTTTTGAAAAATCGGCAAGTTATGGCTCTTGAATCTTGAAAAGAAAAACTTTTGTTTGCTGCTCCACTTCTCTCCTTTGGACACCACCTGCAAGAATGATGAAAAATGAATGGCAAAGGCCTCTTTAAATAAGTTTTAGGCTTGAGATAACTCTACTTTCTTTTGTTTTAATCCTCCAAACCCTAGAATCTGCTTGTGCATTGAACATGGACGTTTTTTCTTCATCTTGAAATTTTGAAATTTTGTGAAATTGGACTAAGGCATGGCATTTTGGGCGCCCTTCTTGGCTGGAGGCGCCAAACTTCATCAAACTTAGTCATTTTTCTGAGTTTTTACTTTTTCATGATTTTGAGCCCCAGTTTGGATTTGATTTCTGGATGCTCGGAGAATCCTGTGAACTGAGGAAGTGATCCATCGCAAAGCCTAACTGATTCTGAAAAGGTTATCCTAGAGGCATCTTTGGATAAAAACTTCATTTGTCCCCTCAAAAAGCTGGGCGCCTCTAGCTACCTGGGGTGCCCAACTCCTCTAGAGTTAGTCAATTATTCATATTTCCCAATTTCTTGCTTGTTTTCTCATTTTTTGATGATTTTGATTTTTGGCCTCCAAATCAATCCTACGGATGGGCTGAATGATCCATTACGGAGCTTGATCAAATCTAGCGAGATTGTTCTGGAGGCAGCTTCTAAGAAAGACATCAACTGGACCCTCAAAATCATGGGCGCCTATCTTTCTTTGGGGCGCCCATCTCTACCAGACTTAGCTATTTTTATGGTTTTGAAATTCCTACTTGCTTCCCTTGATCTTCTAATGATTTCACGATTCTAGGAGCTATACTAATCTGATTGATTAGCTGATTGTTCCGTTGGATAGCTTGGTTGAATCTGACGAGGTGATCTTGGAGATTGCAACTGCAAACACTATCATCTGAGGCCTCAAAATCTTGGGCGCCCTTCTCCTTCTGGGGCGCCCATGTTCACCAGAGTTAGACATTTTTCATTTTTTCCAGATTTCAAGCTCATCTCTTCACCTTCAAAAGATCTTGCCATTTCGGATGATCCAGACATCTGATGGACTGATGGTTGGGCTCGTTGCGGAGCTGAG
The DNA here is from genome assembly GCA_007258455.2 of Sequoia sempervirens. Taxonomy (NCBI): domain Eukaryota; kingdom Viridiplantae; phylum Streptophyta; class Pinopsida; order Cupressales; family Cupressaceae; genus Sequoia; species Sequoia sempervirens. The sequence continues at coordinate 15,473,466 of VDFB02270651.1, read as the reverse complement.
AAAATTTTGAGAGGGGTCTTCTGGAAGCGCGAACTCCCGAAAGCTAAATCTCAGGGGTCAAAAGTTTTGGCGCACTTTTTTACTAGAGGCGCCCAACTTCACCATAGTTTATTTCTTGGATTTTCCACTTTTCTTTTGACTTCAGATATTCTGCTTATATTTTTCCCTCTGTTCCGCCTCCAATATCTAATGAGTGTCAACTTTGATTAACGTGCTAATGGTCTCGTTGGAAAGTTTGATCAACTGTGAGGAAGTCATGTTGGAGGCTTCATTGGCAAATTCATCCATTTAGACCTTCAAAATCTAGGGCGCCTATCTCCTTCTGGGGCGCCCAACTCCTCCAAACTTAGCCATTTTTTGCTTGACTTTCATTCTTCAAAGTTGATCCTTCATTTTGTCTTTTGTTCCATCTGGATTTGCCGATGATTGCCAAGTCTGTTGATCTGATGGAGGTATCCACTGCAAAGCTAACGAGATTCTAAAAAGATTGAACACATCTACAAACCCTACTGGATGGATTTAGGCTTCCAAAAGGCCAGGCGCCCTTCTTGACCAAGGGCGCCCAAGTCCTCCAGACTAGTCAAAATTTCGCATTTTTCAACTTTCACAACTTCTTTTCTTCATTCCTCGCTCTGCGTGCACGTTCATCATTTCTCATCTTCTGTTTAGTACTTGAATGTTTGAATCTGACACTTGGCAGCTGGCTGACCTCCATTAATGGTCTCGGAGCTCCTGAAATGCTTTTGAAAAAGCAAAATAGACCCACTAGGGAAAAACTGATCTTTTGTGATTCTAACTACATCGGCCTGATGAGGAAGTATTTTCGACCAATCAAAATCAATTTGAACCCTAGAAGCCACTCTTGCTATTTTTAGAAAATTTTGCCAAAATCCGTTTCGAAAGAAACCCAAAAAAAGTTACTATTTTTAGAAAGATTCTAAAAATAGCAATTTTCCTAAAAAATAGGGATGAAAAACCAAGCTCTGGGTTTTGTGGAATTGGTCGCTCTGAGCAGACCCAGATTATCAGATTTTGGAACTTTCAAGTTTTTACCCCTCATGCAAGACATGCAAACCCCAATTTTGACCTTTTTTGACAAATTTGACGAGACTCTTACTCATTTCTTCAAAATGCCTAAATGTAGCAAAAATTTTAATTTGGGGTACAACAAGCAGGAAGCCTTCAGACTGTACTTTCTTGTAACTCCTCTCTCTCCTATTTTCGGTTATAAATATTTTAACATGTTTATTTCATAGCTGTAATAAATGCTCTTTACTTTTCGAAAGCAAAGAAAAGTTAGTTATTTTCCTACTATGATTTTCGGTTATATGTTTACAGTTAATTGTTTTCTTTTCAGCTGAAATGGAAAACCAAAAGTTAGTTGATGAATTGATTATGATGTAATTATTTTCAAATTGTTTATCTTTTCTAGTCATAATTGCAAATGAAACCCTAGGATGAAAACTAGTTAGTTACATTTCAGCTGAAACTGGTAGTTAGTTCCCTTTCTTAAACTATAGTATAGTTAGAGTATTACACAAAGCTTAAGAGTCAGAAGTAAACGAGGAATGATTTGATTAACACAGAAGCTTAAATGAACTTACTTCCAGATCACACCTAAAGACTCATTTTACTTATAAGATGTAAGCTGAAATAAAGATTATACAAGAAAAACACATAAGACAAGAAACCGAAAGAGATCGAGCAAGTAAATCAGAGCAAAGAAGGCATAAGTTTTCGCTTTTCTCAATTTCTAACAGCAGTTACACTTCTAGGACAGCAGATTGTAGCAAAGACAGGCTTACAATGTGCGATCAAACACCAAATTACACTTGACACAAGTTGAATGGTAACTGAACAACAATTTGCAGCAATATAGGCTTACAAATTAGCTCTTACAATCACAGTTCCTAAATAATTGGCAAGGCTGCCCTTATTTATATACAAACAAGGAGTAGGTAACCCTAAAATCTCCTTGCTTTAAGCTGACTAGACTTGCCAACTTGCAAGATTTATTTCTTAAAACTAATACAAGACAACTAACGAACCACCTACTAAAATCAATCAACTAATTTAAAAGTAGGGAAAGTTCCAACTATACATTTGATTTTTCTATTTTACAAAGAATAGATAAGCATGAAACAAGAATGGCAAGTTAAACTTGGAAAAGGCATCGAATTAACTGTTGCTTTTAGTTCTATTCTTGGAAATCTTCGCTGCCCCAAAAAGGTGACTCACTCATTGATAATTTGAGAAACTATATCCGCCAAAAAGCTGGTAACTACCTCCTAGTCAGGAGTACTGACATAAGTTGTTGATTTCTCTCCAAAAAGCGGATTCCTAGAAAAAAGCTAAGGTCTGGGTTTTGTAGATAATCACATTCTGAAGAGACCCAGCTCATTAGATTTCGAAAAAGCTGAAGGCTTCCCGAAAAAGCAGATTTTTGGAAATATAAAATTTTCCAATCTTCAAGAGGAGCAAAATGTAGATGGACCCAGATCGATGAAAACGAAAAAAGCTAACCACCTGTTTCTGAAATTCAATTCCTTAGAAGATTGGACCATGAAAAAGCGTGCCTCTATGCTTCCCAATCCCAAATCCACGAAGAACACTGAAAAAGCACTCTATTTGAGCTTCCAAATCTTGATGAGAAGAAAACGATATTTTTCTTCCTCTGGATGCCAACTACAAAATATGAAGAATGAATGCCAAAAGCCTTCTTGAATAGAGTTTGAAGACGAAAAAGCACTTTCTTCGCAAAAGCCCTAAAATTTTGAAGTCTATCCATGAAGATAGAAACTTTGTATGCAAAAATCTAAGTCCATTTGCATGTGCAACGATGAATTCCTTCTTTGTAGCTACAAAAAGCGCACGCATGAAGAGAAGTTTTTGGCAAAAACATACGCATTCAATGACATTATCAAACATGTAAAAATGACTAAGGCACCAAATGCTAGGTGCCCCTGACTGGACAAGGTGCCTAGACATCCCAGAGTTAGAAATTTTTTATAAATTCATCAAACACATAAAACCTATCCAATGTTAACCATTTTCTTTGTTTTTCAACTTTTGCTTGCTTCTGCTTCCAGCGAGGGCTACCTCCGACTTCGATGAGCCAACAATCTAGTATTGCCAACTAATCAAATTTGTTTGACCATGGCAATCTCATGTTTGACCACTGTTGAAGTGATTCCCAACTTCATATCAACGTTTGACATCGTCTGATCATGATTGCATACCCTAGAAGTGATTGATAGAGGTTGAACTGGAAAGAAGGCATGTCAGGGTCGAAAACATTCTAAGTGTTGAAAACCCAGGCGCCTCTAGTTGACAGGGGTGCCTAGCATCCCATGCCTTAGCCAAATTTCAATGATTTTCAATTTTTTTACTTTTTTGTTTTGTGTGTTTCCGCCATAAGCCAATGACCCCAATTTGGGCGTCGTTTCCCGCCAATTGATGAATAACAAAGATTGAAAGGCAATTAATCAGGCAAGCCTAATCATAACTAAGATGAATTATTCCCTTTGCCAACACCCGACACTGCATCTGACTGATTTTCTGAGAACCAAAACTGGGCTAACGGAGTAGTTTGATGAATTTTTGGATGAGGCAAAAAATAAACGAAGGCATCAAAAGCTAGGTGCCTCTCCTTGACAAGGGCGCCTAGGCTTCCATGCCTTGGTTTAAAATTGATGATTTTCACTTTTTCGTTGATTTTCTTCATTTCTCACAAAATGCCACTATTCGATATGCATTTTCCGCTTTCTAACAGATCCTCGGCATTGGATGATGAATCAACTAAGGAGCCTGAACATAACTGAGATGATCTCCTACTTTTCCCAGCCCTAGAAACTACTTTTGACTGTTTCTCTATGTAATTGAATTGGGTTGATGGGGAAAATTGCAAGTTTTCTAAAAAAACGGAAAAATTGACATGAGACCCCAGGTGCCCTTCCTAGACAAGGGCACCTAGGCATGCCAGAGTTAGAATTTTTTCATAAATTTCACCATTTTCAAATTTGCCTCCGTTTCGTGTGAACTTCACCTTTTCTTGATTGTTGACATTTTGACGTTATTTGCACAACATTTGAGACTTTGAATCTAATACCTAGCAGCAGATAATTCTCCATTGATGACCTTGGAGCTCATGCTTCGCTTTTTGAAAAAGTAGAATTAACCCGCTAGAGAAATCCTAACCTTTTGACGATTTTGACTGGACCACCCTGATTGAGAAGTATTTTCGACCAATCAATCAGTTAGAGCCCTCCAAACAAAGATTCTATTTTTAGAAAGTTTGCCAACATCCATTTGACAACAAACCCAAAAAACCCTAAATCAAGTCTATTTTTAGAAACCTTCCAAACAAAGATTCTATTTTTAGAAAGTTTTGCCAGCATCCATTTGACAACAAACCCATAAAACCCTAAATCAAGTCTATTTTTAGAACTTTATATTTTTAGAAACTTTGACTTCTGATGAAAGTTTTTTACAAGACTTAGACCATTCTTTACAAAATGCCTTAATGAAGCAAAAAAATTTATTGGACACAACACAGTGAAAAAAAAACCACCAACTAATGAAAAGGGGTGGTTTTATCCCAATGTAGAAAGAAAGAATATGAAGCGTTTCAATTGACCTCATTTCTTTGAATTCTTGCACAAGGACTCACTAATTCGCATTTGGAGTCTTTTAGCGTTCTATTTGAAAGCATAGACAACCCATAACAAAGGGGAGGAAAAGAATTGAAATTGTTGTAGGCTACATATTATCAAAAATCTTTTCTCGGGAATAGCTCAGCAAAACAAATGATAAAACATTTTTTTATTAATCAGGAAATATTGGATTAGGGTTAGGGAGTACTGAAAAAAAAAAGCTTTTGCCAAAATCACTATCAAATAATTGGAAAAAAATGGTGTAAAAATGAGCAAGATTGACAAAAATTGCAATTAATCATATGATTAAATAATGAGTTTTTCAAAATTCATGAAATAACTGCAATGCCCAAAAGAATCATGATTCAATGAGGAATTAATCACAATTAAGTTGCAGTTTGTTGACCAAAAAACTAGGTTGATCGATTAATTGAAAAAACCAGAACTTTTTGGGGAAAAATCAGCAGCAAGTCTGAGTGACAATTAATTGGAATAAATTGCAGTTTTATAAAGATCTGCAACTATGGTTTTAGCAACAAGAAGGTGAAGAATAAGCCAAAAGTGACGAAATAAACCTGACAGAGCTGATATTTGTATCTATACTTGTTTATTTGAGTAATACACTCCAGTAGACGAGCAATTGCCATTACTATCTAGATTTTTCCCCCTTAAGATTTCCCAGGATATAAATCATGTGCTTGTGTTGCATATTTCCTCCATTACAGTGATTCATTTCTGATTATAACAGCGTTTAACTCATCCATTTGCACTGCTGTTTGGTAGCATCAAGTAGCGCAACAATTCTAATTGTTTGATTCATTGATTTATACTCAAATTGGGATAAACTACAGATCATGTAATGACCACATGCTGTCACTGAACAAGCTATCTGCTTGCATTCTGCAATTTTATGATGTTAAACACTTGTTCTTTCTATAGTTGTATGTACAACAAAAATAATGTATGCAAATTTTATTATATGAATAATTAACAGTAAAAAATCACTAGTAAGATTTTTAAGGAATTTTATCATTCATCCTCTTTTCAGTTGTAGGTGACGAACTGTCACGTAACTGCTCTATTTTGGTCATTTGAGGGTGCTGGGGATATCAATGTAAGGATACTTCTACAGCAGAAATGTCAATGCTCCAGAATTGTCTAGACCAGTGCTTGGGCAAAATATATATATATAGATATATATCATTTAATATAATTTGATTATATAATTTGATGTTTTATAAAAAGAAATTATGAAGCCAAAAAAGAAAAACTATATAAAATAGTCCTGAGGTGTTTAAAAGAAACAATGAAAGCAACTAAAAGCCAAGCTTGTCACATTATTAACATTTTAAAATGTAGTGCAAATTCTGCAGAATTTCAATATAATCTGGACAATAACTGGACAATTTGAAGCTTTAATTTTATTTAAACAATGATCATTTAACCATATAGACCTCAGATATGCAAGCAAGATTCACAAAGTAATTCAAGAAACAACATACCTCGCCAAGCTTTTTTTGAAGCTCATCAAGCAGTTCAGCCCGTTTTTTAGAATTCTCTAAAGCTTGCATCACCTTTCTTTTCTGCAACAGCATTTCTCTTGCAGCAGATTCCTTGCCAGCTTTGACATTGGCAAGAGCCTGTAGTTGAATTTTGTCCACAGCTTCCGTTAACCTCATAAACCGAGCTCTTGTACTGTTTGCTAAATTGCCAAAGAACCCAAATTGGAAGGTAAGTTAAGTCATTTTTCATGTAACAAACCAAACAGGTTTCAATAAAGTACATTATTTTTGTACAACTTCCGAAGCATGGGGTTGGAAATATAGGGGACTTTGTGTAGGCACAAAAACATAGAATTGACGAGTATAGTTAGCAGAAAACAGAAAACCTATCACTAGATTGATAGTGAGTTAGAAAAGCAAATGCCATAAATGTATATTTACATAGAACGGGCCAAAAACACTTGGCTTAGTAAATAAAGGTGGTACATGTAAATGTAATCAAATCCGTAACATAAAAGGATCCTAAAACTGAGAACAGACGAAGGCCAGAGATTCTAAGTGATAAAATTCTAAGACAAAATACGATTTTCTGAATATTCTCTTAATGCCGAATGAACTGGATGCAGAACATTAATAAATTTCGATGATCTGCATATTAGGAATGGACTCAATATTTGTATTAGGGAGACACGCCTTCAAGGGACACGTCTCTTGAGAGGACATGTCTCCACACTTGGAGACACGTCCGCTCAAAGGACGTGTTCCTTTGAGCCCGCGGGTTCCATATCCAATGGACACGTCTCTTGAGAGGACATGTCTCCACACTTGGAGACACGTCCGCTCAAGGAACGTGTTCCTTTGAGCGCGCGGGTGCCTGTAGCCGAAAACCATTCAAGTTAAACAGAGTTAACAAAATACGTGCCTTCACACATGGCGTCTAAGAATTCAGAACTTTATTCAGAGCGTATTTTGTACATCATCTTATTTGAATTCGATTTTATACATGCATTATAAAATCGATTACTTATTTCCAGAAATATTAAGAGCAATAGATCTAATATAAACAATGATGATGCTTATAGCAATCATTGTTTATATCAGACCTAAGCTATCATTCATCAACACTCCCTCTTAGCTTAGGGAAGATATTTCAAATCAAATAAGTGAAGATATCACCTTTACACGTGATATCGAAGATATGTTTTCTCAAAGTTGTCAAGTCACATGACATTCTTCATAACACATCTTCATTATGGTATGTGCACTAACATCAAGTCACATGATGTCTACCATAATTCATGGCATATCCACGGATATAACTATCCACCATGATTATCTCTTAAGGATCACAATGATCTACAAATGATATCAAGTCCCATGATATCAACCAAAGTGTCCAAGAGATACTATCATGACATATCCATAGATATCAAGTCACATGATATCTATCATGATAGTTTATCATTGTAGAGTCGTCACTTTACAATGTCAAATACAAGTGTTCATTATTAGAAAGATCATCACCTTTCAATAATGTACACAAGGGGAGTAGGCCCATAAAGTCATGGAGTCACACACATGACAAAAGAGTTTACACATTTAAACATCTTTATATATTAGTACAATTTGATAAACAATTTGAATTTCAAACATAAATAACAAATTACATTTCAACCATACCAAGTTTCTTCCTGAAGTGCTCTACCTTGATTCGGGAGAGAGGCTTGGTGAGAATGTCTGCAGTTTGATCATTTGTACTAATATACTCCAACTGAATTACTTTCCTTTCCACCATATCTCTTACATAATGATAGGGGATCTCAATGTGCTTAGATCTATCATGAAAGACAGGATTTACAAAGAGTTTGATACAACTCTGATTATCACAATGAATAATTGTAGGATTCAAGGGCTCACCAAAGAGTCCCACAAGCAATTTACGAAGCCAAACTGCTTCTCTTGCTCCCATTGAGGCTGCAATGTATTCGGCTTCTGTTGAGCTTTGTGCAACTGAAGATTGTTTTCTGCAAATCCAGGAGATCATTGCCGATCCTAAACTGAAGCAACATCCTGATGTGCTTTTTCGATCGGTTACACTTCCAACCCAATCTGAATCAGAGTACCCATGTAGATCTAGTTTATCATTCTTGTAAAGAAGACCATATCCAATAGTGCCTTGAAGATATCTCAAAATATGTTTCACAGCCATTAAGTGAATTTCCTTTGGCTCACACATGAACTGGCTGAGAACATTCACTGCATAGCAAATATCAGGTCTGGTGTTAACCAGATACATCAAGGATCCAATCATCTGTCTGTAAAGGGTTGGATCTACACACTTGGATTCTACTGCTGCTTCTTTCAATTTGTGAAGGTTGGTTTCCATAGGTGTAGACATCGGTCTACAGTCCAACATTCCAAATCTTTTCAGAATATCAATAGTATACTTCCCTTGGTTTAGTATAATGCCCTCTGATTTCTGCCATACTTCTAAACCTAGGAAGTAGTGTAGAATGCCTAAGTCTTTCATGTCAAATTCAGAAATTAGATCCTGCTTCCCTTGAGCAATGAGGTGATCTTCTCCTGTTATCAGCAGGTCATCAACATATAAAATAATTATTAGCATATCACCTTTGATTACCTTGAAGTAGAGATTGGAGTCGGCCTCATTCTTGGAAAATCCTAATCCCAAGAGATAGCTGTCAATTCTTTCATACCAGACCCTGGGAGCCTGTTTAAGTCCATAAAGAGCTTTCTTATCTGCATACATGTGAGTCAGGTTTATGTATCACAAAACCTTCAGGCTGTTCCAGATAGACTTCCTCTTCAATGGTTCCATTCAGGAAGGTAGTTTTCACATCCATTTGATGGATCTTCCAGCCTTTAGCTGCTGCAATGGCTAACATTGCTCTCACTGATGTGTAACGGGCAACAGGTGCAAATGTTTCTTCGTAATCAATGCCTTCCTTTTGAGAAAAACCTCTTGCCACAAAACGTGCTTTATGTTTTTCTATACTGCCATCAGCAGCATGCTTGATTTTGAAGAGCCATTTGGAAGAGACAACAGATTTCCCTTTTGGTCTAGGCACTACATCCCATACATCATTCTTTAGAATGGATTGATATTCCTCCGTCATTGCATCTTTCCATGCTTGATGTCTGAAGGCTTCTGAAACACTGACAAGGTTCGGAGTTTATGATGTCGTTCATGAGAGCAACATAGCTAGAGAAACGTTTGGGTCTTTTACTCTCCCTAAACGTTCCTTTGGGTGCTGCATGATTCTCTGCTTCTTTGATCATCTTCTTGGCCCAAAGTGGTCTCTTTCTGCCATTGATATTTGTATTCTCATTTGAAGTAGAAGGAAGTTCATGTGACATCTCCTCAGGATGCTCCCTCTGAATCTCAGGAGCAGGTTCCATTTCAGGTACTCTAGGGAAATAGGTTTCAGTCTCACTAGAACTTCTTGCCCTCTTGAATGCAATGTCTTCTTCAAAGATGACATCTCTGCTCAATTCAATTTGATCTTGACCGGGTATGAATATCCTGAAGGCTTTGGAGGTTTCACTATATCCCATAAATATCCCTTTCTTTCCGGAAGGTTCAAGTTTGAATCTCTTCTCCTTGGGCACATGAATATAGACGGGACAACCAAAAATCCTAAAGTGACTAATGTCAAGTTTTATGCCAGTGAAGGCTTCTTCAGGAGTTTTGTTGTCAAGATGAGAATGAGGACATCTATTTTGGATGCAGACAGCAGTCCTAGAGGCTTCAGCCCAGAAAGAGGTTTAAATGTTTTGGTCAAGTAACATTGCTTTGGCAGCTTCTACAATGGTTCTATTTTTTCTTTCAGTGACCCCATTTTGTTGAGGGTTGTAAGCCACTGTGAACTCCCTCTTAATTCCAGCACTCATGCAGAATTCCTTAAAAACTTCAGAGGTGTATTCTTTCCCATTGTCTGTCCTTAAGGTTTTTATTTTCTTCCCGGAGAAGTTTTCTGTAAGATCTTTGAACTCTTTGAACCTTTTGAGGATTTCTATTGACTCTTTACACTTAAGGAAATAGATCCAGGTTTTCCTAGAGAAGTCATCTATAAATATGACATAGTAAAGAAATCCTACTTTAGAAGGTACAGACATGGGTCCACATAAGTCGGAATGAACCAGATCTAACACATTTAGGGTTTTGCTCAAACTAGTGGGAAAGGATCCCTTTGAATTCTTTCCTAAGGCACAACCTTTACAATTTCCTTCATGAGATGATTTTAACTTAGGTAACCCTGTTACAAGTTTTTCCATAGAAGGTAGGGCACGGAAATGAAGGTGTCCTAATCTTCTATGCCAGATCTCATTTGAATCAAAGGTGTCAAGGGTAAGGGCTTGATTGACTTCAGTGCATAGTTTGTAAAGGTACCCTTGTCTCACACCTATGATTTGGGCTTTCTTGATTGTTGAGTTCTTAGGCCATGCTAGAACTTTCCCATCCATGAAGGTAACTCTATAACCATTGTCTTCAAGTGTAGAGATGGATATGAGATTCCTCTTTATACCAGGTACAAATAAGACTCCAGTGAGTTGAAGGGAGAGACCAGATTTCAATGTGATGGAACAAGTTCCAACCCCTTTTACTTGATGTGTAGAGTCATCCCCAATTGTTACATCTTCATCAGACTCTTCAGACATAGTGTCTAAGTTTTCTCTAAACCCTGTGATGTGCCTCGAAGAACCACTATCAATTACCCAGTTGTTGAAATTGTTAGATACTTGACTAGATAATGCTGAATAGAACACAAAGTTCTCAGATTCATGATCTGAATTTGTCTTTCCTACTTTGGCAAAGGATGCTTGTTGCTTTGATCTGTCAGGGCATTTCATTGCATAGTGGCCATATTGATCACACCTAAAGCATTGCACTTGAGAAATGTCTTTCTTCTTAGAAGATCCCTTTCCATTGGAATTTCTCTTTCTTTTAAAAGATCCTTTCTTGTAGGAGTTTTTCTTATTCCTTTTATTAGACGATGTGTTGAGTGCATGAATATCTTCATCTACGTTTTTCTGTTTGTTTTCTTTTGAGGAGAGTCTTGTTTCTTCTTGAAGGCAGTCAGTTCTTAGCCTGTCAAACTTAGGGAGTTTGGATCTTGCACTTATTCCTTGAACAAATGACTCCCATGAGTTTGGTAGGCCTCCTAGTGCAATTAGAGTTAATTCTTTGCTATCAATTTGATATCCAATTGTGGATAATTGATCTCTCAGTTCAATAATCCTCATGAAGTATGCATTAATGGACTCTCCTTTGTTTATTTGAGCATTGTTGATTTGCCTTTTTAAAGCAAGAGTCCTGCAGGTGTTGTTGATCTCATAAGTTTTCTCAAGAGATTTGAACATATGGTATGCGGTTTCATGTTTTGCTAGGATGGGCACTATATGATCCCTAACTGCATCTACTAGGATTTTCATGGCCTTTTCATTGTTTTCTGTCCATTGAGTTTTCTCAGATTCAGACTTTGATTCCTCCAAGTTTTCTTTCACAAGTGAATCTAGCTTATTCTCTCTAAGGATCATCATGATTCTAAATTTCCATGATGTGAAATTGTCTGCTCCTGCAAGGCGATCTTCAAATCTGATCACACTTGACATTATGAAGAATGTGATGTAAATTCGATTCTAGAAAATACGAATTTTCTTGAGCAAATTGATATTTAGATTTGATTAGGATTCACACAACGTGGCTCTGATACCATGTAAATGTAATCAAATCTGTAACATAAACGAATCCTAAAACTGAGAACAGACTAAGGCCAGAGATTCTAAGTGATAAAATTCTAAGACAAAATACGATTTTCTGAATACTTCTCTTAATGCCGAATGAACTGGATGCAGAACATTAGTAAATTTCGATGATCTGCATATTAGGAATGGACTCAATATTTGTATTAGGGAGACACGCCTTCAAGGGACACGTCTCTTGAGAGGACGTGTCTCCACACTTGGAGACACGTCCGCTCAAAGGACGTGTTCCTTTGAGCCCACGGGTTCCATATCCAATGGACACGTCTCTTGAGAGGACGTGTCTCCACACTTGGAGACACGTCCGCTCAAGGAACGTGTTCCTTTGAGTGCGCGGGTGCCTGTAGCCGAAAACCATTCAAGTTAAACAAAGTTAACAAAATACGTGCCTTCACACATGGCGTCTAAGAATTCAGAACTTTATTCAGAGCGTATTTTGTACATCATCTTATTTGAATTCGATTTTATACATGCATTATAAAATCAATTACTTATTTCCAGAAATATTAAGAGCAATAGATCTAATATAAACAATGATGATGCTTATAGCAATCATTGTTTATATCAGACCTAAGCTATCATTCATCAACAGTACACAATAATGAAAACCTCTTCCATTTGAAAGTATTTGGTAGTTCGTTGTTTGCCCATGCTACAGTATCTTGATTCTACATCTTATAGCCCCACAAAAAAATTCCATTTTCCCTTTTACTTTCAAGCATCGTGTATGGAAATGTAATATAGCATTAACCCGAGTCTATGATTATGCTAATGCTAATGCTTGGAACTATATATCTCTTTAGAAACAGAACTTCAGAGACGATAATGTAAATTTGTATTTGTTGTGCTTGGATCTGCTATGCTGTATAAGTATATCCAGAAACTCTTCATCACCAGAAAATATCCCAAAGTTGGACAAGGTACTTCATAAGCATAGCCCTTATAGTTATAGCCATTACTATAGACTCAAAACTTGCAGAGTACTCACAAGTTAATTGCATGGTCAAGTAACTCGCCACTCATGAGTGAGTGAGTTCCAGCACATTTTTCAGCAGAAATTGTGGCAAGAACTCTTGGTTGGTCAGTGGGTCTAGTTGAAACTATCCCAATGTAGTCTGCACAGGACCTGCATATGGTAACATGGAAAAAGGACAGGCTTTTTTTCTTTTGAAGCCCTTACACTCTCCCTTCTAATTCAGACTGCAATCATCTGCCTTCGAGCTCTTCTTGTTTGATTTTAGGCAATTGTGGAAGCAAGATTTTGAAGAATTTCAAAGATCTTTCAGGTCTTTATTTTTTTCCTCATTATTCTTTTCAACTCTGTTTTACATTTGTAAATTCTTCCAAGCATTTAGAAATGTTGCTTTTTACATTTACATTTGTGTTTTACATGTATTCAAATTAATCAATGCTAGCTGGGATTCTGCTAAATTTGTTTTTTATTTTTTCAATGCCAGGTATCTACACTTTTTAATTTGTTTTCCAATGCTAGGGTTAGTAGGTTCTAGCAATTAATTTATTTATTTTTGCTTTTTTAATGCCAATCTTTGCACTTTGTATCTGATGGAATTAGGAAATGGAAGGCAAAGTGTTGACAACAAGAATGCCACTTGGAAGCATGGCATACCAAGAGCAACCTTGGGATCAATCATTTGCAACTATTGTGGATTGAAGATAAGTGGAGGAATCAATTCCTTAAATGCCACCTTATATGCATTGTTAGTTGCGATGTCAAATTGTGTCTAAACATTTGAGCTAGAGGTTATGCAGGAGATGAATACGACTCTCACTTTGACAAAGAAAAAAAATTGGAGTTGAGGGCAGATGCAGCCATTGCAGCAATGATAAATCCCACCATGGAACAAGAATCAAAGGCAGGTTTAGAGACAGAGATTGTAGGCTACTCTTGTGGTCCATGAATTCGCAGCACATCTACTTTATCAGGCTCTAATCAAATGTAGTCACAGGGTCTTTTTGTTCCATGGAACATGACAAATTTGCAACCTTCGCTTGAGGTACAAATTGGAACAAAGATAAGCATGAAGCAGCTAGCACAACCTCGGAAAATTTTTGGTACTACAACCTTCCATTCAATGTGGTGAAAAAACCATTTTGAGAGAATTTAGTTACATCTTTACTAATGTAGGGAAAGAGTTCAAGGCACCTAGTCCACACAACTTAAGTGGGTCATTGCTCCAAAAATTAGTGGCAAATACAAAGATGATTGTGGAAGAGAAAAAGAAATATTGACACAAGAATGGATGCACTATATTATCAAATGGGTGGACAAATGCAAGGAATCACACATTCATCAACTTTTGAGGGGCTTCAAATGGTCAGCTTGTGTTCTTGAGGTACATTAACGCCTCTAACGGAGCAAAGAATGTTGAGAATCTAGGTCAAAAGTTGGAGGAGATTGTCATAGAGGTTGGCATGGAAAATATGGTCCAAGTTGTGAAGGATATTGTAGCAATGTTTGTGGTGGTAGGGAAACTACTTGAGGAGAGGTACGTGACACACTTTTTTGGAGCCCTTATGCTGCTCGTTACCTTGATTTATTATTGGAATGAGTGAAATCCAAGGAGGGAGACCTTAAGAAAACCACCAAGTACATCTACAACCACCCTTGGGTGCTTAGCTTGATGAAAGAGCACACCAAAGAAGGAGTTTGTTAGAGCGGATGCCTAGCTTAATGAAAGAGCACACCAAAGGAGGAGCTTGTTCAAGTAGGTATCAAATGGTTTGCAACTAACTTCATCACCTTGCAGAGTATTTATGGTTTGCTAACACCTTAAAGGTTGATGTTTGTGAGCCAACAATGGCTGGACAGTGGATTCTTCTTATTCAAAAATGATAAATGGAGAGAGGGCTGCAAAGACATTTTTGGTTGATGTTTTTGCAAAGAGAGTTGATGAGATCATCAAGGTAACTTCAAATTTCAATTTCAATTTTAAATTGTATCCTTTTAAGTTCACTTTTTTAAAATTCCAATTACTAGATATCATTCAATTGTTTAAGTTGAATTTTTAATTGCCACTTTGATTTGTTTGTAGATCTTGGAGCCTTTAGTCAAGGTTTTGTGCTTTGTGGATGGGGAGTAAAACCTAATGAGGTACCTATATGTAGCCATGGACAACATCAAGGAGGCCATCCAAAAGTATTATAGGGGAAATAGAAGAAAATTTGAATCCATTTGGAACATTATTGGTCAAAGGTGGAACAATCAACTCCACCACCCCATTCATGCAGCAACATACTACCTTAACCCTACTTTTTCTACATATTCAACTTCAAGCTAATGGGGTGGTTGTGGAGGGCCTCATAACACGCATTGAGAGGATGAAATTTGAAGGAAAGGTTAGGGACTTGATTATTGGAGAGTCACAAAGATACAAACATGCAAAGGGAAAGCTCTTCCCTTTGCCACTAGCTATCCAAAATCTTCAAAACTAGCCCTTCCAATTGAGTCTCAACCTTGAGGTGCTTCTAGATGTGAGCACAAAGGGAGATTATTTGATGCCATTCACACAAAGAAGTGCAACAAGTTGACACAAAAGTGCCTCAATGACCTTATCTACATGCAATACAACCTTCACCTTCAATCAAAAAAGTGAAGGGCTTAGATAGTCATAGGCAGTTGACTTGGATGTCATTGATCCATATAGCAACTAGACTGTCTAGGATGAGGATCTCATGTTTACAAAAGACGAGATTACTGATTTTGAGAGGCAAGCAAAGGATGATGTAGCAGAACTAAGAGGCATTGGATTGGATAAAATCATGGTCGAGGATGATTGCGATCTTGAGGTGTCATTATTTTCTAGTACAAGGATGGAGCTGCACCCAACTGCAAGGAGTAGGACCCCAACCATCACTGGGATGTATACAAGGAAGAGAAATTTATAAACTGTTGTAACTTGCATGGAATTCATATAATTGGTTGTCTGCACATATTGATCTAATATTATACTCCTTTTTTATTAAATCTAATAAAAAACACCTCCCAATGTTTTATTGACTTATTTCATATGTTTTGTAGCTGTATTTTGCGTGCTCTTTATGTTTTTGATGAGTTTAAGTCTTTTTTTTTAAATTTACTAAGTTTTCCCAAGTTTCTACTTAGTCGCAGAGTCCATGTCAAAATTGGGTTTGCCAAGTTTTGCTAAGTCAAGAGTTTTGAAACTATGCTTCCAATGGCTAGATTTGTTTGTATTGTAAATAAATAAAAAAGCAACTCGGTGTTGCAAGAGGTTGACTCTATTGCAAATTTTCTTGCCTTGGTAGCTGTTTTATTTTTGTATTCAGCAAGCTTCTGACCTTTGGAGAGTTGTGTTACTGTGTATTTTCAAAGACGTTTAGTACAAGATTCTATGACTTTTTCATTTTGCCCTCAATTTTGAGTTTTATATGGATGGTTTAGGCTCATTAGGGTGTTAAATTTCTTACCTCTAACATTAGTCATTTACCATGTCTATTTTGTTGAATATTTAGATTTCCAGCTATTTTGTGCATATCTTGTTCTTTTGGGAGTAAGTACATACTATTTTGGTGCACCACCCTTTTATTTCTCCATTTATTATATATTGTCCCTGTTAATGATTTAGCAGCTTCGGTAGCTCCTTCCAGCTCAGCTCTTTCGTGGAAACATAAATTGAATGATAGCCGTTGGCTATTCAATTTATATTTATTGTTTTGTATTATTTTCATTATGGCGGACATGAGAAAATACGAATTCATCTTGGTCACTTATTAGAAGACATTTAATATTTATTAAGGCCGACATCCTTTGTGTCTTGTAAATAACATTTATCTTGGCCGACCTTATGATATGAGGAGGTGCGACCTCCCTAAGTTGTATATATACAATGCGAACATCATACAACGATACATATTATACAGTGCGAAATACATACATTGCGAATCATCAAAGTTCAGTTTGTGAATTTGGTCAAGAGCTAATAAGTGCAAACTCTTCAAGAGAGAAGTGTGAATTCTTCTAAGTGCAGATTGTGAAGTTAAGTGCAGATCAGAGATCAAGTAAGAGCAGATTATTTGATTATTCTACAGCCATTGCTGGTACTGATATTGGCCTTGTGTGTGGCCTCTTTGTAAAGAGACTTGTTGCCATTATTTTATATATAAGAGAGATCTTTGTTGCTGGGTTTTTCTCCCTCAAGTGGAGGGTTTTCCCAGGGTATCTGCTGTGTTATTGTGTCTGATTTGAATTAATTTTCTGTGCACTAAATCTGATCTTTAGTTTTCAACAATTCCTCCCCTTTTTCACCTCCAAGCATTTTTAGATAGTGCTAGAATAGGAGAGCCAATGTGCTCCAGCAGTTGCTTGAGCTTAAGGGCACTGTGCTCAAGTTTTTGGCTATGAATTTAGACTGCACAGTATCTGAAGTGTGGTTGACCTAATCAAAAATAGTGTAGAACAATCTTACCTTGCACAACATTACAAGTAACCTATAGTCTCACCTAGGATTCACTAATAAATTTTTTTGAAGGGCTGGAATTTGACAGACTTTTTCAGATGGTAAATTACAATTAAAATCTAAATCCATGTCAATTTTGTTATTTAAATTTGATAATGAGAATGTCAGTATGTCAGTATGTTCAAATTCTATATATCTAGTCAAACCAACTAAGTAATTTTTAACACTCCTAATCTGATGATTCTCAACAAGAAAATGAAGTATGCAATTTGTACAGGGATCTACAGAGACAACAAATTCTTCTGAGGTCATCCAGACACCTTGGAGTCAAATTCCGTTGAGTTAGATTCTTGGTGAACAGAGCAGAAACAGGATATAGTTTTGTCAGTGACAAAACCACCAGAAACAACAAAGTTGCAGTTTCCCCTATGTTTTTGCAATTCCTGTGTTAAGGCAGTTTTGCTAGCACCTTTTTGCATGTGTCATGGCAGTTTTTGATTTAAGTGGTGGTTTTGCCTTGATAACTATGGCAGTATTGTCCAAGAGAAATGAACAAAGAGCGTAATGGCTATAGACAGCATCTCTCTGATTCTTCAGCTTTTGGGCTCCTTCCTTGCATCTTTGTTGTTGAATTGTGTACATATACCCCTAAGGGATGATTGCAAAGGGCTTCCTTGATATATTTCTCTCATAATTCATATAAGATTGAAATTTTCCTGATTGTAAAATATTTTAGCAAGTTGTGTACATCTAAGAGTGATCATTTGCAGCAAGTTATAGAGCAGTTGCAGGTGTAGGATGTTGTAAATGTGATGTATATATCCTAGAAGGCATTGTGAAAGCAGTAAGCTTGCAAGGTGATAATGACAAGAGAAGGCAAACTACCTCACTCTTATAGAGTATCTTCCCAAATCGGGTTCGGCAAGGTAATTTTGTGTTTTGCTATTTCTTATGATGTTTCCAATTCAGATCTTGTTGATTTTCATGCTCACAGTAATTTGTTTCATCTACAACACCTAAATAACTCATTGCTACAATGCTAACCACAAAATTCATTATTTTAAGCAAATTTGGAAGAGAACGGTATGATGTCTCCTCAGGGTTTCAAAACTGACTTTTGAGTTTTCTGTTAAAATCTAATTTTTTTGTTTTTTTGGTGCTGGTGGCAGTGCCGGAAATTTCAAGAATTTGCATAAAACAATAACGAAAGGGAAATTGCATAAATAATTGGAAACCCAGTAATCTTTATTTATTCAAAACATAATTAGAACATATCCATAAGCCAAAATGCAACAGTTTGGAACCTGGGTTTTTACACGGCAGTCACGGCAATCAGATACAAGGACGCCATGCTTCATTTTGCACATATTTCATCTCTGTTTTGATGCGGGTTTGCTGGGTGGTGTTAGACGCCTCCAAGCAAGGTATTTGCAGCCTCCAAAGCAAAGCGATTTGCTCCCAAGCTCACACGTCCTTCCTCTTGTGACTTGTACGGCTTCTTGACTCCCACATGCCAACTTTAATGCTCTTTTTGCTGTTGAAACCCTCTGGTTTTTTGGCAGATCTGGATGCCTTGGCTGGGTGAAGAAATAATCACACTTGCAAACTCAAACCCTTTCCTGTCCCTTCCTGAATAGTACGACCTGTTGCAATACTGAATATGGCTTTTGTCTTATTCAAACTTGCTGATGTAAATGGTAAATGCTGAAAGAAATTGCTAAGTAAATCTCTGAGATGATCTGATAATGACCCTTGATGGAGACCATTCAATCTAGAACCCTTGGACGGTCTTTCACACCTGTAGATTTTGTCCTAATCAAGGGTTTTCATCCTTTGATCAGCTTGAAGCTTCAAACCTACAAACCTGTTGCTCAGTCATTGTTTTGTAAATAATATCTTCAGTAATGAAAACAATGTTATTTTCCTCTCCTTATGCCTTTTCCAAATTCACGCCCAAGATAGGGTTTTGCTTTTTCAACAATAAAATATTAATATCTTTTCAACTCAAAATCCCACGCCAACTTGCCTTTGCATAATATTTTAATATTTTATCTTCTTCTTGAAAGCGCCCCCTTCACTTAAATATTCATAAAGTGACTAAAAATTGTATTCTTTTAATCAAGTCACTTTATTACTTTATTTAATGACCAGTACTTTATCAAAGTACCTTTATAACATTAAATTAATAAGTCACTTTAATAATAGAATATCATTAAAGTAATGTGGCTTATTAATTCAATAACTCCTGGAAAAAGTCTAGCAATAAACTCCCGAGAGTGTCCTATCACCATTACCAACTACACGTATGTCGTCACAAGCTTGATATTACTTACTATAAGTAGCAAGTATCAATGGTGAACTCCTAAAATGCCTTCAAACGGCCAACTAAATGCTAGAACACTGAGTTGAATAAACCCGAATGAAACATCACGCCTACTAAAGAACCTGAATCTCCCCAATGGGTTCCCTAACCGTCTCGCTAGCCTACGGGAACCGTAGTCATAGGCTAACCACAAAACCCCAAACCACTAGCTAGAAAAGGGACATTACAAACAGTCATGCAATCAATTTTCATGACGAATTGAATAAGATTCATGTTGGTGAACTAGTTATAGAATATTTATACTAATTGCAGATCAGATTGGAATCCAAGCAATTGTGTTTTTTTATGGTGTGACCAGTTTTGCAAATTAATGCACACTATTAATACAAAGAATGCAAAGTGAAAAGGTGAGTTGATTCCTTTGCAGCAAAAACTGAAAAACTAGAAATAGAATATAGAAGTGACAAGCATGGCCAATGAAGAGAAAGAGTATGATTAGAAAAAATGGAATTAATTTGAAAGAAGATGTGGAAATCATATCTCAATTGGTCAAGAAGGTTGACTGGTTGGAGAATATTCTGGAGACTCTCATGGAGAAGCTAGGAGTTTCCATGGAGCTCCCTAATGCAAATGAGGGGCTGAAAAAAGGAAGCCTTAAGCCTGTAAGAAGGAATGACTCTATGCCAACCTAACACCTCCAACTCCACATCATTCCAAGTGCAAGCCAAGATTGAAATCTTGTCATATGAAGGTGATGTAGATGATGAGAAACTTGACCATTGGTTGGCTCCGCTTGAGTTATATTTCAGTTTGCAAGATTGAGATTGCAAATTCATGCACTAAATTTAAAAGTCCTATTCATTCTTTGGCTATAAGGAAATAACCACCGATTGGTAAAGGGGTTGAATTCAAGAGGTTAGGTTAGAAAAGTTTAATCTTATTCTATGAAGGAGAAAGATGTATGAGCTTGCAATATTTTAAACAAAGACAAGGCCACAATATGTAACAATATACAAGTGACTTTTGCAAGAAAGTTGTCAAAATGAACAAAAATCTTCAAGATCATGAGACCTTAATAAAGTATATTGGAAGGCTTCATAGTCATCTAAGGAGGCATGTGTTGTTTGACATACTTAAAGGCAAAGATGAAGCATGTCTCCTAGCCCATTTTCTTGGCATGGACAAGAAGATCAATCATCCTCTTCAAATATATCAAGTCAAGTGGAATGCTGCTACCATCATCTCCAATAAATCTCTAAAAAATGTTGTGAGCCTTCTGATATTGAGTCATATAAATGAGATTTATAGGAATTTACATATGGTATTGCAACCTTACAAGAACAAGGAGAAAAGAAAAGCTAGGACTTCCTTTGATAGAAGAGAGATAAAGTGCAACTCAAATGTGAATGAGACAATTTGCTTACATTTCCATCTGTAAAGAGGTATGTTTGAGCAGCAAGGAGGATTGTGATACAAGTGAACTTAATAAACTTTTCCATATCAAGATTCAAATAAGGAAGACAAAGGTTGATGCTCTTTTTGTTTTTTGTTCATGAGAAAACTTCATTTCAATAGAGTTCATAAACAAGCTTGAGTTGAATACATATGAACATCTTAATCCTTATTCTTTGGGATGGATGAAGCATGAATAGAGATAGAGGTCACCAAATAAACAATGCAAGATAAAGTTTGGAATAAATCAACATTTTATTGATTAAATTATTGTAGATATTGTTCCTCTTGATGTGTTTAATGGGTTATTTGGGAGCCTAGATATATATATGATAGAGATGCTATCTTCATAAGGAGAGTTAACAACTATTGTTTAGTCAAAGAAAGGGTAAATTACATCATCAATGCATTTAAAGTAAATTGAAAGTGTCATTGGTAAGTGTCCAAGCAAAAATATCGATTAATGTGAGTGTGATGATTTTTTTAATTCTTTTGAGGGATAAGATAATGATATGGTTGAATACACAAATTATAATGTCTACTACCAAAAAGAAAAGAAAAGTGGAAGACTTGTTACAACAATCTAATTAAGTTTTCTAGGAAACCAATAGTGTGACATCGAAAAGAAGAGTTGAGCATGAGACTCAATTATTACTACATTGTCCTCTCCCCAACATTAGTCTTTATAGGAAATCACTAGTGGAAGCAAAAGAGGTAAGAAAGCAACTTTAAACATTGTTAGTTCAAGGTGTAATCCATCCCAGCACTTCTCCATGTGGTTCTCTAATTGTTATTGTACTTAATAAAGATCATCCTTGGACAAGCTATATCAGCTATAAGGCCTTAATTAAGATAATCATCAAGAATATGTACCCTCTTCCATAGATTGATAATTCATTGGACAAACTTTAGGATACTGTTGTACCCAAACCAAATTTTTTTTGCTTCATCAAGGCATTTTGCATTTAAAAGTCTAAATTTTGCTAAAATGATGTAAAACACAGTTTTGGGCAATATCAAGCATGGAGTTTTTGTCAATAGTTTGTCAGTCAAAGTCAGTTTTATTGAACAGAATCTGAAGCAGAGACTCAGAATGGAGCTTTTCACGATGGAGGAGCATCTCACGACGGCGTTTCACATTGCACACGGTCATTTCAGTGATCGAGACATGGTTTTCAGTGATCAATTTATGAAGATTTTTCAAAGGAAAAGTCAGAAAGTGCAAGTATAGCCCAAGGGCGCCCAGCTTGATGAAGGTCAAGATTTTGTTTAAAATGTTCAAGCATCCAGTCAATCTCTTCAGAATTAGTTTGGCTATCCGTCGAGCTATCCAGCGAAGTTTTCCGAGACTCACAACTCCGGCAAATAACGACAGAAGTTGAAATTCCTAAATTTCCAAATGTGAGAAATTTGCTCTTTTCAGTGAAAAGCGCACCTCTAGCCTGAGGGCGCCCATCTTAAAGAGGGGGTAAATCTTGGCATTTTTAATAACAGATACAGTCAATTTGTTCACAATTAGTCTGCTTATCCAACGAGATGTCAAACGTAGTCATCCGAGTTTCAGAACTCCGGTGGCAGTCATCCAAAGATCAGCTCAAAATGGAGTTTTCACGTTTCTGAGCTTCTCCGTTTGTTCCCAGTGCAAGTACAGGCCAGGGGCGCTGGTTTAAAGGACTCTCCAGATGGCGAAATTTGCAGACAGAGTCTTCCTAACATCGGTAATACTCTAGCCTAGCTCCGCGATGCACCATTATGCTTGTCAATCCGACGTTCCAGGTGGTCATGGTAGAGATTCTACCAAGCACGTAATTTCACGGGCGAAACAACAAACGATTTTCAGTGTATTTCCACAGTCTAGAAGCGCCTAGCCTTTAGGCCTGTCAGATGAGCCCGTTCGCGTTCGAAGTCTTCACGACTATTGAGCGTAATCATTTTATCTTTCCAACGAGCCTAGCCGTCAGCCTTCGGGATTTGGCAGTCGCTCGTACGTGCGAGGTCTTTAGTGTAATACTGCAAAGTGAAGATGGCAGTTTGAGAAATGGCCAAGTCTGGGACGGTAATTTTAAATAAAATACGCACTGGAGTTTTTGAGGTCTTAGAAGCAGTTTTCTTGCTTCGTCACCTCCAGAGACTTCTCTTGTGGGCCCTTGGCTGTCGTTAAAGCGGATAGTGCACAGATCCCGAGGTCATCCCGGCTCCGGATATCGAGAGGAGTCAAAGAAGTAGAATTACTTGGGCCGAAAGTTAGGTCTTCGTCAAAAGAATGACATGCAACTAAGAGAGCGAAGCACTTTTGAGGCCCTTAACACGGCTTCAGATGCCTTGCGTATATTCGTTGGATCAGAATGTCTCGAGCCTTGCGATGACCGTTTTCTGTCGGCAGGGTTCACCGTTCACCGTCGGCAGCCGTTTGAAGCGTCGGATGGCAGTTTGAGAAATGGCTAAGTCTGGAACGTAAAAGCAATTTAATCAAGGGCGCCTAATTTTTCGAGGGGTTAAACGATGGATTTTGCAGTGGTGTCTCCCAGCAGACATTTCTTTCTTGTTCAGTAGGCTTTCCAATGAATTCTTCAGATCAGTCTCAGCATCACCCGGTCATCCGGAAATCAGTGTCGAAGTTGGCCAGTTGTGACAGTGCTGTCAGCTATAAAATAGGGAGTTAATAAAAAGTGAAGTATCTTGAGCAAATGGACGCCTATATGCTCAAGAGATGACTTTTCGGAATCGTTGAAGTCTGACGATGAATCTCAGAGCTTCAACAAAATTGTCAACTGAAGTTCAGAATATTTGCAAATTTTGCATAAGATGGCGATTTTCTATTTTTGGCGCTTTTGCATGATAATAAATATTTTATTATTATTTTCAAATTTGAACTTCCAGTCAGTGGCAGTGGAACTGAAAGGCAGCCAATCAGAGGACTTCTATTCTTGTTAGGGTTTTGAGTTCTTGCAGTTATCAAATTGGTGCGAATTTCTTCTTATTTAACATGGCGCAATCTTCATTGTTATTCACAAGCTTTCAAAGGAAATTCGTATTTCATTAAGAGCAAATCCAATCTTGAGTGGAATTCGTATTTTTCAAAAGCAAAGTTTATATTTTTCAAAGGGAAATCGAAGTTTATTAATTTCAAAGCAAACTTCAAAGATAAATTCGTATTTCTTCAGAAGAGAAGGCGCATATCTTCAAAGCAAAGTCATCCAAAACAATTCGCAAATTCCTCAAAGGCGTTTTCCTTAAATCAATAAAATTCGCAAGTTCTCCAGAAATTCAAAGGCGGATTTCATATTCAAAGGTGGATTTAATATTCAAAGGCGAATCCTCAAATTCAATGTAAATTCGTATTTTCTTCAGAGGAAATTTGAATTTCTTCATAAACCAAAGGCACAAATTTCAAGAAGAAAATTCGTGGTTTTCTAAACAAGGCGAATTCTTCTAGTTCAAAGGCAAAATCTTCATCAATTTCCAGAGGCGATTTTGTTTAACATATCTTTTTGCAGATTCAAGTTCACAATTATCAGCTATTTCAAGAAATCTTGAGTGATTTTCACAGAAGAAGAACAAATAAAAACGTCTTTTTCATCCTTCAATCTCAAATTTCTCTCAGAATACAAATTGCATGTTCTTGAAATTGGCGAATTCTACAAGTCTCAGTATCTGGATCATTCTTATATAATTTCCTCGAGTTGAAATTGTGCGTTTGATTTTTCACGAATTTTTAACTTTAGAACATTCGTTCTTGAGTTACTAATTTTCTCAAGTGAAAAATCTCTGTACGATCGAGTAGAAGTTGAATTTTCGCAAATCTGACATTCTGGGTTGTCTTAGAATCCTTTTCTAGACAAAACCCATATCTCGGATTTTTCGCTGAAAATAATTCTTGAAGATATTTTTAACTCCTCATGAGCTATTTTAGCTTTCGAGAGCTTGTCGAGAATATAGTCAAGTTCGAGTCGAAATGAGTACAGAATCTGATTCCTTTCGGCTCGAATCTGGGACCAAAGCGGAGTCACTTACTCATGATTTCCTTGAGGTTAGTTGGGGAGCGGAACCTTCACAAAGTATTGCGGAAATGATGCTAGACCAGTTAAGATCGAGTTTCCAATCATTCAAAATATTGACGATCGGCAATTAGAGGCCGCTTCCCATATCTGGGTTCCATATTATTGAATTCGTGATGGTTTGCATTAAGCATTACAATTCTACTACTCGTGAGATAGTGTCAGTTGACGGACGGGTCATTTACAGTCTTAAACCTTTGGACATCGAAAGGAGTTTTGGTATTCCTCAACACCAGAATAGCCTAGTTGTTTCTATAGGCGGTGTGCCAAGCATTTGATGCGTGGACAAATTAATAGAAGAAGATGGCAGAAAGATGGTTAAAACAAGCAAAGAGCAGATTGCCAAACAATGTGGGTCGCGGTGAATACAAGGATGAGTATGCGATTCTAATCACACTCCTGAATCGTGTCTCAGGTCAAGAACATGCAAATGTTTTCCAACCTTGGATGTATTACATTATTGGTCGCATCATTTCTGGGCAGGAGCATTATGACTGTGCATCCTTCATCAGTGACATTCTCCACAGGCAAATCCACTTGGTTTCATGGTTGCCCATGGTTTCACATGTGTTCATATCTCGTGTGCTGATAAACATCGAATTAGGTTCGAGGGCTAAACTTAGTAGGCATCCTCGATTGTTGAGAGAATCTATCAGTATTATGATCAGCTTGAGTTCACCAGAGCTGAACGTCATTTCAAGCGTGTTCACGAAGCTTTCTTGACTTATCCAGTGAGGAACTTGGACCGGGAATTGCATGTTCGTATCTCGGCAGTTGCTAGGGCAGCGATGGATGGATGGGCAGATTGGTTTATACAATTCCCAACATACACCTACATCCGAGTATATGGCTTCACAGGAAATCCAGCTATGCTTCCACGTTATCCTTCGGATAAAACAATCTTTCAGGAATTCCTTAGGCAGATGCATGATGTTCATCGTCTTCTACGCCGCAGGCACAGACCATCACTTAACTTTCCTTTTCAGTTTGGAATGTATTGGTGCAAATCGGCAATTGATGCCAAGATCGCAGGACAAGAGCTTGAGAAATATCATCTTAAGTATCTTGTCGGAAACCGTGCCTATATTCGAGATGACCGAGGTTACGTGAAGCGGAAGTTCACGGCGCTTCTCTCTCTCTCCAGTTATGTTTCTTGTCGAGGATGTGAGTTTATCGGATGATGAGAGAAGTTCTTCTCGATTTTAGGCGAGTCGATACAAGTTGCGGCCGATGAATTGGTACGCCAAAGGAATATGCAGCGGTCAAGGAGAGGTCAGTAGAGTTATTGAGCGGTATACTTTACCTCGGCGGCAGAAGACAAGGAAGGAGTAAATATTCGAGGCGAGCCGCCCGATAGTGGTGAATCGCCAGCTACCTTCACCGTCAAAACCTAACAAAGAGAGTAATCCTCCAAAAATGGCGTAAACAATTCCAAAGGCGAGGCGCACCCTTTATTACACACCTGCGAACGTGAGAATGACCTATCATAGAGCCCGGTTCGAGAGGAATTGATTCAGGCGCACCCGATGCGAGTTCGGACTCAAGTTCCTACGGTTCGAGCCTTCCACCGGTCCCAATTCTAAAACGAATTGGATTTAGACTCTCCACCTCGTAGTGGGTCTTCTACACATTCACTCTCATCAGTACCTCCTGTCGCTAGTGCAGACCCTTCTAGTAGCATTAGTCGAGATCAATCTTGGATCGAAGCTCAGCTAGGAAGGAAGAGGAGGCAGCCATCCTATGTTCTCAATCATTCTGATTTTGATGACATTTACCAGGATGCGCCGGACAAGAGAGTTAAGAACATGGTTCACGTAGAGAGAAACACTGACATGGAGATTGTCATTGAAACTGCCGTGCCTCCACAGGAGAAGAGCTTGTCCGAATTGGAATCTCAGGATTTTGAAGTTATCACCGTCAACCTTGGTCGCAGCACACGCCAGACTCAGGTTGATCTTCTACAGGTTGCTACAGACAGTGCCAGGGATAGAATACTGAAGGACGGAGAGGATAAGACAGCCCTCAAGGCTGAAATCAGACAGCTTCGTCAGTATATCTCTAGCCTTGTACATAGACCCGATGCCATTAACACACTCCCACCGATGCTTGAGCCTCCAGTAGAGCAGAATCAACTTAATCATTTGGTTGCATATGGCAAGCGTTTGGAAGAATGGGAAGAGGAGTTTGTTGCTAGAGGCCGTACTATGCTCACAGAGGAGTTATATGGGTTAGGTACAATGCGAGGCTCCGTCGCCGTCTTGAGGATGAGAAAGAGATATGGCAATTAATAAACCGGGGCGAGATTGCAGTTACTTCACGAGTGTGGCTTATGATGCGATCCGCGGATCACGAGGAAGGGGGCGAGCTATCTACTCTTGGAAGACACAATTGGTTTTGAGTAAAGATAGAGGGCCGGTTTAGCATCGAGTTGGTAGAAACCGCGTCACTAAAGGTACTCGGTTTGTGAGGACTTTAAGTGTCTCTCCCTTACCGTGCGTTACCGGATTGAGGGTGTAGTGCCTACGTTAGGCTTCACGAAGCGTTGATGAACCAGGCACTCCATTCATACCATTTTGATTAAGGAGACGTTGGGCGTAAGATTACTCGGCTTACGGTCATGTATGGCATTGATGAATAGCGAGGAGTAGGAAGCTGACGATCTCGGAATCCACGGTGGTGAGGATATATTTGCATCGACATAGTATTCTCATTCAGTCTCATAGCTCTAGATAGTGATCTGATTAACAATCTCGTTGAGGGATTGATTGCTTTCGAGATCACGACCGATAAACTTAGAGTTCCGTCTCGGGATAGACATTACACCACGAGTTAACTTGGCGTTACCCTTTCAAGTTAACTTCGATATTTATCACATACATATCTAATGCGAAGATTTGCTTTATTTATGAGTTTTAGGGTTTACGTTAACTGATGGTAGTCTTCCAGTTAACTCGCTTTCAATAAGGGCGTGCATGCTCGCACAATTGTCCATTTTTAGATTAGATGTTTCGGTTAACTGATGGTAGTTTTCCAGTTAACTGTATAGTTTACTTCATTAGGGTTTAGCAGCAAAACTTGCATGCATTGCAAGAACTGTAGATGACTCAAGGTGATTTTAGGGTTCCCTACACCTTGATGTATATAAATAAGAGCTTTTGCTCATTTGTAAATAACTTTTGCTTGAGAGAGAAATATATGCTGCGCCTACCTTGCCCTCAATATTGCTCTTTTGGTATTTGTTCATGTGTCTTCGCTATTACGATTAATTGTTATGCCACATAGGGTTTCAAGAGATTGTAATGGTGGATTCTTTCCATAGTTTAGATAAATCTGTTTTGAACATCTTTACCATTGTAATCAATTGTTATGCCACATAGGGTTTCAAGAGATTGTGATGATAAATCTGTTTTGTGAATCTTTACCATTGTGATCAATCGTTATGCCACATAGGGTTTCGAGAAATTACGGTGATAAATCTGTTTTGTGAATCTTTATTATTACAATCAAGGGTTATGCCACATAGGGTTTCGTGAGATTGTGATGATAAATCTGTTTTGTGAAGTCTTTACTATTTTGATCGAGTGTTATGCCACATAGGGTTTCATAAGATTGTCATGGTAAATTCTTAAATCTGTTTTGTGCCCAATAAACTTGTTAGATTGAGTGATAGATGCGCCACCTTGCCTTCAAGTAGAGAATCTAAACTCGTTATCGTCGATAGTCAAACCTTGCTCCGTTTCCTCTTCTGTTTTCCGAGGAGATTGGATAGATTAAATTTAAGTTGTAGTTAGTAGATCTGCAAAACCAGAGAAAACTCAGCTGCAACGTATAGGTTCTTTCAAGAAAGCCTTGTGCCTCTACAGCTGAAACAAAAAGACAGGACATAGTTTAGCTTATTTTCCTTTGCAAGTATTTTTGTCAAAGCACAACAAGGGAGCTTCCCCTCCTAATTTGAAGAGCACTCATTGCGTAGTGTACACAGGCTGTTCATAACAACTTTTACTCCAGAGGTGTTAGTTGTTACGCCAACAGATACAAAACAATTCACAAAGTTAGATCTAAAATCCAATTATCAAGTAAGAATCAAGGATGAGGATGTGTACAAAATGGCATTCAACACAATGTAATGTAAGAGCATCCTTGGGTCAACGCAATCATGCATCAAACAAAATATCTGTTGTAGTCCTCCATGCGCAAGGTTATCTTGTGTATGCCCCATGTTGTGGCAGTTTGTTGTGCACTAGCCTATTCCACGCACTTGTGTTGTCTTGTTGTTGGGTGGACTGGTGGTCTCTTGTGTGCTCTATTGTCCATGGGCACAATCCCACACATCTCTTTTGAGTGCAAGTTCTCTTTGTGTTGGAACCCATAATTCTGTCTTGCTATGCAGCCTATCATTCGCATGCATACTACAATGACCAGCCAATGTCAAATGTCAAGGAGTTGGTCTCTTTACCCAAATACTTCTATCAAACAACAACAATTAGATTTTTTAGTGGCATGTTAGTTCTAGAAGGTCAAAGGATGTTAGGATCAAATTGACTAGGAATGGCTGATTGTTTTTGTGTCAAATGACAACCTGCTGAATGGGTTTCCTTCTAAGCACACATTTATTTCAGCAACCTACTTCTATCCCACATGGCAGCACATGTATCTTGTGCTATATATTGAGAGGTTCTTGTCATTCAAATGAGGTCAACGGGTTGGTCAATTCCTTTGGCTAGTGAGAAGATTGGGTTTTGGGTAGAGTTGAGTGCTAAGTTGATTGTAAATGCAGTCTTTGAACATATCTCTAGGGGTTGAGTAGCATAGCACAACTAGGTTTCACACATTGGTGGCCCTTTGTAACTCTTTCCATATTTTTATCTTTCAGTTTCATTTTGTTTCCACTATATGAACTCCTTTGTTTTCTTCCTTGTTTGGCTTAGGTTATGTGCTCTATGCATCTTTTTGATTGTTGTCCATTCAACCCATAGGCTGCCCTTGCACCAATCTAATCTCAAAGAAAGCATTCCAAGTCCTAGAGATGAGCTTGTGAGAGTTTCAATATCTTGAGCATTTGTGTGAAGTGTTGTCACATTACAAGTGAACCAAAAAGATGGATCATAGACTAGTAAGAAGAGGTGCAAAAAACCAACAAATGCCCTGCATCGCAGATCTAGCTGATACATTGGGAATCATTCAATCTTGGCTCAAGGTCATTGAAGCAACACATAGAAGAGGTTTAGCAGCGAAAGACGACTTTAGCAACATTGAGAGAGATCATGATGCATAGGGAGATGTTGTGGATACAAACAATGTTAAGGAAAACATCATAGTAGAGAAAAGACTCACTTTCACTTTGTTGAAGGTTAGGAGCAATCCGAGGTTTGATCTCCCAAGCTACTCAAGAAGCTTAAACCCAAAAGAGCCAATCGGATGGATCAATAAGCTAGAGAGATACTTCAAGTTCGAAGAAATTAAAAACCTGAAAAGAGTCAAGCACACTATCACAAATTTGAAAGAGCATGTTGCCTTGTGGTGGGACTCAATCTAGAAGAATTGCATGCAAAAGGAGAAGTGCAAGATCTTGGAGTGATATCACATAGTGAAGCTTACGCTAACCAAATACGGGCTAGATTTGCACAAGAAGCTCCAAAACCTACATCAAAGGGAGACATTTGTGGAATCCACATATGAGTTCTATAGACTAAGCATTCACATTGGTTTGGAAGACGACACTACGAAAATGTCCAAGTTTGTGGATGGATTTCACATCTCAATCCACAATGAGATGTGTTTGTTTAGGATTTGGAGGCCTACAAACTAGCGCTCAAGGTGAAGTCTCATAGACAACCAAGTATGCACAACAATGATAAGAGCAAGGATAGAAATAAGTAGAGCACAAAAAGGCACACCTTTACACGCAACGAAAGTGCAGAAACCAATGGCTTTGCGCCAAGTGAAAGACGCAAAATCTCCAAGGTAGAGAAAGAAGACAAAGTTGCAAAATGGGCTTCAAAGGGAGTTGCTTAAGATGTGTCCAAGCAAGTAACCATGAATTTAGGTGTTCAAACATGTGTGAGAGAACAGTCGCACACAAAAGCATGTACATGTCGCATAGGTTAAAGAGGCAAGTTGATCAAGTAGTGAAGCGAAAAGTGCAAACCCAAAAGTTGGAGAGAACCGTTATGATTAGCAAGATTTTTTTGAAACTTGTGTGCAAGGATGATGAACCATGGTTTAGGAAAAGCCTCTTCCAACCTAAGTGTAATTCACATAATAGTATCCATAGAGACGGTGCAAAAGTGGGGGCTAAAGACCATCACACATCCCATGCCATACAATGAATCTTGGTTGCAGAAGGAGTTGGTTACCAAACATGCAACTCCAACTATCTTGAACACTTGCACTAACAACTAGGGCCAAGGGTATGTCATTAAAGGTGGATGGTAGGACTCATCATTAGATAGTGGCATGAAAGGACTAATTGTTAAGGATGGAAACTCCACTAGGTTCTACCAAACCAAGGGGGGTGTCCCCTGAAATGACTAAGGACAAACAATGATGAAACTGACCTTGAGATAAACCATATCTGAAATAAAATGAAACTCCTATTGAATTGTCGCTAAGGCCCAATGTGTTGGTATACTTTGCAAGGATATATTACCTAGATGTGCCAACCATATGGAGACTAAAATGTATTTTTCTTAACCCCTTAACATTTCTGGTACACTATCCCACTTCAAACATGGATGCGATGATGGTGATAATACATATCTCCTTTTGAATAACCTTTGTGGGGCTCACAAACACTTTGTGGTAATAGAGTAATGAAATCATGCAATACAATAGATCAACTAACTTCACTTCGGTTGCTAAAGGTTGATTTTTGTTGTTTTCTATATATGCGATGGGATGAAAGCAAATTGAAACAATTTGCAGACAGGCTTTTATTTATATGGGCAGCAAAGTCAAGATTTCATAACCATGAGACATTGTTGAAGCAAACTATAGAAGATAGAAAGGAGGATTGTGCTTAGGAATCCTACACATAAACTAGGCTCTATATGCATTGAATGAAAATAGATTGTAGGGTAACACAACTGCATGAACATATCTTAATTATCCCTCAATAAACTAACACACTTCCTATATAACTTTGATAGGAATTTTACAACCTGTGTTGACAAACAAGTCAAAGACAATATTCAAACCAACAATAGTGATCAAGATAATCTATTTGACTATCAAAAGCATGTGAAATATTCATGGAGATGTTCAAACAATCAAAGACTACACTTTACATTCATTCCTCCAGTGGGTAACAAAAGTAATGAAGTGATGATACAATAAAAACTAGGCTTATACATTCAACACTATGCTTGGCTCAATTAAAAATGCAAGACATACTTCTACAATTTGCTTTTCTTCTTTGTTCTACAATCGTGTCAACAATCAACACTTTTCTAACGTTCCCTTCTCAAGCCTAATCAGTTTGAAGACCATTAGCCTATTTCCTGAGTTCCCATGGGCTAATTGGTAAGGCAAGGGGGCTCCAAAGATTTTGGAGGACGCAGTTTCGGAGTTATAAGGTTTCTTTTGTTGGCAATGAGCTTTATGGACAATATTGATTTGAATGACACTCTTTGAACTATTTTCTAACTTTTGGGGTGTTCTCCAAACTTCTTGGAGAGCATATCTATTTATAGTAAGCCACCAAACTGGCTTCTATTATTCACCTATTGCCTTAGTACCATATTGGCGTGGTCAAATTTGGATTCCGATGTGTTTCGGGACTTTTCACAACTTGGGTGAGTTATTAAGTTATTTAATTAATATTTCACTAATGTTGTCTAATGTTGAGAAAAAACTAAAGGACAACTTAATGTAATAGCTTGTTGGAAAGGTGATTAAATGTTTGCGCATAATGAATTGTTTAATTTAAAGCAAAAAGTGCTTTTTTAGAAGAAAAAGTAATGAAAAAGCAAAAAATGCTTTTTGGAAAGAAACAAGAAAGTGTTTTTTCAAAAAAGCAACAAAATGAAAAAAGCAAAAACACTTTTTCGAAAAAGCAATGAAAAAACAAAATATGCTTTTTCAAAACAGCAACTAAAAAAACTATTAAAGGAGGTGTTGGGGGCTTATTTGGATATGTTGAAGAATGATAATGTTATGCTACCAAAATGACTTTGGTTATCTTCAATCTTTGATGATGAAATCCCTCATAGATTTCTAATTTCAAAATTGCAAGATATTCCCTAGCTAGACTATGGTGTGATTCCAGCCAGGAATCACCATTGGAACTGATTTGAAGTTTCAGTTTGGGTTTTCCAGTATGGACTATTTTGATGTGTTTTACCATTACATATTGGTATGATTTCTTTTCAGATTGCAGGAGTGTTGAGTGTGGAGTTTGGAGTGCTTTTTAGGGGGGACATACCATTGTTGCTGCATTCTGTAACTGTAGTTTCAAACCTGTAGATGTTTGATATACCTTTCTAGAATAGTGATACGCTATTTTCATGAGTTTTGGTGTGAGTTGGTATTGTTGTTTGGGTGTTAATGTAGTTGGTGATCATTTTGGCACGTTGGAGGTAGCTGGGTGAAGTTTCCTAAGTCATCTATCTCGCTGTCCAGACTGCTGCAGTGTAGTTTCAGACTTGTACTAGACTTCCATTTGTCATATTCTAAGGTATATTTGTTATTACAATGCTAGGTGGTTAGTTACCTAAGTTGAAGGTTCATTTGGCATGTTTTAATCAGCTTCATATCACAATAATATTTGTAACAACATATATATATTCGGTTTGGAATGAATTGTAAGAGCTAACATTGTAACACTGGGTGGTAGTACCACTAGTGGTCTTGCTCTTGTTACTTATTGTTACTTACCCCACTAAATAAGTGGCTCATTGGTTCTCACTCACTGCTGAAAAGCAGAAGAGTTGCTCTTGCTTATTGTATTCACTCACCACTGAAAAGTCAGAGAGTTGTTCTTTCTTGCTGTATTCACTCACCATTGAAAAGTGGTAGAGTTGGCTTTATATTTTGTAATGTCCCCTTTTTAGCTCGCCTCAGCTTTTCGTGGTTTAGCCTATCATTTGACCCTCGTAGGCTAATATTGTTGGTTAGGGGGTCCTCTGTGGCAAATATCAGGTTGTTTTCTTCTCCGGAGTTTGGTATTATTCTGGATTTGCCTTTGGGAGTTGATTTGGACTCATTTTGTGCACACTTACTATTTTTAGTGAGTCACGTGGTTGAGAGAGTCCAGTGTTACTATTTTTGGAAAGGCATCTGAATGTGCAGTGGATTCGGTGGTTGACCCCCTGGGTTTGATGGAATCAAGAAATAATGGTTTTTGAGAAAGTTATGTTATTTTTAATTATTATTAAAGTCAAGCTTTAATAATAATTAATTTATAAAATGGGGTACATATTATAATGTTATATTTTGACTTTATATTAATGAGGGCTATTTAATGATATAAGTCGAATTATAAAGTACCTCTCTTGGGTGTCCACTTCATGAATGATATTAAAAAACAAAAGCAAGTGCATTTAATGATTTATTAAATGATTTAAAAAGTACATAGAAAATTGTGCTTTTCCAAGGAGGTATATAAACCTTCAACAAAAGCAAATGAAATTAATTCTATTCTATTCGACACTTGTGCTTTTTGAAAGCTTTGCAATGGGAGAAGAGAAAACCAGGGTTTTCTACATTCTTGAATCTTGGAGAGCATAGCTTCTTCTAGATTTTGCTTCCTCAGGGTGTGAGAGATCATTTGAAGGTTGCAAGCGCCTGGTGGCTACATTTAGTGGTCACACTTGAGCAGATTGGAGAGTTATTTGAAAAGTTTAGCATATGAAATCAGTTGCAACTTCGATGCTGTTGTTTATTGGCTGATATCATTGATTTCTGGACTGTACTATGTCATCTGCTGGCTGTATAAATTCAGAATTGCCAGGTCAGATCATCCCTTGAAGGTGGTGTGTGAATCTCTTGGTGAATCGCCTTGTTTTCTGTATTACAATCAGCTCCATTAAGGGCATATTAATCTATGGTGGAGTTTTCAACAGTTGCTGCAGTTCGTGCTCTATAAGGGTTTCTTGCTGCTGTTAATGAATTTCCAGAATTGCAGATTTCATTTTCAGAACTGCACTTATTGCTTCAGAATCTCGGGTATGAGTGATAATGTTTAGCAAAGAATTGTAAAATCCGATTTAAATAAATATATAAAGGGGTTTGCTTGTGCAGTAGTTTAATTTGTAAAAGTCTATCAATATTATTCAACTGGCATTGTATGTGTTATTTGCTTTTTCCTAGCTTTTATTTTGAAAACCTCAAAACAAAACCAAAATCATTCAAAACAAAGCAAAACAAGAGACTTTGAAAATTACAAGCAATTCACAAGCAGAAACTCCGAGTAGTAAATATCTCAGCAAGGGCCAGGATATTACATATTTCTAGTATTGTATGAGCTTTCCCACTGAAAAGTGGAAGTGCTAAGCTAACCCCCATTGGATAAGTGGATTACTTTCATCTGCTTCATTTCAAGTATAATTGTTTACTTTCATCTATTCATTTCAAGTATAATTGTAATCTTGACGCCGTATGCTCTTACCTTACCCAATACAGGATCTGGGTAATTAGAAAGTGGAAGGGAAGTTGTTATGCTTTCATTTAATTTGAGGCAAACGTATTTTTAAAAAAAAAAAATTGAGGTTGCATCAAAGACATTGGAGAGAAAATTCAAATTTATTGTCACATCATTTAGAAGGTGACCTTGTGGCATAAACAACTCTTAAAAGATCCCATGGGAGCACACAAGATCAGACCAATAAAGACAATTGAATCACAACCTCATAACTTTGAAACACAAGGATGCTACAACAAGCAGAAACCATGAAAATATGTAAGAAAACACTCCAAGTTCACCCAACAATTGGGCCAGCAATAAAGTCACCACCATGTTGAAGAAAGAGGAATTGGAATGAGCCCATCATAACCATGCATAGTGCTCAAGATAAACATCAGATCAATACCCTATTGTAGCATATCAACACTTATTGATGAAAAAAGGACAAACCATTAAATGGCAAAGAGACCACCAACCACCAACTCAGTAGACCATAGGAGCTATGCATTTGAAAATAACACACAAACTCACAGAACAAGTTTGGGGTAGGTGAATGTGATGTCCCCATCCTAGTCAGCACAGCTGGTGACGAGGTTAGCCTATTATTTCAATCCTCGTAGGCTGACAGGAGTGTGCAGAGGATCATCTGGGGCAGTTGCTCAGTGTTTGGTAGCTCCAGTGTTGCAGTTGTGTCAGGTTGGGCCTTTGCAGAATCCTCCAGAGTGCTTTTTCAGGAACTTTCTATTTTTAGAAAGTTAGGTCAGGCGGAAGCTGCTATTTTGGGCAGGGCACCTGGTTCAACTATTCAGCTCAGAGTCGACCCAGTTTTGCAGTTTGATGATCAGACGGAGAAATAAGGAGTATTTAATGATTTATTAAATATTTAATATTTTGACTTTATATTAAAGTCACTTTATTGAAATATTTAAATATTTAATTAATTTGGCCAATTATAAAGTATTTCTTATACTTTATAATAATGAGTTAATATTTGATAAAGTGAATAATCATTATTCACTTAAAGAGACGCCAATTAATTATTGATTATTTCTCCTAAAGTAAAAGGGGCGAATTAAGTCATTTAATTAAATGATTATTTTAAAAGGAGTTTGGGTCGAACTTTTCAAAGGGAAATATATATTCACTCAAGACAAAATCGAACCATTATGATTATGCTATTCAACTTTTGTCTTTTTGCTCTGAGCATTGGAGTTTGCAAACCCTAGGGTTTCTAGCAGACGAACGTTTCTGGAGAACGAAAACTCTTCAGAGATTTGGCAGACTGAGGTTGTGCAATACCAGCTGAAGCTTGCACTTGGTGATTTCACACAGGGATCATAGATTGGATTTATTCATTGATTTTGGCAGAGATTTACAGAGTTATTCATCAGTCAATAAAGGCGACTTCATCAGAGATCATTCATCAGAGTTTGGCACATTTTCCAAGGGGCCGTACTTTATCATTTATTGCTGCAGCAGGCCGTACTTTTCTGTACTTCCCAGGTCGTACTTTTCTTTTCTCCAGAGAAACGCATATATTCTTCAGTTCTGGTGATTGGATCTTGGGCGCATTGGTACTGGAGCTTTTCCCTTTCCTGTGACTGGAGAGCAAAGTTGATATAATATTTTCTTCATACATTTAATGCTGCTACAGCCGCCATTCAGGTTCCTCCATAAAATTTATTGTATTTCATTCTCTATTCAGATTTTTGTATTGATAAGCTCAGGGAAATTGAAATAAATGATACGCCTATGTATTCTGAGCATTTCCTACGCATTTCTATGCACATTTGTTTTTTATGAATTTTTCTAGCAATTATTTAGCAAAATCGCAGCTTTCATATATTGTCAAAAAACCTCTAAAAATTACAAAAACACAAAAACTTGCAAAAAACATCAATTTCAGTTAGGGTTTCGGGGTTGAGAACCACCAGTTTTCTTACAGTGGTATCAGAGCACAGATCTCCTGCCATCCTGTGCTTTTTCAGTGCTTTTTCAGAATACAGTGTGCTTTTTAGTGCTTTTTCATGAACAGAGATACCATTCACTACATTAAAGGTGTAGGGACAGGCAAAGACGAGGATTGGACAGGTCCACCGATTCCTGAAGGTGAGACAGTGTCAGGAATCTTAGGCATTCACAGATCGAGCTCCAACAGCAGTGAAAACAGTGTTGCAACCCTAATGGCAGATCGTGCGAATCCTGCAGAGACAGTTAGGGATACAGGGAAGGCACATGCAGAGGGCGACATTACTGATGAGGAGTTTAGACGCCGGCATGATAACATGATGGACATGATGTCCTAGTTGATGGGTACCATTAGACAGTATACGCCCACACAGCCACACTACATATAGATTGGACAGACGAGCGGGACTACACCAGTGGACCAGCCATTGGCATCAGTACCACGGCAGCCGTCACCGATCTATCAGGAGCGTAGGCCAGGTCAGCCTACTTTCTTACCTAGAGAGACTCCACCTCAGACTCCGGGGGCAGAGCATCAGGGGCAGCATCAGGAGTTTCAGCCACATAATGGCATGTCAGTGGCAGACTTGACGAGATTTCATGGTGAGTACATGTCACTAGCACCTGAGATCCGGCAGGCACTTACGTTTCATGAGTTTATAGATGTTTATAAACCCAGAGGAGGAGGCAGATTTGACCGTAGACCCCCTCAGCATCAGCAGCCGCAGCCACAGGTGAACAGGGATTTGCAGTATGCGGTTAGCAAGATTACCTTGCCATATTTTGATGGGTCTGAAAAGACATCAGCGAGGTCTTGGGTTCAGAAATTGGACAATTACTTATCACTTAGGCCTATGCAGGAGGATGAGGCCATTAAATTTGCTACCTTGCATCTTGACGGAGTAGCGCATGATTGGTGGCACCACGGCATGTATACGCTTGGCCATCATGCGGTCAACACCTATCAGGAGTTCACTAGCAGGCTCATAGAGAGATTTGATAAGAAGGATCCGGAACTTTATTTCAGGGAGTTAGCTCAGCTCAGACAGACAGGTAGCCTGGATTCTTATATTGGCGAGTTTCAGAGAGTGGCAGTCATGGTGACAGGGATTTCAGAACGGAGACTCATTATACTCTTCGTTGAGGGTTTGACAGAACCTATGAGAGGTTGGGTCAAGGCTTTTGACCCTCCTACACTTCAGGAGGCCATGAGGAAGGCGAGAAGCATGGAGCTTGCAGCACCTCGCAGCAAGTTCAATTCTGGGTCAACACCCTACACGAGGCCTAATAGGCCTTTTGACAGAAACAATGATAGGAATAGGCCTTTTGACAGGAGGAAGGATCAACCGGATCCTAAGAGACAGAATGCACCACCCTTTGACCGAGAAACATTGAACGAATTGAGAAAGAAAAAGTTGTGTTTTTGGTGCAAGGCACCCTACGATGAAAAACACATATGCCCACTTTGTCCTAAGGTCAAAAATAATCAAATGGAATGGTTTTATGAGGGCGAAGAGCAATCTGATCTGTCAGACCAGCAAGCTGATTCCGAGCCTTCAGATGATGACAGGTCCGAAAATGAGGGTGAACACGAAGGTGGAAGGAAGCTACAGGAAGCCCATTTGACTAGCCTTCAGAGAGATGGTTCGTTTAGACTCCGTGGGCTCTTAGCAGGTCAGAAGGTGATTACATTGTTGGACACTGGTGCTACACACAATTTTATTGATGCACGTTTGGTGGAGAGGCGTGGCATTCAGACAGAGGCATTCGAGGGTATTAGAGTCAAGGTGGCTGATGGATATACTCTCAGGTGTGACCGAAAGATTACTGACCTTCCGATGAGACTGAACAACTATGAATTCAAGACTGAATTCTATGTTGTTAACATGGGAGATACAGATGTGGTATTAGGGATGGCATGGTTGCACGATTTGGGTGAGTTCACACTCAACTTACGCGACATGGAGATGAAATTCAAGGTTGACGGGAGACCATATGTCATCAAGGCGATTCGTGACAGTAATCTGAGGATGGTTTCATTCAGGCGGATGGAGAGGCTCATTCGTCATGATATGGTTGACTGGGCAGCAGAGTGCATGTTGATGCCAGCCCAGCAAGAGCAGCAGAAGGGTGAGTACCACCCTGACATTCAGATCTTGAGGGCTAAACACTCGAAAGTGTTTAGTGACATTCCTCCTGGCAGACCCCCAGACAGAGGCACCGAGCATATCATTGAGTTGGAGGAGGGCGCAAAGCCCGTTATGATCACTCCCTACAAACATCCGAAGCGACTCAAGGATGAGATAGAGAAGACCATCAACGAGTTGTTGGCTATGGGTCATATCAGACCTAGTAAGTCACCTTTTGCTTCATCGGTTGTATTGGTGAAGAAAAAGGATGGATCACTTCGGATGTGTATCGATTACAGGCAGCTCAACAAAAGGACAATTAAGAACAGGTACCCTATTCCGCGCATTGATGAGCTGATTGATGAGTTGCACGGAGCTGTCTTCTTTACGAAAGGTGTACCCTATTCCGCGCATTGATGAGCTGATTGATGAGTTGCACGGAGCTGTCTTCTTTACGAAGATTGATTTGAGATCAGGGTACCATCAGATTGGATGAGGGCGCAGGATATTAGAAACGCTTCGAGTGTCCACTACCCGGTCACTTCGAGTTCTTGGTTATACCCTTCGGGTTAACCAATGCACCTGCCACCTTTCAGGCAACTATGAACAGGGTTTTCAGTGCTCAGTTGAGGAGATTTGTGTTAGTCTTCTTCGACGACATTTTGGTTTATAGCAGGTCATGGGATGAGCATCTGGCTCACTTAGATGCAGTCTTGGGTATCTTGGCAGACGAGTCTTTCTATGCTAAGGAATCCAAGTGCGGAGAAATTTCGGTATAGAGTTGTTATTATATGCAGGGCACATCGCTGATTGCCAAGGGTAGTATGGACCACGAAAGAGTCCGAGGAAGCGATAGTTGAGTGGCCGGTACCTGAGAACCTTACGCAGCTCAGAGGTTTCATTGGGTTGTGTGCATTTTACAGGAGATTTGTTAGTGGGTTCTCACGTCACGCCGCACCCCTTACTGACTTGACAAAGAAGGGGGCTTTTACTTGGTCACCACAGGCGCAGGAGTGCTTTGACAGGTTCAAGGTGATCATGACTTCATGTCCGGTGTTAGCATTGCCTGACTTTACTGATCATTTTATTTGTCTGTGATGCTTGGGGAGAGGGCATGGTGCCTTGGATTTTGATCACGAGGGCGACATCCTAATGCATTCGAGGCAGGAAGCTCGGGGGTCTGAGAGATTCTATAGTATTTACACGACAAGGAGATGTTAGCCATTATGCATGCATTATGGCTAGAAGTTAGTGATACACAGTAGACGCTTAAATTCCCGATTCGCACACGAATCATACAGACCTGAAACACTTCCTTGGACAGTGAGACCTGAATGAGAGAGGCAGCAAAAATGGGTCGATAAACTACGATCATATGACTTTGATATCACCTTCATTAAGGGGAAGCCTTGAGTCTCGTAGTAGCGCCTTGTCCATAAACCTCGGTTGAATGCTTGTACGAGATCCATGAGAGGATTGGAGGCACCGGTTATTACTAAGTATGCTAGAGCCATGGGCTTCTAGCATTGTTGACAGGACAGAGCAGGACGACAGGTATACTATTGTAGATGACTTGATCATTTACAAGGGGCGGATTTTTCTAGTTCTTGACTCTGAGGTGAGGATCACAGTTTTGAGAGCCTTTCATGATCTTCCTATGGCGGGCCATCCCGGATACTATAAGACATACAAAATGGTTCGGGAACGGTTTACTTGGAAAGGGCTGAAAACTGATGTATTACAGTATGTCCGTGAGTGTTCTATGTGCCAGCAGAACAAGCAGGAGCACACTTATCCTGCTGGGTTGCTCCAGCCACTTCCGATACCTGACAGGAAGTGGGAGTGTATATCGATGGACTTTATCACGGGTTTGCCGAAAGCCCAGGGTAAAGATTGCATCTACGTAGTGGTTGATCGGTTGACTAAATACGCACACTTTTTCCCGATTACTACTACTTTCACAGCATCGCGAGGCTAGCGAGAGTTATTTTTCGAGGTATTCCGAGTGCATGTGGGTTGCCTGGGGCGATAGTCGGCTGATAGAAGGCAGTCGGTTCATGAGCAACTTTTGGCGGGGAGTTGTTGAGCTTTGTGGGACGAAGCCGACCACCAGAATACCGGCCTTTACCATCCCTTGACGGATGGGTGGGAGCGAGATTGTCAATAAGTGGGTGGAAGGCTATTTGCGTAATTATATAGCTGGTCAGCAGAGAGCTTGGGTGAGATGGATTTACTTGTGCGAGTATTGTTATAACTCGACTCACCATATGACGATACAGATGACACCCTTTATGGCTTTGTACGGGTATGAGGCGCCCAACCTTCTGGATTTGATATTGAGCGATAGCAGAGTGCCGAGTGCAGGGGATATGATGCAGAGTCAGCAGGACATTTTGAGGTCTCTTCGAGACAATATCAGCCTTGAAGAATCGTGAAGCGGTATCTTGTCGAAGAGGGTTGAGCGTACTTTTGATGTGGGTGATATGGTGTACCTTATGTTGCAACTGTATCGTCAGTCTACTCTGCGGAAGAGTGGGGCAGAGAAGCTGAAGCCTCGCTACT
The DNA here is from genome assembly GCA_007258455.2 of Sequoia sempervirens. Taxonomy (NCBI): domain Eukaryota; kingdom Viridiplantae; phylum Streptophyta; class Pinopsida; order Cupressales; family Cupressaceae; genus Sequoia; species Sequoia sempervirens. The sequence continues at coordinate 15,430,980 of VDFB02270651.1, read as the reverse complement.
ATGGTCCATTTCGTGTTGTCAGACGAGTGGGCGAGGTTGCTTATGAGTTGGACTTGCTAGTTGATAGCAAGGTCCATAATGTATTTCACGTTTCACCGCTGAAAAAGGCATTGAATTACAGGCATGTGATACCCTCTCGGTTTGCCACCTTGATGGCGAAAGAAATTGATACTAGTACTGAGGCCATCCTCGAGATGAGAGAGACACCTTGAGGGCGTGTGATCGAGAATATCACAGTCAAGTGGAGAGATTTGCGATTGAGGGGATGCTACATGGGAGTGGAGGAGATCTTCTGACATCGAGTTAAGAGTGCTTGAGGACAAAAAGCAATTTCCAGGGGAGGGTATGATGTCCCCATCCTAGTCAGCACAGCTGGTGACGAGGTTAGCCTATTATTTCAATCCTCGTAGGCTGACAGGAGTGTGCAGAGGATCATCTGGGGCAGTTGCTCAGTGTTTGGTAGCTCCAGTGTTGCAGTTGTGTCAGGTTGGGCCTTCGCAGAATCCTCCAGAGTGCTTTTTCAGGAACTTTCTATTTTTAGAAAGTTAGGTCAGGCGGAAGCTGCTATTTTGGGAAGGGCACCTGGTTCAACTATTCAGCTCAGAGTCGACCCAGTTTTGCAATTTGATGATCAGACAGAGAAATAAGGAGTATTTAATGATTTATTAAATATTTAATATTTTGACTTTATATTAAAGTCACTTTATTGAAATATTTAAATATTTAATTAATTTGGCCAATTATAAAGTATTTCTTATACTTTATAATAATGAGTTAATATTTGATAAAGTGAATAATCATTATTCACTTAAAGAGACGCCAATTAATTATTGATTATTTCTCCTAAAGTAAAAGGGGCGAATTAAGTCATTTAATTAAATGATTATTTTAAAAGGAGTTTGGGTCGAACTTTTCAAAGGGAAATATATATTCACTCAAGACAAAATCGAACCATTATGATTATGCTATTCAACTTTTGTCTTTTTGCTCTGAGCATTGGAGTTTGCAAACCCTAGGGTTTCTGGCAGACGAACGTTTCTGGAGAACGAAAACTCTTCAGAGATTTGGCAGACTGAGGCTGTGCAATACCAGCTGAAGCTTGCACTTGGTGATTTCACACAGGGATCACAGATTGGATTTATTCATTGATTTTGGCAGAGATTTACAGAGTTATTCATCAGTCAATAAAGGCGACTTCATCAGAGATCATTCATCAAAGTTTGGCACATTTTCCAAGGGGCCATACTTTATCATTTATTGCTGCAGCAGGCCGTACTTTTCTGTACTTCCCAGGTCGTACTTTCTTTTCTCCAGAGAAACGCATATATTCTTCAGTTCTGGTGATTGGATCTTGGGCGCATTGGTACTGGAGCTTTTCCCTTGCCTGTGACTGGAGAGCAAAGTTGATATATTATTTTCTTCATACATTTAATGCTGCTACAGCCGCCATTCAGGTTCCTCCATAAAATTTATTGTATTTCATTCTCTATTCAGATTTTTGTATTGATAAGCTCAGGGAAATTGAAATAAATGATACGCCTATGTATTCTGAGCATTTCCTACGCATTTCTATGCACATTTGTTTTTTATGAATTTTTCTAGCAATTATTTAGCAAAATCGCAGCTTTCATATATTGTCAAAAAACCTCTAAAAATTACAAAAACACAAAAACTTGCAAAAAAATCAGTTTCAGTTAGGGTTTCGGGGTTGAGAACCACCAGGGTTCTTACAGTGAAAGTGAATATTGCATGGCAAGGTAGGCAAACATTTCAAACCTTATTTGAATACAAATCATCCACATGGAAGCAAAGCATATCAAATGGTGGACAAGATTGGAAGATGGATCAAATACTAGGATGATGAACAACTACCTTAGATGAACTTTCATGTCCTCTTTTTCAAGAAATAATATTTAGGAGCACCTTAGCTTATTATTTTATGTTCCGTAGGCTAGTGAGGTGTTACAAGGGAAATAGTTAAATAATTTAACTTAGTTGTTGAAAAGTAACTTTGTGTTATATTATAAATAGACAATTTATATTTAATTATTTTAAAAGTGTTCTTAAAAGAGGATAAAAACTAGTTGCTAGAAATGGGGTCCAAAAGTGATTATTTTAAAACACCTTTTTCTGTAATTTTAAGTTTTCAATGGACAATGAGAAAAATAATATAAAATTAAATTGTGTTCCCTAAAGGCCTAAATAAGGAGAGTTTGTACTCAGAAAATCTCCTTCTTGCACATTTTATCAAATTCTACTTTCTAGAGAATGAACATGAGTTCTTCCTCTTCTACTCAAAAATGAACACCCTTTGGCAAGATGTTTTCAAGGACAAAAACCCTCCTAAACATTTGAGTAATTCCACTCTAAGATTACTTTAGTGCTAAATTGTTTTGGAGATTGTCAATTTTGGTTGTGGATTTCAATTTGTTTGGGTTGTGGAATATTAAGAAAATACAAAATATATTTTGTGTGTTTTAGTTGTGTGTATTTCCAGTCCAGATTATTATATGAAGATATTGAATATTTTCCAATTTTTTAAGTTTGATACAATAATCTATACCACTACTACAATGATCCATATGGCTGCTCCAATCTTTTGTACCATTGCTATAGTGTTTCATGCCAGTTTGAATCTAAGTTGCAGCAATTTTAGGGAGTTTTGGGAGCCATACCTTGTTAATGATGGGCGGTATAGACGTACGAGCAGTCACAATTTTTGCTGATATCAATTCACTTTAGGTTTGTTTGATTACTGTCAGCCTATCTTGGTCTGGTCATACAATATGGGTATGATAGTATTGCATAATGGTGAATTTTCAATCTAACCCTTGGCTATTCTTTTTGATAATTGCTAGTATTAATATTTCCAATTTTTGTTGCTATTGTTGATATCAGTTTACTTAATCAATTTCCATTAATTTAAATCAGGAACGTTGTGTAATGTCCCCATTTTAGCCAGACATGATATGATGCGTCGTTAGCCTATTCTGACTTGGTCCCGAGGGCTAACAAGGACATTGGAGGGATCCTGAGATCATTTGGCCTTGGCAATTTCAAGTTTAGGCCAAACTGAGTTCGACTGATGGGGTTTCTGAAGGACTTACTATTTTTAGTAAGTCGGCAGTGGGCAAGGGAATTGATATTTTTAGTATTGGACTTGGAGCGTCTCGCCGAGACCTTTCCAACGAGCTATTGCACATGGTTTTCCAAGTCCAACTGATATTTTATTTTAATGCCTGAAGATTATTTATAAAGTGACTATTAAATTAAAGTTAATGTTTTATTATAAAGTCACTTTATTTTAAAAGGGCATTTATCCCACATTGGCCAGGTGGATGAGAAACTCCTAAAAAGAAGTTATATAATGAAGTGAAGAGACTACTTTTGGGCATGCTTGGTATATGTTTGGTTATTACTTTCTCGTGGAGAATTCAAGGAAGCTTTGGCTTTCAGCAAGTTTGAGGACGGAATCCTTCGAGCTTGGAGGCAGTGGACGGGAACCCATTGTTTGTTGGAGATATCCTTCAGATGTCTCACTTTGTGCTTCAGATTCAAGCTATTTCTGAGGGTTTGTCAGATTTGCAGTAGCTGTTGTATTGCTGCAAAACATAATTGTATCTATAAGTTGCCCTAGCTGATGTATTATTGCAACTATTTCTAATTAAATGCAAAGCTGGATTATTTTGCAGTTTATTATTGTGCTAGAATGATTTATTTTGCAAATTATTATTGTGCCGAAAGAAGAGATTCTACTGAAGTTTTTTTATTTTAAATTAGAAGTCTGGAAATCTAGGGCACAAAAATTGGGGGTTTTGAGTCAGATCTAGTTTGGCTCATTTCATGTTGGATGAGACTTCCATATTCATGCTTATTGGTATAAATTGTAATAATTGGAAGATTTTCTACTAATTAGTGATTGCATTTGATATTGTAAGTGGATTCTAGAAGGTTTATTGTCAAATCCCACGTTTAAAATTAGCATTGCATTATTTTCCAATTTGGCATTGATCAGGTCTACTTGTTATTTGCAAGTTTGGCATTGATCAGACCTATTGTAATTTGCTTGTTTAGCATTGATCGAGTTTGCTTCTTATTTTTAGTTTGGCATTGATCAAATCTACTTGTAATTTTCCAATGGTATTGATCATATCTACATAATTATCTTTGATTGTAAACCGGACAGCTTGCCACCAATGAGTTCGAAATTAATTGCTTATTGCCCACATCCCAATTTTTGTATGCTCTCACCTTGCCCAAATCGAGATCTTGGTGATCAAAAAGAACTTGGGTTTGTGTTGATTTTAAAAATTTAGTGAAATCCAACTAACATTCCCACCAGGTTCATTACACAAACAAAACTAATATCTCAACCAAAATATTCCATTAAATATTTCCGCATATTCTTCGAAAGCATCTTGGCAAAATGTTATGCTATTGGTGAATCCATAATTTAGACATTTAAGAAGATTCATTTTTGTTTTCTTTGACCAAATCATTCCTTGAAATCTTCTAATCTGGATGTCAAAAGAAAATGGCGTTCTGACATAATAAGTAATGGGTGCTTCATTCAAACCAAAATGTTGAAGAAATATCAGTACTTGTTCTGGTTCTAAAACTCCTAGATCATGGTGTTTTGCAATCATAGCTCCCAAATCATTTAACCATTTGTTCAACAAATAAAATTCAAGAAGTCTTTCAATAATCTGCATAGGGAGAAAAGGCAAAGAAATATTAGAATTATTTAAATTAAAACATATATGTTCCATCTGCCCTGATCCAGTCTGGTGCCTTAAACTTTATTCCTCCATTATAAATGGCTCCAGCTAATTCCCTGGTTAATGAGTCTGCCAGTGGATTGTTTTCTCCTTTTATCCACTCAATGTTAAAATCATACCCAAGAAACTCAAAATACCATCTTGCTATGTGTCCATGGGAAATGTCCTTATTCGGCTTCTTTATTAGCAAGCTCCTCATGGCTTGACTATCAGTTCTAACAGTAAATTTTACTGGTTTTAAGAAGAATTTGAATTTATCAATTCCTTTTTTAATAGGTAGAATTTCTTTTTCAAATATGTGATACCTGGTTTCTGTTTCAGTGAAAGTTCCTGATCAGTACCCACATATATTTCTCTTACCATCTTCCTCTTCCTAAATAAGCACAACAAACCAAGTGTTGTCAGATGCATCAGTATATAAAAAGAATCGCTTATCTAGTGTTGGTATTTGCAAAGAAGGCAAATGTTGACGTTTGGACTTTATTCATTGAACTGCCTCTATTGCCTTTAAGGACCATCCTTCATTTTTCTCTTTTAAATGTTCTTGGATTACTTTTCTATCTTCTGCAAGTCCCCTATAAAAGGGTGAAACATAATTTAGACAACCAAGAAATCTTTGGATTTGTTTCTTTTCCTGCAATATATCTGGGAATTATTGGATTCTTTGCCAGATATGAGGCTGTAATTTGATATTTTCTTTATCCAAGTGTAAACCCAAGAAGTCAATCTGGCTCTTACCAATAACCATTTTCTTTGCTAATAAGTAGATTCCATGTTTTCTGATAGCTGTATATAACTCCTCCAGGTGTAGCAAATGATCTGTTTCTAAATCAGAAAAAACAATAATGTCATCAATATAAACTGCACAAAATTCTTTGAGGTGCCTGAGAGCCTGATCTATCCTGCGTTGAAAATATGTTGGTGCAGTGCATAGACCAAAAGGCATCACATTCCATTCATATAATCCTTGAGGTACTGAGAATGCAGTTTTGTATCTATCTAATTCTTTTACCTTTATTTGCCAATACCTAGATTTGCAGTCAAATTTAGAAAAAATCTTTTTATTAGCGGCCCTTCTGATCAAATCTGCGCTAAATGGTATTGGATAGTTGAAAGGAAGGATTATGTCATTAAGAGGTTTGTAGTTGATACAAAACCTTTTCTTCCCTCTTTCTTTTTTTGCTCTTTTATTCACCAGGAAAGCAGGACATGAGAAAGGACTTTTGTTGGGGTGAATAAAATTACCTTCAATGAATTCCTTTAAATGCTTGTCCATTTCTTTTACTTCTGATGGACTCATTAAATATGTTGGTTCATGTGGTATTACGGATTGGCATTCTGGTCTGATCTGTATCTCGCATTCTTCATGATCTTGAGACCAGAATTAGAGAGGATTCATACTGCAACAATCTTTTTCAAATCTGTTTTTAATTTCTTCACAAATATCTGCATCAATTTGTGTTGTTGGGCCATTATCTAGTAGATTGTTCCACCAGTGTCTTAATTTCCCTACCAATAGACGGACTGCATACAAAACCTTTGCAGTTTATGTCCATGTTGTACCTCTAGTGTGGAAGAAATTTTGTGTCTACCCATGTACAAATTGTATCATATGGATCTACTATTTTATCAATGTTGAGAATATATCCTGATGTAGCATAAGGTCTAAGCTGTTCAAGCCTAGCATTCGCTGTGAAAGAATCCTTCATTTCAACATCATATTCTGCAGTTGTCTTATTGAATGTTTCCCATGATTCTTTTCCTTGCAAATCACTATAATCAGAAAAGTCTAAATCTATCTCATCAAATTCATTATTTACCGTATTTACAGAAACTTCAAATTCAAATTGTTCAGAATCAATAGACAATTCAACAGAATTATCTTCCCAAGTAGTTTCTTCTTCAGATTCTTTATTAGCATAACCAGGCTCATCCATATATACTGGCTCCTGGATTTCTGAATCACTATTAAGTTCTTGCAGCCGACTTTTCTTTCTCCTACACAGCTAGACTATGTTCCTTTATTTTAGGCATTACAATTGTAGGAGTTTTTGATGAAGAAGAAGGAATTATTGTCTCTGGCTCATCGGAGAAGATACTTTTCCTTCTCTGTACTATCAATTTTTGGGTGGCTTTGGTTGTTCTTGTATTGTTTTCTTCTTCTTATCTTCTTCAGAAGAACTATCATGACCAGCTTGAGCCTTTCTAATTTTCTTTGTCACAATTCTAATCTTCTCAAGTTTTTAAGCTACAACATCTATCATTGTTTTTGTATCTTCTGAACCTTGTTTTCTTTTTGTCTCATTATTATGCTGAGCATCTAAAACTTGTGTAGAGTAAGACTCAACTCGTACTTGGCTAGTACTCATTGTGGCCAAAGAAGTATGGATATTTCTGACTTGATAAGTTAGTCCATTTGTGTCATTCATAATTGAAGAAGATAGTTTTTGTATTTTTGAAACTAAAGAATCAACTCTATTTATACTCCGATTAACAGAAGCAATCTTATCTGAACTACTAGAAGAAATATTTATAGAATTACAAATATCTACAGCAATATCATCCAAATTTTCTTGTGCTGAAATCATCCACTGAGATTGCCAATTTCTTTGAGCCTCAAAGTTTTTTTTGTTTCCTCCCAATCTCTGTATGGAGTCTAGCTTCATATTTACCCCATAACCTTCTATCTGAATTAATGACTGTGAATGATTTAGGGGCTGGCCATCTACCAGGCTCATAGGCTACTACTTGCTTTGAGTCACCATTATCTACTGCCAATTCATATGTTTTTTCTTTTCAATGCCAACTCTTGGTAACCTTTCTTTCATCATACAATTCTTTTCTGGCATTATTCTAATCCTTTTTCCTTTATTATTGTTTTGCTCATCTTCCTTTGGTGTTATAGCTAGTTTTTGGCTTACTTGTCTGGCAAGTTTATCCATTAATTCTGGGTACTACTCAAGTCAGACAATGTTGCTAAGGAAGATCTAGAAGGATAACGATTAACAGATGGTTGGTGTTTTAGAGGCAAATGGCTATATGAAGTAGAACCTTCTTCAAGATTATAGTCAATGAACGGCATAATCAGAACTGAGGAATCTTCTGGACAATGAATATGATCTGGATGATGAGGAAAGACTCGGTCTACCACTGGGTGTTGCCAGGGGTTGCTCAAGTAGAGTTTCTTCTGGAATAGATTTGAGATCTGACTTGAAACTCTTCTACTTTGAATCCTTGGTTTGTCAAAAAATAAACTCCTAGAAGGTGTGGGAAAATCTTGAAACCTAGGCTGAGATTGATGGATAAGTTTTTCAATCACTGAAAATCCTATATCAAACCCAATATGGTCTATATGTCTACCATATTCTAACACATTAGAGTTTCCTCGTACAGCCTGAGTGGGCATAATGGTGGAGAACTTGTGCTCTTGACAGGGAGGTCACAAGTTCAAATCCTGCAGGGGGTAGGGTATGTACACCTCGTATTGTGGAGCACGAGTTAGGTGCCTCCCCCATATTGGGGGAGTACGAGGGCCTCGTATTGTGGAGCACGAGTTAGGTGCCTCCCCCATATTTGGGGGAGTACAAGGAGTCCCATATACTCATGGTATCGTGGACTTAAAAAGGACCTTTACCTTTACCTTTTACCTTTTCTGGATAACTTACCCCGTTTGGAAAATTTGATGGTGGAAACATAGTGTTTAACAATCTATATATACATCGTCCACCTATAGTGGAATACATAGACTCAAGCTGAAGGATGACATCTTTAACTTGTAACAATAAACAAAAAGCAAACTGTACATACTTATCGTCAAGACTAATAGTGAAACTAGGTTTGACAGAAACTTTTGCATCTCCTTTCTTTTCATCAGAGGCTTTAGTGAGTAGACCTCTGAACTGGGCTATCACAGCTTGATCCCAAATTAGGCATCTGGTGTCAATAAGAGTTCTAAAGTATTTTGCGCCTATATCGTAGTTGAAGTGAGGGTGGAGGATAATATCAACATAAGAGAAATGCACATGGAAAAATCCTTTTACTTTCCATCTCTTAATGTCTTTAGGTAATAAGAAGGGTAGGTAAACTGGATAGATCCCTTCTCCAGAGACTCGGAGATTGATTTCAAATTGTCGCACATAATTCATAGTTTTGGCCTTTATTCCTTTCTCTGGATATAAGTCTGAAACTTTTACTTCAGGAAACTTAAAATTACCCTTTTCATCTACGTACTCTTCCTTATCTTCAAAATAATTGTGAATGACAGAAGAAAGTGAAGAACTTGCATTTATAGACCTTTGAATCGCCATTGATATGTGATGAGAACGAACTTGAACTTTTCGCAAACCTTTCGCTGCCACTTTTACCGACTTACGGCTGCCCTTCCACGCCTATCCTTTGGCTTCAATCGGGTCTTACTATTGCGGCTCCACACCTACTCACGTTTCTACCTTCGATCTTTCAATTCTTGATCTCAATCAAAGGATTGCCAATAGACTAGGTACAAGTTGTTTTAATGGAAGAAGTATGTGAGAATGGCTATAATAATACCAATTGCGAGGGCAAAGATAAGTGCACATTTAAAGATATTGCAATATCTATTGTTGAAGCAATTTTCAAACATAATGCACAGGTTTTGATACCAATTTGCGGAAATAAGATGATTGTTTATTAATCTCAATGCATTACAAATCATATACAGATTCCTGATTATCTAGATCGCTCAAAGCACAAGATAAGAGCATACGTCTGATATGCAAAATTATGATCCTATGGACTCAATTTTTCCAAAATTAAGACCGAGACTCTAAACTCTGATGCTTACAATGAGGCATCTCCAGCAATTTAAGAAGGGGCGGAACTTGTAACCTCAATACAAGTTAATTCGGAATTGAAATCCAACCATACAATTTTGACACGTGTCCCACTAACCTACTCAGTAAAGAAGTAGACAGTTGTTAGGCAGTCTGTCGCAAGCATTAACTTTAGTGACCGACACAAGAATCACTTTTAGAACACCTGTGAGTGAGAAGGGCCCACTTAACACCTACAAGTGGCTATAGGGATCTTGCTTTTTAAAACAGGGTTGCATCCTGTTGTCACATCTTAATGTGGGTGATGTCACAGCACTGACAAACCCATGTGCTAGTTTTCAAAATGAAATAGGACTCATTAGTATTTCTGGAAGTTCTTCAAAAGCTTCTTCTAAATCTTGGTGTCTTTGATTGAAAGTGTACACTCTTCTTTGGATCTATTCTATATAGGCTATATCCCATTCCGTTCTTCTAGTGATTATGGCTAGTTGCAGATAAATTTCCATATCTTTTAAAATGGCTATAGGAAACCAATCTCTTACTAATGGGTAAAATTCAACCTATGGGAGGTCATATCCATTATTGGGATATTGAGTTATATATTGCAACATTCCATTATTTATAGCAAACCAAAGGTTTCCATGAATATATCCAAAGAATTCCACCATATATGGATTGAATATTCCATTAAATATTTTTGCATATTCTTTGAAAGCATCTTGGCAAAATATTATGCTATTGATGAACCCATACTTTAGGCATTTAAGAAGATTAATTTTTGTTTTCTTTGACCACATCATTCCTTGAAATCTTCTAATCTGGATGTCAAAAGAAAATGGCATTTTGACATAATAAGTAATGGGTGCTTCATTCAAACCAAAATGTTGAAGAAATATCAGTCCTTGTTCTGGTTCTAAAACTCCTAGATCATGGTGTTCTCCAATCATAGCTCTCAAATCATTTAACCATTTGTTCAACAAATAAAATTCAAGAAGTGTACACTCTTCTTTGGATCTCTTCTGGATAGGCTATATCCCATTCCGTTCTTCTAGCAATTATGGCTGGTTGCAGATAAATTTCCGTATCTTTTATAATGGCTTTAAGAAACCAATCTCTTACTAATGGATAAAATTCAACCCGTGGGAGGTCATATCCATTATAGGGATATCGAGTTATATATTGCAACATTCCATCATTTATAGCAAACCAAAGGTTTCCATGAATATATCCAAAGAATTCCACCATATCTGGATTGAATATTCCATTAAATATTTTTGCATATTCTTCGAAAGCATCTTGGCAAAATGTCATGCTATTGATGAACCCATACTTTAGACATTTAAGAAGATTCATTTTTGTTTTCTTTGACCACATCATTCCTTGAAATCTTCTAATATGGATGTTAAAAGAAAATGGCATTCTAACATAATAAGTAATGGGTGCCTCGTTCAAACCAAAATGTTGAAGAAATATTAGTCCTTGTTCTGGTTCTAAAACTCCTGGATCATGGTGTTTTGCAATCATAGCTCTCAAATCATTTAACCATTTGTTCAACAAATAAATTTAACCAAATTTATAGGGCACAACCAAGTCTTCTTATCTCAAATCCTATATTGGGAGGAGGGCCTAGCTCGATTGGCTAAAGCATCTTGTAGCAGGCAAGAGGTCACAATGGCTAGTCTCCCCTTCGTCCCCGTGGTACCGGAGGGCATGTCGCACCAATGTCACCAATCACGTGAAAAAATTTTACCAAGCACCCTACAGTTTATAGGGGGGCTGCCCGATTCTTGCAATCTAAAAAAAAAATCTCAAATCCTGTATTCTCTTTTCGATGTTGATGTGCAAAGGGTTTTCACTGGAAACCTACAGCCACACATTCAGGATAATATGTTGTTGATGTGATATCCTTCATTTACCATCTTTGCACAACTCTTCATGATTACCAACTATTATCTACCTAGTATGAGGGCTCTCCCTCACCAAATCTCATTGGCTCAAGCTTGTCATGATAGGGTTTTATTGCATTATTTTCCAATTTGGCATCAATCAAGTCTACTTGTTATTTGCAAGTTTGGCATTGATCGAACCTATTGTAATTTTCTTGTTTAGCATTGATCGAGTTTGCTTCTTATTTTTAGTTTGGCATTGATCAGATCTACTTGTAATTTTCCAATGGTATTGATCATATCTACATAATTATCTTTGATTGTAAATTGGACGGCTTGCCACCAATGAGTTCGAAATTAATTGCTTATTGCCCACATCCCAATTTATGTCTGCTCTCACCTTGCCCACATTGAGATCTTGGTGATCAGAAAGAACTTGGGTTTGTGTTGATTTTAAAAATTTAGTAAATCCAACTAACATTCCTACTAGAGACATTACACAAACAACACCTTGAAGCACTTTTAAGCCACCATCAACACACTGCCATAAGAAAAAAATTAACATGTTGCCAAAGTACATATCACTTATATAATCGTGGTAGTCACAATATAAGATAACACAAGCTATATTGACCACAACACTTTCATATGAGCACTACCAAGCAACTAATACTATAGCACACCAAGCACCTCTGCTACAAGAAAGGTATATTATTACAAAGTGATGTGGAACAACCATTAAGAATGACAACAACCACAACGGGGCAATCCCACCAAAATCATCATAAACAAACCATCAGAATCAACAAAAGATCAAAGTGGTAACAAGAATACCACCACAACATCAAGTTACACATATGACAACAATAGTAACCACCACAAACCGATATAAGTCACCACAACCAAAGAAATCCTCACAATAAAGACTATGGAAGTGAACCATTGGAATACAATATCTCCATGACGAAAATGAAAGCAAAGGAAATGTGTGTTGTATTAAGAAAAGTAAAACCAAGTGGTATTGGGTCATAACTTGGCTCTAGGGAACATCACAACAAGGAGCAATACACCACAAAGCAAGGGAAGGGAGTGAGGACAACAAATGACAATACTGCAATTGAAAGATAATACAAGTGAAAGATTTGTGATAATCAAATACAACAAAACAAGGCTTGTAACATACACTTGGGCTATCACAAAGATACTATAGTAGACACAAGTTCCAAATTTAATCAAGCAATTAGGTGTAGGCCAACATTGGCTCTATTTGGGGATGTGTATCTAGGATGGATACAACAAGAACGATCTCGAGGAGTAGCCCACAAAACAAATCCTTGCAAACATCAACGCAAAACACAAAATTGACTGACAAAACAATGTGTGACAATTACACTTCACTATAATTAACAAGGATCATAGCTGCACAACAAAATGCAACAAGACCAAATATGCACAACATCAAATACCTTCCTAATCAAAAGAAGTAATGCTTACGCTGCTAGTCATGAAACAACAACTCAATGAGATCACCATCTAAACTCCTAATGTAGAATGTGCCTTGGCTGCACTTATCCACACTTTGATGTGGAACTAACTACAAAGCATCAAACTTCCCATGCTTTCCTTTGTCCTTTAATCTAGAATTCCATATGAGGACCAAGTCTCTATGTTGAAAACATCCCTAGACCGCCTTCCTATCGAACAAAAGTTTCATTTTTTGTCATTGTAGTATAACTCTACCATGTGCTGTATTAGTTCATGAACTTTTTGAGATATTGCATCATCATTTTCTCAATAAATCTCTTACAACAATTTATATATAGACAACTCTAAATTTATTAGCATTTGGACTTCTATCCCATGGACCAACATAAAGGGGCTTCTATTTCATCTCTTCTTACATCTAGTGTTCTTTTGATTATCTTCATGATACTTTTGTTGTTGCATTCAGCTTGGCCATTGCCTTGAGGATGAGAGGACCATTCCAAGCTTGCACGCCAATTTTCGTGCAAATCGGAGAACTTTGATTTTTTTCGCCTGCCGACACCCAACTAAATCAAATTGGCATATTTAGTCTTCTTCAAATTGATTTTTTAAGAAGGATGGTTATTGCAAAAGAATGAGCATTCATTCTTCATCATGTCGGATGCTATCCCTCCATATTTTCATTTATAAATTAAATTAGATTGTTGGCTTTATTTTAATTGAAACAAATAAATTTGGATAAAGGACGGAGCAAAGAAAATTTTCAAAGACAGAGAAGATGAGGGGGAATGGCATTTGAAGAGGAAAGTATGCAGAGTGGAAAGAGTCCTCCAAGGAAATAAATTAATACAGATTGGAGGGCAGAAAAGAATAGAGAGGCTGCGCATATGAAAGGAAGTTAAAAATTTATAAAAAAAAATTGCCAAGAGAAAGACAAAGCACACCACAGGGAAGGCAGAGAAGAATGTATTAAAAATAAAAGAAAAGGAACAGCCACACAGAGGTAAAAAAGAGGAGATAATAAAAAACAGAAGAGAGAGAAATAGAGGTGAAGGAGCGCATAGTTACAGAGGAGAAAAAATATAGTGAATAAAAATTAAAACGAAGAACAGAGAGGAGAATTTGAATAGGAGCCAGCAATGAAGGGAGATGGAACGCAGCCCTGAAGTGGAAAGTGTAGATAGGAACAAATGAGAAGAGAAGTTTAAGAAAAGGGAGATAAAAATGAAAGTGACATGTAGGGAAACTAGATAGGAGAGAGTAAATTGAATAAAGATAAGGTTTGCAAAGCATTGAACATCTAAAGAAATTAAATGCAGAGAGGTATTTGAATATAGAATTAGGAGAGTAAAATGAAATAGTAAGATTAGCCAGCAGTGACCCAGACAAAGGTAATCAAACAGAGAGATGGACAAAGTGCAGATTTCACGAAGAATGTAAGAATGTGAAATTGATCATACTAATAAAATTGAGTTGCCTCCGGTGTTTTTGTGTGAATTTTAATTTGAATTTAATTGACAAATGAAATTGTCAAATTAAGTTGTGTCACCTAAGTTGTGAAATTTTGTAATCTGATAATAAAAATTTCAATTTGAATAAAGGAGTAGTTGTTTATTGCAATCTTTGGACAGAGTGTTGCCCCTTGAATTTGTGAATTGGTGTGTTAAGTTTGTTTGAATACCGATGAGGCCTTCTTCTAGAGTTAATTCCCGCATTAGGTTTTCGAGGTTAACTTCTTGTGTTATGCTCTGTACTTGTGATCCTTTTTACTTCATATTTTTTGTTACATTTAATCTATAAAATAATCTCTTTCATCGACAGCACCTAAAGAACTCGTTACTGAGCACAAATTTCATTTTTTTCTTCAACAAATCCTCAGGGGACTTTGGGGCGGTTATACAATCGATTAAGTTTCATATAGAATTAAATTCGATTCGTAATGGTGAATCAATTGGAATATATATGTGCTAATTATGAAACAGCTCAGGATGGGATCATTTTTGTAACCGTAGAATTGCCCAGTACAGTTCAAAAATAAACTGTAAAGTATCCTTATAGGCAAACACCTGAGTTTTAATGTGGAGACTTGACTGCTGATCTTATGGTGATTCTGTAACTGTGGTTGAATCCTACTCTGCACCCAACATACTATATACTAATTTCCAAATAATAGAACGATTATAGCTGTAAACTTGAAATGAAGAACGCTATAGGACGAGGGTTTACTTATAAGATATACCTTTTTCTCTCGTTTGGTCAGCTTCCCTCTGAAGCGATTCCAACTGAGATTTGAGCTGCTCTCCACTCAACTCAATGTGACCGTTACCACCGGAAAACTTACAGACCACAGTCCTGCGCTTGCTGCGTCCAATTTTTAGACATGGCAAAGAATTGCAGGTTATGTTAACTTTGAATGGTATAGAGATGGCGGAAAATGCCGCCCCACCCATTATGACGCCCATTAATTTGTCCTGCGTCAAATCTTCTTCACAGCTTAAATTATTTTATGATTGCTAGTGCCCATGGCTTTGGCACATTTCGAACAGCGATGATACGACTGATGTTGGTTGGGAATGTCAATAATTGATCACATAATAGTCACCATAGAAGGGGATTTCCGTGCAGCAAAAATCATGTTTCATAATCTTTAGTAGAGTTTTCGGAATAGTCTTCGATACCAAGCAACAGGGCGAATTATTATCTAGTTTTCCAAGCCATAATATTTTAACATGATTTGTCTGGAGCATAAGTTCTGCTGTACTATGAATTATCTTTGGTCTCGTGGATTTTGAAGAAGTCTCCAGCATAAGGTCTGTTATACTATCAATTATCGTTGATCTTTTGGATTTTGGAGAAAAATATTTTATTATTTTTTTTACAGGCAAGTACATTTTATTATGCGACACTAGTTTATTTATATGATGAGTTTTTTTTTCTTTAAATTAGGGGGGAGGATCTAGTAGTTGAGCACCCTAACTTTGCACTTCTAATTATCTTATGTGGAAATTTCAAATCACTCTCAATTTTTTACAGCAGTTTACTTGGAAAACCCCCTCCTTGTAACTAAGGTTTCAGGGCCACATCATCAAATATGATGCCACATCAGCATGCTTTTTGTCAAGGTCTTCAAAAAGGCCCAAAAAAAAGTGAGACCTATGCTTGTGCATTCACAACATGTTTTATTGAGCGTTGATGTGGAATCACATGATTGATTGTTTTTTAGATCAAAGGAATACATTTTGTTTAATTATGGGTAGTCATCATCAACACTAACAACTTCAGATCCAATATTGATAAAAAAATATTGGACATTATATAAACAACTACTATCACAACTATTGAAACATGTTGTGGGTCCTCTCCCCTATGCAAAGAAATAATTTAGGTGTTTTCATATTTGGTTTGTACATTAATGTAAGATTTTAAAATAACTTAATTTTTAACTCTTTTTTTTCAATTATGCAAAAAGCGCATACCTTCTATATCATTCTTTTTTTGGTATCTTCCATCTATATGTTTTACATTAAAGATGATGTGAGCTAGTCTTCATTTAGGCTACAAGTATTTTTGCAAGTATATTTGCTCTCAAAATGATATTTGTCTCTATATAACTCTCTTGGTGATGATTGTACTTGGGTTAAATTCATCTAAATAATATTTCCTCTTTCTCTCCAACATCTTTTTTTATGTAGACTTGCAAAAGTTATCTTTCTTTATTTATTTGTTATTATTTGGACATGCATTGAAGTTGAGTCCCATTTGTTCATCCATTTGATGTTTTATTTCATTGAAGTTTTATTTCTCTCATTCAAATTTTATTCGGTAACAACATTAAGTCTAAATGTACACAGATTATAAAGAAAAATAAATAACTCCTACAAATATCTAGATATTAATAAATTAGTAAAATCAATTGAAATTATGTGACACTTTACATATAAGACTTAGATGATAATATGATTGATGTAAACTAATAGAAATTAAACTTAAGTATGTGTTTAAATAGAAATGAGAGGGTCAATGTTCCATGTCTTGAAATGTGAATTTTAACTAACTATTGACATGAAGGTCTACAAATAGAAAACCAAGATTATAAATTGGATCATAGAGCACATACAACTCATTGCTAAGAAATTGAGAATATATCTTATCCCAATTTCTTTGATCACATCTTAAGTGACATCTAATGTGTGATGCATGCAACACATTCATCTATTGATATCTAAAGTAAAAATATCATGGTGGAGTTTCCTATTCAAGGGTTGAAGTTCAAGAGTTCCTTGCACCTTAGTCAAATCTTTAGACTAAATAAATTGTAAAAGTTACAAAAGGGTGGCAATGCATATTGATGTGAAGTGACAATAAATCTTGATAATTTGATTGTTGATGTGATCTAAAACATTATGAAGTCATTGAATGATTATATCAAAAATTGAACTTAGAATATTATTTTAATAATAAATGTCACTTGATTAATTAGAAGATTGTGTATTACTAATACTGAAAGAAGATAACTGATAATGAATATTTTAAAAAAATGATACATTTGTAAACATCAATTAATCTTTATTCAAAAATATTAAAATATTTTTAAATATATAACTTAAAATAAAAAATATTTAATTTTTTTATATTATTAAACCTAATAAATACAAAACATATACAAAGAATATTAATTATCTTATATATAATGCATAGATAATGGTTGTTGAAATGCATATAAGCATGCTTCTCCTTTTAACATTTACTTTTAACATTTACTTTTAATTAAATGTGCATTTTACCAAGCTTACAAATATAAAGTAATTTGAGATAGTAAAATTTATGAGGACCTTCACATTTGTGTTGGATTTGATAAGGGTGCTAAAATTGATGCCTTTGTAAATAGTCAAAAATAAATGGGATTATGGGATGCCTTACAAAGATGACTTTCAAGTTTATGTCAATGGGTGAAAGCAAAATCCAACCTTAAACTAGTTGATAAGCAATTGAATCTAGATAAGTTGTATTACTTTAATGTATTGAACATTAGTGTGTCATTAAGGTGGTCATGTGAGGATGTTCTATCTAAAAGAAAAATAAATTCTCCAAAAAGGGACATGAAATGTTAGATCATATTTAAAATTATTTTTTCACTTGTGTTTTTTAGATTGAATGATGAGATTGGTTAATGCTTTTTTGTTGCATACTCTCATTTTTTTCTTGGTCAATGTTGAATTTTTCTTATTCTTTTTATTCTTATTATATTTGTGAGAGTGATTTTGATCATCTAATTGATCATTATCCCTCTTGTAAGTTTCTATAATAAAGAATTTTTTAGATGACTTAACCATGGATCCATTGTTTTTATTTTGTCTTTACAATATATTTTGTATTACCTTTGGTTTAGGTTTGGGATGGTGCTTGAGAATAGATACACGAGGGCTAAAAGTGTTACAATAGAATTGTATTTTCAATGATAGGGGTTGAGAATTATATTATAATATAATAAGATAATAAAAAAATTAATTATGAAATAAATAGATATTATAATAAGAATTATAATATATAAATTTGTATGTAATAATTTTGTAGAAAATCTAAGAAATTGGATGTGTTCAACGTCTAATCTAGCCTCTTATTCTACCACTAAGCTAGCTAGTTGAATATTCAAACAAAATTAAGTTGTATTATTATCAATGATGATAATATACAATAATATGCATAAAGGAGGGTAGTGAACAATTCAACAATTACAAGGCTACCTATTTATTTTCTAAATTCTAACGAGATTCCTTCATGTTTTCATTACCTAGTAATGGTATTGTAGATGTCTATTCTAAATAAGTATGTGAGAACATGTGTCATTTGATGTGTGTGACAAGATTGGAGAGAAGATAGAGTGTCATTTTATTGCCATATGCTTTAAAGGTTGTGACTAAGTTACTAATGGAGCCACATAAGCCAGTGAGTGTTGATGAAATTATTATTAGGTTAGGTGTGTGTTGTACACTTTACGAGCCTTATAAATATTGTTACACACATTTAAGATGGATAAATTTGGGAAAATTTCTCAAGATAATTAAATTGGAATTGTCTAATATGTTAATTTCTTATTTTGTGCAAGTCGATTTTGCTTGCATTGTAAGTTTTTTTTAACTTGCAATTCAACTTTTCTTTTAAAGCATGTTATTCTTGGGAGATGGATTACTCTATCTTATGTATTGTATGCATTAGGGCACTCAAATTAAGTTAGTGAATGTTATCTTTTGACTATGAATCTAATATTGGGTTTGAAAATTTTATGATAGTGGTTTGGAATAGGTATTTACAACTAATATTTCTCTAGGGAGTTGACAATTGTGTTGCTAATTAAAGCTTCTATATGTTGAAGATCCCTATATAGAATAGCCTTGATTCTTATTATATTATAATAAGATTCCAACCTCAATAGTATTAAATTATTGTTTGGGATTTCATCTATAAGGTTTTCCCTACATAAATTTTGTGCTATGCATTTTTTTTTGCTAAATGGTTTTATTTTATACAACTTAATAGAAACTCTATTGTTAAGATTAAGTGGGAATGCATTCATAATTACCTTCATTTGTTATTAGATCCTAATCAAATCTCAATCCTTGTTTGGAAAGTGAAAACCCCTTGTTTTAAATCCCTATTTTTTTGGTGGAAACTTTCTATATAGGTTTTTTTAGGTATGGAGAAATGGATATCAAATTTGAAAGAATATAAATGAAAAATTTTAACAAAACAAATTTTGATCTATAGAAGCTAAAAAGGGAAAAAGATAAAAAAAAAAATGAGTAAAAATGTTAGGTTGACCATCATATTGTGCCTTTCAAATTCAATAATTTTTAATGTCTTTGGAGAGAATACTATAAAAAAATCTACAAAAAGGGGCTTTGTATTAGACTATGTTCATAGTTAAATAGTTTTTTTCTAAGAAAAAGGTTGTATTCTTTGATAATGGGAAATGGTGATGAAAGAAATATGACATAAGTATTAAACTTCAAACCCAACTTTGACACTAATTTTAGGAAATAATGTTAATCTAAATAGAAAATATTTGCAAGATAAAAAAAATCAAAGCATTCCAATACATACAAATAAATAAACAACACAAAGTTGAAAACCTTTTCAAGAAAAAACCTACTAACAATAACACCACTCTTCTTGTATTCATAATTTAAAATAATTACACTATAATTATAGAATTATTCTTGTGATGTCAAAGAGATAGTCAACTCATTTCCTATAGTTATTCTTATAGCATGTACCTATCTTCCAAGTACACACTCATTCCATCCCAAGCACTCTCTATATAGAGGGATGAGAGCAATAAGAAACCAACAATGATTTCCCAAAAATATGAATCCAACATTCATGGATCCATCCACACACCCTATGTGACTCTTCACATTCCCCAAGAGTCTCTTCCCATTCTAAGGAAAACTCAAATATTCTTTTCAATCCAAGCATCAAAAGTGATGGGGTGGGGGGCCTATCTCGATTGGCTAAAGCATCCTATTACAGGCAAGAGGTCACGAGATCTAGTCTCCCGCCAAACCCATGGTATCAGAGGGCGTGTCATGCCAGCGTTATCGGTCACATGAAAAAAATTTACCAGACACACTGCATTTTATAGGGGGACAAATACCTGATTGATTCATGCAATATATTAAAAAAAAAGCACCAAAAGTGGCATTTAACCTTCAATGAATTTGTATTGTTTACTTAAGATAGTGTCTTCATGTGACCTCCCATATAAATCATATTTAGTTTCCAAAAATATTTTTTAACCTAAAAAGTGGTATCCCAATCTAGGTGGTACACAACTTTATAAAATATTAAATTTTGTATGCAAGGTGTACAACACCTTTCCCAACATGATTCCATTTACTAGATACATTGCATAAGGTTTCATGCATAGAAAAAGCAAGCTAGCTTCTTTGGGGAAATAATCCCCATACCCATCCTGGATTAGGTGAACTTCTTTGTTCTGATAAACTTTAGCAAAGCAACTACAACATTCAAAAATAGGCATCAATATGCTCTAATTGCACATGAAAATTAGTGTTCTCTACCAAGTTGGTGACTTTCTATCACAATGAATCATAATAGCATCCTAGTATAAACCAAAGTTGTAACATAATATTAGAATCAAAATCTTATCATTACAAGCCTAAGTAGTTGTCATATTATTAACCCCTGTAGTCAAAAGAATAACCTAAAACTACCCCATGCTCATAAAACTAGCCACACCAAACAAAAGGTAAAAACTCCACAAGTAGACCTTTTGTTATCCACATATCCTACTCGATTTATAACACACAAGTGTATCTTCCCTAATAGATCAAACACATAGACATGTAAAAAATGCCAAAAGGCCCTTTATACTATAAGTTTAATATGGACACTTATACCTCTATAAGACTCCCATTTCTTGGGTAATGCTTGGTCTAGTGAAAACTATAAATGATTACCAATTTCACTCACATAAAATATGTGGCTCGTGTCCTTAATCTCATATAGTATTGAAGAACACTCACTAGCCTTGAATTCTACAAATTGAATCACTACACAACTGAGTTAGCATACTTCCTCTAATTGACCCAAACTTATACTCCCCCATATCTCCTTGAAGACACTTAAAAATGTCCTAAATGATATCATACACTCGAATCGGGTATACTAACATCATTTCGTCTTGAAACCCATCTTTTTTTTACTTAATTAATTAAATTAGCCTAGCTATTTAATTAATTGTATCATTTTCACCTATTAACCTAATTTATCAAATCATGTTCATTCATCCCCTTTCATGATAACATTTCGTCCAATTAAATTAAATACATTAAGTTATTTAATTTAAATCCCTAAGTCCTCTAGTTTAACTAAATAACCCTAAGTTATTTAATTAAATGTCTTTACACTTTCCCCTTTCATTAAATCACTATATTTAATGAAAATCATCTCATTCCCCTAATTGTATAATTAAACCTTTGTTTAATTAGCAATTACTAATTAATCTAATTCCCCCCAACTTGCAAGGGAATATTCCTCCTTTACACATTCCTCCAAAAGGAATATTCCTTCCCCTTTTGCACAATTAAACTTTGTTTTAATTTGCTAAATTAACTATTTTCCCTCACCCATGAGGATATTCCAAAGAATATTCTCTCTTCTCACTCATTTGAAAAAGGGAATATTCTTGCAAAGCTTCATGTGCAAGTTAACTCAAAACTTCTTATGCAAGCTAACTTGTGACCTCTTGTACAGGTCAAAAGTGTTTTTGTTTGAAAGAATATTAACCCTTGATTAAAATCTCATCTTCCATTCTCATCCACTAATGAGAATCCATGATCCATGCCTCCAACTTCTTCCATCCTTGACCGTTGATTATTTTTTTGATCTCAACCATTCATTTCTCATTTGCTTTCCTATAAATAGGTCACTATTTGGAGACAAATGGATCCATCTTTTTCAGAGAAAACTCATGTTGAAATCACTCACACTCACACTTATTTTAACATTTACTTAATATCATTTTAGCTTATATACTTGCACTAATTAGCTTTAGCTTCCATTAATGGCTTCCATGATCACATAATGCATCCATTTAGCTTTTTTATTAATTAGGGTTTGAATCTTTTAGTTTAGAATCCATTTAGATTAGCTTTATATTTGTGTATCTATATCATTTTAGTATAAAAATCATGTTAGATTAGCTTGCACCATGCTCATTTAGATTAAAATCATGTTTTCATACACATCTCACAATCATTCCATCAGTTTCCTTCAATAAATTTGATTGAAACAAGCTCATTTATCCACGAGATTGGGCAAGGGTCATCATTTCACATCAACGCGACACCACTCCCCCAACGGATAAGTTTCAGATGGATTAGAGTAGAAATTTTAAAGCTTTTGTAGTTTAGTATAATAGGTTTTAATGGATGCTTGGTTTAATTTTCATTTGAATGATCTTGTTGAGATTTGACATTAGTGGCTTCATTGTGCTTTGATTCTTCATGGATCAAGTGTAATCGGCCCATACTAATCTGTCACTCACATTCTGGCGCTAGAAGGAGGGCATAACCAATCAAATCTAATCAATTTCTATCTCGAATTCTTTTTTCTTTCTGATTCTTGCAGGATACAATGATGCTTTTGTAAGGCATCACCATATAGTGATGTTATCGTCATCTAAAACAGTGACGCCTAATTAATACCCTGGTGCTGATTAAAACAAATGGTGATGTTGAATACTTTTAGAGGTATCGAATATTTGCAAACGACAACACTCCCAAAATAGTGATGCTATCATCATCACTGGTTTTCTGCAGAGCAACGCTCATTTCCTTTATAGAGACACTATCGTGAACAATGACACCCTACTCTAGTAAGAAAAATAATGATCAATTTTGAGAATGTGCTTTAATTTTTTACTTTATTTGATCATTATCATGCCTCTAATGTTGTTCTGGTTTTTAAGCTAACTGGGTTTTGCAGGTTGAACGATAAAAGTCAAAGTGAAGAAGCATTCTTATCTTTTTGTCTTATATTTGTAACAAGTGTTTCAACACTTTTGGGAAATTATAACCCATTTATCATGCTTTTCATTTTATGCTTTAGGACCACACTAATATTCAATTGGGTTTTAAAAAGAACCCTCAAACGGGACTAAAATTGAACCCTCACTTCATCATTTTACTTTGGGTTTAAAATTGGACAAAACAACTTAACACTTTGTTTGGTGCATGAAATGAATTCATCTTAGCTTTAGGGGTTAAAATTAATAAGTGTTTGCTATTTTTTTTTATTTACATCTTTTTTATTGAATGCATAAGCACTTCTCTCACACCACTCAGTGATCTTGAGAATCAGAAACATTCCTTGACATTTTGTATAATCTCCCACACCTTTCAATTTGGATTAAAATGAGCCCCATGCTAGTGTAGGGAAAAGGCGTGGTGTGTGTTCTCTCCTTGTTTCATGTGAACTGGGAGATCAAACTACAAACGTACTTCCCTGCTTTTGTTTATCTTTAGAAGGCTTGCCTCCCCGCTTCGAAAGGAGGGAATGACCCAAGCGGAAACAAGTTAAAGCCAAGCTCTTTCAAGCCACTATATAAATAATGTGTTTGTGATGAAATCCATAAAAAAACAAGTGTGGATGTGTCATACCAACAAGTGTCACCCTTAGTATCTATGTGATACGTTAAAATCTCTTCTTAGGAAGAGACTAGGAGGCCTCTTGATTGACCATAATCTTGAGCTAATCTTGTTGCATGTATGGCCACCTTGTACAAAAGCCCTTATTATGAACCAATTGTTTAGAAGCCAAAAACCTTTATGCTTGTTGGTGCAGGAACAATCGTCCTGAAGCCTCCCCACATTTTACTATTCAATTGTCAAAACAAGAAAATTCTTAGGATCTTCGGATCTTCAGGATTTGAGATTTGGTGGTCCCGAGAAGTGTGTGTCGTGGAGGGGAGCTAGTGTCACAAAATCTCTATCTGTTCGCATTGTATTAGTGTTTGGAGAAATCCAAGTGGGGATTCAACAAGTAGTATCTTTTGAACCTAAGGTTGTAAATGCTTGTGAGTCAGTTTAATACTTTGCTTGGTTTCAAAATGTTATAAACAAACATCAACAAAGTCTTTTAAAAATTTCAAACTCTTTGGCCTAAGTATGTATACCCTTTGACAAAACCTTGATATTAATGCTTGTCCTAAGAATCTATTCTTAGAGGCTTCTAAGTATTTTGGTTTATATCTCAATACATACTTCCCAAAGTTAGCATAAGCACTATGTCTTGAACTTCATCCTTTTCACAAAATGGATCTTGTGAAATTTATGATGTTTTTGACATAGACATTTAGTTTTAACTTAATCAAGACAAGTGTTTGTGGTAAAGAAATTCACTTAAGCAAGATAACTTGACAGAATTGAACCCCACATGACTATTTGGAGACCGATCACTCTCGTTGAACAACCCAACATTACAAGTTCTATCATTCAGCCAAACATTGAACTAATTGAGGGAGAACAAACTGACATAATTAGTAGTTCGAGAAGCTTCACTTTTGAAACAAAAGAAACACCCATTAAGTGGAGAAATGCAACAACACTCTTAGACGAAGAAGAGGAACAAGTAGATATTGTGGCTGGAAGGTCCATATTACCACCACTCACATGGAAATAAATATCCTCTTTTCTTCCATTAATTTTAACTTCTCTAAATGATCTCATGCAAAATCAAAATCCCCAAGAGAACGCCTACATGCTGCTATTTCAAACATAGACATCATAGTTCAAAATACATTAGAAGACATATCCAAAAATAGTACCACAATAGGAACAAATTGGCGACAAGGTTTTATAGAATTATCTCGCTGAATAATCCAGACATGTATGCTCAATATGAACCCCTCATTTAAGTCAAAACAGTGGTCTTTCAAACAATCTTAGGCTTGTCTTAAATGATCTTACGAAAAGTCAGAATCCCCAAAAGAAGGTATACAGGTTATCACTTTAAACTTAGGCATCTTAGTCCAAAATCCTTCAAAAGACACCTTTTAGCACGTCATCAAAATAGAACCAAGTTGGTATACAACTTTTACAAACGTGCTTCAAGGAACAACCCAAACTTGTATGAATTCTATTTTAGTCAAAACCCTAGGATTTTTCATGATCTTGAACCTATCTAAATCATTGGGTCTTTAGGATTTGAAAACTTTAGAGGTCAAGCATGTTTCTCACTACCTTGGTCTTATCAAACAAAGGTTCATTTTAAGTCAACATTGATTCAAACATTTCCTCCACCCCTTCATCAAAATTTCATCCTTCACTTCATCAAACTTTGCAAAAAAATTGAATACACCAACACCTTTTGACTTCAACATCTATCCAACCAAACCCCTAACTTAGCAATTTTGTATGTGAAATGAATCATTTTCCATGCATTTGGTTAAGTTAGTTATCATCTTTGAACTAGTTCATCTTGAAGGTCACAAGTCTACCCTAAATATTTTCAAGTTCATAAATATCCTTTTATCCAAACATCAACACATCAAACTTAAGTCAACGGTGTTGTCCCAAAACGTTTGCAAAGATCACTTCTCACATCACCCACCTTTTCATCACCCATTATCATCATTGCTCCAAAAATACTTAGAGTGTCCCTTTTACCTAGATTTGAGTCAACTAGAGAGTTCAAACATTACAAATCTCAACACAACTCTCCCAGAGGTGACCCAAAATTTATGGTAAAAATAAGATCACAACACAAGAGAATCATGGAGAAAACTAAAGTCACATTTACCTCAAGTGATCCAAATCCTTTAGAATTTGATCCGAGAAGTCACGTCACCCCATCACAATAGCCTTCATCTCCATCAGTGCCATATGAGATAGAGGACATCACGAACAATCCATTTGGACTTACTAGGGAAGAAATCATGGAGTATCAAGCCTTGGAGAACATAGTTCCCAACTCACCATCTTTTGTTGCACAATCATTAACACAAATTTTGACAACTCCATCCCTAGGGATAAATCAAACACCAACACCTAGTATTGTAGCTAGTCTTGCTAAATATTTTGGTCATACTATTCCATTTGAAAGCATCACACTTGTGGGTACCCTTGAAACCAATCCTCCATCCCAAATGACCACTTGGACACCAATATTTGGCACTCCTTCCATTCCCGAGGATCTAAAACAGCCATATAAAACACTTACGCTTCATTACTCCACAACAACTTCAACATATTGAGGACATCCCTCTTCATCCATACCTACAAATACCACAAGTGTACCCAACATCATGCATGGTAGTGTGGACCAATTGGACCCAAAAGGGAAAGGAAGCACCCTCATGCAAAATCAACCTTTAACACCACATGGGACCTCTTCATCCAATCCTCCCTTGGATACATCAAACACAACAAGTTGTCCAAACCACATCTATTCCATCCATCATCAACCCACAACAAAACAATCCCTTAATCATGAATCCTGTCAACCAAGGTAATACCTTGACCACATCTCAAACGCAAGGGAATCTCCAAAACATCGATCAAGGGAATCCTTTCGATCAATGGGCCCAAGGTCCTAATGTGCCTTTGACATCGTAATATTTAACAGTACCATCCTCATCTTTACCATTTGTCTCCCAAGTCATGCAAAATCAAATGGGACCTCAAACTTGCATTCCTCCATCACAATCTACTATCCTACAAGGAATGTTAAACCAAGGGAATCCACAACCTCTGATCAACAATGCACAATCTGCCTAGAACATCAACACCCAAAACCCATCACAGATGTCTCAACAACTGGTTGATCCTACATTACAAGCACATTCCCTAGCTTTATAGCAATCCAAACAAGCTTATCAACAACAACAAAAAGAAATCTTAGTAGCACAGCAACAACAAGCAGCCTCAGTAGCACAACAACAACAAGTAGCCTTAGCAACACAACAACAGCAGCAAGCACAACAAGCAACCTTAGCATCACAACAACAACAAGCACAACAAGCATCCTTAGCACAACAACAACACCAAGCCAATCAAGAAGCCTTAGTAGTACAACAACAACAATAAGCCCAACAACAATCCCTAGTGGTGCAACAAAAACAACAAGCTCAACAAGCAGCCCTTGTAGTTCAACAACAATAAAAAGTCTTACTAGCTCAACAATATACCCAACAACAACAACAAAAAAGTTACTATTATAACCCTCAACAAAACATCGTCAATACAAACGCGTTAGGAACATATGCATCAACACCTCAATCACCTTCACAGAATCTCACACCACCATACACACCATACAACACATCATCATATGAGAATCCCACCATCCCATCATATGCACCATATGTTCCTCCATCTAGTCCACTAGATGATCTAGCATCACAACTTAAGGTGTTGTCACAAGAAATGCAGGACCTTCAGATGGGAAAGACAAAGAAGCCCCATTCACAAAACCTATGTCCCTATCCATTCGATTGAAACATCACAATGGTACCATTCCCTCCCATTTTTGAAATCCCCAAATTTGACAAATACAAAGGGAGAGGAAGTCCTATGGACCATGTCAAAGAGTTCAACATCATGTGTATGGAGGTGCATACAATGATTCTTATTTAATGTGCCTCTTTCCCCGAAGTCTAACAGGTCTTGCCATGGATTTGTTTTCTCAACTACCTCCCGATAACAAAACTTTTCAAGAAATTACCGATAAATTCATAGATCATTTCTCCTTTAATCCTAACATGGACGTAAGCCTAGAAGAATTGTATACTCTTAGACATAACAAAGGAGAATCTTTTGCTAATTTCTTACAACGGTGGATACAAAGAGCTAGTAAGAGCAAGTGGCCCCTTCC
This sequence comes from Sequoia sempervirens, assembly GCA_007258455.2. Taxonomy (NCBI): domain Eukaryota; kingdom Viridiplantae; phylum Streptophyta; class Pinopsida; order Cupressales; family Cupressaceae; genus Sequoia; species Sequoia sempervirens. The sequence goes on along the minus strand of VDFB02270651.1, from coordinate 15,402,624 downwards.
TGATGAACAACAAGTGGGGATCAATCATAGAAAATATAGATCCGGATATGTCCTTCCACTTGAAAATGCAATGCATCACATCTTATGACGAGCTTGTCCCTAGATCCTTTAACATCAAGAGAGATCTAATTTAACAGGGAAATACCCAAGCTTACAAAGACAATCGCCCATCAACCAATTCAAATGAAAAGCCTCGAGTCTAGGCTAAGAACAAGAACATGAAAAATGATGGTGTAGTAGATGCTAAGGTGGTCCTAAGTTCTCATATACCAAACAACAATCAAGTTGCTAACATTCAACCAACTATGCAACAAACAACACCCCCTTAGAATAATCAGATCAACAACACCGAAACACAAGAACGGAAAACTCCTAACAAGAAAAACTATTTGAAACATAAGTACACGTAGTTGTCAGAACCTATCGAGACCATCATGAAGAAATTGGTAGAGTCAAACCTGATAATGCTTCCCAACTTTGAAAACTACCAAGAACCACAAGAGAAACCCTCCGGGTACAATGGGAATGATCTTTGTGACTTTCACAAATCAACAGACACAAAATAGAAAACTGCATGAGGCTCAAGAATATTATCCAAGACCTTATAGAGAATGATACCATATCTGTTGAAGTACTAGTTAGTAATCAAGATCTTAAGATATACAACACCCCTATGCTCGATCATAGCAAGGGAAACCACAATGGGAAAGTAAAATATTATACAAATGTGCAGCATACCTATTCCAATGTGGTCACTTCCTGTGATAGTGTCATTACTATCGTCGCCATAAAAGGATCTAGTGTAGAATGTGGAGTCACCACACAACGTGGTAAGTTCACCATCCAAGTTGTCCCGCCTCAATCTAAAGCACACCCTACTCAGCCAACAGCAAGCACTAGGAAGTATAATCTCTTAGATAACTTAAAAATACCCCCACACAGATCTCTATCTTAGAACTATTGAGGCTATCCCCTGTGCATAGGGAGATCTTAGAGGAAGCTTTGTCTACATCATTTGTTCCCAAGGGTATAGATACTGAACAATTTCAAGCTATGGTAGGACATATCACTAATCATCTCCTCACCTTCTCAGAACAAGACCTACCATCGCAACCATCTCATAATTGTGATGTACACCTTGAGGTCATCATTCATAAGAACAAGGTCAAAAGAGTCTTAGTAGATGGAGGTGTTGGCCTGAACATTTGCACCCTTCAGTTAATCAAAAATATGGGCTATTCAGAGGATACTATTGAGAAAACAAAGAGCACCACCATCAAGGAATATGATGACCAAGAACAAGTATCACAATGCATCATCACACTACCCATCGAAGTGGGCCCCCTCATCGTAGAAACTACATGCCAAGTGTTAGACCTTGATCTTCCCTACAACATACTGCTTGGTTGACCCTAGATCCATGCCTTAAAAGTTATAGCTTCAACCTACCATCAATGTGTAAAGTTTCCTTTTAAGGGTAGAGAAGTTACTATCCATGGAGATCCTAAGCCTTTTTACTACTGTAAGAATCTTGAGGCCAAATTCTATAAAATCCCCCAAATACCCAAGAATGACGAAGTTCCAACACCTTCTACCTCATTTGTTGAGCCATAATCCCTTGCATCTACCTCTGAAATGAAAGCACTCATTGTGCAAAGCATACTCGACATCAAGGTAGTGATCCAGGATGATGGTTGTGGAAACTATAAGCTAACAAAGGATACTTTTGTGTTGGGAGAGTTACCTCTTCCTCCCAAATCTCATGGGAAACCCACACCAAGAAATAACGTCCCTGAAACTATCAAAATGGCAGCTACTACCTTCACCAAGTGGGGTGACTTGAACAAAGAAGATGTCAACGAGGAGGATATCTCTAAACTGCTCTATCAAGATGAATGACCTGTCCCTGTTCTTCCCATGGAAGATGATAACAAAGGATTATAGCTAATGAAGGGAATGAGGTATACCAAGAATGAAAAATTGGGACAAAATGACAATGGTTTTCTAGAACCTATCATTCTTGAGAAACGTCCAAAGAATCTTGGCCTAGGTTGCACTACTAGCAAGGTCACCCTTATTGGTAAAGGTACTTTCGCTAAATGGGTTGAGGCTTCTTCTTGGTTACCAACATTTCATGATACTACCCTAGATGACTTCCCCCTCGATGTTGTTGACCTATTTGAGAATAACTCCCTCTTCATGCTATCTACATCATCCTTTACCCCAAGTAACCGAGAAAATGAAATATGCCTAGTATACCCACAACTCATTGACTTGGACCAACAAGGACCACCGATTCTAGATTTATTCAAAAATGATGACGCAATCTCAAAATTAATGGGACTCTAAGATAATGTACCCTGGGAAAATCACAAGGCCGGTTTTGACATAGAGCTTGACACAGGGGCATACTACAAGGAGACGATTGGATCCTTCAATCGTAAAATGGATGACATGCAACTAACTTGCAGATCTTTTAGGGAAAACCATACTGTGGCACTCTCTGATCTTAAAATAGTAAAAATAAAGGACGTATCCAAGGGTGAAAACCTTAATGAGGTTTCCAAGGATGAGGGATTCAATCTCCCCCTTAGTGCAATGCATCCAGAAAAGTCAACAATCTTAGCAGAAAAGGCCACTCCTGTCAATGTAGGAATAGAAGAAGCACCTAAGATCACTTTCTATATTGAATCCTTGCTTGAGGAAGAATAGAATAACCTAGAAAAATTATTGAAAGAGTGAAGAGCTAACTTTGCATGGTCATACAAAGATAAGCTAGTGCTTGATCTAGAAGTGGTAGTGCATCATCTAGCAGTCTATCCTGAAGCCAAACCAGTAAAGAAAAAGTCAAGGAAGATGCACCTTTAGATAGCATTCTTGGTCAAACTTGAGTTACAAAATATTCTTGACGTTGGATTTATCCGATGAATAGATTATCCTAAGTGGGTTTCAAACCTGGTACCAGTCTCCAAACCCACTGGGGGCATCAAAATATGTACTAATTTCAAATATTTGAACAAGGCATGCCCAAAGGATGATTTCCCTCTTCCTAACATCGACATCATAGTGGACTTAACAGCTAGGCATGAAATGCTATCACTCATGGATGGCTTTTCAACCTATAATCAAATCATGATCGCCAAGGAGGATCAATACAAAACTGCATTCACTTATCCATGGGGGACGTACTGCTGGAACATGATGTCGTTTGGGCTAAAGAATGTAGGAGCAACCTATTAGAGAGCAATGACCCTCATCTTTCAGACATGATCCACAAAATAGTTGAAGATTATGTGGATGATATTTGGAAAAATCAAAGAAAAGGAATGAGCACATACAAGTCTTGGGACCCATCTTTGATAGGCTCAAAGAGTATAAGGTACAGTTAAACCCGAAAAAGTGTGTCTTCGAGGTTACATCAGGGAAACTTCTTGACTATATTGTCTCACAAAGAGGGATAGAAATTGATCTAGCAAAAGTGAACGCCATCCTAGACATGGAACCACCAAGAACATTAAAACAGATGAGAGGATTACAAGGAAGATTGCAGTCCATCATGAGGTTCATAACACAACTATTATATAAGATCCACCCTTTCTCGCATCTTCTCCATAAAAGAATAACTTACAAGTGGGATGAGAAGTGTGATAAGGCTTTCCAATAGATTAAGGACTATATATTAACACCTCCAGTGCTCATGCCACCAATACCAAACAAACCATTGATCTTGTATATCTCAGCAACATCAGCAACACTAGGTGCTCTTCTGGCACAACATGATGAAAATGGGAAGGAAAGAGCCATTTATTACATCAGCAAGAACTTAGTGGGCTATGAAATGAACTATTCATCCATTGAGAAAGCATCCTTAGCATTGGTTTTTGCTTCACAAAATTTCATAAATTGCATGTTGTTGCACCAAATTAAGCTTATTGCAAAGATCGACCCATTAAAATACTTATTATCCAAAGAAACTCTAACTGGGCGAATGGCCAAATAGGTGATGATCTTAACTGAATTGGTCATAGAGTATGTGGAGTGCAAGGAAATCAAAGGACAAGTGATCGTAGACCAACTAGTAGAGGCACCTATCTATGCGAAGAATCCATTGATATTTGAATTCCCGGATGAATCAGTATTTCTTATTAATGCAGAAAATCAGTGGAAGATGTACTTTAATGGATCGTTCAACCAACATGGATCAGGAGCGGGTATTCTCTTCATCACCCCTCAAGGTGATTGCATCCCAAAGTCATACAGGCTATCATTTTTATGTACTAATAACATTGTTGACTATGAAGCCCTAATCGTAGGTCTAAGGATAGCAGTTCAATGGTAGATACAAGAGATGAAAGAATATGGAGATTCACAATTGGTTATCAACCAAGTCAATGACGACTACCAAACTAAGAATGATAATCTTACTCCTTACAAGAAGATGGTAGAGAATCTCAAGGACCTTTTCATAGATATAACCTTTGAGCAGATTCCTCACATGAACAACTGAGCAACAGATGTTATGGCAACAATTGGGTCACTATTAGACATGCCAAACAACATACTGAAATGTGAATTCTTGGTAGAACAACTTCTCATACCAACTTTCAAAATCTCATAATCTAATTTTGTGTGTCATTGTTGGTCCTAGATCCTCATGGTACCATGACATCTTTACCTACCTAAGCAGAGGAACCCTCCCATCTGATATCACCTTTAACCTTAAGAAGACCTTTGTTAAGAAGGCATCCCAATTCGTGATCTTAGGTGATACCTTATATAGCCGAAGCATTGAGGGGACATTACTACGATTTCTTAACCAAGAGGAAGCCTTGACCACTTTAACAAAAGTCCCATTCTAGTAGTATGACTTTAGCTAAGAAACTATCGAGGATGGGATACTACTAGCCAACCATGGAAATAGAAGCTCATCAGTTTGTGCATAAGTGTGTCCAATGTCAACAACATGGAGATTTTATTCATTCTCTAGCTTAGGAGTTGCAACCAATGGTCACACCTTGGCCTTTCTTGTAGTGGGGACTTGAACTCATAGGAAAGATTACACCAACCTCATCTAATGGCCACAAATTCATCATAATGACCACTAAATACTTTACCAAGTGGGTTGAAGCCATTCCTATGACCTACATAACAAGGAAGCAAATTGCTAAGTTTATCCTGAACTACCTCATCTATCATTATGGTGTTCCACAAACCCTTATCTCAGAAAATGGAACACCCTTCAAGAATCAGGATGTGAAAGATCTATGTCAAAGATTCAACATCTAACACCGATTTTGTACCCCATATTACCCCTAGGGCAATGGTCAAGCTGAGGCTACAAACAAGACCATTCTGAAGTCCTAAAAAAAATGGTCATTGAAGCTGGCCATGACTGGCACCTGTAGCTAAATCTTGCTCTTTGGGCCTATCGAACTAGTATCAGCACACCTACAGGTGCAACCCTATTCTCCTTGGTCTACAGATCAAAATCCATCCTAGCTTTTGAGGTCGAGCTTCCATCACTGCGAGTGTCACTACAAAACCTAATCATTGATGAAGAATATAGAGTATCTCGACTAAATGAGCTAGAAATCTTGGATTAGCATCGTCTTGATGCTCTTAATCACTCGCAAGTATATCAAAACCAGCTATAACAAGAAGATCAAATTTCAGTCTTTCCAGGTAGGGGATTTGTCCTAAAGCAGAATCAAAAGAACCTTCCAGATCAAGACAATAAAGGAAAGTTTGATCCTAACTGGTTGGGTCCCTTTGTCATTACAACAAGTTATGGATTTGAGGCATACCAATTGTCAACACCTGAAGGTGAACCCTTGCAAGAACCAACCGACATCTTGAATCTTAAAAAATTGTATGCCTAGTCTTGAAGGGTGTAAATTTGAAAATACAAAAAAAATCAAAAAATAATCAAAATCTAAAAATGTAAGAAAAAGGATTGAAAACAGTAAAGAAAATCGATCGTCCTCTAGTGAAAACCACTTTGGTTGTGCTTTGGGTAGGTACCTTAGTGAAAACCTGGAAAACAGGTGCCTTGCATAAATAAAGCACCTCCATCTATCTTGGGCTCTTTATCCTATCATTCTATCCATCGCATCATCCATCCTATTTATTCCATCATTCATCCACATCCATATCATAGCTTGATATTGTGAAGTATCGTATCCCCTTTAGTACTACTTGGCATATTCCAAAGGTCAGTTTGTCCTGCCTATATCGAGGTAGTCTATTACGTCACGCTAGGGGAAATTCATTATGGATCAAATCGGGTTCTTGTATATCTTAAGGTTATCAAAAATCCCAAAAAAAATCATAAAATTTTCATTAGAAAATCAAAAACATTCAAATTTTGTAAAGGAAAAATCCAAAACACACCAAAATCCCTAAAAAGGTCAAAAATTGAAAATCCAAAAACAACACCATGTTGAACTACAAGTCTTTGAGCTTGAACATAGGCAAGGCCATCATTGATGTGCCCCCCAAGAGACCCTATGTCAATCCTTTAGGAGTCTGTCAAAATAAACTAGCATTCCATCAACTGTTCATATCTTCATCTTCAATAAGTTGAGTTAGTCGAACTATGTGGTCTCTGTGTGCATAACGTAGGAAAGGCTTATCTTTGATCAACCCCCGAGGCCCCTAGGATAGGTCTGTTAGGTTAGGTTTTTGGTCGAAACTCTCAAAAAATCCCTAAACATTTAAATATCATAAAACCCCTAAAAATTCAAATAACAGAAAATTGGAAGATACCAAAAACATTCAAATAACATAAAACACAAAAACATTGGAAAACCCTAAACAACCTCAAATAATTGAAAACATAAACATTCACATAAAATTTCAAAAAGACCAAAAATAGCCTTAAAACATTTTCAAAAATACCAAAAACATTGAAATATTCCAGAAAATCCAAAACCACCCATCCCATTTCGCTTTCACCTGTAATAAACTTTCACCCATAATAAATCAATCGTCATCTCCAACCTTTAGCACAACAAATAGAAAACAAGTATCGCAAGTCATAAAGTGAGAACCTAAGTGTCAAAATCTAAAGTCTAGATCATAGGTAAATGTGTTAGTGAATTTTATATCAACGACTTATCAAACACCTCATCCTAATCAAACCATCTAATCAACATGTCCTAGGATGTATCCTTCCTACGATGGACATCAACATTAGAAATCACCTTAGTTGAATTAAACTAGCAAGAGATATAGATAACACTGACTTTTTTTCTTTAAAATTTTCTTATGATTTATCTTAATGACCCATTCTGAGGACCTCTCGATGATGTCTATCAAAATGATTTAGAGAGAAAGGAATGTAGTATCGATCATTAGATTTTGTTTGTTGTGCTCGTGGGTATTCTTGTAAAATAATCTTGGTGCATACTTGTTTGGTTGTGTGTAGGGAGGTTATTCAGAGTAGATTGTTGACTATTGCATATGCTTTGGTCCAAGATACTTTGAACTACTAAACTACATCCCAACAAGGTTTTCGTATGTCAAGATGTGAACAAGAACTATCCTATCTATTTGCAAAGTCAAAGTTCATTACACTAGATACAATGCCATCTTGGTTATCAATGCCTTGATGCATCGTGTCTATGTGCTATATCAAACAATAAGGAACGTCATAAAATCCCAATCCCAAGATATGAGCAAATCATCATGAATTTCTCATTACCATCTCTAGTAAAGTCTCGTTGGATCATAGACTTGTTGGAACTTTTGAATCAATCATCAAAACCAATGGTCAATTATCTTATTTCTTCTTATCTTCTCTCCATGTTAACTTGGTATCATGACAGTCAACAAAATATAATCAATGCATTATCCATCCATACATCCATATGCATACATCATCATCTCATAAATTGCATAGAAAAATACACAAAAATAAATGCATCCACATCATTTGAATACGCATCACATGAGCATATCATATCATCCACCCCAGGGCATAAGCATAAAAAGATACTGAAAAAGAATATAACATTGCATCCATTCCATATCATTACATCAAATAGCATTGCATCATAGATCATCATCACATATCACATAAACATAAATAAAAGGAAACTCATCAATCCATTGTATTGCATCCATACATGATCATAATATATAAGCATATCACATCACATATCAAATGCATCCATACATTCATAAGCATGAAATAAGATGAACACATCACATCATATTGAATATGTATCATATATATATCAAAATATGGTGACTGTCATAATATAATATCTGAGTCAATGTATGTATCTCGATCAAAAGTACAATATCCATAAGGCTATAAAAAAAGAGCCCATGAATGTATCTTTGTATAAAGAACGGGGCAATAATCAAAAAGTGTATGTATGAACAAGCTAGCCTTGATGGCTACTCCCCTCACTAGGTTGTCTCTCTGGATGATCCTCGACCCGAGGATGTGCCCCACTCCTCTATGAGTAATCTAACTACCTAATCATTGTAGGGACATCCTGATGGTAGTGCATGTGATAAGAAGCAGCCTTGGTAACAACCTCTTGGTACAATCGGGCAAACATTGTCCATCCCTAAGTTGTAATTGTCATAGACTCTAACTGTTGGCACTACCTGACCTCCTATGTTAACTGTATATCAACAGTCTACCTAAGTTGACGCTCCTGGTTCCTCTCCGCTGCTAGTGCCTATACCTGCTGCCTGGCTTGGTCTCTCTCAACAGTGATAACCAAAATCTACTGATGAGTTGATCCCGCTCACTTGTCACCACCAATAACTATTACTGCAACTGATGTATCTGTGTATCACAGGGATCTAGCCCCGACAGTGGCTGCTATGGAGGCTACTAGTGTAATGGTGGTGCACCTAGGACCTGTCCATCATGATGTTGGCCATCCTATCCTCTGTCCCTGCCATCTAGACTGATGCCCTATCCTCTGCCCTGTCTATCATCTGGCTATCCTCTGCCTCTACCAACACCCCTCCCTCTCGGCCTCCTTCATGGAGGTACACCTACTGGATCTATAAATCGCAAAGGGGGAATGAACCATGCATCATAAGTAGGCGTTGTTTGTGCATCCACCTATCCTTGATCATAAGTCCATGGCCTAGCAACCAACTGTCAAAAGCCCTCAACAACCTCATGGGTTGGGATCGTGTGTCCCCATGCTGTCTCCCAATCTAACTTGGAAAAGATGGTGGTATACTAATCATCGGGCATGTCCTGCCTCTCGCCAAACTATCTGGCAACCCCATCAAGTAGGTACCTATCAATCATAGTATGCTCTCAACCCTGCATGTAATGGGTCTGTCAAGCAAAGAAAAGCTATTGCACATCATCGTACCAAGTTGGCATCTGAAGTCACAGCCGCCATCTGAACACTGTCATATCATTGATCACTCGACACCAGTATGGAATGCCAAGTTTCCCTGTGTGTTGCAAAGTGATGGCACCCCTATATCTCTAGACAATAGGATTATTTGGCTCTACATCTTCCATCTGAAAAATAGGTCAAAGCACAACACTGTGTTGTCAGGCCCAAATTTAGAGAAGAGTGACCCCTATGCCAATAGCCCTGCCATCACAGTATAGAAAGTCATGCATATCATGGTGAGAGAGGCCAACATCATTGGCCCCCATGCATACTAGGTCCTCCAGAAGAGCATCTTGTGGCAATCCAAACCCCATCCAAGACTAAATCCTCTACTCCATCGATCTGGAGCAACCAAACTTGAGATCACTACTGGAATAATTAGTTTGAAAGTCGACGCCCGACCTCTATACATCTTGAGGTCAATCTGGGAGTTGACTAAGACAATGTCCTCCTGGTCAAGCACCTCATGGAAAGCATCATAGCCAACATCAATTTCATATATCATGCACTCAAGATGTATCGGCAAACGCAAAATACACCATACATCCTCCAGCATCACTATTGCCTCGCCGGTAAGTAAGTGGAACAACGAGGTCTTGCTATGCCATCGCTTGCACAGTGATGTCATCATTGCCAAATGTGTCTGGATGACAGGCATGTAAGCAACGTACCACACATCATTCTCTCCCAGGTGGTCTTGTCGTAACTCAGAAAAATCACCAAGTCTGGACAAAATTGTCGGTCGGTGCTCATGGGACATCAAAGATGGGATAATATCCTGCACCCACGAAGCGCATGACATCAAAAATCGCAAAAACTATATAAGTTTGGAGTTTTTATCCCCCAAAATGACAAAAGTGTCGCTATTTACAATAGCATTGCTATAATTCAAATTCCAAACAACGATGCTCGAAGCATTTAAATTGCAAATCACAACATGCGTTGCTATTTGACTTTGGCAAAACCTAACCCTAAATTTCAAATCACAAGTTGTATCGCTATTTGCATATGCATCGCTATTTAAAATCTAAAACCATAATTTTAAATCTCAAACTACGTCACTAGTCACATATTCATCGCTATAAATCAAAATAGCGTTACTAATTCTACAAATAGCATCGCTATATGGTGACACCACCAAAATTCAAATTTCAAAATGCATTAAATGCACCTAAAAGTCAAAATTCAAATCAATTTTTGAATCACATACTAGTGGTCCTACACCTAGAAGCCTCTAGTACTCGCGAACTCGGTCATAAATGTGTCGTGGGAGCACTCGTTACACCATTTCGTCAGAGGGTGAAAGCTCAAAATGCAAGAATTCTCTAAGGTGTGAATTCACATGAATTGAAAGTGGCCCTTCCTGACCTATTTATGCTTGAAAATTAGGGTTTTTTCCTTAATTTAACCATGAAGCTAAGGTTTTTCACCATTTTCACCAATCTTGCCAAACTAAAGCTTATTTTGCATTGTTTTTTGCATTTTTAGCATGTTTTTGGCATCCCGAAGCCTTTTCGGACCCCTTGGGCAACATTTTACCTTTGTCGAGAAATCAACCCAAAATTCAAAATTTTCGCCCGATTTCTCGAGGGGGCAGGGAACCAACTTATTCCTTCCGTTGGGGTAGTAGTGGGGCATCAAAAAATCATAAAATTTTTATTTTTTGATTTAAGCAGCAATTTTTTATCCAAAGGGCTTCAGTCTTTGAACCAACGTAACAAGTACCTCGCTTCAAAGAGGGGCAAAATGTAGATACTTAAAAATTTCTTGAATGATATCATACACTCGAATCAGGTATACTAACATCATTTCATCCTGAAACCCATCTTCTTTTCATTTAATTAATTAAATTAGCCTAACTATTTAATTAATTGCATCATTTTCACCTATTAACCTAATTTATCAAATCATTTTAATTCATCCCCTTTCATGCTAACATTTCGTCCAATTAAATTAAATACATTAATTTATTTTATTTAAATCCCTAAGTCCTCTAATTTAACTAAATAACCCTAAATTATTTAATTAAATATCATTACACTTTCCCCCTTTCATTAAATCATTATATTTAATGAAAATCATCTCATTCCCCTAATTGTATAATTAAACCTTTGTTTAATTAGCAATTACTAATTAATCTAATTCCCCCCACTTGCAAGGGAATATTCCTCCTTTGCACATTCCTCCAAAAATAATATTCCCATAGAATATTCCTACCCCTTTTGCACAATTAAACTTTGTTTTAATTTGTTAAATTAACTATTTTCCCTCACCCATGAGAATATTCCAAAGAATATTCTCTCTTCTCACTCATTTGAAAAAGGGAATATTCTTGCAAAGTTTCATGTGCAAGTTAACTCAAAACTTCTTGTGCAAGCTAACTTGTGACCTCTTGTATAGGTCAAAAGTGTGTTTGAAATAATATTAACCCTTGATTAAAATCTCATCTTCCATTCTCATCCACTAATGAGAATCCATGATCCATGCCTCCAACTTCTTTCATCCTTGACCGTTGATTAGCTTTTTCAATCTCAACCATTCATTTCTCATTTTCTTTCCTATAAATAGGTTACTATTTGGAGACAAATGGATCCATCTTTTTCAGAGCAAACTCATGTTGTTGAAATCACTCACACTCGCACTCATTTTAGCATTTACTTAATATCATTTTAGCTTAAATACTTGCATTAATTATCTTTCCATTAATGGCTTCCATGATCATATAATGCATCCATTTAGCTTGTTTATTAATTAGGGTTTGAATCTTTTAGTTTAGAATCCATTTAGATTAGCTTAGTATTTGTGTATCTATACTATTTTAGCATAAAAATCATATTGGATTAGCTTGCATCATGCTCATTTAGATTAAAATCATGTTTTCATACACCTCTCACAATCGTTCCATCAGTTTTCTTCAATAAAATTGACTGGAATAAGCTCATTTATCCACGGGATTGGGAAAGGGTCACCATTTCACATCAACACGACACCACTCCCCCAACGGATAAGTTTTAGATGGATTAGAGTAGGCATTTTAAAGCTTTCGTAGTTTAGTATAATAGGTTTTAATGGATGCTTAATTTAATTTTCATTTGAATGATCCTATTGAGATTTGACATTAGTGGCTTCATTATGCTTCGATTCTTCATGGATCAAGTGTAATCATCCCATACTAATCCATCGGTCACACTCCTAATCCTTGTGCATAATATAAACTTATATCTCCCAAAGTTATTAATATCATATATAAATTTGATATTAAAGAGCTCCAATCACACCCATGTTATTACTAAAATATTAATGAAGTGAAATACTAGTAAATGACCACCAGCATATTTGAAAAAACATAGTGATCTAATTAACTTTGTAAAAATCTCAACTCCAATGACATGTGTATTGAGCATAAAAGTAGGATGAAACTTGAACCATAAAAATATATCATGTAGACCATGTTCTTTTGTCAATATTGTCAAGTGCTTTGGATATGTATGGTAGATATATTCTAAATCCCCATACAAAAAACTTTCTCCACATTTGGCCATTCAACCCCAAGATCAAACACAATAACAATAGATAAAAAAATTTAAAAGATGCAAGCTTCTTATTCGAAAAGAATATCATACAAAATAATCATTCCCTTGACTTGATAATTAGCCCTTAGCCACTAACCATACCCTACACTTGTCAAACTCATCCTCAAATCTAACTCCACAACTCATGTGGGAGCATCTAGGTTCACGAGCAATCCTACATCACCACAAATATATTTTCTTTTCAGGTTCAGTCTTTTGCATTTTTTGTGTAGGTTTGAGCTTCAAGAGCATATTTTGAAGTGTTATGAGGGTGTGATTATTTATTGTGAGGACTTTATTTCTAGGTCAAATAGGGTGTTTAATGTGATTTACAAAATTACATAGTTTGAAGGTTCTAGGGGTTGAAATGGTCTATTTACCATGGAGGAAGGGAATTTTGAAGGAAAATTTTCTCAATTTGGATGCCTAGGGAAGTGCACATAAAAAAAGTGACTCTTGGCATTCCATTTTGGTCTTATTATTTCAATCCTAGTTCCTAAAATGGAGCAAAAACTAGTATTTTTTGGGAAACAAATTAATGACTCTTCAATTTCCAATTTGGGGTGAATGAGAATGACTTCGTTATTGATTTTATCCATTTTTCAAATGAATATAAAACAACAATATTTTTTACATGGTACAACAATTTTGGATGGCACTTTTGGAAGCAACTAACTATGTTTTACTTCATTTTCTACAAGAATTTTAAGGGTCAACGAAAGAGAAGATTTGGAAACCACTTTTTTGGTATTTCACATAGTTGAAACCCTCTAGAAATACAACCTTTAATGGTGTCAAGAGGCATCAATCCACAACAAAAATTTAGGAGAAAGAACTTGCAGGTTGCTCTTGAGAGTTGCATAAGAAAGAGTGCATAAAATCAACTTGTGAAGAGAAGAGGAATAGAAGAAGAGAAAAAGGATTTTCCAAGTGTGTTGTAGGTGTTCAAGGAAGCCATGAGAGCTACATAATGAAGATAAAAATCAGGTTTTAGAAGATGAGTGAAGCCAAGAAGGTTTGAAGACATGAGGATAAGAAGACTCGTAGACAAGATGTGTCTAGAAAAGCTTGTGAACTTTTTTGAATTTTATTAATGCTAAATCCTCCATATATGTAATTAATCTTGAGGAATACTCGTGTATGAATGTGTATGAACATTGAAATAAAGATACTTTTCAGGTTCTTTTTCCATTTATATGTTAATGTGGATTGTATGACATGTTAAGGCTGCAAGATTGGGTAGTTTGATAAGACCCCTTAATCTTCACTACATCAAATGGTATTAGAGTAGTAGGTATGATGTTGGAATATGTGCGAGGATAAAGATTACATATTTGATGTATTTTTCTATGTTGTGTAAAAGAAGATCTCAAAAATATTTTTGTTGCAAGTTTTAAATGCATAAATGTAGGTTTTGACATGAGTTATGAGGATTTATTTTGTGTGATTATTTTGGGTTGTCCTCCAATAGTGATAAGGTTGGGTAGAAGGTGTACAGACATCCTCCACTGTGTGAAAGTGGATAGAGGAGGTTTTGAGAGGTACATCTTCCAGAATCTTTATTGGGTAGAGGATATTTGTGGTTTTGTATAAGTTTGTTGCAAATTGTGAGCAAGTTGCAAGTGTTTGTAGAAATGTCAAGGAAGAAGAGTATGAGGTTGGCCTTGGGTAGGGCTGTAAAAATTTATTTTATTGAGAGAAGAGAAATAATTTTAAAGGAAGAGAATTGAGCTATTCAAATAAGTGTGCAAAAATATCTAGGAGGTTAGATATCTTGGAGGAAATTATTATGAAAGGAAAGATGAAAGAAAAAGAAAAGAATATGGGAGAAGTTGAATCCTATAATTTCTCTAATGCTATTTCATTTGTAGGTAGAAGAGAAGACGAATCAAATATTTTAATAGATAACATTGAAGAAGAAAACATTGTGAAAAAAAAAACACAGAAGTAAAATAAAAGTATGTTGAAATAGGAAGGCATGTTTATGGATCTCCCAACCATGGATCCAATTCAACACATCAAGGGTAAAATCAGGACAAAATTATGAATGTTTTTCCCACTCCAAAAGGGTCAAAACAAGAAACAAATAATAATACAAAGGAGAGGCTGAAGGTGGTGTTAGAGAATGGTATCATTGAAGACAAAGCCACCAATCATCCAGATGAAGCATAAGAATGGTCATCAGATGACTCGGGAGAGGAGAAGGAGATAGGAATTATAGACCCAAAGTCACTAGATCAATCGACATCCAAGATTCTAAGGGAGAATTTAAAAGTTGCAAAGCAAAGGGGAGGAAAACCAAACACAACTAGGATGGCAAAAGATGTTGTAGTAGAAGGCCAAACAACAATAAATAAATTTGACTACTAAGGGAGGAAACCCCTCCCTCAAGGAAAAATGAGAATGACAACATGAAATATTAGGGGCCTCAATGCCCCTAACAAATGATGCTTGGTGAAGTGTCATCTTTAGACAATGAACTCTGACATAATACTATACAAGAAAAAAATTTACCAAAGAAGAAGGGAAATATTTTTTAAAACAAAAATATGGCTAAGATGGAACATTTATGTCTGCAAAAGGAGCATCAAGAGGACTAGGCTCCATATGGAGATCACAAAGATTTTAGGTGGAAGACCTTCAAAAATCAAAATCCTAGATTGCCCTATGTTTTGAACATATTGGATCTACACTCTAATTTGTACTCGTTAATTTCTATGAACCAACAAAAATGGAAGATAAGAGAAAGGTATGGACATATATCTTTATCTTAATTTCTAGCTTTAATAATAATAAAATCATAATAGTAGGTGGTGACTTCAATTCAATTTTAATTCGAAGTGAAAATAAAGGGGGCATCATCCATATAGATCAACGACTAGATGACTTTAGATATTTGTGTGCAATAATAACTTGAATGATATACAACCTAAAACTTGGCAATTCACATGGACAAATAGAAGAAAAATTTTGACTAATATTTTTGAGAGCCTCAACAAATTTCTCATCTCCCCAAATTGGTATCAATACCCTATAATGTTAGACTCTATGATTTTTCCAATCTCTAGGTCAAACCACTTCCAAGTCACCCTAAATGTAGAAAATGATTGTGCTCTTGACCGGTGCCCATTTAAGTTTGAAAAAATATGGTTGCAAGATGAACCATTGAAAGGAATAGTGGCTGAATGGTGGGCTTAGGCATATGTTCCTAAATGCTTCAATATGTTTGAATTCTCAAAAAAAATGATATTTATCAAACAAATGCTCAAAGAATGGAACAAGAAATGTTTCAAGGAAATATTCCAAGAGAAAGAAACAATTGAATAAGATCTAATATACTTGTATCAAAAAAATTGCTCAAGGGATGGAAATGGTAGAATATGAGAAGGAAAAAGAATTAATAATGGCACACTAAAAAAATTTGGCACAAGAAGAAATATACTAGAGATCAAAATCAAAGGTGACATGGCTCAAATAAGGAAATATCAACACAAACTTTTTCCACAAATCCACAAATATGAGAAGAGCTTATAATAAGATCACCTCGATCCAAAATGAGGAAGGTCAACAACTAACCAAGTAGAAGGAAATACAAATTAAAGTAGTTAACTATTTCCATAACATCTTAGCAAATTCCACTACCTCCAAATTGTTTGGTTTAGAAGGATTCCTAAACACAATCCTGCCCTTAGTTATGGATATGGATAACCAAAGTCTGCTAGCATCGATAATAAAAGAGGAGCTTACATGGGAAATTTTTAAATGGCACCACTCAAGTCACCAAGCCTTAATAGGTTTTCGCCAATCTTCTACCTTGCATACTCAGATATGATCAACGATGATTTGTGGTAGGCCATTGTAGATCAACAAACGTCTGGGAATATCCTGAAAGATATCAATGTCATGATGATCACATTAATCCCAAATAAAATTGCACCTACATCCTTCAAAGATTTTTGGCCAATATCGCTCTGCAATACTATGTATAAGGCTATATCCAAAGTAATAAAAAATAGATTAAAGACACTTATCCCCAAAATTATTTTGAAAGAATAAAGCAATTCTACACCAAGAAGGAACATAATTGATAGTATTGTAAGTACACAAGAGACTATCCACTCAATCACTTTGACAAAACCAAGAAATATGGTATTGAAATTATACATCAATAAAGCCTATGGCATAGTTAATTAGATATTTCTAATGAAAATGTTAGGAAAGATTGGATTCCAAAAATAATGGTTAATGTGGATATTTAATTACGTCTTAATAGTGAGATACTCAATCTTAATTAATAGTTTCCCTTGTGGCTTATTCGAATCTACAGGTGGGCTCAAGTAGGGTGATCTAACATCCCCTTTTCTTTTTGTTATGGTAGAATCTTTAGGTCGAGGAATAAAAAAAAGTCTAATCAAGGCACTTGGATGGGTGTTAAGGTGGGAGATTAGCTTCCTAATATCACTCACCAAAATTTTTCAAACAATATAGTACTTTATGGTCAAGCAAAGGTCTAAGAAGAATACAACATACAATCCCTCTTAATGAATTATGTTGCTACCTCCAGACAAATAATAAATAAGGAAAAGTCAAGCATCTATTTCTTCAACACCAAATGGTCAACATAAAGGTGAATAAAGTCTATCTTTAACTTTAATATTGGTGAATTACCATGCAATGATCAAATCTAACATATAGGAAGAAACAACCAACAAAAGTAGAAGAAAAACATCATCATGGAAAGAGAAGTGGCTCACATTGGCTGAGAAAATCTAAATTATTAAGTTGGTTTATCTTCCATTCCTATTTATCAATTATCAAGTACATAAATTCCAAGGAAAGCAAGAGGTCATTTAGAGAGCATAATTAAGAAATTTATATGGGAAGGTTCAAACGAAGAGAAGCGTATTCCCCTATTTTTTTGGAAAATAGTATGTAGGGATAAAGAGAGAGGTCGGTGGGAATTAAAGAAATCAAAAAATAAAATATAGCTTTAGGAGCAAAGTTGGTATGGATAATGTATAAGGACCAACCAAAAAAATGGTGTCAAATCCTAAAGATAAAATATATGGATAATGAACATTAGGAAAGAATTCTAACCAATCCCAACCCCCACATGGCTCAAGCATTTGGAACTTCATGTTGAAATGTAGAGCCCTAATCACAAACCACATATCTTGGGTAATCAACAAAGGAGCTAGAAAAAATTTGAGGACTCGTGGAACTCATATCCACCTCTATATGAGTTAACACATATTTATGTTGTTTGGGACCAATTATATAACTTTTCAAATGTACAAGTTAATAATTTATTAACACCTTCATCTAAACAAGGGTCATGGAACCTACAGGAATTTGACAAAATTACAATCTTGGCCAACAATAAAAACAAGTTGCTCGAGGAACTCGGGAAGCAAAGTGTTGTGCCTAATACTAAAGAGGACACCATTATATGGATCGGTTCAAAGAGTGTGGGTTACTCAATCAAAATGGGTTATAAAATCTAAAAAGAGCTTAATAAATTTGTGGATTGGTCTGCTGAGTTTTGTTGGAGTAAATGGACACTCCCAAATGTCGGGGTGTTTGTGTGGTCTGCCATCCATAAATGGATCTTAACTATTGATTGCCTCAAATAATTGTGTATTTTAGGATCTTTAATATATATAATGTGTAAAGAGAATGAAGAATCAATCGATCATCTATTAGCCAATTGCTCCTTCACTAGCTCTTATTGGATTTAGCTTTAGAATTGCCTTAAGTGGAAAGGACCTCTTCAGAATGACATCTACCAAATTTTTGTGGGTTGGAAAAAATTAAGACAATCATTTTGGGAGGGCATTGGGTTTGTAATTTTACCATTGATATTGGAGATTTGGAAGGAGAGAAATGATAGAATATTCAATAAGAAAGAGGCATCAATCGATCATGAAAAAGACCAAGTTGAGCGTATGTAAGGTAATAAAATAAAAATTATCTACTTCAGGTCCCAAACTGTTCACTTCATGGGATGGGAAGGTCATGAAAGAGTGGAGCTCCCTTCATATTCTACAAAATATTGAAACCAATATACTAAGCATAACCAAGCAGGCTACGGTTAAATGGTTTCCTCTGTTAAGAGGACGACTAAAGATGAACTTTGATGTTGCTATGAAAGGTAATCCCAACATATCTAGTGCTGAAATTGCAATTAGAAAGGATAATGGGAAATTAGTATGGTCAACTGCAAAGAAATTACCTTCTAGCTTTAACAACAAAGTTGAATTCAAGGCACTTCTAAGAGGATTAGAATTCTATGAGAAAGAGTTAACAGATCTGGACATAAAAGGTGATTCACAAATTTGCATCAACGCCATTAAGGGAAAGAATATTCCAAACTAGAAGTTATAAAATATACCTGAATCAATTTGGGTGATACTCACTGAAATGATGAAATTCACAATTTCACATTGCTACCGAGAAGCTAACGAGGCGGTGGACTACCTTGCCAACAAGGCATGTGAATTGGACAATGATGATATTGTATCAAGTAGATCGTAAAACTGGGAAAACATTTTGATACGATGTTTGAAAAGATGGTATTCATGAGGTCAATCTCATGGGAAATGACCTTACAGATAGTCAAAATGGCTTGTGATAGTAGTCTACCATTTTTCTATAATAGCTTTATAATCTTGGTGTACTCCTTGAAAGAAAATATGCGTCCACCCAAGATAATTTCCACATAACCAAAATAGATAAATCTATGTAAACAAGTATTTTTTTATATTATGTATAAGAAGAGCAGAGAATACAATCACAGTAGCAACGAGTTCATAGCAGTCCCAAAGAATAGGACAGAAATCCCCTCATTACAGAACAGAAATCCCAAAGAAGCACAACCCCAAGTGCGAAAAACAGCCTCCCTAACTACCCAGATACATTTATTAGAAAAGGAGACCCCTGAAGAGGAATATCCAGAGTCCAAACACCACAGTGTATCAGCCTGTAGCAATTACAGCATAAACATAAATATACAAAAAACCATAATAGAATATATCACAGTATAGAATTGTAAGCAGCAGAAGTACACAAAAAGGATGTAATCATAACGAGCAGTTTAGGAAGCCTCTTGACCACCACTCGGAGCTACAAAAGTCTCTGCAACAGCCAGACCCTCTTTAACCACTTGCCCTGTATGCACCAACTTCCCATCCTTTTTCCTTTGCGCATCAGCAAGGTCTTGCTGGAAAGCCTGAAGAATTTCCCTAAAAACCTCAATCCCTGGATGTCCCTCCGACCATAACTGTCCATACCTGTCCTCCATAATACCAGTAGTAACCTGAGTGTTCTCCAAATAGCTCCAAAACTTATCTTTTGAAAGGGACACAGTGAAGTAAACCTGCATAGCAATAGTGTAGAAAATGAGTCTCCTAGAAGACTCAGTAAGCAACGTCCTCTTTCCTTGAAAACAATCCTCATTTCTAGCCTTCCAGATGAACCACAAGATGCTAGAAGAAAGACAAAGCCAAAATAAAGTAGCAACTTTCCCCATCTTTATGTTATGGTTAAACAAATTTTTTGCAGAGAGAGGATGTCCATCATTCCCCCATATATCTTGTTGATCACAGAAAATTCTCCAAATTTCTTTTGCAAAGATACAGCCAAAAAAAATATGATGAATTGTCTCAGGAACTTTATAGATGCTACATATGTCAATATCATCTGGTTTACTTTTGAATGAGAGTTTATGAATAATAAGAAGCCATCTGAAGCAAGCAATTTTAGCTTCAAGTTGCCTTGACCAGTTAAAGATAAAGATTTTCTGCCATTGATCTTTATTCCATTGTAAGTTCCAGATTTGATTTAAATGTTCAGTCAGATCCAAGTGATCCGTTAACATGGTGTATAATTCTCTGACTTTAGCCCTTCTTATGTTAGTACCATTCTTCCAATGAAAATCTTTGAATTGATTATCATTCATCTTGGAAATCACAGGGAACTTAGGCCATTTACAGGCCTCTCTAAGGATAGTATAGGGTCTCCAATTAGTAGGAGGTATATTGAATTTAGTAGTTAGCTCATTCCAGTTTATCAATTTTGCATCTTTCAAAATATCATTAAAGGAGTGGATACCTTTCTGGGGCCATCCTTTAGCAGAACACCCCTGAAGAAGAGCCAAGGGTTTTCCATTATGTCTTAAATTCCACCATACAGATCTGTGCCCATGTATAACCCCAAAATCCCCCTTGGTGAAATGATGGTTGACTAGATGCTTCTTCATCACATCCCAGGCCTTCCAGATTGTCCTAAATACCTTGGACCCTGCTGGTAACATATCGTGTTCACTACTCAAAATATCACTGAGAGGAAGAGCCCTCCATGTCTTTGCATGCTTAGGAACGGCATTAATCATATTCTATCTGACAAGAACTTTCCATGGCTCTCCCCCTTCAAGAGCCCCAATCACCCATTTGGCAGCTAGGGCAATGCCCTGTAGCCTTAGATCCTTTAATCCCAGACCCCCGTTGATTTTATCCAGTGTACACCATTCCCATTTAACCATATGCTTTTTTCTCTTCCCCTTACCATCCGACCAGAGAAAGGCCCTTATTTTTTTCTGTATCTCATCAATTTGATAAGAGTTAAAAAACCAGACAGAGGCAAAATAGACACTATAAGAAGAAAGAATCTTTTGACAAATTTGTATGCAACCAGCAAGAGATAGAAATTGTCTATTCCATTTAGCAATTTTACCTTCAATTTTATCTGTGATCTAGTGCCACATTTCTTTTAGATCAGGATCAACTGCAAAGGGTATTCCAAGATACCTGACAAGTTTCTGGGGACCACCCCATTGAATCCCAAATTTTCTGAGCCAATCCGGGGGTTTGTCCTTCCAACCTAAAAGCCAAGATTTTGAGGGTGCAAGCTTAGCCCCAGATGCTAAGCAAAATATTTCCAGCTTCCCCATAAAATTAGTGAAATTAACCTCTTCTAGGATTGACAGAATGGAAGTGTCATTAGCAAATTGCAAATTAAGAAGTTCACTATCATCTGGTAATTTAATACTTCTCACTTTTGGAACCAATGTGTTATCCTGTAAAACATAATGAAGAGCATCAGAAGCAATAACAAAAAGGGTCAGAGCAAGAGGGCACCCCTGTCTTATCGATCTCTCAAGAGGAATTGCTGATGTAAGAGAGCCATTGATGTCCACTTGGGCAGTGGCAACCCGAAAAAGTGTTCTAACCATGTGACAAAAAGGATCTGGAAATCCAAAAGCTTGCAAGACCAAAAACAAAAAGTCCCATTCAATCCTATCATATTCCTTTTCAAAATCCAAAAGCAACATGGCAGCATTTTGATTTGTCACATTCGCCCAGTTCATCGCTTCCCAACTGGTAATCAGGTTTTCAAGAATATATCTGCCCTTTATGAAACCAGTCTGAGTGGAGTTAATGATGGAGGGGAGCACAAGAGCAACTCTATCAGCCAACACTTTGGCTAAAATCTTATATGAAACATTAAGCAAAGTGATCGGTCTCCAATTCTTCATTAGGGATATGTCACCATCCTTTGGGATGAGTTTGACAATCCCTTTTATTGATCTTGCTACCAAGAGAGCCTATATCAAAGGCCTCCTTATACACCCAGTACAAATCCTCACAAACCCATTCCAGAAATTTTTTATAGAACTCAGCCGGCAGACCATCAGCCCCAGGTGATTTGTCATCTTTGAGGGAGAGGATAGCCTTTCTAATGTCCTCTTGAGTTACCTCCCTCCCAAGGTCCAAAGCCACCTCATCAGTGATCTTTTTTGGAATAATTTTCTGAATGTACTCTCTGGCAGAGTTAGTAGAAGCCTTCTCCCCATCCAAGGAGAAAAGAACTTTGTAGTACTGAAAAAAATGATCCCTTATCGTGCCCTGATTCTCCACTAAGGAGCCATCAACAAAAATTCGATCAATCTGCTCCCTAACCTATTTTTCCTTAATATATCTGAAGAAGAATTTGGTGCCTTTGTCACCATTTTCAAGCCAATTCATCTTGGCTCTGACTCTCAGTCCTTGGATCTTACGATTTTGGAGCCTTCTGAGAGAGTCTTTAGCCATAACCAGTCTATTAGTGAGGATTTCATTCATAGGGCTAGCTTGCAGCTCATATTCAGCTTGAAGGAGCATGTCTTGGAGGGTAGCTTCCTTCCTCTGGCAATCCTTAGCTCTCTTAATCCCAATTGTTTGGAAGAGAGTTGTCCAACTTTCAACATTTAAAGCCCATATGTCAATGGGAGAAATATGCTTATATAACCACCTGTTGATCTGTCTGAGGGAGAAGATTGCACTTTGACAATCCCTATCCTTCAAGAGATTAGTGTTAAGACAAAAACCAGAGCTGGAACTTGTTGGCCTGGGCCCCCCAGCCTTCAGGCAGAATTTGGCTCTAATAGGGTGATGGTCTAAAAGAGAATATGGGCAGACCTCCACCAAGCACCCAACACACACCGGAGAGATCAAGAAAAAGGCCTTGCTAGCATAAAACCTATCAAGTCTGCAATATATTCTTCTGCCCCCTCTTTGGGAGTTACACCAAGTGAACCAAACCTTCTGGGTAGCATCCTTCTGTCCACCAATAGGGTCCTCAACCCCTAACTTAGATTTCATTCTTTGCTAGTAAAACTTTTCATTGCCTTTCCAATTAAAACCTAACCCTCCCCATTTATCTTCATCTCTCTCCACAAAATTGAAATCCCCACCAATTATCCAAGGAACATCCTGTAGAGTGTAAAGCCAATTCCACAACTGAATTCTATCCTTATAATCATTGGGGGCATAAACCAAACACACCCCAAAGCAATCTGTATCCTTTTTTATGATCACCCAGACAACCCTATTGCAAGGAGACATCCCAAAATTGTGAATATGCTGAGCCCATTTATTGGCCATCAAAATAGCAGCCCCTCCTTTTCCTTTTTCATGGTTTGTAACAAATTGGGTGGCCTCCTTCTAGATGACTTTTAAGCTTGTCTCAAGGGTGAAACCAATTGCTTTGACCTCTTGCAACAAAACAAAGTCCCTTTGCATCTTTCGAGTAAGAAATCTTCTTACCACATGTTTCCTGTCAGGGGTTTCAAGCCCCCTCACATTCCAAGAAATACACTCAATCTCCATCAGAACTATTCATTAGGTGGATTTCCTTTATCGCTCTTAAAATTATCAAAACATTTGGGAAGCTTGGATTCAACTTCCATTCTCTTTGCATTGGGCGACAGGATACCACTTAGCATTTTCCTCTTATCCTTCAAGGGGTGGTTAGAGTTCACATCACAGGGGACCTTATCCCCTTCTAAACCTTTTTTCTTTCTATATCTTCGAGTTTTCTTGACAGCCACTTCCATGGGGTGCTCATCACCATCAGTGGTCTCTCGAGTAGAGAGTAAGTCTATGTCATCAGTAGAGTCCCTTCCAGACTGCGATGAAAAACCATCTGAGCTCATCATTCCATCAAGGGAGTGGGAGAGAGTCCCTGATGTGCAAGGCACCCGAATTTCATGTACTTTTTCATTACCAACCAGAAAAGAAATAGTATTAAAGGAGAGAGGCTTCTCAACTTTGCTCCCTGAATCCACAGGTTGGAGAGACACAAGACTGTTATTATGTTCAACAAGATATCCATCTTCCAGGGCTACCTCAAAGTCAGGGGGGCTCTCCCAACTACTCGAGGTATTAACAGGGGTTTGAAGAGCCTTTTCTTTAGATTCATCCAAGGAACCTATATCACTTTGATTCCCCATCTCTTTACTTTCCTTGAAGTATTTAGAATTAAAGGTATATAATTCTATATCTGGTTTGGGGTTAAGATCAATAGACTATTTGTGTTGTCTTAAACTTAGTAAAGCCAGTTGTTGAGCATTCAACTTTAGGTTACCATCAATTTTAGCAGGATTTTTTATGTTAGCAGACACGGGTTCTTCCAACACATTTTGACAAGTATTCCTTTCCAGATGCAGAAGAGAAGCTGAGTTCTCTTCAACAACACTAGTTAGGGGGTTATTTCCAACTATTTCAACTTCCCCACAAAGTGGCGAGGTGTTGCTAGTTTTTTTACTAGCATTTGATGGAGAAAATTCCTCATCAAGCTGCTGCGGAGTGGGGACCGAAGGAGAAACATCTCCACAAATCTTAATATCATTCTCCACCTGACCCTCTACTTTAGAGGGTTGTTTACTACTTTTATTGTTTTTGTTCATTCCACCATAGGCGGGTTTGTTATTATTTGTACTTTTTATTAACGGACAATTCTGTCTAATGTGACCTTCACATCTACAAAGATAGCACGCGTTTAACCCTCCTAGGGTTTCAACTTCACAACAGATTATACTAGACTTCAAATGAATCTCAAGAACCCCCGACAATTCCTTGCTAGGAGATAAGGAAATTAAGACCCTTGCATCAGAATGTGGCAATGGCAGCTTAGTATCATCAATTTGCAAGACATTCCCATAGGGCTCTAGAAGAAGCGGAACAAATTTCCACAACCGAGGAGGGACCCATTTAATGATCAACCATCTAGGGCTGGAGAGAGCCAGAACCTCATCTTCGACAGCCTCCGGAGTCTAGGCCAGAGCGCAGAAAACAACCGTGCCCACATTCCAAAACTGCTTTTTAAT
Organism: Sequoia sempervirens; assembly: GCA_007258455.2. NCBI lineage: Eukaryota > Viridiplantae > Streptophyta > Pinopsida > Cupressales > Cupressaceae > Sequoia > Sequoia sempervirens. The sequence goes on along the minus strand of VDFB02270651.1, from coordinate 15,377,029 downwards.
GGCTTCAACTTGAGAGACATGATTATTAAAGAAAATCACATATAAACCCTGTTGAATCATTCTACAATAATAAAAGTGCAACCCTAATTTTTTCTCCCAGACATTTTGAAACCACTCTTCCATATATTTCTTCGTCGGAACCCTAGAAGGGTTAACAACCGCAAAAAAGATTGCAGTTTTAATCAACCTAGAATCCTCTTCTGAAATTGCTTCATCTAGAGAAGCATTAGGAATCAAGACAACCCTCAAGGATTGCGAGGAGGGATGCTTACCTTGTACTCTTTCATCTTGCACCGAAACAACACACCCACCAAGCGAGAATCTGGCACCTTCCGACAACTTTCCACGCTCGCCAACAACGATGTCACAAAATGATTTAATAGAGACATTGTTGGCTGATTGGGAAGCGATGTCTTTATTAGACCCTCTTGGCAGATCCGTATCGCCATCCATCACCTCTAGGTCCTACAAGGATTCCACACATACGGCCAGACCTCAGAAGAGGTGTCGGCACAAAGGTCATGCCTCACACAAACACAGATCAAGGTATAAACAATCCACCCACGGCGAGGGAAGAATCGTTGAACCAGGAATAAAAAACCAAGTGTGGAGGAGGGCCTAGCCTCCTTCACAGAGAAGCCCTCTCACACGCCCAACCGATACAAAGTTGTAGAGCCTCAGTCATTTTTTCTTGTCTCCCTTCTCTTAAAATCTGTATCATGTAAACAAGTATTCAAAATCCACATGCAAAATAATAGACAACATACCATCAAAGATGACACAAGATATACTCTAGAAAAACCCTCAAAAGAGAACTAGCCTCCAAAAGCATCCATCACTCATGTATTATTCAACAATAAAGATTATAATACATCTTCAGATTTCTCCATGAATACTCTTGAAACACCAAGCCCTCTATAAGCAATCCATGTGAACAAGAATGTAACAACACATCCCATTCTATGTTTCAACTCTCACAAATGCTAACAAGAGATGCTCTCAACCCCTAAGCCAAAATAGCCAATTAGCCAACTATCCAACCTTAGGCAACTACCCATATGTTTTCTTTTATAGAAACAAGCTCACACAAAAACACCAAGTGGTATTACCATCACCCTCCATATTTACATTTTGGTACTAAGTTTTCCCAATATTAAATATTTTCCCTAATGTGCAATCTCATATTAAATATTTATCATAATGTTACATACAACACATAAAGTGGCCCCAAGAATGCTAACCCATGTGATGCACACATCCCTAGATCCGTTAGGTGCACTACAATAGTAAAATATTACATTATAACATTATGCAAGGTGGACAACACACATTTTCCTAACACCCCTCTCATGACATCAATCTTCATTACATAAATGGGCTACCCGATCAAGCTTGATATAGAAAGTACTATGCTTTAGGATTTCATGGGATTTCCATAAAGAATGTGATTCTTCTGGGAATTCTCAAATGTGTCAAACTTGCTTCAATCGGTCTTTGAAAGGCTATGTCTCAATAAGAAATACATCTCAAAATGCAGGTCTTAGGAATAGCTTTCCCATGTGATGATGCAAATTACTCGACACAACTCCAACGCTTGTTTAATATAAGATCAAATGTGATGGAGGTTGCAATCAAAAAGGTGATCAATACCGATATATTTTGGGGAGCACACATCCATGATTTCTATGGGATTTCCATATAGAATGTGATCCTGCTAGGAATTCTCAAATGCCTTGAACTTGATTCAATCGGTCTTTGAAAGGCTATGTTTTCAATAAGAAATGCATCTCAAAATATAGGTCTTAGGAATAATTTTCCCATTCGATGATGCAAATTATCAATGCAACTCCAACACTTGTTTAACATAAGATCAAATGTGAAGGAGGTTGAAATAAAAAAAGGTGATTAGTACTGATCTATTTTTGGGAGCACACATCCATGTCAATCTTCTGTTGAAAATATTCTTGGAAAAATTCGTGATGGTGTTTAGGATGGAGAAGTGGAATCTAATTACAGTAAAAAACATCAAGGACCATTTGAAATTAAATGCAAAAGCAGTTGTGAAGGATTTTGATATGGAAGTCTGGTTGGGATCTTTGACATTACTACGATTAGCACAATTAACAATGTGTAACTATTGTTTCCAACTTTTAGTTATGCAATTAAGAACTTGTGCAACTATTGTTCTAACTTGGGATGACTCTACTGTTACTTGCTTTAGTATAAGCTAACTAATGGAAAGTCTTTGTTGTTTCTTAATTTTCCTCCTAGGATTCTTCTCCTACAATGGTTATATATTTGTAAATCTATGCATTTGATAGTTAATAATAAATAAGTCAATTTGATGCAAATTTATTTTTGTAGATCTGCAAAATTTAACATGGTATCAAAGCCTTTCAAAGACATTTTCAGGCCATAAGTGAATGCATTGAACAACAATTGGGTGACAACGTGTAGATTTCTTTTGTTTGAATGGATGCAAATTTGTGATCGGTGCTCAAAAATGTTGTGATCGACTCCCATCATCTACAAGTTGAATTAATCACCATTAAGGTGTGTTGAATCAATCACCAAGGTCATTTTATTTTAGGGCCGATTCATGCAGTCGATTCCTCTTTTGACAATGTGATTGGAGGTCCTATTTTGAGAAGGAGGGCACATATTGTGATTGTCGACCAAATTTCCATTTTCAGAAGGTCGAATCTCTATTCTGAGAAGGCGTGTGGGGCCAATAATCTGCGGTCAAGGGCGATTGAAATCTTCAAAAAGATATTTCAAGATCTGTGTTCAAAATAGGGATGGGGCAAGAGGTGCAATTTTGGAGGCCATTAAATAGGTCATGGTTGAGTCCACCTGTCTCACCTAATTTGGCCGCGAAGACACCAACATAGGTTGTAATTTGTATCTGTGAAGACATGATTCAAGCAATCATTAAAACCCGATTCAAAATAGAGAGGGGCATTTTAATACTCTACTCCTTCGTTATTTCCTGCATTTGAATCCTAATCGAGGAAATTTGAAGGAAAATTGAGGGAAAACTTTGGAAACCCCAATCAGGAGCTCAAAGGTGCACGATTCTCTTATTTGGAAGTGTGATTTGGGTGTCAATTCATCTCTACTCACTGTTTTTAGGCATGTGATTTGCTGTTGGAGGCATCGATTTGGAAGTCAAGGTAATATCCATTGGAGGCGTGATTTGCTATGTGGAGGTCGCATTTTTCATGTGGGAGCCACAATTTGGCCTCTTTGGGCAACGAATAAACTCCTTTTGTGTAGGCTGATAGCTCTTTCATTGCAGGCCAAACTTGTGAGGGCGATGGTGGAAGGAGCCTCCAAGATTTGCATGCGATAGAGAAGAGGTACGAAAATCTCAACCAATTTGGGGTGATTCAAATCTTCCTTGAAATATTTGACAAACATCAAAATATGTGACGTATTGAGGCAGAGACACTATTCATTGTTATGGTCACCATGTCTCTTGGTCATATGGGGTTTCAGCCCCTCGTTCGTTCCAGCCCATGAGGGCATAAAGGGAGAATAAACAATTATTTTGCATATATTACATGTTTCATTCATGTGCTTGCATGTCATTGCATGTGAAGGAGAAGTTTCTTTTTATGCTTTTTGTATTCATTCTTGGGAGTTATACATGTACTTTGTAATCACGATTTGAGATAAAATTCCATTTATGGGGGTTTAATCATGTCTCTTAACACTATTTTCATCATTCTATTGTTAGGCTAACTTCAAAGAACTTTTTGTCTTGGAAAAAAGGGATAAAGAATCATTGCCTTGAGCAGGATCTACTACACTATCTCCTCATACTTGTTCTTGAGCCAAGTAACTATGATGAAGAGAATTCATGGTTTAATAATAATGACATGGTTTATGGACTAATATGTCTTACTAATTCTAAGGATACTTTGTCACATAGAGCACACCGAGATCCCTTTTACTACATGGATCATCATCTGACAGTTGTATGGAGACATTGAATCTTCATTTGAAAGTGATGTTTCCTTGGAAAACTAGGCTATTGATGATATTGAGACTTATGTTGCCTCATCTAATGTGGACACATCTTGTATAGATGATTAGTTCATTGATATCCCATCAACAACACCTGTTGCACATCTAGATTCCAGAGATGCTTCTTCGAGAGCCTCCAGTGATTCATTGCAATGAGATATTTTTTTCTTTTGGATTCAGTCCATTGGGACCAATTTCTACTAGACATTTTTTTTTGTTTGTAGAGTCCTTCATTTCCGATCTAGATGACACTATTGAGGACATATGTCTTTTTTTTTAGGACCACTCTTTTTTCCTTGCATTTGTTGCTACTTCTGAGCTTTGTGTTGCTTCTTCAAAAGCTTCCAATGGCTTCTTGCAGTAGGGCATCCATAATCTTCTTGATTCAACTTTCTGGGATGATCTCTTAACAAGAGTTTCAAACTTGTTTAAGATGACACATATTTCAAATTTGGAGGACACACTTGAGGGGGTTCCTCTCCTCTTTGATGACAATTTCAACATAATTGTTATCCCGTTTTCATTGTCTTTGGAGATTAACATTCATGAGTTTCCTCATTTGCTTGATTTATCATGTTTCTTGGTTGATTTTGACCATGATTTTGTTGTGGTTTATTCAAGCTTGGAGACTCCTACTCAACTTTTAATGACACACATGTTGAGACTTCATCCTTCCTCCTTTCAGTTGGACATGGAGAAGCTTCTTCATCAACCTATAGATTTATTTCTTCCCAAGGGAAGACATGTTGTTTGGAGACACTAGGTCATCTTTTGTTTTCAAGAATTCTTCATCGACTTGCAGTACTATTCCACTTTTGAATAGACTGCTATCACCTTCATGAAGACTTTCACTGCAAGATCGTCTAGGGGTAAAGGAAATTGTAGCATAGTAGTTACCATGCTTATTAGTATTTGATTTGATTTGAGGGGTGGGGCGTGGGGTTTCCCACAGGGTTTTCCCTATTTCCTCTTTCCCCTCTTTATGATTTTGTCTCCTTAGTTAGACTTAAGGGGGGGTGTTAGCACAATTAACAATGTGTAACTATTGTTTTCAACTTTTAGTTACGTAATTAACAACTTGTGCAACTGTTGTTCCAACTTGGGATGACTTTACTATTACTTGCTTTAGTGTAAGCTAACTAATGGAAACTCTTTGTTGTTTCATGATTTTCCTCCTGGGATTCTTCTCCTATGCTAGTTATATATTTGTAAATCTATGCATTTGATAATTAATAATAAAGAAGTCGGTTTGATGCAAATTCATTTTTTGTGCTTGATAAATTTGTCTTTGTAGATCCACAAAATTTAACTACTACTTGAAGGAGTGAGAAACATAAGCAAGCCATTACTCTATTTTGTGAAGGTGTGGAAAGAGATAACAAGCACACATTCAATTATTACATTGGTGTTGAGAGAAAAATCATGTCCACTGAGTAGATCACAAGGGAATTTTAAGTGGTTGAAGGTCTATATTTTCTTACTCACCACAAGCCATAACTAGCTGGGTGATTCTGTGTAATATTGAATTATATTTTGTATCCATGCCTAATAAGACATAATACTTATTTTCCTAAGCTAATATAATGGGTCCTACCCCCACGGTAGCTACTTATCTATCAAAAAAAAAAATTATATAATGTTAGGAACAATTTTTTACCAAATGTGCAACCTTATAAACCCTACACATTTATGAATTGTAGATCATTTTTGTTGTAGGTGACTTAATTGTTATTAGTCACTCTAATTACAGGAGCTCAAACATTCATGGAATTATGGTGTACATAAAATAATTGCCAAGCCTCCTCATTGTAGCTCTAATCTTTCCTTTTACATATTCTAATGATCTTGGAGAATGTTGAATAACCTTGTAGGATTTGAAAGAAGGTAATTTGTCACTTTACCAACCCTTGCATTGAATGTAGGTACAAAGTTTGAAAAATTAATGGTGTAGTTATTAACTCCTTTATTTTTTCTTAAATGTTTTTTGTTGATATCTTTGAGTGTATAAGAATAGTGGTTATTACAAATCATGATTTCATGTATAGTACATTCCCTTAAAATTGTGATACAAATAACATTGGTGATGGAAAAGGCCTATTATGAGTCAAATGCATGCTTCTTTCTTTACACATGATGCCAACAAAGAGACTTACCCTACATTGAAATTAATAGGATCATTACATTTATTGGGATTATTTACATATGATCCAATAATATTTTAGTATTGTGACATGCATTTTGAAAACTAGGTTGTCATATGTGACAATATTTCACCCTTTTATTCCCATCATGCACCGTGCATATGAAAGTGGGGTACAAATTCAAAACCATAATGCAAAGCACCTTAAGGATTCAATTATAATTTTCTATTTGTTTGTCATTACATATAATAATACCAAGTTGGAACCTATATCATTTTTCCTTCAAAAAATACAAATCCACTATGCCTTATGGGAGCGAAAGCGGGGCCCTCACTCAAAATTGTGATACAAAGGAGTTGTGCAATGTAATAGGATGTTGCTAGCTATCCAAATTGATAATTTTTTCATAATTATTTAGTGAAGTGCACATAGAAGAATTAGTGGGATAATTATAAACTTTCAACTCAATATAAGAACAACACACCATTGTATGAGTTGATAAGTATGAATCCTTACTCAAGAATATACAACATGATATCACTAGCTCACTGTTGTGACAAAGGGACTTTTTTGAAACCATGATATGAAATACCCTCTGATGCAATAGGAAGTTGGCATATGGGATGCTAGTGGGAGCTTAAAATTATAATATGACTAGGACTAAGTAATACAAGGAATAAGACAAGCACGAAAAATATTGGTTAGTGAATATAAGGGGCTGATGGGATTACAACATCCAAGGGGATCAAGCCATAAATTTAAGTGAATAGATTAAGAAACCAATAAGCACTAAAATAGAGGAATACAATAATTATACCCATAAAGACCAAATAACAAAAGGGATAGAGTTTAGGCTATAAAGAAATAAAATAAAACCCTTACAAACCAAGATGACTAAAACCATAAGGGTCTTGTAAGAAAAACTAGAGCACTCCAACAACACATGTTCATCACATGTTTTGTAAAATATTTATATGTCATCAAGGTAGGAAATAATAAATGATTTGGTGAAGGAATAATAATTCCACTCTTCATTTGTATAAATATCATTTGTGCATTAGTTAACCCAAATGTCATAACCAAACATTCAAACAAACCCTCCTTATCTTTCAAGGTTATCTTCTAAATTTCATTGGGCTTAATAGGGATTTGACGATACCTAGACTTAAGATCAATTCTAGCAAAGAGCTTGGAACCATGGAGCTATTCTTGAATATCTTTGTCTAAGAAAGAGGATGGTAGTTCTTCACTATGATCTTGTTGAGTGCTTTGTAGCTAAAACTCAATTACCATGTGTTGTCCTCCTTTGGCATGAGCACAATTAAGATACCACAAGGTAAATTTATGGGCCTAATGTGTCTCTTGTCCATGATTTTTTATATCTACCACTTATCCCTTTATGTTTGAGGAATAATTTATTACGCATAGATGAATTAGGTAAAGATAGGCTTAAAATCAAGTTGATTGTATATTTTTACTAAGCTATGTTGAGATAGTTTGTTTGGTGTCTAGAAGAGTTCCTTATACTCTTTCAGCATGTAATTAATATATTGTGATTATGTTTAGGAAGTTTTAGTGTGATTTAAGCCACAATAATGCTGCTTCTCTTAGGTTTTACAACAAAGATAATTTTCTTATTGGATCATATGAGCTTGTTGCATCATTTGGCATTAGTGAGAGATAACTTATATACTACTAGTATGTAGTATCTATTCTCGCCAACATCTATAATAACATTCTTGGATTTGGATCATACATTGCATGTTGATGAAATAAATAGTAAAAAATTACATACCTCTAACAGTGTGACATCACAAAGAATTGCATCTTAAAATGGATTGATTTTGTACATTGGGTGACAATATTAAGTGAGGAATTTATTTGAACCTAAGTAATTCAATGTTGTAGAGCTAAGCACGAGTCATCAATGAAAATTTTAACATGTGAAGTATTTTACGAATCAAGTTCATCTAAATTTAATTATCAATTATAAAGTGTATTGGTTGTCCATTTACCTACATTTGAGAGTGGAACAACCTCTCCACTTCATCTAAGTCATTGTTTGAGGAAGAGGCAATTTTAGAGGTATTTACCATAAAATTGGGATTTAAATCCATGATATGATTATCCTTTTTATGTGACAAAGTGGTAGTACCCATAGAATCTAGTTTCAAAAGTAGGGCTTTTTTAGTGTGGCACTCTTCAATTGACCGGCTACTAGAGTTGTGAATTGAGAACCACTTGTTAGTCTTAGATTACTTATCCTTCTTATCAAGTAACATATCATTTGTCAATAATTGAAAGAATGGAAGTGATACTTTTCCTTATTTTATAAATTTGTTGAGCTTTATACTTGGAATTATCTAATGATACTTTTCCCTAAGACAAACTCTTCTTTCTTGGTCTTCTGCTTAGATTAGACCTCAAATTTGTAAGAAAATTTGTAATCTTCTTTGAGATTGGAGATATAGAGGGAATCCATGCCTAATTAAATGTATGGTCTCATGAATATCTTGTAGTTTAGAATGAGATTATATTCAATCTTTTGAATTCATGATTTGGAAACTAGAGTATGGAAGGTGTCAATGGATTCTTTCATGGATTGATCTTGTGTTTGGCACAAGTATGTGAAACTAATGTATTGATCCTCGTAGTTTCATACTACATATTATGCCTCTTTAAATACATATATATATATATATATAAATCTAATTCCTATATATTCAAATGCAAGATCCTTTTGATGTGACACATGGTAATTTTGCTATCATTTTTATAGGTAATATAACTAAAAAGATAAAGTTAATATTTTATTTTATAGAGAATAAATTTGTCATGGAGTATCAATAGGTATTATTAAGCTAGTTATTTAGAATGTCATAATTTATGTCACCTTAAAAATAGGGATGTCTATTTAATTGAATTGTATCCAATATAATGTGGAACTATTGAAGGGTTTGTGGGTGGTAGAGCTCTATAAAGGATATTGCATGCATTTAAGAAGTCGGTCAAAGAGATATGTGCTTTCTCTATGATGTGATTATTGTATTTCCAAAAAATTCTTGGTAGCATTTAATTCATATTCTTAATATTTTTTGGAGTATATCCATAGTCCATATCTTTATAACGCTTAAAAATAAATAGAAAAAACATTGGTTGTCCAATAATGACTTGATAACCTATCACATGTGGCATGAAAACTAATAAATAATCATCTTCAAATTATTTCTCCATGGTGGAAATATCTAGTCAGCCTCTTAGAGCTTATTTCTTGTCACCAGTTAGCCTAAGTCACTCACAAATTGTTTATAACCTTATTTTGTTTAAAATGGTATTTTTAAATTATAACTTATGTGTGCCTCTTAAGTTGTCAATTGCTCCAGTGAATGAAATATCCTCTCAAATGAACTTACATTCACCCTAGTGAATGAATTATTTCTAAAAGGAGCAAACATAAATTTTTAATTTGCATTCGTAAGCCTTTTCATGTGATTTCATTTTCTTGTTTTTGATGTTTTAATCTAGTTCACACCTTCCTTCAAGCACTTTTCTCAATCAATACTATTGTTTTTCCTCTAAACCTAAACCTAATTCCCTCTCTTGTAGATATTGAATTTTTGGTCCTTTGTGAAGGTCAAATTTTTTAGGATGTCGTCCAAATAACATCCAAACTCTTATTAATTTTATTTGAGTTTTGCATTTATGCACCAAAAACATTGTCAAATATTTGTGACCACTTAATAATCCAAAGATTTTACTACACTTCAATCTCTATAATTTTTTATAACAACAAATTTAGTGTTTTATGGACTTGTGATCATTCAACAAGCTTCTAAGCTTCTACAACTAGCATCTTATAGACATGTAAAAATGACTTAATGCATATCACACATCCTGAATTGCATTTTTCCATCATCGACATTATTATCATTAATACAATTGCATTTCACATCATTTTCACTAATTAACCCTATTTCTATCTATTAATTGAGTAATCCTACATTATTTGATTAATTCACTATTTTATCATTAATCTAACTTTATTCCTCCTAATTAATTAAATAAACACAAATTTATTTTATTATGTCACTAATATACCTTATTCATCTAAATCAATTAAATTGTTATGATTAATAATTTAATTAAATCCTATTTCCCTCTCTAAATTAAATATTCAATTATTTAATCCACTCAACGCAATGTGTTAATAAATAAACCTTTATTTATTAATTCAAAAGCAACTTGCACATTCATCTCCACTATTAATTAATTATTCTCACTCCTTTTTTATTGGGTAAATCATGACCACTGATTTCTCACTCTAATTGGTTAACTAATCCATCTATTTCCTAACTCAACCTAACTTTCACAATCCCACCAATCATTCCAATCTAATCCCACTAATTATCCAATTAAAATCCTTAATTGGATCAATTAGAGGAGTTAATTGACCAATCTATTTCCTATCGATGGTTCTCGACCATTGATCCTAATCTTTCATTATTGAATCTCGATCGTTCATTTGAAACCTGAAAATCTATAAAAAAAACCTTCTTCATTCTAAAAAATGATTGGAGAATCTTGAGAATTTGTGTGAAGAGGTCATGTTGAATTGACTATCTAATTCTTAAAAGCAAACACTTACATCTTTTATCACCATTAATATACCTTTTGAAGCTTTTGTACAACAATGGAGGCTTCGTATTGATCCAAGCAATTTGACATCAATACAAATACACTTTGACATGGGATGGTAACATTGTAATTTATGAATTAGTTTATGTTCTCTTTCATGATTGCATTGCTTGATTCATTTCTTTATAGTTTAATTTCATGAGTAGGTTGGGATTTGTCTTTGTTTTTATCTCATTCATTTGATTTCATTGTTGTTTCCTTATGCTTATTTTACCCCTTACATTAATTGGAATGCCCGATGCAACCTAGGTCCTTAGCACTAATTTTTTCATAAGGTTTTATGAGTAGTTAAAGGTTTTGGAATGTTGATGTCTTTTGCAAGAACCGTTGTTGCTATCTAGGTCGCAGAAGTCCCAAAATCTGAACTTGGTTATCGTTAGAGTTTTACCACAATCGTAAAGTCGACTGGCATTGTAAAAAAGGAAGCTATTGTTTGTTTTACGTTGCAGGTTTCTCAGGGAACTAACATTTACAGAGCCACTTTCATACTAAATAGAACCGCTACTGTACTTTTTCCTTGCCGCTATTATTTGAAGGAGCCGCAGTTGTTCCATTGAAAAGGCTGCTATTGAAGGTAACAGGTCTATTGCTATTATGATTTTTGTTTCTACTTCAATTTGTTTATTTTTTTTGGATTTTTGGTCTACCTAACCCTAACCACTAATTGTTTGTTGTGCTTGTGAGATTTTCTAACATTTTTGGTGTAGCCTTTGCAGGGTTATGGTGTGTTTTTGTGTGAACAACTAACTGTTTTCTTGCAGTGTTGATGAACGATCCAAGGCCTTTTTTATTTTCAAAGCATTTTTAGTTAAAACATTCCATTTTGGTGTACCTAAAAAAGCCTACAAAATCTCACACTTTGTTTTGGTGCATTTAAAATTGAACAATCAACTTTCACACTTCATTTTGGTGTACTTAAAATTAATTTCATATTTCATTTTGGTGTACTTAAAATTAATTTCACATTTCATTTTGGTGTACCTAAAAAGAACCTACAAATATCACACTTCGTTTTGGTGCATTTAAAATTGAACAATCAAATTTCACACTTCATTTTGGTGCACCTAAAAGGAACCTACAAATCTCACACTTCATGTTGGTGCAATAAAAATGAACAAGACAAATTGAATGTTTTAATTTTGGTGTTATTAAAATGAACTCATTTTTAGTTGGGTGTTATTAAATGAACTCATTTTCTATTGGTGCAATAAAAATGAACAATACAACTTGAAATGTTTACTTTGGTGCATTAAAACTTGGTTACGATCTTCATGTGTCAATTTGGCACATAAAATCGAACAAATCATCTTTTCAGATTGTAAATGGCATTTCTTGCTTGAAGTCTCAAATTTTTTGAACTTGGTGCATCTAAAAAATGAATTGTTATCTTTACACACTTCATTTTTGGGATTAAAATCATTTTTTTATGAATTGTCTACCATGTTCAACATGATTGACAAGCCAAGTGCTCTTTTGACAATCCTGGGTGACGAGAAACACTTTGGAATTTTTTGCACTTTTTTGTGGTCACCTATTTTTTAGGATAAGGGCCTACTAATGAGATGTATCCCATGATGGAGAACTCATATAAGCGACTCTAAAAGCACATTTACTGGTGGGCTATATAAAGTTTGCAAAATCGACATAAAGTAGCTTATATCTGGGTGGAAATAGTATATCATGCCTCATCCTGGTCTGAACATAATGAGTTGGGCAGGAATGGATAAAGCCTTTAGTGGCTTACATTTGATCTATGTGTCATTGTGTTCACAATTGTCATTAAAAACCTTGTTTTAGAAGCCTATCTAGTTTCCCGAAATGTCCTTCAAAGTAGTGCACAGGATAGTATCATTCCCAGATGTTACTTACCACGCTAGATCTATAGTTGAGTCATAAAGCTTAAAGAGAAGGGACTCTTTTTCTTGGAGTATCAAGATGGTACATTTCCTTGATATATCCTATTTTTTCCCTCTATAAATTTGATTAAATCACTCCTTCAGGGGTGAGGTAAGCCTATAGAGAAGAGCATACCTTTTTATTCCTTAGGATGTGTTGATTGAAAATCTATTAGCTATATCATTGGATGTCAAATTGTATGTTGTATGCATCACTTGCCATCAAAACATCAGATCAAACAAGCATCTCAAACTTGCGAACTTATCCAACAAACTGCTATCGAGAAACTATAAAATTTGGGAAACAAAGTTGTTACTATCATTTTTGCCACTTTTGTTCCATAATATTGTCATTGTTTTCCTAAATTTTCATCGCTTTTGTGCAAAAATTTTGCTACTTTCCTCTATGTTTTACTAGTCATAGATTTAATAGAAACCACTTTTGCTCAAATTTTTGTAGTCATTCTGTAAAAGGAACCGCTATTGTCCAAAATATTGCTGCTACTATCCTGAATAGCAACCACTATTTTCCTGCATTTTGGTGCATATCAGAATTGGTCCAAAACTGGTTAATTCGTCATCCTTTGAAACACAAACAATTAGACCTGCAACAAATCATATCAGCATCTTTTCATATCCATTAACAAATCAAAACATCACCCTAATTTTCAAGACAAATCAAACACAACTTGGATTATCCTCTTGCTATCATTTTCTAGGATATTAACATCAAACTTTACTTGCAACCTCAAAGCTAGTTCAAGAAGAGTATCAACATATCCTCTAAAATAGGGCAAAATATCAATCAAATTCTTGTACATCTTGTGTCCTAAGATTAGTGTCATATCAAAACATCCAACAAATAACTCATACTCTTATCCTAGGGTCTCAAGCATCAAACATACAATCCATAGCAAACCATCAACAACCTTTAACCAAAAGGATTTCACACATCATCTTCATACATCATTTTAGAAAAAAAATCTCAAAAACAAAACACCATCTCATTTTCAAAAACTAGTTATCACAAAGCTTACCAAGGTATTGAGCTTGTTTATGACTACAACAAGATCTCAACACAAAAAGAGAATGGAAGCCAACAAGAGTAGTTCTAGTTCACCCAAGAAAAACACTGGACTACTAAGGAATATCGACCATGGAGTTATGATCCAAATGAACTCTCAACTACTCAAGGACAACCCACATTTAAAGATAAACAAATTCAATCATCTAGTGATGAGGAAATATTTCTTGAACATCAAAACATGATTTCTAGGCAAAACCAACCTCCTAGTTCTCAAAATGTCATCATAGAAGAATATGATAGTTACGAGGAACTTACTGACAAAAAACTCTTAGATTACTCCCAAGATCCTAAGATGCAGAAAGTTATGGACAAAACGCTTGGGAAGAACACAAAGTCGTATTTACTTACACTAGCATAAAGTGGTGCCAAAATACCTAGACTTTAATGTGGGCATTCTTAAGGATCCTAATCTCATTGCATTAGGAGATAAAATAGTAGTAAGACAGATACCAAAACCAATGGTGGATCCCAAGATACCACCTTTGTTCTCACAAAACAATGATCAATCTAAACTAAACCTATGGATAACCCGTTGTAAAGGCAACCATCACAATTTGAGAAAGAGGTGGTAGCTCAACAATATCAAGGAAATTAAACTAAAAACATGCCACCACACAACACTATATAAAACATGGGAAGCCTTCCAACAGGACCACCACAACATGTAGTGGACCAACAAGGTAACATCCCATCACAAAGACAATACATGTCACAATAAACATCATAGTACGACCCTTCAAATAACACACAATATCAACATGGGAAATCACAACAAAATCTCCAACATCAAAGTGTACCCCAAACACACTACCAAGGTACTCCTTATAATCCACAACATCAAGGTATACCCAAAATGCATTATCAAGGTATTCCTCAAGATCAACACCAAGGTGTACCCCAAATGCACTACCAAGGTACTCATAATCCACAACATCAAGGTATACCCCAAATGCATCATCAAGGTATTCCTTAAGATCAACACCAATGTGTACCCCAAATGTACTACTAAGGTACTCCCCAAAATCCACAACATGAAGGTGTACCCCAAATGCACTACCAAGGTACTCCTCAAAATGCACAACACCAAGGTGTACCACAAACACACTACCAAGGTACTCCTCATAATCTACAACACCAAGGTATACCCTAAACACAACATCATGGTATTCCACAAACCTAAACTTAAACTCCTATTCCATAACAACAAGGTGATGAGGTAAAAATAACCTCATCAATATAATGGACTCAATACTCAGCCTTATACTTTTCAGCCAAACTTACCTTTCCAATTGATTACCTTTAAGATAAATAATTGCTCTCTTTTTATGAATAAGCGTGCAATCTTTATTTCTTGAAATTAGTCGAAATAAGCTAATTTGTGTTGATTTAATGGTTTAGTTCTTGAGCATTCCATAGGTCAACTTCCACCACCGGTTACCATTCTAGTAAAAAAGGGATTAACGCAAGTTTCAACACCATTGAAGACAAGTGAGTGGGTGCCAAAATTTCAAGAGCATACGTTATGGACTGAGTCTTCATAGTTTTTGTTATTTTCAGTTCTAAAGACTTTATGGCTCGTACCGAGCCTCTTTAATATTTCATGTCTTGGCCTTTAAAGTCTATTAGTTTTTGACAATCTGTTGAAGACTTTATCAACTGAAAAGTAGGATTTTGTTAGCCATTTTCATATAAATATGTAACTATTGAAAACGATGAATACATAAGAATATCGTTATGCTGCCACTATGTCTTTTTAAGTTAAACTTCCATATGAATAGAATGATTTTTTTCTACCACTTTTGGAATTACTAAACACTTTGAATGGAGTTATTTGAATGAATTAATTTTGAGATTACCAATTCATGTGATCTGAGATAGTTGTAGAAACACCCGAGAGCTGGCCACTCGAGGGTTATAGATTAGATAGATAAGTATTTTACTTCTCATTATGTACTTTCTTTTAGTAGATAATAATTGAAATTGGAATTTATCTTCATGTGTGTCATGTTGTTAAAATCAATCCTGCAGGTTATAGCTAAGTCCGTAGTCTCTGAATTTAGTGTCTGAAGTTTCAGAGCACCTTCCTTTAGTTGTTTCAGATTGTTAAATTATCTTTCTGATAATTGTTTAGATTGTTATCTT
Organism: Sequoia sempervirens; assembly: GCA_007258455.2. Taxonomy (NCBI): domain Eukaryota; kingdom Viridiplantae; phylum Streptophyta; class Pinopsida; order Cupressales; family Cupressaceae; genus Sequoia; species Sequoia sempervirens. The sequence continues at coordinate 15,361,040 of VDFB02270651.1, read as the reverse complement.
TTGCACTAGATCAATGTTTCCTAGTTTCTTTACAAGTTTTACTTCTTCAGCAATCTATTCATTATTTAGACTAATCATTTCCATGCTTTATAGCTTAGTGGTGATGCTTTTTAGATTCATAGTTTTTCTGCTTTCTAGTTTAATTATTTCAAGTTTTCTAGATAAATGATTTCCTAATTTCTAAGTTTAAGAGGCTTTTTTAGTTTAGATTTTTATTTAGTTGTTCGATATTTAAGGAGCCTGAGAGAGATAGTCGAGATGTCTTCTATTGCATATAGCCTTTGGATACTACCTGGTCGATATATTAATGTGTTTATCAACTAAAGTGTTAGGACCTAACGACAGTCTATCACTTTTTGGCGCCATTGTCAAGGAGCTTTCTTTTTCTAGTGTTAGTAGGAGATATCTTGAATACCCCTTTTAGGAATAGAAATAGTCCTTCAGCTTCTTTTCTGCATGGTCAAGAAACGAGGCCCCCACAAAAGATTCATACCAAACCCCCCCCCCAATCGATGTACCAACAACAAGTAGGGAGGAATGAAACTTAGATCAAGAACTTACTGAGGAATTGACCGAATAGGGTCAACCTGAGACCTTCCCACATATCCCAGAAAGATAACACATAGTTTTCAAGGAGCGTATTCCTTTACAAAGTCTAGAACCTCGCCCAACTGAGCGAACTTTGGAAGAGAGTCACATTCTCTTCAACAACATGGGTGACAGTAGAAATGCTACCAACAACAACAATAACCCTCCACCACCACACACATTCACTTATCCTATTTCTATTGATGCAGATGATGATACGACAATGAAAAATATCTCACTGACCTTCTTTCCAACCTTTCGAGGTTTGTCTACTTAGGACGCTGATCAGTTTCTATTTGAGTTTAAAGTCTTGTGTCAGACATATGAATACAAGAATGATAATCAGAAACTCAAGCTTTTCCCTTCCACTCTGAAAGACTCAGCCATGTGTTGGTTTATGGGATTAGCTTCTCAATCGATAACCACCTGGGATGAAATGGAGTCTATTTTTTTGGAGAAATACCAAAGTTAATGTAGGGTCAGCAATAGGAAAGAAGAATTGTTCAAGATAAGGCAAAATGAGGATGAAAGTTTAGAGGATTACCTAGATAGGTTTATCTTCTTATCTAAACGATGTGGTGAAGTCATAAGTTTTGATATTTTGAAGACCCTATTCCTTAAAGGTCTCGATGATGAAGCTCGAAGGAGCTTGGATTTAATGGGAAAAGGAGATGTGTCCCAACTAGGACTAGACGATATTATGGAATTGTGTTGGAATTTCTCTCGAACTCAAGCAGGAATCAGGAAGTCCATCGTCTTCAAAGGTTCCAATGACATAAGAAAACTTCGTGAAGAGCAAGCCAACTTCAAAACCAACATTCTTTTTCACCTAAACACCACCTTAGACAACATACAGGCTAAAACACGAAATCCTAAAACTTTGTCTATTTATTGCCCCAGGTGTCGAAACAAACATTTGCTAAGGGAATGTCCTTTGGACAAAGTTGACAAGATAGACGTTTGTAAAGTGTGTGACAAAAATCACCCCACCGATCAGTGTGAGCTTCTGAATGCCATCAAGAATTTTCTTTACAACATAATTTTCTTCAGATTCAGAGCTCCAAGGACAATTGTCACAGACCAGGGCCCCCAGTTTATGCCTAGAGTTTTGTTAGCATTCACAAATCATTTTTAGGTAAGTCACAAGAAGTCCTCACCCGACCACCCTTAGGCGAACGGACAAGTCAAAGTCACTAATAGGGAATTGGAAAACATTTCAACAAAAAAAGTTTCATTAGGAAGGAAAGACTAGGCCAGGAAATTACTTGAAGTTGTCTAGGCTTACAATACCACTTGGAAATCAACTACTGGCTATAGTCCATACGAGTTAGTTTTTAAGAAGAAACCCCTCTTACCCATTGAATTTGAACTCCAAACCCTTAGAACAATCATGGAGTTGGGTACAGATCTTAAACAAGCCCAGATCAAGAGAGTTTTACAACTTAGCGAACTGGAAGAACTATGTTTGGACGCCATCCATCAAACTAAATTGGTCTAACAACAACGCAAGGTCTGACATGATAAACATATCAAGGAGAAAGAATTCCATAATGGGGATTGGGCATTATTGTTCGATTCCAGATACAAGGATCATCAAGGGAAACTCAGAACACATTAGCTCAGACCATACGAAATTTTTGAAGTATTTGCCAATGGTTCGGTCCAGCTGAAACCCATTGATGGTGATACCCAAACTCTCCTAGTTAATGGGCACCGATTACGCGTCTACCATAAGCCTGTTAATAAAGAAGAATTTACAAAAATGGTAGAAATTCAAGGATAAATCCAGTGCATTGACTCTGTTGTGGCAAGGTCAATATAGTTTTTCCCATAATAAATAAATAAAAATAAATAAATAAATAAATAAGTGAATTCATTTCATGATTCTTCAATTTATTCATCAACTTCATCATTTGGACTTGGCTAAGTTTTGTCTATATTTTGCAGGACTTCATCTCTTTGGTAAACATAAATTCTGATGCACCCTACTGCGATGCTCCAGAAACTTGTTGCTGCCATGCTCCAGAACCTGTACAACTGACTTGTTCCGCTCCTTGTCCTGATCATGCATTCTAATGCATCACTCAACAATGCTTCGAGAAGCCAAGGCCAAAATGTCACATCCTTCTTCCTTCTGGCAGCATCTTCTGGTGATGCTCTAGAATTTTGTTGCTTCTTCCTTTCGGCGACATCTTTCAGCGATGCTTTGGAATTTTGTTGTTTCCTTCTTCCAGCGGCATCTTTCAGTGATGATCCGAAATTTGCTCGGGTGCTCCAAAAATTTGTTCAATTGCTCCAAAAAAATTTGGTTGTTGCTTCGGCTGCATCTTTTGATGATGCTCTGGAAATTTTTGGTTGTTCCCCCAACTGCATCTTTCGACGATGCTCTGAAAATTTTTGGTTGTTCCCCCAGCTGCATCTTTCAACGATGCCAAAAAAATTTGGTTGTTCCCTCGGCTGCATCTTTTGATGATGCTCCAGAATCTTCAATCTTGTTGTTGTGTTCTAATGATATCTCACCACGATGCTCTAGAACTTTCTCTTCCTCCACTCTAGCTGCATTTTTCGGCAATGCCCTGGATTTTTGTAAGCTTTTTCCTTTTTCAATATTTTGATTTTTCCTAAGTTCTGCGCATGCCCATCACTTGATTTTTTTCCGCCTCGAAATATGCTCCCTAATAATCATTATGCCATATCATAACAAATCTTCCCATAATAAATGAAATTATAATGACACCCATTTTTGTCATATTAATTCTCACCGCCATTTCAACTATCCCATCCATGTCATCATTATTATCCGCCGCCACCCTTGCCAAATCATATAACTATCCAATTACGTCAACACAGGCAAGTGACGTTCGATCTAGTGACAAGACGTAAGGTGCATATAAATTTATTTATTTAAAAGTTAGTGCTTATTTTGAATAAAGGTTAATTAATTGGCATGAACTATTCCCTCTTGCAATTTTGAAACTTGTGCCATTGCACGATTGCTAAAAGTATGACAATGGTTGTGTAATTCCCCATGACAACTCACCATAATTACTCAGTAAGGTGACAAGAAAGGTGATTAATTCCTCCTCCATTGGGTATATCAACACAAAGTCCCTTTTTCATCTCCAATTCAGCAAGGAAAGTATTACAGAGTTCTATAGAATTTCACAAAGTGGCAAGGAAAGAAAGAAAAAAATGGGAGGATCCAAGAAAAAGTCTAAACCAACTTTTGTAGCTCAATTGTTGGTATTGGGAAATATCGCAGCTCTATTTCAAAAATTCAGGTGGCTAGAATTCATGAAAAAGTTTGAAGGGTATACAGAGTAGCTCGTAAAAAAAATTGTCGAGAATTTTGCAGATGGACAGACCTCAGTGCATGGCAAGTGATTTTGGGTAAGTACGAAAACCATTGCTCATCTTTCTGATCTTGAAAATAGGGGAATTGATTTGAATGAAAATGCCAATGTTACCTATCAAAGACTGTTACAATTATTTCATAATGGGAGCCTTAACCCGTAATTACCATTAGTATCAAGGGAGAAAATAAAGGTTTCCATAGAATGTCTCTTCCAGAACCCTGGAGAATTGTTGTAGCCTAGATAATCAAATATTTCACCTATGAAGGAAAAATAACTATAGTATTGGGACCCCCTTTCCGTTTGTTAATCCATTTGTTCCATGGCATTAAGGACCCATCTCTTAGGGTTAATCTACTAGCCTTTCAGTGTCATTCAGTCACCTCCATGATAGAAAAATACAAAGTTGGGATAGGGCCCCTCAAACATCACGACCTCATACAGTTGATATGCATTATCATTTTTGCAAAAAGCCAGAGAAGAAGTGGCAAAAGTTCTTGCAAAAATTTGAAAAAGTAGAATTTGAAAGACCACTCGAGGAGGGAGAGTCCTCTAAGCAAAAAGAACAGTTTTTAGAAGAACCCTCCTCTGAGGTTGTGGGTGCTCTTGAATCCCAACAGATCTCAATGACTCCCCACAACAATGCCCTGAAAACCTTGTTGGATGATCTAGAAACCCCACGACAGACAAGGGATGTGGAAATTGTGCACTTTGGAGAAGAAGAAGAACCTCCTCACAAACCATCACCCAAAGAGCAGGAGGAGGAGAAAATACAATCACCACATTCTGTGCAGATTGAAGATGAACTTGTGGGGGGACTTTCTCCTTTTCTTGACAAGACTGAAAGTATACCTGAAATTGAGGAAAATACACCTCATATTGATATGTAAATTCCCAATCCATCCTTCTCTGTGAACATAGGGGATACAAAATCTAGTCAAAGAGAGGAGGAATTAGAAAAATTGAAAGAAAAAATTGTTGAATTAAAAACCAGGCTACAAAGCGGTGAAGCACAAATCATCCAACAGAAAGAAGAGGTTGAGGCATAAGCTGTAGTTGTAAATAAAAAAGACCAAGAGATTGCAAGAATGACAATGCAGATGGAGCAAAAAGATAAACTCATTGAACAACTGCAGTACCAAATTCAGCAATGGAATCAACAAGATAAGCAACACAAGGTTGATCTGTTTGAAAAAGATCAATATATTCAAGGTTTGAAAAACATTTTTTCTGTAATTAGTTAATGCTTTTGAAGAAGAAAGAAGTAGACAGGAATTTGAATTGAATGCTTCTATGAGTAAGATTATGGAACTAGAGCAATATTTGCAAGAGAGTAACACTAAACCAATAATGGAATCAAAGGAGACACAAATTGAACCCATTGTTATAGAATGGTTCCAGGTACCCATCCCTCCAATATTAATGAAATGGATAGAGTGATGATATCTTCTAAGGGATGTGGAATTTGAGAATAATAGGCTGAAAAGAGAATTAGTAATGTTAAAAGAATCATTTCATAGAGCATATAGAGGTAAACAAGATGCTTGTGAAATTGGTGAAGTGTTATTAGCTTGTAGAAGACCATCTAGGTTGTACTCTATGTTCCTTAATGAACAACTCCTAAGATGGAAGTTACAAAGAATTCGCCAAAATCAACCACATGATCTTGATGATAAGGAATTTGTGAAGATATTTTTTGAATCAATTCCTGAACAACAAGATTTATTATGTGAATTATTTGTGCATAATTTTCTCCTAGAAGAATATACAGATTTCTTTGTTAATTTCTTTGTGGGAGAATTCCAATTAAGATCATTCCTGTCCACAATGCATAATCAGCTTCACTAGCAAGATCGTTCAAGAGAATATGTACATGCAAAGAATACTTTTGGGTTGCAAATGAGATATCCCCATAGGAATCCTTTCTCTTTCAAAGCACAGTTTATGAGCATTCGCCTTAGGAAGGAGGTACAGGGCAAGTACAATAATAACCTCCGGCTGTGATATGATCACTTTCAGGATCAAGGACCAAAATTGTTAGGAAAATCTTGGCATGCATGTGAAGAATGTTATACCCATCTTCCTATGTATCACAAGAAAAGGGAACTAATCTAACCCCTTAGTATTAGATGGTCCTACAGAAGGGCAATAGCCTTGGCCAAAATCCTTGAAAAATTGAAGGTTAATTGGATTGGTATGAAGTATAGACCTCCTCTCCTTCTTTCACCACCTCCTTCAACATATACCAATCTAGATCAGAGTGATGAAAATTTTGCAAGATGGGTACAAAGGGTCACTTTTCATCAGGGATTTCTAAGGGAGCCAGAGGAGTTGGATACAGAGGCAGATGACTTGTATGATCTTAGTGCCAAGTATGAGGAGATGAATAAGGGTAATGACAGACATGGAACACACCATAGAGCAAGAGGACTTGCTCGAGCTTAGGAAGGGGAGGAAATGATGAGGTAAAAATAACCTCATCAATATAATGGACTCAATACTCAGCCTTATACCTTTCAGCCAAACTTACCCTGCCAATTGATTACGTTTAGGATAAATAATTGCTCTCTTTATGAATAAGTGTGCAATCTTTATTTCTTGAAATTAGTCAAAATAAGCTAATTGGTGTTGATTTAATGGTTTAGTTTTTTAGCATTCCACAGGTCAACTTCCACCACCGGTTACCATTCCAGTCAAAAAGGGATTAATGCAGGTTTCAACGTTGTTGAAAACAAGTGAGTAGGCATCAGAATTTCAAGAGCATACGTTATGGACTGTCTTCATAGTTTCTGTTACTTTCAGTTCTAAATAATTTATGGCTCATACCGAACCTCTTTAATATTTCATGTCATAGACTTTAAAGTCTATTAGTTGTTGACAATCCGTTGAAGACTTTATCAACTGAAAAGTAGGATTTTGTTAGCCGCTTTCATATAAATATGTAACTGTTGAAAACAATGAATACAAAAGAATATCATTATGTTGCCACTATGTCTTTTTAAGTTAAACTTACATATGAATAGAATGAGTTTTTCCTGCCACTTTTGGAATTACTGAATAATGTGAATGGAGTTCTTTGAATTAAGTAATTTGGAGATTACCAGTGCATGTGATCTGAGATAGCTGTAGAAACACCCTAGAGCTGGCCACTTGAGGGTTATAGATTAGATAGATAAGTATTTTACTTCTCATTTTGTACTTTCTTTTAGTAGATAATAATTGAAATTGGAATTTATCTTCATGTGTGTCATGTTGTTAAAATCAATCCTATGGGTTATAGCTAAGTCTATAGTCTCTGAATTTAGTGTCTGAAGTTTTAGAGCACCTTCCTTCAGTTGTTTTAGATTGTTAAATTGTTTTTCTGATAGTTGTTTAGGTTGTTATCTTTTGTACTAGATCAGTGTTTCCTAGTTTCTTTACAAGTTTTACTTCTTCAGCAATCTATACATTGTTTAGACTAATCATTTCCATGCTTTATAGCTTAGTGGTGATGCTTTTCAAATTCATAATTTTCTGCTTTCTAGTTTAATTATTTCAAGTTTTCTAGATAGATGATTTCTTGCTTTCTAAGTTTAAGAGGCTTATTATTTTAGAGTTTTATTTAGTTGTTTGGTATTTAAGGAGCCTGAGAGAGATAGTTGAGATGTCTTCTATTGTATATAGCCTTTGGACACTACCTGGTTGATATATTAATGTGTTTATCAACTAAAGTGTTAGGATCTAACGGCAGCTTATCACAAGGTGTACCTCAAACGTAATACCACAGTATCCCTCAAAACCAATATCAAGGAGTTCCACACAATCAATACCAAGGAGTACCTCAAATCAATATCAAGGTATACCACAAACTCAACATACCTACATCACACAACAAGAACTAAATCTTCCTTACACATAACATGGTCATCAAGGTCCCATACCTACACAACATTCCATTTATGACCAAACAAATGTCATAGGACAACAAGGCTACAATGTACAATATCCCCAATCAAGCACACCAACTAACGACATAAGAATGCAAATACAAACCCTCAACCAAAGAATATTGAACATTCAAATTGGAAAGCCAAAAAAGAGCTATGTTCTACAAGATATATGTCCATATCCCTTTAATCAAAACTTATCTATGATACCTTTCCCCAAGATCTTTGAAATACCAAAATTTGACAAATATAGGGGAAGAGGGGATCCAATAGAGCACATGCGAGAATTATTAATAGCTTGCATGGATCTACAACACAATGATACCTATTCAATGAGGCTTTTCCCATGAAGTCTCAAAGGGGCTACTATCGAGTGGTTCTCTTGTCTATCGCTTGGTATCAAAACATTTGATGAGGTGTTAGACAAATTTGTCAATCATTTCTCATACAACATAGAGCAGGATATAACAATCACCAATGTTTATAAAATTAAATAAATCCAAGGGGAATAATTTGCTTTGTATCTACAAATATGGAGACATAAATCCAACAAATGTAAATGGCCCGTTCCCGAGAAACAAATCGTAGACATATTTTTCTCTAACATACACATGGACATTAACTACCAACTCATCGTGTTGTGCCCTAGTAACTTTGAGGATACTATTGAAAAGGGTTTTCTCATCGAAAGAGCTCTCATAGCAAGGGTAGTAATTAAACTCTACAACCCCAAGGACCAAGCTTCTTGTTCAAATGACAAACCAAAGATACGGGTAAAGAACAAAAATTTAACCAACGACGGAGTGGTCGATGCCAAGGTTGTGTGAAACATACAACCTCCCAATGGCCCACAAAATAATGTTCAAACAACTCAAAAAAGCTATACTCCAAACAACGTGCCAAACAACCTACTCAATTATCCTCAAAAAACCAACCAAATAACCAATGTTCAGCCAAATCAAGGACAAGATAATCAAAGGAGGTCGCCAAGGCAATATGACCAACCTCTAGAAGAAAATTCACTCCATTGGGAGAACCCCTTGAGGTAATTATGTGTAAACTAGTCCAAACAAACCTTATCAATCTTAATGATAAAACAAGCTATGATGAACCAAATTTCAAACCCCCTTGGTATAATGATAACGACCAATGCGAATTTCACAAGACCAAGGGTCATACCACCAACAATTGCATGAGGCTCAAAAACATTGTGCAAGACTTAATAGAAAAAGGAGAGGTCGACATAGAACATCATCTTGGAAATAAAGACTTCAAAATCTACAAGGATCCAATCCTCGACCATTCTAGGGGAAATGACAAGGGTAAAGGGCAAGATTACTATGAGGACAACTTTTCCTACAAAAAAATTGTAGGAACCATCTCTCAAGTCGATCATACCATCAATGTTATAAAAATACTAGGAAAGGATCCTGACAGTAATGTAACTACATGAAGAAGGAGAATCACAATCCAAGGAGCTCCACCCCAAGAAAAAGCCACAATTAAGCCATCAAATGAATACAACATTGTGGAATAATTAAAGAAAAATCTTGCATTAATCTCCATCCTTGAGCTTTTAAATTTGCCACTAGCACATAAAGAAATTTTGTAGAAAGCTCTTGTTGAAACATCAGTCCCTAACAACCTTAACGCTGATCAGTTTCAAGCCATTGTTGGTAACATCACCTCCACCCATCACTTGGTATTTTCTGAGAAAGACCTTCCACAAAGATCTTTCCATAATCAAGCTCTCTATCTAGAATTTTGTGTCCATAAACACAAGGTCAAGAGAGTACTTATAGATAGCAGTGTAGGCTTAAACATTTGTACCATAAAATTAGTAAAATAGTTGGGGTATTCTTGTGATGTAATAGAAAAAATCAAAAGAATCACCATAAGGGCTTATGATGATATGGAGAGAAACTCAGAAGGAACAATTAAACTTCCCATTCAAATAGGACCAACGATAGTAGAGACAACATGTCAAGTACTAGATCTTGAGCTACCCTACAACCTTCTCTTGGGATGACCATGGATCCATGCTTTAAAAGAGGTCCCTTCAACATTCTATCAATGCTTAAAATTTCCTCACAATGATAAGGAAGTTACAATATATGTTGACCCTGAACCTTTTCATTATTGCATAAAATTGGAGGAGAAGTACAAAAAGATTCTTCAACTACCTAGCAATGACATATCTTTCCACTCTTTTTCATATGTTGACCCATCATCACTAGCTTCATCCTCCACTACACCTCCATCAATTGAGCCACAAATTTTTTATCTCAAGATCCAAGTGATTGAAAAGGGTTACAGAGAATACCATTACAACCAATCCTTTTGCATTGGAGTTCTTCCCCCAACACCAAAGACTTATGGAGGACAGAGAGACCAAGCGTGTTCAAGCTATTACAATAGAAGTCAAACCCACCATTTTCACCAAGTGGGGAGACATGCAGGATGAAGAAATGTTCGAAGAAGACCTATCTTTGTGGATTTACAAAGAAGGACGGGAGAAACAACTACCTCCCCTTCCTATTGATCAAAACAGTAAAGGATATTAGATAGAAAAAAGCATGGGGTTCACTGGAAAAGGTGACCTTGGTCTATATGAACAAGGTATAAGAGAACCAGTTATCATAGAAAAGTGCAAGAAGAATCTTGGACTAGGTTATGGTTCATTATACACAATTACCCCAAGCACCGAAAGCACCTCTTATGAGGAAAGAGCTCCTTCTACTGTTGTTGAGACATCAAATTATTACGACCTTTTAAACGATGACTTGTATATCCAAAACCTATTCAAAAACCTTAACATGCATACCATCACTACTCAACCTACATCTAAAGATTATTAGACGGAAAAGGATTCCAACAAATGGGAATGGGATTCTTGTGCCTCTATGATTATAACCTAGATACCCTATGGAACCTTGATAAATCTGCTATCCCTACCCTATCTACAATCTCCATAAGCTTTGTTGATACCAACGATGAAATACCCTTACTTTACCCACAATTAATAGACTAGGATCAACAATATCAAACACATATTTTGGACTCATTCTAGAACAATGAAGCTATTGTGAAGTTCATGGGACTTCAAACTGATATACCACAAGGAAATCATAAAGCTGGTTTTATAATGGAGATTGAACAAGGAGCATACTTTGGAGGGGAGATTGTGTCCTCCAGTCGCAAAAATAAACTAAAAATTTTAAAAATCAAAAAGTGATCCCCTAGGGAAAACCTCAATGTGGCTTTATTGAATCAAAAATAGAGAAAAAAAAGGGGACGTATATGAGGGTGAAAACCTCTCTGAGGCACCCAAAGATGGAGGATTCAATCTCCCCATTACAAAATATAAAAAAAAATTGGCACTCTTGGTTGAAGGTTTTGAACCTATCAATGTCGAAACAACGAAGACACGAAAAATAAAATATCATGTAGCTTCCTTAGATCCTAAAAAAAAGGTCAACTTCTCAAAATTCATTAATGAATGCAAAATCAAATTTTCCTGGACATATGCAGACATGCCAGGGCTAGATCTAACTTTACTAGTAGATCACCTAGCAGTGTTCCCTAGAGCTAAACTTGTCAAACAAAAGCTACACAAGATGCACCCACAAATAACACTCTTGGTCAAAGTAGAGCTTCAGAAACTGCTAGAAGTGGAATTCATCAAACCCATTGACTATCTCGAATGAATATCCAACCTTGTACCATTTTTGAAACCCACTGTGGGCATACATATATGCATAGACTTTAGGGATCTCAATAAGGCATGCCCTAAGGATGACTTCCCCCTACCCAACATTGACATAATAGTGGACTTAACTATGGGGCATGAAATGCTTTCATTGATGGATGAATTTTTTGGGTACAATCAAATAAAGATATCCCTCGAAGATCAACATAAAACAACTTTCACTTGTGCATGGAAAATTTTTTGTTGGAATGTCATGCCATTCGGTTTGAAGAATGCAAGAACAACATACCAGATAGAAATGGCCACTATATTCCATGATATGTTGCACATCACCATGGAGGATTATGTGGATGACCTATTAGCAAAATCAATCAAAAGAAAAGATCATCTAGCTAACCTAGCCAAGATATTTGACAGACTAGAGGAATACAACTTGCATCTCAATCCAAAGAAGTGTGTATTTGGCATGACATTTGGGAAACTATTGGGTTACATTGTATCCAGAAAAGGCATCAAGGTGGATACCACTAAAATTAAAGCTATCCTAGAAATGTCTCCTCCAAAAACATTGAAACAGCTACGCAACCTATAGGGCAAGCTTCAGTCTATCAAAAGATTTATTGCACAGTTAGCAGAAAAATGCCATCCATTCACACATTTGCTACATAAGAACATAACATTCAAATGGGATGGAAGGTGTGACCAAGCTTTCCCAAAGGTAAAGGAGTATTTGTTCACTCCCCTAGTGTTGATGTCTCCAATTTAGGATAAGGAAATGATCTTGTATGTATCTATGACAATGACAACTTTAGGAGCTCTATTAGCACAACTAGATGAAAAAAACAAGGAAAGAGTAGTATACTATATAAACAAAACCCTAGTGGACTATGAATTAAACAATACACCCATAGAAAAGAGCATGTCTATATGTTGTCTTCACAACATAAAAGCTTAGACACTACATATTAAATAGACAAATCAAGCTGGTATCAAAAGTAGGTCCATTAAAGTATCTCTTGGGAAAGGTAGCTCTTATAGGAAGAATCGCTAAGTGGGTCATGATACTTAGTGAATTTGACATAGAATACATTGACATAAAAACAATAAAGGGACAAGTAATAGCAGATCAGTTAGAAAATGCACCTATGGAAGATCATCAACCTCTAATATCAGAATTTCCAAATGAGATCATACTTCTAACTGATCAGTCAAGTCATTGGACCTTGCGCTTCAACAGATCCCACACTCAACACGGCTCAAGGGCTTGTATCCTATTCCTTACACCTCAAGGAGATAATATAGCCAAAGCTTATAGGATTTCCTTTCCATGTACTAACAACATATTTGAATATGAAGCACTCATCACTAGACGAAGAAGGCCATAAAATGGAAAATAAAGGAACTACAAGTCTATGGTGACTCCCAACTAGTCATAAGGCACATAAATGATGAATACAAAATGAAGAATGATAAGCTCATGCCATACAAAAGAATGGTGGATAGCTTCAAGCAATAATTTATTGTCATCACCTTTGAATAGGTTCTCAGAATCAACAACAGAGCAACTAATGCTATGGAAACAATAGGTTCACTCCTTGACATACCCCAAAACATTCTCAAATACAAATTCCTTGTGGAGCAACTACTTATACGAACATTTGATATCCCAGAATCATAACTTGTATGTGATGTTGTTGGTCCTAACTCGCATTGGTACCAGGACACATTTTCTTATATCCAACATGGGATCATACCCCCTCAATTAATGATAAATCAAAACAAAACCTTTCTCCGCAAAACTTCCCGATTCACCATCCTAGGAGATACCCTATACCATTGAAGTCTAGATGGTACATTACTCTGATGTCTCAACACGGACGAAGCGCAAACCATCTTACAAGAAGTGGATGAAGATGAAGCGCAAACCATCTTACAAGAAGTGGGTCTCACTCTAGTGGACCTAATCTAGTAAGGAATTTGTTGAGAACAAGGTATTATTGGCTCTCAATTGAGCAAGAATCCATTCATTACTCAAGGAAGTGTCACCAATGTCAACAACATAGTGATCTTTTTCACACACCGACATAAGAGCTACGACCTATAACTACACCATGGCCTTTCTCGCAATGGAGACTTGACTTGATAGGAAAGATATCTCTTGCTTCATCCAATGGGCACAAATTCATCATAAGTGCAACAAAATAATTTACAAAGTGGATAGAAGCTATTCCATTAACTTACATCACAGGGAAACAAATACCCAAGTTTATCTTGAATTATTTGATATGTTGATATGGAATTTCGCAAACTATGATAACATATAACAAAACTCCATTTAAGAACCAAGATTTTTGCAAGCTTTGTTCAAGGTTCTCTATCCAACATCAATTATGAACCCCATACTATCCCCAAGGAAATGGTCAGGCTGAAGCATCCAATAATACTATCTTGAAATTCTTAAAGAAAACTATTAATGACACCAGTCGTGATTGGAATTTGTAGCTAAACCCAACCTTATGGGCTTACTGAACCAACATTCACAAACCCACAGGTTTGAAACCTTTTTCCTTGGTCTATAGATCTAAAGCAATCCTACCTATCAAAGTCAAGATCCCATCACTGTGAGTATCCCTAAAGGACATGGTCAACAATGAGGAATATCGGGTATTCAGACTTAATGAGCTAGAAATCCTAGATGAAAGACATTTGAGCACACTCAACCATCTCAGGTTTATCAGAATCAGATCAAGTGAAGCTATAACAAGAAGATAAAGAACATAAGCTTTCAAGTTGGTGACTTGGTACTGAAAGAAAATCAAAAGATCCAGTTAAATCAGGATGGGAAGGGTAAGTTTGAACCAAATTGGCTAGTCCTTTTATCATAACAACAAGCTATGGCTCTGGAGCATAGCAATTGGCTACTTTCAAAGGAGAACCTTTAGTCGAACCTCTAAATAGAAGCCATCTCAAAAAAAATTACACTTGAGTGCATCAGAATATCCCAAGAGAAAAAGCTAAAAAAATCAAAAAATCAAAAAATCAAGAAAACATTAAAGACAAATAAATCATCCTTTAAGTGAAAACCACCTTGTTGCGCTTCTAGGACCGGTACGATAGTGAAAACCTGGTAAACAAGCGCTACATTTGAATAAGCCTTGCATCTCTATTTATTGACACTATTTGTCACATCCACCTCATATGTCCCATAATAAAATGTGTATCCAACCATGGCTCAATAACTGATCAAGTGTTGAACCTTGTTGCATCAATTTTATCCATCTACCTTGATAAATGTAATATTGTTCCAAATTGGGGGCAACCTCCTGAAATTGGTAGCGGATTGGATCCTTGTTCATCCCATCACTATTGAAAAATATTTAAAAAAATCAAAAACATCCAAAAAAAAAATCAAAACAAAGTTGAAAAACACAAAAATCCCAAAAACATCATAGGTCATCTTTGGATGAGCCGCATTGAGCCAAAATAAGTGAATTACAAGCCTCTGCATGTATGACATAGGAAAGGCCATCATTGATGAGCCCTCGAGGCCCTAAGTTAGTCCCCTTAGGTGTCCATCTTAGTCTTTAAACTTGGTTGAAAATACAAAAACATTCAAATATCTTATCAAAATCCAAAAACATATTTAAAAAGTTAACAAACTCCAAAAATAATGTCACTCAATACAGTCGAACTACAATGTCTCTATGTTCATCACATAGGCAAGCACATCATTGATGAGCCCCCAAGGTCAGTTCCTTTAGTTCCCCTAATTGTCTCTAAAACTCTCAAAAACAAAAAAAACAACATCAAATAACCCCAAAAGCACAAAAAAATTCAAAAAATCTCAAAAGTACTATCTCCATTGTCACCTACCCACAATAGACTTTCCATTCATAATAAACAAAGATTGCCTTCAATCTTTTACAAACACAACCAACAAGCAAAACAAACATCAAATCAAAGCTTCCAAGGTAAATATTGAAATGAATGGATCACTATTAGACATAAACAATACCTAAGTATGAATCACCCCACCTTTTAAAAATCATTATCAACAATCCTAACGTGAGTCTTAACAGATAAAACATTCCTAGAATAGACATCATCAATGGGTTACGTCATGAAAAATCAAACATCTATGGAAAGTGATACAACAACATTGTTTATATTTTATGATCTTATCTTTTTGATTTATCTTATTGTCACATTCCTAGGATCTCTCAAAGATGTCCATAAGCATTTAGAGAGGAATTAATGGTGCATTGATCATCAATTTTTGTTTGTTTTGTTTGTTAGATATTTTTGTGATAATACCACGACGAATATTTGCTTTGTTTTGTGTGTGGAAGTCATTTTTAAGCATGACGTGTAGCAATTGCATGTTAGGTACTTCATACCTCTTTGCGCAACTAATCCAAAATGTTTTGAAACTTCTCACCCATACACTCTAACGGGGTTTCCGTATGTCTGGTATGAGCAAAAATACTCTTTGTTTGTAGAGTCAAAGTCCAGGCAATGGATTCAATTCCACCTTGGTCATCAATACCCTGGTGCATCATGTCTTTTTGCTACATCAATAAGTATTGCTAAAAACTATGAAGTCTCTATGAAAGCAAAAGCAAACTCATCAATGAACAACATCAATTTTCTTCTAAAAATCCAACTACCACTTCTTCTAACACCTCCATCTTGCATCACAATATCATTAGTACCACATGCATCTTGCATCCACAAACTCATCAATACATATCATGACCATCATAAAATAAAAACATCATACATCATGTATCATCATCCATACATCCATGACATATAAATGCAACAAAAGAAGTACAAAAAAACATGACATATAATCATAAATTATCTATCATATACATATAAACATCCATAAACATCGCATAACACATATATGGTGCATAAAAATGGTATATATCATATATGACACATAAAAATAGTATATCTCATATATATCCTAAAAATTGGAATGTCATATACATCATCAAACATCATGTGTGATATCAAAATATACAAAATATATACAAGGCCTCAGATGGGATGATGAATGTATATACAAAATAACATGTCTACACAGATCTGATACAATAAATAAGATCGTAAAAGATATCAACCCTGTTGATATTATCTTGGAGGAGGTTTCTCCCCATCATGATGGTACATATGTTGACTACGTGTAGGAGACGGCCGAGGATGCGCAATCCACGGATATGGTTGTGGTTGTCTGATAGATTAACCTTTGAACTATACACTTGTGGCGGTACTTGGCTCACCATAATGAGAACTTCTATGTCCTCTCAGTACAAAAGCCTCATATAAAGTCTGATAGTAGGTGCTCTCTCTCATGAGTCGATCCTGCTCAACCTCATATTGATCCAGGGGAATAGAGGAGGCCAAGGAAATTTTTATAGTCCATCTCTATTGCCTCTCGATAGCTAACTCTTGCCTTAGTGAATCTCTCTCCTGATGGAGAGCATCCCACTTTGTAGTAACTACGACAACTTGTGCCTCTATGGCTTGTCATCAAGCAATCTCGACATCTCTCTCTATGACCTTGGCATCCCTATCTGTTGTTAACTGCACTATCTGACCTACCATATCCCCTTGTGGGGGAGGTCCTAGAGGTGCATGTGGTCCCTACTGCTGCTGCCCATCCTAGCCATCGCATTGATCCTGATCACCATCACCCCAGGCTCTATCAAGCTGCTCTACTACAATACACAACCTCTATTTGTCACCCCTCCTCGCGATAACACCAGCCACCCTCTAAACTTGACCTATCACTGCCCCAACACCAGTAGGATCTATAAATTGTAATGGCTGTCGACGGGCCCACCACTAATTGTAATCTCTTGTCCTACCTGGATATGGGGGACCAACTTCCCATCCCCATCCAAATGGAGCAAGTGCTAAGAACTCTATAACTGCTACAGTAGAAGATGCTCCTAGCCCCCAAGCCTTGACCTCTCGGGTTGTCTTTCCAAAGCGTGCATGGTAATCATCAACAAATGTAGTTTGTCTCTCTCCAAATTTTTAGAGAACCCTATTAGGCAGGTACCTCTCAAGAATAATGTCAACACGACCTATCAACCACTGTGTCTATCTACAGTAAGGCAAATGCTCCATGTCATTTTTCCAAGCCTCATAGGCTAGCCATGTCCTCTAGATAAACTCAGTCATATCGTCAAAAATGCCTCCCTAATACGATAACCTACCTGGTCAAGTGTAATGCAAGAAATCAGAATATCTGTAAGAGAAGGGATCATGGGCATCTTGCTGAAGTATGCCATATGTCCTGGTCACTGTGATCCTCTCCCAAGCCCACACATGTAGAAGATTCATCCCAACTTCAAAATAGAATTGTCGTCGCAATAGATAGGCTCGTGCATATCTCAGTATAGATGAGCCAAAACAAATGGGCCCCAAGTATAGACTGTCCCATGCTCCATCATTTTCTTTATACATATGCCCTACCCAATAGGAAATCCGCTACCTTTGCGATCAAGCATCAGAGTCTCAATAATCAATCCAGCCAACACCATAGACATAAGATTGACATCGTTGACAAATGGAGACAAATCTATCTTAGAGTCCACTACCTATAGTTGTCACACTCCAAGTACTCATTGCATGGTAAGGGTACCCTTCCTGACATCATAGGTGACTTCCTCACCATGAATGGGGATCCTCAGAATCCTCCAAACATCCTCAAGGGTAATCGTCACCTCGCTAGTAGGAGGATGGAAGGACGACAACTTAGAATTCCATCTCTTTACCAATGTAGTAATCATCGCCCCATGACATATTATCTTGGGAATATAATAGATATGTTGAAGACCAACAACATCAAGGAAGTATCTCTCTACCTCCTGAAACCAGACAATGAAATCCAATAGATGTCACAGTCGTCGCTCTTAGGAATACAGTGGTTTGAGGACTGCCTACAAACATTCAACCCACAATGTAAAAAAATTACTATAAAAACAAATCACAAACTTAAAACTACAAACAAACTAGCTAAAACAATCTTTGTTAACAATAACAAGCCCTTTTTGGACGATAGCGACTAATTTTTACAATAGCAGCCCTGTTTACTACAAAAACAGTTGTTGTATATGATAGCGAGCCTGTCACAAGAATAATAGCAGTTACTTTTGACAATAACATTTTAAAAAATAGCGTACAAATTGAAATAATAGCACAAAAATCCTAGAATTACCACTATCGTTCAATAATTTTGAGCATTAAATGAAAAAATAAGAAATGACGAAAGTGAAAACAAAAAGAAGACACCACAATCCCTATGTCGGTTGGCCTCTTGAACTGGCGAACTACATTTACACTGTGTGGAGCACCCAAAATCCTCGCCATTACAAATCAATAATTGCAGCAACAAGATCTCTAGAGGAAAGATTTTCCTAAGACTCATAGTGTAAATGAGGAAAAATGAACCCTAATTTCCTATTTTAACCCCCAAACCCTAATTTTTACCTTGGGAATACTCCTAGGTTTAAATTTTGAGCACCCTGGAACATTTGAAACCATAAATGTGGGCCTGATAGCCTAATTTTTCATCCTCTATGCATCTAAACTACATTGAAACCTTGTCACGAGCCCTCTCGAAAAAGTACTTTTTTCCATCGACCTGTCGAGGGGCAACCCAATGTCGTATTATCTTTTTGTTGACCACCGAGGCATAGTGGGGCACATTAAATTTTTCAAATCTTGATCTGAACATCAAATTCTTTGAAACAATGTAACCAATAAATTGTGTCAAAGAGGGGCGAAATGTAGACATGTAAAAATAACTTAACACATATCACACATCCTAAATTGCATTTTTCCAGCATCGACATCATTATCATTAATACAATTGTATTTCACATCATTTTCACTAATTAACCCTATTTCTATCTATTAATTGAGTGATCTTGCATTATTTGACTAATTCACTATTTTATCATTAATCTAACTTTATTCCTCCTGATTAATTAAATAAACACTTTTATTTAATTATGCCACTAATATACCTTATTCATCTAAATCAATTAAATTGTTATCATTAATAATTTAATTAAATCCTATTTCCCTCTCCAAATTAAATAATCAATTATTTAATCTGGACTCAACATAATGTGTCAATAAATAAAGCCTTTATTTATTAATTCAAAAGAAACTTGCACATTCATCTCCAATATTAATTAATTATCCTCACCCCTTTTTGATTGAGTAAATCATGACCATTGATTTCTCACTCTAATTGGTTAACTAACCCATCTATTTCCTAACTCAACCTAACTTTCTCAATCCCACCAATCGTTCCAATCTAATCCCACTAATTATCAAATTTAAATCCTTATTGGATCAATCAAAGGAGTTAACTAACCAATCTATTTCCTCTCAATAGTTCTCAACCATTGATCCTGATCTTTCATTATTGAATCTTGATCATTCATCTGAAACTTGAAAATCTATAAAAAAAACCTTCTTCCTTCTCAAAAACGATCGGAGAATCTAGAGAATTTGTGTGAAGAGGTCATGTTGAATTGTCTATTGAATTCTTAAGAGCAAACACTTACATCTTTGATCACCATTAATATACCCTTTGAAGCTTTTGCACAACAATGGAGACTTTGTATTGATCCAAGCAATTCGATATCAATATGAATACACTTCGACATGGGATGGTAACATTGTAATTCATGAATTCAGTTTATGTTCTCTTTCGTGATTGCATTGCTTGATGCATTTCTTTATAATTTCATTTCATGAGTGGGTTGAGATTTGTCTTTGTTTGATCTCATTCATTTGATTTCATTGTTGTTTCCTTATGCTTATTTCCCCCTTACACATCTTGTATGATCATTGTAAAACATATTTTTAACATTAATATTAATATTGTGTTCTCCCTCATTTCCACCATTGAAGAAGGCTCTAATATTTGAAGGATTAGATACCAAATTTGTTGGGTTCTTAAGGATAGTGCTACCACCAAAATCACTTGAAGGAGTAGATACCAAATTCGTTAGGTTCTTAAGGATAGTGCTACCATCCAAATCACTCTAGACCTTAGATATATCTAATATTAGGTGTATATTTATTGCAATTTTGTTTAAATATTTTTAGTTTTATAATAATTTATTTTTTCTTATTAATATATGTATATAAATTTAAATTAATTTGTGTTTAAGTTAGATCTAAATTTAAATGTAAGATATATTTTATTTTCAAAAGTTGCAGTCTTCAATAAATTCATTATCATTGCTTCAAAGAAAAATTATAATTCAAATTTAAAAATATTTATTTCTCTTTACTTCAAAGTTATAAAAATTTAGATAAAAAAAGATGCCAAACAATCACAAAACACCATATTGAAACTTTCATTTTTATCAAACAAAAAGACTTTTATTTTGTCCTGCACTAAAAAGTTGCTAAAGGAATCAAAATTATATATCACAAGCACAGATAATTTATGGAAAACATTGAATTACATTGCTGAAATTAAAAGGAAGAATTAATATTTCATTTGATTTCCTCTTTCCCTTATTTTTTCACATATTTCAAAAGTAAAATTTGTTTGTTGATTGTTTAGATTTTTGTCTATCTCTCTCATTTGTTAAAATTTATTTATAAAGGGGAAAATTAAGAATTATTTTACTGTTAAGAACTTTTTGTTTTAACATTAGTTCAATTAATTAACTAATTGCATTCTTTTATCAAATGGAAAGCAACAACATAAAAACATTCATTTAGTTAGTTAATATCTATATTTAAATTAAACTAGTTTTTTTTTTTTTTTAAATTACATCTAAAAACTAGGAAATACAAAAAAATATTCGAAACATAAAAAATATTCAAAATACACAAAAATAAAAAATTAGTTCCAAATAGGCACAATTCCAAATCATTCAAGTGAGGAATGCTCTAAACTTAGTTAAACAATCAAAACACCAAATCTAAACTAATACACTCTTTTACAAGTGATCAAAACTTTGCTAATTTAACAATTCACACAATTAATTCAAAATATTCAACATTTGAACAATCAACTTAAACATTATGTGTAACATTCATAAACAATTCATTTAAACCTAGCGTATTGAGGAAAATTTAAACTTCCACTTCAATTCAATGAGTCAAACTTGAAATTTTACACTTGTGACCTAGGTTGAGGCCAGATCTAGTAGAGGAGATCTTGAGAGAGCTAAGGGAGTTTTTACTTGCTCATGCAACTCTAGTTGTAAAAGAATAATGAGTTATTTTCAAGAAAATACAATGAGATAATGCTTTATTGGAAGGAATTGAGATAAAACATCTTGCTAAAATATTTGAATGAACCACCACTTATTTAGACACTATATTTCAAATAAGCCAATGATGAATTGATGCTCTCCACAAACAAAACACACAATAATTAAACATCAATGGTGGTATCCACCTATTCCTTTTTGTGTGAAGAGGTTAGTCCACCTCACTCACCACCACTATATTAAATTTTTCCCTGTGAGAAACAATAAACATGTCTACCTATTTAAATAATACAAATTTTTGTGTGAGATAATTTTAAATCATACAATTTTAAAATGTTTTATCTACCACCTTCAGTCATTGGAGAGGAAGGTATATGAAATGGTCAAAAGTATCAAGCCCCAAAATCCCATAATTTAACCTTAAATAAGTTGTAATAAAAAATAAGACAATAAAGACATGAACTTCAATACCACTAGATGTGATACAAAGTGTATGCACTTTGATACACTAATCCAAGATCCAATATGGTGCTTGAAGGATAGCCACACTTCGTAAAATAAATGTGATATAAAAGAAGCATATTTTGAATGATAAATATTGAGAACTATATGAAAGTGAAACAACTTAATGGAAAGATGAATCATAGAGCATATAGCCACTAAACTAAGAACTATAATACAAAAAGGTTGTATATACAATAGTTGTGTATAAGATCTGAGAGGTTGGATGTGTTAATCCCAAGTTATCCTCTTATTGGCTAGGCGATAAATTGAAATGAACTAAGATGAAATATCACCGGGAACAATAGTATACACAAATATATAGAAATTATGGTGATGAGTAGTTTGATATTTTAAAGATTGTCTATTGAATTCTGATTAGATTCATCTATGTTGCCATTACCTAAGAATTATGTTGTAAATGCATGATCAAAATAGATCCCATTTAATGTGTGTGAAGTCTAAAGAGGAGTTAGATTGTCACATTATCACCATGTATTTTAAAGATTGTGACTATAATAGTAATAGAGCCACACAAGTCATGTGTAATGCTAATAGATTCATGGAATCCCAAGTGTTCTACATGCTCTTATAAAAACTTTAGGAAACTCATATATATTTAGAATACACTTCTCCTTCACCTCTTTGGTACCTAAATTATATCTTGAAGAATTTTCTTCCTCAACCTTCTCCACTCTCTCAATTTCTTGCATGTTAGATCTACCTTTCTTAACCCAATCGGATTTAGTCACACATCCTTTAGGTTCTTAGAATCTATTTTTTGCTTCTTCTATTGTGGGCTACAACTTTGTCTAGTTTTCTAATGGGAAATTTCTCACCAAAAGGATGTTCTTGTCCTCTTCTTACATTGAAATATGATACATTTGTAATCATAGATTAAATCCTTTTAAGGTTGACTAATTTTAAGGTGGTTTTTTTTGTAAAGGTTGGGAAAAATATAGTTTAACAAATATTCTTGCATAAATTTTACACATATTTTGCAAATAACTTGTCTTAAATAGATTGAGTGATGCTTATGTATCCTCCCAAAAAAAATCTAATAATTTTGAAGCCACAATATAATCATAACTCATGTGGAAGTGCATAAACATGGATCCAAAACAAGGCTTGCTATGACATTCCTTCTATCATCTTGAAGTTGATGTGCCACTATTCCATGAACAATCATGTATTCTTGTGGATCCATGGTCTTGCTTGAAAGATCCTCTTAATTAATTTTATTTGTCAAAGTGAGAATGAAATAACCTTGAGGGTACATTCTTATCTCATATTCTTTGAAGGTCCTCTAATGTTTCTGACCCACTAGTACTATTTTTACACTAAAAATACATTCAAATAATATGTAGATGAGATATCTCATAACCAATCTTTGAATTTTATTTTCCTAATATTAAACATCTATAGATTTAAGACATGGCTATTTTCCTTGAATTTTATATATAATTTTGATTCTTTTGAGGAAAAATAATCTTATGTTTCTCACCAACAATAAAAATAAAGATGTGATTGATATTTTTATTGTACGCCTCCTCTTGTTAGTGCATGACAAAAGGAACCACTTGGTGTGTTAGGGGGAGGGGTGGAGAGGGGTATATTTACCCCCTGATTGAATACATACATATCCTCCCCTAAAACAAGGATGTGATCCCCTCAAAAACATAAATTGTAAAAAAAAAATCTACAAAATATATTAGAATAAAATAGAAGGTTTTTAATGTCTATGAGGTGAAAGACAACCTAAGAAACATATAACTCAATCATTTTAAATTTCTATATTATTTTTGATAAGATAAAAGGGGTTAAATAAGGGCCCTATTGTTACAAATCCTAAAGGCTAAAAAGTTAGCAAAATAAAAGGAAACAATAAGAAACAATAAAAACGACACCAAAAATTCTTACAATCATAACCATCAATAATAATAGTAGACACAACATTAGTGAGCATGAGACCCAACCAAATGTCCGAGACCAAAAGTAGCTTCACTTTATTTTGAGAGCCTATGAATCTCAACAGTTAGTGAGTTAGAGGCTTCCCCAAGGTCCACCTTGATATCTTTCTATTTTTTCCTTTTATATCTCTCCTCCTATAGAATCTTAAAGATGTTAGTGGTGAAGTTCAGGCTTCCCTTGCTAACTTTAATAATCTTGTTGACAAACATCTCAATCTCTTGGACTTTCCTTTTCATACCTATCATACACTTTTGGAAGAGGTCCATATTCATCCTATTTATATTGTAGATGGTATAGGGGGCCTATCTTTCTTATTTATGACTATGGAACCCTTTTCACCTTCCGTTGTGTTGGTCCTTAGTTCTAGTCTCCCAAGCTTCATTTCCTTTCTTCTTATTTTCATTTTTTTTGCACCTTGTCCTTTCTTACTAGGTAGATTTGCTTTATCTTTATTAAATCAAGGCTTATTGGGCCTTTTAGGGGAAACAACTTTAGCAACATGGGTTGATCCTTTAGAAATCTCCATGTTTACAGTAGATTTTGAGCTAGGACTCGTCTCATAGTGGGTTTCATAGAAGTTGTCTTCATAATATCACTTATAACATCCTCATGGTTGTCGTTATCCAAAATCCTAGGTTCTTACTTCTCTTCACTTGAGTCGACCACATTGCTATTTTCCTATTTGAGCATCTTCTTTGGCTTACACATTAGGGAAGAGAGCTTGGAGGACCTTCTAATTTCATTAGGGATTTGGTGAGCTAGTCCCTTTCCCTTAGTGCTAGAAGTGATAATTTTTTAGCTTTCATGGGAAATGGTTTCTTGCCTATTAAAATATCAAGACCTTTGGTAGGAACAACTAGGTTTTTATCTTTTTTCACCCCTAGAGATCAATTAGGCTGATTAGCAAATGATTTGGTAGAGTTAAGAGTAGGAATTTTGAATTGTATGGGATTAATCATGGGGGTGATAATTAAACAATGATGATATAAACAAAAAATTAACCCTTAGTGTAGGTGAATTGAGGCCTTGTTGGACAAGACATCTTTCATATAGTTTTCTAGAGAAGAAAGCAAATAGTAGGGGAATCTTATCCTTTGGCTATACAAACGTGGTTGAGGAGGGGAAAGTGGTAAGTATAAATACATTGAAACCTACCCTAAAGAGTGAAATATTTAATAAGAAATAATGATAGCTTACCCCATGGGCTAGGAATATCATTGCACTTGAATCCATTTTAAAACTTAACCAATTGCTTGTCTCCCTAAAGGAACTCTTTGATGTAGTCTTTTTCCTTGTCACTTTTAAGGAATTTGAATTTTTTTTCCATCTGTTGATAGGTTAGTGGCCTCACCAATTAGTTCCTCAATAACTTCAAACTAAACCCCACTAATATTGACTTTGCAATTAACCCAAGACCATGTAAATTTGATAGATAAAGAAGGTTCAAAGCCTCCCATGGCTTCATAATACACCTTCATGCATAATTTCTTAAGAATTTCCTAAACCATACCATTGCTTTGCACCTGTTGAAAAGAGATAGCCTATGTTCTAACTCTATCACCCTCATCATTTAGAACTCAACACGAAGATGATAATTGTGAGACCTTGCCTTTTTCATGATCTTGTTCACTCCATGTGTCTTGATAATATCACATTTCTTATTTTATGTGACATATGCTTCTATTATTAGATATTATACAAGAGTTATCATGTTTTATATTCTAGAGTTACTCTATGTTCCTCGATGTTATCATGACTCATATTGGATATTTTCATGTGTTTATTATTTTGAAATCATTTGTAGGATCTTTATGGATGACAATTATTTCCTATGCATAGATGTTATTCTTATACTCTTGTGGTTGTTTTTATTATCATGGATAGTGCTAGATGATGGATTTGCATTATTGATTAGACAGAGTTATTATTTGATTACATTGAGTGGTTACAAGTGTAGATATTGTGGAGATGAGAATTAGATATGTTGATGTTTACTTGTGATGGTTCTTAGATTTAAATAATTTCTATATGATTTCCTAGTTGATTTTTTTTTTGAAATGTTATTTTAATCTATGATAGTTGCTTCAACTATTATTATTCATGCGATATACTGACATATTTTGTTGAGTAAACAAATGAATTTTACCAATGGTGGTTTGGGTCACATAGCTACTTCTATTGTTATATCCCTATGGAATATTGATCTTATCTTGTATGAAGAAATAAGGCCATGAGATATGATGTTGTGTAATGTTGTTTAAGGTATTGTGTGATCATGTGCATATGTGAAAGTTTATTTTATATATTTTTATTAAGATGTTTCTTGGTGTGTTTGTTCTTTTATGATTTATGAAGCCTTTTATGTGATTTAAATTATGTTTTAAAAGTCCTAAATTGTCCCTAGGTGATAGATATATGGGTTAGGGGTTCTTTTAACCTAGGGAGTACTTTTATTATTTTTTATAACCCTCTTATATTTCCTATTTCTTAAAATTAGCAAATATTGGAGTTGGTTGGTTGGTTTAGGTGGTTGGGAGAGGTAGTTTCTTTTTCCCTTTCTATTTATTATTTCTCCTTGAGTGGATGGCTTTTTCCTCTTGGATGGTTCTTTATTTTCTTTTAGTATTTTCAATTAGTAGAAGCAAACTCTTGGTGGAGGAAGGGAGAAAGGATAGAGAAATAAAAGATGGAAGAAAGGGCTTGAGGAGACATCATCAAATTGGATAGAAAATCTCATGGCAAGGTCTAACCCTCTTGTTAGATCTGTGTTTGATGTGTAAATAAATGCTTGGAATATTATTCCTTGTTTGTGAAATCTATGTGAAAATCAACGGTGAATTATTTGTGAGATTTGTTGTAAATTATGTTTGGGGTTTGTTTTGGGTATGAGTACCCACCCTTGTATAATTTTATACATAAATAATCAATTATGTGTTTGAAGTGGGGGAAAAATAGTATGTGAAAGAAAATTATTGTAAGGTGAAAAGATCGGTAAAGTAAATGCTATATATTTGGGAATTTATGTGATAAGTGTTGGCTTAGAGGTTGTGAAATGTTAAGTGTTAGTTCTTGGGAAATCTATGTGACCCTGGCTCAGGGGTGGGTTGTGCATCAACCCTATGGTTGGGTGGAGAGCCCATTGGCCAAGATTTCCTTTTCTTTGTTGATTCTTCTTTTCAAGTACATGTGTTAAGTAAGGAAGATTATCTTGGGGCTTTTTAACCTATGGATTTCAAGGAAGATACATGTGGGTCTTGTGATATTTATAAAGTTTTGAGAACCCAAGGATGTCTTATGACTAGATTTCAATTTATATTTCAATGTGTTAAAATTAATTTGTTGTAAAAGGTAAAAGAAGAATGCATGTCAGTTGTTGTTACCTTGGAGGATTCATGAATTCAAAGATAAGATAAATTTTGGAAAGAATCAAGTGTCCATGAGAAATTTTATGTATAAAGTGTAGATGTGTAAATGTACTTTTTGTATTGTGTTATTTGAGTAAAACTAAATGGAAGAAAGGTAATTTTATTCTTTAATGTTATAGACTTACATAAAAAAATATAATATGTAGATTAATCAGTTTGTTGCATAAATGCCTATTAGGTGATTATTGTTTTATTGAATTAAAAATTAAAAAATCAATGTAATTAAGATTGGTTAAGGAATAAGTTAGTTAATAGTATGCTCCACACCTTAGAAATCATATTCAATAATTTAATTTTGCGAAGAAATAAATTTTCTTCTTTTACAATACGTATTTGAATCATAGTTAGTTGGAAACATAGTTTTTACAATCATGCCTACATTGTCAATATGCATGAAATTATTTATAAAATAAACTAATATAATTGATTTGGTAAACAAGAATATATATATGTATGTATGTATAATTTTATAATATATATATGTAATTATTTAATGTTATTATTCATATATATATATATATTTATCAATAAAAGGCCTAGGCCAAAATGTATTGCATAATATAAAGGCTTACAAATAAGAAATCTGCAAGTCGAGCTAAGCTCTAGACCAGCTGCCCCTTACAGAGATTGTGTTTGTCTTTGATGCACCAAATAACTACTAAATTTACTGAAATTGGGCTAGAGATTGGCTAACATTCTACAGAACCCCCAAAACATAATTGACCATGCCTACTCCTCAACATAAAGACTAAACCAAAGCCATGCCAGCAAATACAGAACACCAATCTATCCAAATCTGGGGAAGACAGAAATAGAAGAGCCTGTTCCAAGCCTCAACTCCACGTGTCTTGGGTACACTTTCTGTCTTTTCCTTCTAACCACAATATGTACGCCTCCAACTTGGAGAGACCTCACCGACCCGAACACTGCCACCATTACCTCACACTTTATACTTTACAGGAGGCACCGACCGACCACCCCCGACTGAAACAACCTGATCAAGGCCAACAAGATGAGACCAGTGAAGTTTTCATGACAATTTCAGTTTAACTCTAAGATTTTGTTTGTGAGGGGAATACCACTTCCTCTTCCCTTCCAACCGTTGTATCTAACAGAGTGCCATTTGCAGCCAAATTTGCAAGATTGTTCGCCTCCTTATTTAATTCTCTGTAGACGTGATTGACGATTGCTTCCTCAAAGTGATTCAGTAAATCTAAGGCCCTGCCCAACATGGCATTCAATTTCCAATTTTGAGTCGAGCCAGTCCTCAGAGCATTGATAATGATTGCAAAGTCTCCTTCAATCGCGATCTTAGTCAATCCAATTGTCTTACATAGACTGAGACCTTCTAATAGTGCCCTTGTTTCTACCATGTTATTGGTTGTTTGTTCAAGAGGGACTACCTTCTTACCTACCACTGAGCTCTCCTAATCCCTAACAATGCAACCTGCTCCAACCTTCCTAGGATTGCCCCACACAACACCTTCGAAGTTCATCTTGTACCATCTGAAGGCTAGGGGCGACCATCTCCCTTTAGTTCTCAACTTCTCAGATTCCTGTTCGCCTTGGCCAAAAAAGGGTGGAATACTAAGCCTCGGCCACTCCTTTTTGATTGCACTGTCCCATTCAGTGAAGGAAACATTTGTCTTGACATGCTTCAAGTTTCTACTATTAACTACTTCTATTATAGCCGCTTCAACTTTGTTCAAGAAGGAATCCACATCAAGCTTTCTCTCCTGGAAGACCCTTCTATTCTGCTCTTTCCAAATTTCCCAAATTAGGACAGAGGGGGAAATTGTCCAAAGGATACCAAAGAGACTTGTCTTTTGAATCCTTGGCCAAGATTTGAAGAGATTGAGGATGTCATTGGGTAATGCTAAGGACCATCCCAGCCTCGCGCATAACCATTTCCAACTTTTCAGAGAAAAGGGGCAGCACAACAGGATATGATTCACCGTTTTAGAGTCCAACTCACATAAGGCACATCTAGATGGGCCTTGGTAACCCAGATTTGTAAACCACTCTGTAGTTATGACTCTCCCTTGTAGAGCAGCCCATGAAAACATACCTGCCTTGGGAAGGCAAAGGCTGCTCCAACACAAATTGGTTGGAAGAACCTCCTTTCTCATGTTCTGATGTTTGATCATCATTTTGTAACCCTCTTTTGAGTTATATTGCCCTATTTTTGAGCTTGTCCAAACTAACTGGTCCTGCCCATTTCACAGCACCAACAATCTTTCTTTTAAAATTTCTTTTAGTTGTGATAACAGAGCATCATTCCGACAAACGGCTTCAAAAAATTTCCACTGCCACTCCACGGGTGGATCCCCTTCCCTAATGTGTAGATAGTCACTTACCCTGACACCCCACACTGCTTTGAACCAATTCTTAATGGTTGTTGTTTGCATGAGGTGGTCAATGGCAAGACAACCACCCCAAGAGTCCTCCCAAAAAAGTGTGCTACTTCCATCAACCACATCCCAGGATAAGCTATCAATGATTAACTGTCTACATTCTAGCATGAAGTTCCATATTTTAGAGCCTTTCGGTGGATTAGGGGTTCTGAAAATACTCGTATGATTTGGTGATTCCAAATATTTATTTTGGAGAATCCTGACCCACTTTTGGTTAGGATGAGAGTACATCCTCCAAATTAGTTTAGCTCCAAGGGCCTTGTTCTACCATTTTTTATTCTTTAAACCCGATCCTCCAAAATACTTTGGTCTACAAATCTTTTCCCATGAAATTAGTGCCATGTCTTTTTGTTCTAAGACACCTTGCCAATAAAATCTCCTCATTATTTGTATTAACTGTTTGTTCACTCCACTGGATAAAGAAAGGCATGATAAAAGGTAGATGGGAAGAGCAGTTAAAACCGATTGTAATAAGACTAACCTCCTTGCCCAATACAGTAATTTCCCTTTCCAAGAAGACAACCTTTGTTCTATTTTATCCTTAAGTGGATCCCACAACCTTGTTGTTCTGGCTCCTGAACTTAGTGGGATACCCAAATATTTACACGGAAGTTTGCCTTGTTTGAAACCCAGGATTT
The DNA here is from genome assembly GCA_007258455.2 of Sequoia sempervirens. Classification (NCBI taxonomy): domain Eukaryota; kingdom Viridiplantae; phylum Streptophyta; class Pinopsida; order Cupressales; family Cupressaceae; genus Sequoia; species Sequoia sempervirens. Next base: position 15,330,250 of record VDFB02270651.1, on the reverse strand, counting down.
TGATAATAGCAACCTCCGTAGAAGTAGGGGTATTGAAGAAGAAGACTTCTTATTTATCCTTACTCACCATTTGACCTGAGGATTTCTCATATTTGTCCAAGATCCTTTTGAACTCCCTGGCTTCGTTACGTCTACTTGCACCCATCAACAATGTATCATCTACAAACTGTTGATGCGAGACAATTATGTTGTTAGTGACCTTGATACCTTGGATAATCTGCTGCTCTTGTGCCTTTTTTAAGTTTCTTCCTAAATATTCTATGATAATAATGAACAAAAAAGGAGAAAGGGGATCTCCTTGTCTTAGACCACTTGAAATCTCAAAGGAACCTTCTGGTGATTCATTAACTAAGATTGAGAATCGGGGTGTTGAGATAGATTGGAATATCCAGTTGATCCATTGTTTTGAAAAAGCAAATGCCTCAAGATACTTGCACAGGAACTTCCAGTCTACCTTATCATATGCTTTCTTGATGTCCAATTTTATTAGCATGCTAGCTTTCTTTGTCGTTTGAATTGAGTGTATAGTTTCCTGTGCAATGATGACCCCATCCAAGATTGACCTTCCCGGTACAAACCATGTCTATTCTTCCAATATAATAGATGGTCACACTTTCTTCAGCCTATTGGCCATTACCTTCGAAATTATCTTGTAAATGATGTTGTAGAGGGATATAGGTTGAAACTCCTCCTAATTGGCTGCATTCTCCTTCTTTGGGACCAGTGCTATGAATGTATTGTTTGCTTCCTTGAGCATTACCACAGAATTCCTTGTCGCTTCCACAGCTTGAACCAGATCATCTCCCAAAATGTGCCATCATTTTTGAAAGAAACTTGTTAGGAATCCATCCGGTCCAGGGGCTTTGTTAGGGTGGAGTTGTTTAACAACCATTTCTATCTCCTCCTTTGTGAATTTTCCTTTTAACATTTTGTTATGCTCTTTTGTTATCAAATGTGGTATATTACCCAGTAAATGATTCTGGTCATATAACCAAGATCCCTCCTTGTTATTCAAAATGTCTTCAAAGTAAGAGACAACACTTTTTGCTATTTCCTATGAATCTTCAGTACTTGTACCATCCTCCAACTTGATACTACGAATCCTGTTAATATTTCTCTTATGCTTAACCATATTATGGAAGAATTTTGTATTTTTGTCTCTAGCTTCTAGCCATGTTTCCCTCGATTTTTGTCTCCAAAAAATCTCTTCCTTTGCCAAAATGTCTTCATAGTTCCCCAATAATCTCTTTTCTTTGTCAAAATTGTCTTGGTCCATCCCCCTCCTAATCATTTCCTCATTGAGAGATTGGAGCTCAGCCTCCAGCTCTGCTTTTTCTTTCAAGATATCTTTGAAGTGCTCCTGATTCCAAAGTAAGAGTTGTTTTTTAATGACTTTAAGCTTGGAAATGAAGTAAAAGAGTTTAGAGCCCTCAAACTTCTCCCTATTCCACCAGGATTCAATTAAATTGAAGAAATTCTTGTCCCTCATCCACATATTCTCGAATTTGAAGGGGAAACGATGTGGTTTGCTTTCATTTATGAACATGAGCAAAACTGGAAAATGGTCAGACCTTGTACATGGGATAACTGAGGATTTTATTTCTACATCTAGGGAATCCAAGTCACCATGCAGGAAAAAAGGGTCCAATTTTTCTGCTCTTTGAGCGAAACCCATGCGTCTGTTATTCCATGTGAAAACCCCTTCCCTAGTTTCTAATTCTTTCAAGTTATTTCTATTTACCCACCACCTAAAATCTGTTTGTGACTGGAGAGCTCTTTGAGTGCCACCCCTTTTATCACCTATATGGAGAGTTGCATTGAAATCTCCACCGATAATTGTATGTTCATAGCATGAATCCCTTAGAAAGGCCTCAATCTCAGACCACACCCTTCTCTTATTTGCTATTGGGATTGGGCCATAAACATTGATCAGTTGTAATTTTATAGTGAGGTGATAACAGTGGACAATACCACCAATCTAGTTGTTATTTCCTGCAGTCACTTCAAAGAACACCTTCTTGCTATCCCAAAGGATTGCAAGACCACCAGAGGCTCCTCTCGCCTGAATCCCAGCTGAACTCCAACCATGCAATTTCCTTGTAAACGCTTCTAAATCCGCAATGTTCAATTTTGTTTCTTGTAGCAATGCAATATCAACTTTGGTCAATTTTATTCTGCGCTTGACCAAGCACTGCTTGCTAGGGGCGTTAAGGCCCCTAACATTCCATGTGAGCATCATGGCACCTGGGGAAGGGGGCCTCCCTTCCTAGATTTCAGAATTTCGGTGATTTTGGTTTGTCCTTTTGCCAAGCCTGCCTGGTTTATTGGTTCTGCTACTGATTTCCTGCCTCTTCTCATACCAGGAGACTTACCACAGTCAGGTTTTAGTTTATTCAAGACATTTTTCTCTATCCCTAACCCCTCCATTTTTTGGTTTTTCTTAATACCCAAATATCCCTCCACAACTTCCTGATCATCAAACAAGATCCCATTTTCTTCTGCCTTCATAGCATTCAATTCCAAAATCTTACTGATGAGTTCTTCTTTCTCTGCATGTTCACCTAGGACCACCTCAAAGCATTCTGAGGAAGCCAACTCCAGGTTCTCTCTTTCATTCTCCTCCTCTTCAAGGGTTTTTCCTTCAGAGGGCTGATTTCCATTGCTATTGTTGAATTTAGGATGCGTGTTTCCAATTTTATCAAAGTCCCTTGGGGTGTCATCCTCCTTATTCTCTTGATGAATTTTAGGGAAACATTGCAGATTTTCTTCTGTCTCTACTACTAAATTCTTTTCTGATATTTTGTTTGGTTCTTCAAAAAAGTTCTTTGGTTTTGCAACAATCTTTCCATATATTCTGGAGCTAACCTTGCCCTGCGCCTCCCAAGGGAGGACATTAACTCCTTCTGAATGATCGGATAAGTGAGGGTAACCCTCCATTTCCTGAACTAAAATCTGCATATTTCTAACCCTGTCCACCACTGGACCATCCACCTTAGTTGTTTGATCTTGAAAAAAGACCTCTAGAAATAAATCTCCCATTATAGGACTCTCCTTTATTGCTGGAGCATTTGCTGATGTCCTAGACCAAACGTCGACCCGCATATCCATTTCCATTTCTTTGAGGGGCCCACCACTTGGGGCTATCTTCTTCTCTGATGCTTCAACGGACCTATTCTAATCATACCTATTAAGACCCAAAACTATCACCACAGAAGAGCAATCACTCTTACCATGATCTACCGATTTGCATTTAGGGCATAGTACCAAGTGATCTTCCCTTACAATTTTCTGATTCCATCTTCCCTCACCAGACACTAGCTCAATTTCCAATGGGAGGGCTTGACTAGGAGGAATAGAAATACACATTCTGAAATAAGATTCCCACACTTCATCCTCTAGAATTTTACCAGCATACCTAAATTTTCCCAGTTTCCTCCCAATGCTTTTGAGAGTCTCCTCCTCCCACTAATCTGGCGAAAGATTATACAGGCGTATCCATGTTGCACTCTCCTCCACCATATAAATCCACAGATCAAAATTTGGGCACCGATCAATCACATGCATTTGTGAACCATCTAGAAAAAGCGACCCACCCTTATGAGCTAATAGCTTCTTGTCATGGGAGGGAAATGTGACCAAGTAGAAATTATTTGGTAAAGGCCTGACAATAATTTTATTTCCCCACTGTAGGTGACACCATTTTCTAATCTCCTCTTGAATTTTAATTTGTCCCCCCCCCTTTAACAAATAAACCTCTGTCAAGCAAGATGCCCCTAGTTTGTTTGACTTCCTCTTCAAGAACAATTGAGAGCTTGGATTCAAGGGAAGATTTACCAGTTAATTCCCCTTGCAGCCAAGATGGTCCAACTTCGTTCAATAGAATCCCTTTACCCTTCGTATCTAGGTTAAGTCGAGCACCTTCCTCTCTCTTTCTCATGTTTGGTGGTTTGGATCTCCAATCCTTGGAGGCTTCTACTTTTGGGATTGAAGTTTTCCTGAACTGCCCATTCTCTTCATTGCGAAATCCCTTTCTCCTTCGACCATTTCCATTCCTCGTGTTTCCTTTCCACGTTTTATGCTCCTACCCATGAAATTTTTGCCTGAGCCACATAGCTACCTTCTGTCGTCTTGGATTTTGTTGTCGCTGGTTAAGATACACCTGTGTTGTTCCATTTGGCTGCCTGTGGTCCCAATCATCCTGATAGGGATTAGGGCTCCATTTCTCAGTATGGGGTTGTATGTTTTTATCCACCCAACACCCGCGCTTGAAAACCCATTGAGGTATGTAATTCCTATAATCGTCTGGGGGCCCATATTTATATTGCTCTAGGCGGATCGAGCCATAAGCTTGCCAACCTTCCTTAATGTCTGCTTTGAAAGTCTCCATGGGGATCTCCCAATCTATTTCTTCTCCCCATCTGGAAGACTGTAGACCATTGCTGCATGCATCTCTTCTAGATCTGGTGTCAATGTGGTGTTCTGGTTCCTGCTCCAATCTTCTCTCGCACAAAATTTCACTCCTCGCCATTCTGGATGTGTTGTTATTCATATATTATATATTACATATTATTTATTATATATATGTATAAATAAATTGAATGTACTTAAAAGCATTTTGAAATTTATTAATTATATCATAAAGTGTAAAAAGTTATAAAATATAAAGAAAAAAATTACAAATAAAAAATTAATGAGCATACCCTAGGCCGACATGAGTTGGCCATGGGGAGGTGACTATGGGACTGCACCACCCCATGGTGTACAATCCTCAAAGCTACAAATGCACAACTTGTAACAAATCAATAAACCATAAATATTTAATCAATCAAATTTAAGGAATTGAATGAGCAATAAAGTTTAACTATTTGAAATACAGATGAAAATGGAAGAAACAATTGAGGAAACCAAATTAAAAATGTAGTTGTATCTAAAAACTAATTCACAAATTGTAAATACAAATCAATAGGGGAATCCAATATTTGAAGAATTCAAAGTTAGCTTAAGATTAGTTTTTAGTTAGTGAGATTAGCTCTTGCTTAAGTTTAAAATTGTGACTTAAGGAGTATTTCTTTTTATTCTTTAAAAATAAACTTATTTCCTTGAACTTAAACATTATAGATTATAACTTCACCAAAGTTTTTGGAATAAATAGATCAAACATTAGAAATAATCAATTTCAAATTTATTAATATTTTGTATGATTTTAAAGTATTTTCTACTTGAAATTTTAAATAGTAATGCCTTAGGTTAATAATCAAGTTTAAATCATATGAAGATAAGATTGTTGAATCTTCTTATCGATAATATTTTTTTGTTATTAACTTGGTCAAGAATAATTTAATAAATGGATGTGTTTAGATTAGTATTAATCATTGTTGTTTAAATTTAAATTAAAAATAGCCATAGAGAAAGATTAAATTCACAAAGTATATTAATTATTCAAATCAATAAGTTAAATTTTTTTTGTTGGTAAGCTCCACGAGAGGGGGTGGCTCCCATTTTTTATTGATTAAGGCAAAAATTACAATTGTTCCTCCCAGGGCATATAGCCCAAATGTCGTGGAAAAGAAATAACATATTGAAATAATAAAACCAAACAGCTTAGCCCCCCTCTCCACCAGCAGTAGCCACAAAATCCTTATTGATCACACCAGCAAAGTCCATATACTGATCGACCTCGGGAGGTTCAAGCAACAAACCCTTGCCGTCTACACCAGAGTTGGCCAATCAATTGGCAGCCCCATTTGCCTCTTTGTAAACATGCTTTATGGTGAAATCCATCTTCTCCAACCGCATCCATGCCTGAGACATCAACCTTTCCAATTTCCAATTCACACATTTCTTATTTTGTATCCCATTTATACAAATCATAGAATCACCTTCAATATCTACGTAGAGCTGGCCTCTTTTAACACACTCCTCCAAACCCTTGATTAAAGCTGAAAACTCGGCTTCATTATTTGTAGCTAATCCAAAAACTTCAACAATTGCCCAAACCACCTTCCCTTTATCTTCTCTTAGCAAGCACCCAATTCTAGCCTGTCCAGGATTGCCCCTGGCAGCGCCATCAAAGTTTAGTTTCAGTCTCCCGCTTGGGGGAGTCATCCATCTAGCATGCTTCCTGCTCATATTCTAACTCGCCGCATCCTTCAAACTGAATCCCATGGGGGCCTTTAGGCCTCCCCACTGCTTACTCGTCAACTCATCCCACCTACTGTAAATTGCATTTTGCCTGCCTCTTGCTTTAGTGTTGATAGTTTCTATCAACACAGTTTCAATATTGGCCAAGAGTTGGTTTATGCCTAACTCCATTCCTTTAAATATACACCTATTGCATTCCTTCCAAAGGTGCCACACCACCATCAATGGCGCACAATCCCAAATTCCGCCCCATAAACATTTCCTGTGCAGAGATGGCCAGCTCACCAAGAAGTCCATCCTTTCGTTCCTAGCCCCATACCAGCCAATCCTATCGCAAAGCCAATCCCAACAGTTGGACGCCATAGGGCAGCTATAGAGAAGGTGATCCATAGTTTCCTCCACGTTTTTGCACATAACGCACCATGAAGGTCCCTCGATTCCAATCTTCTTGAGCCTATCACCCGTTAGAGCTCTTTCATGCAGCGCCACCCAGAGGAAGGCCCCAGCTTTGGGCAACACATTGTTTCCCCAGCATAAGTCCTTGCGCCACCCCTCCTCTCTTCTTTTTGCTCTTTGGATCAGATAGCCAAGCTTAACAGAGTATTTTCCCATCTTCGCACCACACCAAACTAACATATCCTCCTGGTCATTGATTGTAACTTTGCGCTCTTCCATAAGGTTTTTGAATAAGCTTTTCTACACATCATCGACATCTAAGTTTTCTATATCAATCCAATCCCAGCGCACCAATCCATCGACCTCCACCCTTATGCAATAACTGAACACTCTATGGCCAAGATGAGCAGAAAGGAGCCTTCTAATATCGCTCAATTCCTCAACCTCACATAGTGGAGGGTGACCCTCTTACGAATCAACCCAAAAGTTGGCAACCTTGCCATTGTTAATACACAATGTTACATGATTGCTGATAATACTATGACTTTCACACATGAAATTCCAAGCTTCCGAGCCAGAAGGGGGATTAGCGATGGAGATCACCCGTTTGTGGGCAGGGGAATCCAGATATTTCAATTGCATTAATCTGCACCAAGGTCGATTCGAGGAATAGAACATCTTCCACACCAATTTGGCACCAAAAGCCAAATTCACCATTCAGATATCTCTGATACCCGTCCCCCCTTCATCAACTCCCCTACAAACCCGATCCCATTTAATGTGAGGTACCCTGCTCACCTCATTTGAGCCTTCCCAAATGAATTTTTTGAAAATGCTTTCCAAAGAAGTGCAAGCCTTTGATGTGAGCTTCATGCAGGACATACCATATAAAGGTAACACACACAATACAACCTTCAACATAGTGATACGTCTGACCAAGCTAAGCCATCTACCCACCCACGAAGAAGCTCTATTCCTACATTTCTCTATGCAGTCAGCCCATAATGATGAGCGCATAACACTGAGGAACAAGGGAGTGCCCAAATACTTAGAAGGCAAGGAATCCACGGAAAATCCCAAACTATTGATAATCCTCCTCTGACATGCCTTCTTCGTATTAAAGAAGTAAATTTTGGTCTTTTCTTTATTAATGAGCTACCCCGAACAACGCCCATAGGTGTCTAGAGTTTCTTTAATCACATCAGCTTCATTCATGGTGGCCTCCCCCCACAAGGCAGTATCGTCAGCGAACTGACAATGAGTGAAGGGGTCAAGATCTCTGCACACACGAATACCTTTCCATAAGCCGAGCCTAGTTCTATCTTTGATGAGACCACCTAATGCTTCAGCCATGACAATGTATAAGAAGGGCAACAGGGGGTCCCCTTGACGCAATCCTCTAGAAGTCTGAAAAAAGTTGCACAGATTCCCATTCACAGAGATGGAGAACCGCACCGAAGAAATGTAGGTGAACACTCTTTCAACCCACTCAACACAAAATCCCATCTTACTCATAATGCAACACAGAAACCACCAACTTACAGTGTCATATGCTTTTTTAATGTCAAGTTTCACTAACATACCTTTAAGATTTGCAACCTTGATCGAATGGATGATTTCATTGGTTAGTAAAATGCTATATGTGATATCCCTGCCAGGAGTAAACCTGTTCTGCTTGGGGGAGATGATCTTAGGCAGAGTAAGCTTCAGTTTGTTAGCCATAGCCTTCGACATGATTTTATAGGCAGTGTTGCAAAGTGAGATAGGGTGGAAGTCGGAAAAGGTTGCACAATCATCCTTCTTGGCAATAAGAGCAAGCACCATATTATTCAGGTCTTTTATGAATTTATTTTTGATTATGAATTCCTCAACCAACTCCCAAACATCATGTCCAATGAAGCTCCAACACTGCTGGAAAAAGAAAGTGGTGAAGCCGTCTGGGCCCAGCGCCTTATCCGGGTGTAGCCCAAAGGTCGCTTTCCTAACCTCCTCCAGAGAGAAGGGGGCCATTAAACACTCATTATCCTCCCTAGAAACAAGCTTCTTCACACAGTCTGTCGCCCCAGGGAAGTGCCCATCAACACCATCATCCAGAGCCAACAAAGCAGAGAAGAATCTCACTGCTTCCCCCTTAATGTCCTCTTGAGTACTGAGGGACACACCATGAGCATCCTGATTTTTTTTTATTCTATTAAAATCTCGTTTGGCTTTAACTGAGTTGTGAAAAAAAATTGTATTATCGTCTCCAGCTTCCAGCTAGGCCTCCCTCACCCTCGCCTTCCAGAAATCCTCAATTCTGCCCGCTACTTCAACCTGCTTGCACTTCAAGGACTTCTCCTTATCATAATCCTCCTGACTCATCCCAGACTCTATGATTTTCTCATTTAAGACTGCTAATTCCTCCTCATTCTCTTTTTCCTCCAAGAAAATTTATTTGAAATTCTTCTTGTTCCACCCCTTCAGTTTAAATTTGATATAAGACAATCTCTTATAGAAAACATAGCTCTTCGTTCCTATTTCCTTAGGAGATCCCTGCCACCAATTTTCCAGCAAACCCAATAGTTTTGGGCACTTGAACCACATTCTCTCGACTTTGAAGTATGATTTCCTGGGCTTGATCAGGTTGATGATTTCCAAGCTAACAGGGAAGTGGTCCGACAAGGAATTCAGAAGGATTTCGGAAGACAAATTGCTTGAAAGCTCCAACCAATTTGCAGACAAGAGGAATCTGTCTAGTCTTTTTGCAATGCTTGTAAAGCCCTGCCTTCTATTTGTCCAAGTAAACTTCCCGTTCGAGGGTGCCACATCCCAATAAACATTTTTTTCCACAAAGGCACGAAAGTCTCTTATAACCACATTCTTATTTTGTAAACCCCCGCTTTTCTCATCAATTTTAAGAATGGTGTTGAAATCTCTGCCAAGAATGATTTGTTCACCTTGCAATTCTGACATAAATCCAGACAGGCTTTCCTAGATTTTCCTCTTATTGTTCGTTTTGATAGGGCCATAAACATTGAAAATCCCAAAAGAAAGGTCCATACCAAGACAACGCACCTTGCAATAGGCCCAATTCCTACAACCACACTCCCCTTCAATGGAAAACACATACGGGTTCTAGAAAAACCCAAGAAACCCAACACTTCCGAGCGAATCAACAAACCATGAGTGCCACTTTCTGCTATGCTTGGAAAGGGCGTACCCCTCACTAGAACTCAGTTTGGTTTCTTGCACGATCACCATATCAGTCTGTAGATTATCTAATTGACGCTTAAACAAGCGCCGCTTGTTAGGGGCGTTAAGCCCCTAACATTCCAAGTCGTAAGCCTCATTGTTTTCCCAGGGAGGGTGTGCCTCCCCTTGAACATAGCAAGTATTCTCTAATCTTAGGTAGCCCTTGCTCTGCAGCCACCTCCTCCCTTTTTTGCTGATTTGTGGGTCGACCCTTGCTTTTCTTGACCCCAACCCTACCATCCAATTTTTTTTCCGTTGATTGGGCTATGCTTTTGGTTTCTATTATCCCCAGATCTTCCTCTCCCCTCTCACTATCCCCACCTTTTGACTCACCTTCTGACCAAGCTTCTTTCACCTCTGTCGGAGTGTTCCTCACTGATCAAACTTCTTCACTCTGAGCCTGTGGAGACTCAGGAGGATGGAAAGGAACGATTTGTAGGGCATTCACTTCCAACCCCCTCAGACTAGCATGCGTATCTGCGGATGCATCTACATCCAACCCTACACCCCAGTCCTTGGCATCACCAGCCTCCGCATCAGAATTGCCCGAACTGTCTCCCTTGCCAGCCACATCCTTACTAGGCTCACGAACCTCCACTGGATTGAGGTTGGGCATCACCGTTGGCTAGTTTTGTTCCTTCCCATCCATCTAGATGGGCACCTAACACCGAGTCGAGTCGTGTCTCCGACTGCTACAACTGCTACAAAAGAACTTTTGCTCCTCAATTTTGACCTGTTGATCCCATACCCCTGCCGAGGAGGAAATGCAAATACACCTAGGTATTGGTTTGATTTCCAAAAGCTTGATGCGTGCGAAGTGGATCATATCGCCATTCCCCATGTCAAGATCAACAGCTAAGCCCATACTATCCCCAATTTTGTATAGGCTAGCGCCTGACCAAAACTCAAAGGGTAGATAGTATAATCTTACCCACACTGTGTCTTCATAGGGGTTTGTCATCCTTGGATCGAAGCTCGAACACCACTTCTGCACATAAACTAGGTTATCTTCGAATTTCCATGGGGCTTGGTTCACAATTTCATCCCTTTCTGCTTCCGAGTTCAATATCACAATGAATAATTTCTTTGGTAAGAACATGATTTTCACCGAAATTCCCCAGATCTTAACAATCCATTCCCTAATATGTTCCCAAGATCTAGATTTGCCAAAAATGCGTGCTATAATAGTTGTTTGCTTCAGAGCATCTGTGTCCATGTCCGCTTCGTTGGAGACATCCACCACCAGCAGATTGTCCCTCCCTTCCCCCGGATCCGTTTTTTTCCTTTCGACGGTATCACAAAGGTTGCTAACATTTCTTGCGCCAGGGGACACCCCATTTTCCCGGGACCGCCCATTCCTAGTCTGCGTGTTACGCAGTCCAATACTCCCGCTTCCTGCCTTAAAACTATGGCTGTCTTGCTTGCTAGTCAGCACGCCAACATGGCGCCTGGGGGGAGGTATCTCCCTAGCTCTGGGGATAGGGCCGCGATCGGGAGCACGCTTATGCCAGTTTCTATATTTTCTGCCCACTTTCCTTGGCGACGTCCTACTGGACCAACTGCTCCTAAAACCACCGTGAATTTGCCTCGAACCTCCTAGCTCGTCCACCCATCGCCCTTACTCGAACACCCATTGGGGGACATGATCTCTTCCTTGCTCCAGGCTCTGAGTTTTACCATACTGGCTTCCTATGGAAACGTTATCCGCCACCTCTGGCCAAGATCTGCCACCGACCGAATTCGCGCCTTTCGCTCCTTTTGCACTCGCCATCATTCTAAAACTCCAATAAGTTAAATTATTGTTTAATATTATGTATATGAATTTATTCCTTATAACTTGAGTTATTATGTTAACTCTTTAGTATTTAATTGACATTAATTCAAGAATACTACATATAAGCATATTTCTTTTTATATGTTTTATTTACACCCATATCAAATAATTATTTTTTGTTAGGGGCAAAAATTAACGTTACCCTAGCCTATTTAGTATCCATCTCATCTTCACGCTATGTGCAAATGCTTCTGATGGCATCGTAACTTGGTGTCATCAAATGCACTAAAGGCATTTTCCCTAAAACATGATTTGATTTGTGTTCAAATTAATAAAAAATTGGTTTGTGTGTTGTGTTTAAGTAGTGAAAATTTGGGCATGACAATAATCAACATGAGTTAGGAATATTCAAGTTTTCAAAAAGTAGCTTATGAAAAAGATAAACGACAATTACTAAGTTTTGTCCATTGTTCCCTTTGAGAGGCCACTTCATCTCCATGAGTTGGACTCCATCTTTGTAGCTATGCCATCTAATTTCATTATGGATTAGCAAAATGTGAATCATCACATTGTAGATGTTCTTAGGCAATCCCATGGAGATATCATTAAGTCAAATGTGGGAGAACCACACCCCCATGTACCACTCATATACCAACCCCTTCAAATACTTATGAATTTGAGGTCATTTCCAAGATCATACACCCAAATGCACATCCCACTAATATGAGAATAATAATAATAATCAAAGATGCTAATTTGTGTCATCATTATTAATTTCTCTCAAATATAACTCCACAACGTTATAAGTTACAAAGATTCTTGCGCTTTGAGAGACCATAAATTGGGGATTGCAGGTCAAGCCTGCAAGCGCATTGGATTAGCGAAGGCATAGTGCCTGCAATCACAATAATCGTGGTGGACACAACAACAATGCCACCACTTAACCATCACACTATTGAATGAACCCCTAACTTTTTATATTATTAATCTTCTAATATATCATTAAAAACCTTTCACTTTACAAAATTAGTTTAAAAACAAATATATTTCAAACATTCATTATATAAAATTTAAATTCAGGACAACTAAAGAGGCCGAAACATTTCTTACAATTTTCCCAATTCATATAGATACTAAATAATAGATCTTAACATGATATAATATTGAAATTAAAAAAAAATTATATCCATAAAGAAATTAATTTGTCTCCGTTTTAATGGATAAAGATTCTATCTCTTTTGGCGCCCTTTTTCTTTCAGATTTTGAGGGAAATATCAAACAGTAAAGATAAAAGAGATTTGAAAATTGCAGTTCCTAATTCCCTCTCCTCTTTAAACCCATTCGTTTGCCCCCATTTCCTCAGCGATCTCTGTCTCTTACAATGGCTGGATCTGCCAACAGGCGAAAGGCCAACGACGATGGCAAAGCTAAGAAGATCTCTCCTTACTTCAATTTCTGCACCCTCAACAGAGCTAAAGTTAAGCAATCCAACCCCCAAACCCCCGTTAATAAGGCGCTCTCTCTCCTCTGGAAATCTCTCTCAGACAAAGAAAAGGCTGCTTACGGCCATCCAGATCCTCCTCCACTCACGGTACCAGCGGAGCCCCAGAAACAAGACGAAGAGCAGAGCGCTGATAATAATATTGCTGACATTGATGATGGCGATGGTAATAATGGTGACATTGAGGAGGCAGTCAATAATTCAAGTGCGCCGTTGTTTCCTTTGGCTCGAGTGGGTCGCATAATGAAGCTGGACAGAGATATCAGCAAAGTAAGCCGCGATGTGCGCCTCGCAGTCGCCGTTGCTACTGAGAATTTTCTCGAACTACTGGCCGAAGCTGCTTTCAGAGTTACCGTGGAAAAAAAACACAAGACCATCAGATTTGACCATGTTGTCACTGCAATTTCCCGGCAGAAGAGAATGGCCGACTTTTTGGAGGATTCCATCGCCGATATTGGAAAAGGGGGTGCCGCCCACAGCGAGGATGAGGAAGAGGAAGAGGAGGAGGAAGAAGGGAGTTCGCCTAAACCCTCAAAAAAATCCGGCAGAGCGCCGCCGCCTCCTCCTCCCGGGACGCGCAGTATAACAGATTTCTTTGCTTCCAAAGCGGCTCCGCCGCCGTCTGATTCCTGAGCTGGTTAGAACTTTGTCATGAATGCTCATTGCATTTTTCATGTTTTCATGTTTCAAAGTTTTAATTTTACTAACCCTAAAGTTACAACTTTGGCTTGTAAGATTTAATTATTTCTAATGAAAGAAGGTAGGGAACTTTGATCGGTGCTATTTCCAATAGTTTGAGCTCGACTCTGCATAGAATTTAGAATGTACATTGTAGGTTTCCAGTTTTTGTTCTGCTCTGTGGTTTTGAGTTATGTGCGAAGCAGATATCTATGATTTATTTCTTCGCCATAAATATGCTGTAAGCTCTCCTGTTCCATAATTGCTTTTTATTGAAAATGGGAATGAGTTAAATTTCTTACAGATAATTATATGAAATCCTGATAATCTAATCTCAAGTTTTATTCTGAGATGTACTGGTTTTTCCCCACTGGTAGAGGTTAAATACCCTGTTTTTAACTACCAAGATAATTTATAAAATGGTGGATTGGTTAGGAGGAAAAATCAATTTTAATCAAGCTTTTAGCTTAAGGTGTGTTTTATCTGGACAGAATTGTAAGGCACCAATGATATTTATTCAATTAGAAAATGCCACTTCTGGAAATAAAGAAATGCCTATCTGGTTTGAAGTTATGATGACAGATCTGGCAGTTTGTTTTCTCACATGAATACTAATTTAGCCTTTTACAAAATGATTCTCTCACCATTGTGATTGGAGAGTAGTTTAGTTTTTAATTTTTAATTTTGTATGTTGTATTTAGATTTGCCAATACTATTAAGTGCAAGCAATTCTTTCTTTATTTGTCTAAGCTTTAAGTTATGAACAAAATTATTTAAGATAAACGATATTAATGTTTGTGAAAGATTAAAATGCTGTAGTGACTGTAAAAATACACTGAACAATAATGAATAGAGGGTGTAATTATAAATTTAACAGACATAAATGAGAATAAAATTAAATAGAAGAGTGTGTACTAAACAAAAAGTATATGAAAATAAATTGTATCATTTAATTTTTTTTTTAGATTTTGTCATATGTATAAGTTTATCATGAGGTTTCTTTTTATTCAATATTAAAATGACAGTAAATAAAATAAGCAATTCTCTAGGTGTAGAGTATCTGAAAAGTAAAGTTTATGGTCATACATTGCAAAGATAAAACATCTATTGAAAGAAAAGAGCCAAGCATCTTTGATCTTCACAAGCTATGAAGATATGGAGGCTAATAAAAGTCTTTCTTCACAAGCTATGAAGATATGGAGGCTAATACAAGTCTTTAAAAAGGCAAGAGAATTGCTTATTAATCTCATAGTTAGGAGAACATCTAAAATCAAATTGATACTTGATTTTAGGTTCCATTTTACAAATTTTATGATGCATTGGAGGAATATGGAGATCTAAAGGGGCATGGACAAACTTTAAGTTATGCCAAAGTAAACCTCATATTGTAGGTCAATCAGAGCTTAGTGTAACTTAGAGGTTGGAAGATTTTGTTGGCACCTATATTAATAGTCCAAAAGTTTTCTAGGTCTTGTGTCCTCTTTGTTGCCTTAGCTTCTTGTTGAACCCCAAACTCTAAACTTAGAACTTTTTTTTTATTTCTAGATTTTTCAAGTTTTTCTTAGATTTTTTGGGATTCTCTTAAATCCTTTTTAGGTTTTTTTAGGGGTTTTCTAGATTTTTTTGGGTTCTTCTAAATCTTTTTGAGTTTTTTTGGTTATTTTGGATTTGACTATTTCTTTTTTGGTTTTTTTCTTAAACTCCTAACACTAAACCCTTACTTTGCCAATCACTAATATCTTATTAGAGAATTCTTTAAGGGGCTTCCTTGGTCATTATGTGCTTTGCTACCATTGCTTTTATTTAGGTCATTTTTTAGGTTTGAGCAAAATTTTGGGATTGGTTTCCGTTATTAGCATGTCATTCCTTAAAGTTCTCCTTCCCCCCATTTCCTTCATCTTAGGATTTTAAGATTTTCCTTTACCAAAATGCCATTCATCAAAGTTACCTTTTCCCCTCATTTCTTTGACTCCATGATTTTAGAATTTAGGATTCCTCTTATTGGCATGCCATTCCTCAATGTTCTCCTTTTCCCCTAATTTCCCTTAATTTGAGATTTCCATATTCCCCTTATTGGCATGCCATTCGTCAAATTTATTCTTTTTCTCTTATTTCTTTCATTTTGGAATTGTGGGATTCCCTTTATTGGCATGCCATTCCTCAAAGTTCCTCTTTCCCCAACTTCCCTCATTTTGAGATTCTCTTTATTGACATGTCATTTCTCAAAGTTCCCCTTCCCCCATTTCCCTCATTTCAAGATTCTCATCGACATGCCATTTCTCAAAGTTTCCCCTTTCCCCCATTTCCCTAATTTTGAGATTCTCCTTATTGGCATGCCATTCCTCAAAATCCTCAAACCACTAGATTTTGGGCTTTTGGAATGTTTCTTACTTTCTCACCCCTTTGGTATGCAGATTTTTGAAAATTCGCCATTCAAACAAAAAACCCAATCTACCTCCTTATATGACCAAAGATGCCATTGATGGTCTCAAATAGATGCAATTAGACAAGGGAAGATTTTAAAACACCTTTGAGTATTTGTGGACCCCTTAGAGACATAGTTTGTGTACAAAGACGTGTGGTTGTTGATGCAAGGGCTATGTTTTCAAGTGCATGGTCATGTGAAGATGATGTAAGCAAGCATGAGCAGTTTGTATACTTGCAGATGACCATGTTTCTTCCCCCAAGATTGTTAGATGGTATTGAAAGACACATATATGCAAAATTTCAATCAAAATAAGAGGGAGGGATTGAAAAAATGTCGCTCACGAAAATAAAAAGACAAAGAGTTGCAGATCAATGTGATGCTTTCTTGTGATTGATCGAGGGCATTTTGATTGTTAGTCAATCTTTTTGTTTCACCTTCCTACTTCCTCCTTGTCCTATATTAACAAGGAGTGATCATTGTATTCTACACATTCTATGATAGTTGTTTGGATTTTGCATTGTGCTTGATTCATTTCATGGTAGTTTGAATATTGCATTCATTATTTGTTGCTCCAATATGGTATCCGAGCATTCAATTGCAAGTTCCTTCTCGAATTTTGGTGAATCAAGTTTTTCAGCCCTATCAACGAAGCATCATAGAGCCAAATGGACACCACCATTGCATCTAGAAGGCTCAAGAAATGAAGAAATGCCTTTCATTTCATTAAATTTGATCATTTTTATTTTTTGCAAAATTTTGGCCTATTGTACTAAATGTTGTAAAATTTTGATTTTTTTTTTTAGCAAATGGCAAAACTCCCCTCTGTCCATTTGCTCATTAGAGTAGATATTTGCAATTCTATAAAATTTTGGCCACATTGGCCTATTTGACAGATTCACTGGTGTTTACAGGTTTTGAAGTGTTGGTGAGGCGTTGCTTGTTTATTCTTGTATAACCTCGCCAAACATAATTTTCCATATGCATAGTGTGGATACTTTGGCAACCACATATTTGCATTCTGTGTTTGTTTACAACTTTGTGGCATTAATTTCAGGCCTTTAAATCTATCAGCCCCCCTATTTACATACAAGTGTGGAGACTCACACAACTTTAAATTGGAAAGGGCAAGCCCAAAATCAACGATCTCTCTCCAAAGTGGCCGAGTCTTGTCTTGAACCCCCACATCCAAAATAGTGAAGCTAATACTCTTGTATTCAACTGTCTCTACAGTGAATCCAATAGTTGGAATTGTGGTGATGATCTCTCCCATCTTGACAACTCAGAAACTCCACGAGAGGTTGCACATTTATTTATCAGCTTGCACAAAGGAGTGTTTCATCATAAGATACTTTTTGTGCATAAAGTTGTGACCTCAACAATCACCTAGTTTTTTGGCATTATTTGTGCTATGTGCAAGTTAGAGTTCATTGAAGTGTCATTGATGTCAACATTGTTGCGGATCATTCTAATCAATCTTAACAAGTTTTTGAGGTGTTGTGGAAGACATTTGTGCAAGTTGAGTTGGTTCAGAAATATTAGTTGCATAGAAATTTGACTAAGGGTCAAATCTACCAGTTCAGTGTAACAGTGTGTTGGTTTATGGGTTTGCACCACTCCGCAAATGAAGATATCACTTTGTGCTTCTAACAGTAATTTGGTGATGTTAGATGAACCTAAATCCAAGATTTCATCTTGTTTGGACATGTAGTTTGAAAGATATGAGTAACAAAGTTCGGCCTAGCATATTACAATCATTTTTTTGTACAATGGTGTGTCTGTGTGGGAGAATGCACACTTCTTCACGAATGAGTTTTTGGCCTTGCGGTTTTGAAGTTAAGTTGACAGATGTTAGTTGAGCATGAATTCCAAATGGTATCTAGTTTTGAGGTCCACGTGTTGAGATGTGGATACACAAATGGTTTTTGTATTTAGGTCTTATGCGAGCATACCTAATATGTTTGAAGTTATGTGAATGATTAATATGTGTTGCTATCTTATGTATAGGTCCATGTCGACCTATCTTAATGTGTTTTGAGATTTGAATTGTGGCGCATGTTATGGATGATAAGTTTTAGAGTTGACAAGTTACATTTTGAGTATTACATCTAATTAGACTGACCTAATTGATGTTATACTTGATGTAGATATATATGTTAGATTGTTTTCGGTGTTTTGAGATGATGAATGTGACATGTATTGTGTGTGATGCGAATTTGAGCAGAGCAATGCGAAGTTGAAGATCAAAATTTTGCGAATGAAGAGCGAGGTAGAGTGTTGAACCAAAATCAGATAAAGTCTGTTATTGTGCTTCAATGGAACTGTAATTCATGCAAGCATAAGATGCAATTGTAACAATTCAATAGGATGCGAGCCACCATCCTTCTATCTTTTTCTCTGTGGACAGTGAGTCCACCTACAATGAGCAATTCTATAATATATTATAACCAGTTATAATATATTGTGAGCTAACTCTTACTGTGGTTTTTCCCATTTTGGGTTTTCCACATAAAATTCGTCGTGTTCATGTGTTATGTGATGTTGTGGATGTTTTCATGCTTTCTTTTTTCACTGCAGTTGAATATGCATTAGTGATTGGATGTTTAATGTTTGAATGGTTTAAGAGAATACTGATTCATCCCCCCTCTTAGTATTCTGGGTGTTCAACAATTGGTATCAGAGCTTGGTTCCTTGGAAGGAGCTTAATCGCTTTGGGAAGGTCTTGGAGATTGAACACATGGCTAATAGAAAGTTTCATATTCCTTCGGAAGAGATTCCTACTTTTGATTTTATAGAAGAATATTGCATGCTTGACAAAGATGGAGAAATCAAAGTTGCTCTTGAAGATCTTGAAAAGATTGAAGGTGAAAACAGAGTTTTGAAGGAAAATGTCAAAGAAACAAATGAATGTATCAGAAAATTGAGAGAGAAAATCAAGAAGTTCAAAGAAAGGTGTAAGGAAGTCAGTGAACAGTTGAAACAAGAAAATGAAAACATCATCGGATTGAAAGTACAAGTTGAAGAAAAGAAAAGAATTGAAGATTGCTTGAATGCAATGGTGAAAAGCAAATCTGATGAATGCATATGGCTTGAACAAGAAGTGGTAAACCTAAGATTAGATTTGGAGAAAGCAAAAATTCATGAAGACAAATTAAAATTGAGTTCTACAATGCTTGATGAGATGATTGCAGGTCAGAAAACATCCAAAGACAAAGGTGGTTTGGGATTTGAAAAAGGTGAAAGCTCAAAAGCAGATCAAACACCTAGTTCAGAAGAGAAGATCAATGAACCAAAGAAGACTAAAGACAAGAAGAACAATGGAAAGATTCAAAATCAAGGAAATGAAGCTAGAAGATTTCCGACTAGACAACCAAATGCTCAAAGGTACCCATATTTCAATGGTTTTTGTTATTCTTGCAATAAATTTGGACATAGAGCAATGGAATGTAGAAGCATGATGAATCAAAATGTTTCATCCTTAACTGGTCAATGTTTTACGTGCAAAAGATTTGGTCATAGAGCAAGTGAATGCAAAAGTCAAATGATGAATAGATATAACAATGGTAGAATGATTCAACCTTTCAATGGTTACTGTTATATATGCTATGGATTTGGACACAAAGCTAATCAATGCAGATCTAGAATGGATGGAAGGAATACTATTCAAAAGAATGTTGTATGTCACAATTACAGTAGACCTGGACATATTGCTAAGTTTTGCAAAAGCAAAAACATAAGGGAGGATAATCGAGTAAGGAAGAATGAACCAGTCAAAGAGGTGGATTCAGCTGAAGTAAAGAAGGAAATGGAAGAGATTTGGAGAAAGAAGGAAGAGACAAAAGACAAGGGAGAATCTGTACCATCCTTTGGTGCAAATGTTTCCTTTGGAAACTAAGCCAAGAGCTATGGCTTAGGGGGAGCTTTAATGGATATCTTTTATCCCTTGCTAGAAAAGATGTATTGATGCCACAACACGAAGATATGTGATGTAGATCAACATGCTTGATCTATTGGTGAAGATTGTGAAACAAAATATGACAATGCAGAAGTTTGTGGAGGTTCAAAAGTTGACTGTGCATACATATTAAGTGTTGCCAAATTTATGTGTTCAAGCATTCAATGTAGAATTAGGTCAAATCAGAAGGCTATAAGCAAAACCACTTCATTTCACAAACACATTTGAGAAGGAGCAGAGCTGCATGAAGAGAATTTGAAGTGCATAAGGTGATTTGAGATTCAAAGCATCAAAACCCTAGTTTGGCGAACGAAGATTAAAAAGGTATTTTGCAAATCTTTCGTGCCCTAGTTTTCAAAAATCTTTGTTTGAAATTAGTTTGGATCTATATTGCAATGGCTACACCAAAGTTTATAGAGGTTACAAAGAAACCACAACCTATATTCAAAAGATACCATATAAAATCCATAGAAGATGACCCACTAGGCACATTCTCGCATATTCCATATGGGGTTTTACTTATTGAGGATATTAGGGCATACATTCATGAAAAAATGGAAGAACATTCTTTGAGTAAGTTAAGTGATATTTGGTCAAATGAGTTAACTGGTAAGGATTTCTCCCTAAAGTTGGAATACAAAAACCTAGTTGAGAAGAAACTAGATGTATGGCAATGGTTCCCCAATTTCTTCTATGATGTCAAATGAATTAGAATGGCCTTGAGCAGAGTGCATGATCAGTTTTTCTGGATTGCAATATGCCTCACATGATTACAAAGGAAGTGATAAGAGAGGTCACCAATCTATGCTCTACTAGACCTGTTCCCATTATGAAGTTTGTTAAAAATAAAGAGGTGATGGAGAAAATAGGTGCTACATTTTATCAGAGAGCCCTTGCAGTAAATCCCATTAGAAATCCAGCCATTAGGTATGCTACTATGATTATTGGTTACAAGATCTACTTTACCAATAGAGGTAACTTTGTTTCTACCACTGCAATCCATATGGCACATGAGATGGTAGAAAATGGTGCAGACTATGACTTGTGTGAGTTTCTTAGGGAACAGTTAATGGAGAATCTAAAGTAGACCAAGGAAAAGAAATATGTGTTTAAGTATGGCACTTTGGTCATGTGCTTACTCTTCTAATTTTTGAAGGAGGTTCCCATAATTGAAAAGGTAAACTGGATAAGTGGAAGACCTATTGTGCATCAAATTGCAGATTACATGAGGAGTCTTGGAGATGTCAATGCACAAGATGATGCCCTTATTGCTTTCTTTGCATTATTTCGAAAAAGAATGTATGAGAGAGAAATGATTCCTAGGACAATTGTTGAAAAATACAAAAATGATATCACATTCCTAGTTTCTATAGATCATTGTATTGTGGAGGTAGTGGAATTGAGATCTGTTTGGGTTCCTGAATTAGGCTATGAGGTGACTGAGGTAGATCTTATTGGCTATGTTGAAATTCTGTTGAAGAGTTTGAAGGATATGACAAAACCAAGGTATGGGATTTATGAGGAAAATTCCATGGAAGTACAAATGAAACAAAAAGAACCATAGATCAGGAAGATTGTTGATGCTATGGTGGATGTATATTCCAAAGAAATGGGGATTTCAAAGGAGAAAGTGTAGTATGCTAGGAAAAGAGCTAGAGAAGATATGAGTACTGGTGAAGCTTCAGGTAGCTCAAGGAGATCAGGCAGAACAACTACCATACCACCATCTATTCAGAAGTCCTTCGGGGCTTTGAATTCTATGGGAGAGAAAAGGAAGGCAACTACCAGTCCTCCGGTAAGGGAAAAATCCCCTCCAGTTGTGCATGCTACCAGGGTAGAGAAGAAGAAAACTGCCACCACCACAGCTCCTGTTGCCCCAACCAAGAGTAGAATTAAACAAAAGGCTACAAGAGAGAAGGGTATTGATATCAATGTTGCTGAAGAAGAGGAAGAGTTGGAAGAAGAAAGACCACAGTTGGTCTGGAGAGGAAGAAATGAGGCTTCACTAGGTGAAACTAGTGGAAAGAGGAAAAGACATGGTGTCATTGACACCGAAAATGAAGAAGAGATAGAAAATAAGAAAGAAGCATTCAAGATTCACATGAGGGAAAAGAAGGAAGCCAAGAAGGCTTCTCTGGAGAAGAAAGAAAAGGAAACAGAGAAGACTCCAGTTAAATTCAAAAAACTAAAACAAGTTGAACCGATAAGGCTTCATTCCCCAATGAAACTTAAGGTGTTGTTTAATAGTATTTTGCAAAATGAAATGTTAGCAGAGACCGTAGCTTTGTACAAGGATGCAAATGAGGTGGATAAGGCCGTCATTGAAGCCATAATTAAGTACATTATTGTACTTGAAGTTGAAATGCGAAATATCAAGAAGGATATTCTTGATGATTTATGGAACATTTTGTTGAAGAGAAGACACTTGAGGCAATACAAGAGAATGAGAAGCTTAAGGAAGAGGATTTGGAGAGAGTAAATGCTCCATTATTAGAGGATAATAGCTTGCCACATTAGCTACTGTGTTTAGCAAGGAGCTGAGGACTAAACAAAGGGTTACTACCCTTATGAGCAAAAACAAAGATGATCCGAAGAGAATAAGAAAAGAGAGCAATGATAAAGCAAAGGAGATTGTACAGATGTTAGGATTGACTCCAATGGTTGAGGAAAAAGTGAATGATGATACCATTGCTCCAGAACCTAATATAGAGGAAGAAGTGTAGAGAGATGATTCTCAGCATGAGTAGGATACAAATGAGGAAGCTACATAGGATAACACTCCTCCGGAAGTGGAGGACATGACAAAAGAAGATGACAAGGATGCAATGATTGAAGAAGACATTGAAAAGGAAAATGTCACTACTCTTGTACAAAATAATGAAGTTACTCCTTCGACAAACACTCAAAATATTGCAAAGGAAGAAAACACTAACAAGGTCGATGATAAAAATGATGATGCAGAGAATGAAGAAGAAAATGTTGATGAAGAAAAAGAAGAAGAGCATGAAGAGGAAGAAGACAAGAATAAAGATGTATTCGAAGATACATGAAAAGATAAGCTAGTTGACTCTAGTACTGCAGAGGACAAAGGAAAAGCCGTGGAAGTTGCTAAGGCTTCTAGTGAATCTTCCAGATCCTACGGGGATTCCTTGAAGAATCTTTTGAGCATGCAACCTAAATTTCAATCTATTGTATCATCCCAATTGCTACAGCTGCCGATGCAACAAGGAAATGTGGATTTGGACAAGATCTCTCCCATCCACAAGCTGCAACTAGGAGACTTGTTCCATGCATCCGCCAGAAAGGAAATAATTGAAATACACTAGAAAAGTGGAGAGCTAATGAAAGAAGCAGTTAAGGTATTACAAGAGACCATACCCATATCAAACATTGACACCACAATCTTCGATATGGAAAATTTCAAATTGCTAATTGATTCTTTCAAAACTTATGCATCCAGACTGAAGGAGGAAGCTGAGAAAGAAGTGGAGAAAAGGTTAGGTGATACGAAGATGTTGGAGACGACAAAGAAATGTGCAATTACACATAAAAATTTCTATGAATTTTTGAAGGATGCAAAAGCGAGTGTTGATGAAGCTAAGACACTATACCAGTACAACATGAAGTGGCTCGACGCCACACAAAGCATAAGAAAGGAGATGGACTCCATTGAATCCCAAATTAATGTTGCCTCTAGTGCATATGATCTGGCTGTTGACCTCATCGGAGAGACAAGGAACACAATTGAAGACATGCACAAAAAGTTCTTCCAACTACAAAATCAAAAAGAACATATCATCTTATAGTTTGGAGAGGTAAGGGATCTGGTCAATCCCAAACTTGTACTTATTTCAAGATCTCTTCTTAGTCGTGACAAAGCTAAGAAGATGAATTTGGTACCTGCTACTCTGGAAGAGGGAGAGGAATTATTGCTTGAGCTTGAAATGCATAATAGGTTGCTTGCAGAAGCCAAGAGAGAATGGGAACTTGGTAGGAAAGTCTAGGAAGATCATCTGAAGAAGCTACAGGAATCAACCACCTCCGATTGACTCATTCTTTATCTTTTTTATGCACTCATGTTCAGATTCTTTGTATATATGCAAATAATATAAAGAAGTTTTTGGTTTTTGCTTTGGCGCATGATTCAGGGGGAGTCAATTCACTATTTTTCCAACTGTATATATGATTACATTTAGGGGGAGTTTTGGTATGAGTCAGAACAATTTTGTATAGGCGCCCTTTTTGTAAGGAAAGCAGAGGTGCGGAAGCAACTTTCCTAACGTCAAAACCACAGGGGAGTAAGCAGGCAGTACTTTTAATTTTCTAACTACAGTCCAATTAAGACACACATGCAAGATCAACAGAAACAGAGAAGATACTCAAAGACAATGAACAACAGATTTACGTGGGAAAACCCTTTCGGGAAAAAACCCACCACACCAAGCTGAATCTCTTTGTATTACAGTAACAAACTATTACATACAATTCAGAGATGCAACTCTCTGGTTATCAGTTCTCAGTAGCTACATTCAAATGTTCATTCAGTTACAAAATAGATCTCAACAATTCGATTACTCATCGTCCCAGTCTCAACATAATTGATTTGCTTTAAACTAATCACATTTTGATTTTGCCATTTGTGCATCCTTATCCGCTAGATCTCCATTCAAGAAAGTTTCCATGCCGATACAGATTTTTCCCTGCAAGCTGTTTTTCTCCAGCGTCGCAGCAGTTACAAAAATCCAACCGTCATTCAGTTTGAAAAACCGTTTCCTCTGATTGGTTCAGCGGGATGCCACATAGGATGGTCACACAGTCAATGGCATTCAAACTTTGTTGGCATATCGGTGAGACACTCACAGTGTCTCCCCGATGCCACAAAGTTTCTCTGTCAATATTGGCTTTAAGTCTCCAGCAGTCGACAAGACAACAAAGAAGTTATATCGAAACCATCGATGTCCATTTTGTTCCTATCGGCAAAGGTTTCCCTTATCGGCGAGATTCATATCGAATGCATAAGTCACAGCGATTAGACATTCCATCGGCAAGACACTTCGTTCTCGCCAAGACCTCATGTCGAGTTCACAAGTCACATCGATGAGGTTTCCATTCGGCGAGACATTCACTTTTCGGAGAGACTCATATCGAAGACTTTAGTCATAGCGATGAGCAATTCCTTTCGGCAAGACATATTGATCTCGCCAAGACTTTCTGCCGACAACCTTATGTTACTTCGAATCCTTTCACCTATCGGCAAGACCCCCACAGTTTCGGTGAGACGTCATACCGAAACAAAGCTTCCACCGAAAGTCACACTGTCGCCAAGACTCGTGTCTATCGCTGTGACCTTTCTCCGAGCTCCCTAAGTCTTACCGAAGACTTACTATCGGCAAGACTCATGACTTTCGCCAAGACTTCTCAGTGAAGTCTTTTGTCACCGCGAAGACCATGAGACATCTCTTGTCGGCGTGACCTAACCAAGTCGCTAGGACTTCCCAGCGAAGTCTTTTGTCACTACGAAGAACTCTCGTCGGCGTGACCAAGCTGCATCGTTGAGACATCTCCCCGCGACCTCTGTGTTACCCCGATAGCTTTAAGCTATTGGTGAGACATCCACCGATCGCTGGGACCTCTCCCCAACACCCGAGTTAGCCCGATAAGATCACATTGTCGCCCGAAGAAATTCATTCACCAAAAGGTCATGCCGAATGCTGAAAGTCACAGCGATAGTCTTGTCGGCAAGACATCAACCCTATCACGCCATATGAACATTTTAGAACTTCAGAACAGTTAGTCGGCCAGACATCCGTGATGTCACACCGACTATGCCTTCAAGGAGTTTCTTGTCAGTAAGAATTGAGGCACAAATTCCAACACTTTTCCCTTGATGTCAAAGGGGGAGAGTATTGGAGAGTATTTTTGGAGTTTTTGGCATGTTTCCATCAATGCCAAAGGGGGAGATTGTTGGAAGTTTGGAGAGATTGTTGAAGTTTGTCATTGATGATGTTGTTTGGCAACATGAGCATGGATTGTGCATAACAGTGTGATACAATGTCATTGATTTCAACATTGTTGTGGATCATTTTGATCAATCCTAACAAGTTTTTGAGGTGTTGTGGACGACATTTGTGCAAGTTGAGTTGGTTTGGAAAGATTAGTTGCATGGAAATTTGACTAAGTGTCAAATCTTCCAGTTCAGATTTGTGCAAGTTGAGTTGGTCCAAAAAGATCAGTTGCATAGAAATTTGACTAAGTGTCAAATCTGCCAGTTCAATGTAACAATGCATTGATTTATGGGTCCGCACCACTCTACAAATGAAGATATCACTCTACGCTTCTAACAGTAATTTTGTGGATGTTAGATGAACCTAAATCCAAGATTTCATCTTTTTTGGACATGTAGTTTGAGAGATATGAGTAATAGAGTTCGGCCTGACATATATTATAGTCATTTTTTTATACAACAGTGTGTCTATGTGGGAGAATCCACACTTCTCCGTGAATGAGTTTTTGGCCTTGCATTTTTGAACTTAAGTTTCCAGATGTTAGTTGAGCATGGATTCCAGATGACATCTAGTTTTGAGGTCCATGTGTTGAGATGTGGATATATAGTTGAAGGGTTTTGTATTTAGGTCTTATGTGAAGTCGACCTAATATGTTTGAAGGTATGCAAAGGATAAATATGTGTTGGTATCTTATGTATAGGTCCATACCAACCTATCTTAAGGTGTTTTGAGATTTGAATTGTGGCACGTGTTATGAATGATAAGTTTTAGAGCTAACAAGTTACATTTTGAGTATCACATCTAATTAGGCCAACCTAATTGATGTTGTACTTGATCTACGGATATATGCTAGATTATTTTCAGTGTTTTGAGATGATGAATGTGACATGTATTGTGTGTGATGTGAATTTTAGTAGAGCAGTGTGAAGTTGAAGATCATAATTGTGCGAATGAAGAGCGAGGTAGAGTGTTGAACCAAAATCAGCTAAAGTTTGTTATTGTGCTTTAATAGAACTATAATTCATGCATGCATAAGATGCAATTGTAACAGTTCAAAATAGGCTATGAGCCACCATCCTTCTATCTTTTTCTCTATGGATAGTAAGTCCACCTACAGTGAGCAATTCTATAATATACTATAACCGGTTTAATATATTGTGAGCTAACCCTCATCGTGGTTTTTCCCATTTTTGGTTTTCCATGTAAAAATCCTGGTGTTCATGTGTTCATGTGTTATGTGATGTTGTGGATGTTTTCATGCTTTCTTTTCTTAATATAGTTGAATATGCATTAGTGATTGGATGTTTAATGTTTGAATGGTTTAAGAGAATAATGATTCACCCCTTCTCAATATTCTAGGTGTTCAATAGAGTTGTGGCAAGGTGCGTAAAAAAAATGTTGTTTTTTTGTAGATAAAATTTTTTGAGCGGCCTCCACTGCAATTTCCATTCCCACAAATCCTTAGCATTTTCAGGCTACCTAACACATTTTGTTCCTGCCTAAAGGCATCACCAAGTGGTCAAATTCGCTCTTCAAACCATGGAGGGAGGTTTTGGATTTGGTTACCAACAAATTTGTGGGATGTGGTTTTTCTATAAGGACTAGCTATGGAATGCATACTAGTGTGTGTGTTTATCTAGAGGAAATATAAAAGTTCTTGTAAGCGGTGATCCCAGGAAAAGGTAAAGTAGAGCGTCCCTCCTCAACCGTGGTAGGCTTGCCAACGACTCATTTTGACATAGTCATTACAACCATCTCACCCTATGAAGAAGCATTCACGCCACATGTTGGTAGTTGTCTTTTTTGGCATGAGGAGCTTGCAGTGAATGGTGGCACATGGAGCTTGAAGTGAATGTAATTAATGGTGTTATTTTATTTGTATGCAAAAATGTGGCCCTAGACTCAAACTTTCTAAATATTTGCAAACATTCACTAATGCTCTAGGTAGTGGTTCATAGGTAAATTTATTGTAACTATTCAGAGTTTACATTTTATATTAACTGTTACATAAACTGTCAAATTTAAGCTGGTTAGGTTATTTAACCATCAAGAGCTTGTAAATGGGTGAACATTGTAAGATTTGATGAAAAACAAATCTATTAAGCCCAAGAAACCTGCATGCAAAAACCTGTCACAAGGAAGAAATTTGTAGGAAACAAAACAAGGGTTTTGCTTTGACAATATGAAGAGTTTGTATTATCAGACTGAAAAAAGAACACCAAGAAGTGAAGACAATACAAGAGATCAATCCTTTTAAAAGGAGATCAAAATGGAAAGGAAAACCTAACCCTAAGGTGAGTGCATTTAATAATTAATATTAATTATTAAATGACTAATATATGTGCATAAAGTGAAGTCTTAAGAGGAGAGTAAAGTTAATTAATTACTTTACTCTAACACCCCCCCTTAAGATGAGCTACAATGCAGCTACAAACAATGCAAAGGAAAGCAAAGGAACTACAATGCAACTGTGGGTCCCGACAACATGGCCTAATCAGGTACCCAAATACAACAAAATCTCTATAAAGCGGAGTAAAGAAGAAAACCCAATGGGAAAAAACTCCTCTCCAAAAAGAGATAAAGAAACATGCTGAAAAGAAAACATGGAGGAAGGAAGGCCTCACTAAGACCCCCCAAGGACAACTTCCTTCACCCCAAGCATGGAGCGCAATTGAAGATAGCGCAGAGATGCCAAAGGTTTAGTGAAGATGTATGCAACCTGCTCCTCTGTAGGAATGTACTCCAAGATGAGAGAACCATCTTGAATCAACTACCTGATGAAGTGCATGTGGATTTCAATGTGCTTTGTCCGCTGATGCTCCACTGGGTTGCGAGAAATGTGAATGGCACTTTGATTGTCACACCAAAGAATAGTGGGACTATCTTGAGGAAACCCAAACTCTATCATCAACTGCCGAAGCCATAAAACCTCCTGACTGGCGAACACTGCTGCACGGTACTTAGCCTCTGTAGATGATAATGCAATAGCAGACTGCTTCTTGCAAGACCATGTGATAGGACTAGAACCAAGGCAAAAAACAAAGCCAGAAGTAGACTTCCGATCGTTGACATCACCAGCCCAATCGGAGTCAGTGAAGCCAATGATGTGAGGGGATCCTGAAGTGAAGTGAATGCCATAATGAGTGGTGCCCCGAATGTACCTCAAAATACGTTTGGCTGCTTGCCAATGGCTCTCATGAGGATCATGGGAAAACCGAGAGACAAGGCCAACCGCAAAGGAAAGATCAGGACAAGAATGTGTCAGGTACAACAAACTGCCAACCAACTGTTTGTATAAAGTGGGGTCTACTGAAGGAGTAGAGCAAGTGGAAGACAAAACAACACCTGACTGAAATGGAGTGGGGGCAGACTTGCAATCAAGCATGCCAAATCATTGAAGCATATCAAGAGCATACTTCTCCTAAAATATGGAAATCCCATCTGAAGACTGAATAACCTGAAGACCCAGAAAGAAGTGCAGGAGACCAAGATCTGTCATCTCAAACTGCTCCATCAAAGCTCTCTGAACACTCTGAATCATGGAGGATGAGCTACCTGTAAGGATGAGATCATCTACATATAGCACAAGAATCAAAAGATCACCCTCTTGATGCTGAATATACACTGTGTGATCGGAATGACAGTGTGTGAAGTGAGAGGAAAGCAAGAAAGAATCCATCTTCTCATACCAAGCCCGAGGGGCTTGTTTGAGACCATACAATGAACGCCGAAGTCTACAAACCAAAGAAGTGTCCTGCACAAATCCCTAAGGCTGCTCCATATAGATCTCCTCATGTAGGTCTCCATGCAAGAAGGCACTCTTCACATCCATCTGAAACACTGTCCATCCCTGTGAAGCTGCAAGTGAAAGTACAAGGCGTATAGAGTTCATCTTGGCGACAGGAGCAAAGGTCTCAGAGTAGTCAATACCCTCTACCAGAGAAACCCCTTCGCAACAAGACGTGCCTTATACTTATCAATAGAACCATCTGCAACATACTTGGTATGGTACACCCACTTGCACCGAACCAACTTTCTTCCCTTAGGAAGAGGACAAAGATCCCAAGTATGATTCTTCATCAAAGAAGAATACTCCTCATCCATGGCCCTATCCCACTCAAGGTGACCTGTCGCCTCTGAAAACTTTTGAGGATCATCCGAAATGGCATGACTCAAAAGACTAGAACCAGATGTCTGAGCACGAGTACGATGAGTATCTGAAGGATCACCTACCAAAGAACCAGCTGCATCAACAGTGACACGGGCCCACCTAGGCAAAGACAGAGCAACTGGTGGTGGTGGAGATGGTGGATCATCATCTACATCATCCTCAAGAGATAAGTAATCCTCAAGAGATGAAGAGGGAGGAGTAGGCAATGAGGGAGAAGCTGGTGATGGAGAATCCATCTGAGGATAGCGCTCATCAAACTGGACATCCCGCCGAAACAAGACCTCTCTGGAATCAGGATCAAACAACCTGTACGCCTTAACATCCTCACAGTAGCCAACAAATATGAGTGGTCGACTCTTCCTCTCCATGGCTTTCCGCTGAGCATCAGGAATAAATGCCCAAGCCTCACTACCAAAAACTTGGAATGTAGAAACATCAGGCTTGACATGGGTCCAAGCCTCCTCAGGAGTCATATGTCGCAATGCCTTATGAGGCATCCGATTCTGAATATAATTGGCACAATTGACTGCCTCAGCCCAAAATGAAGAACTCATAGCTCGAGACTGTATCATACAATTTTCCATCTCCCGTAAGGTTCTTTCTTTCTCTCAGCAACACCATTCTGCTGAGGGGTGTAAGGAACTTGATGTAAACCATGCTCAGTGCAAAAATCTCTGAAAGCCTGATTAACATATTCCCCCCCATTATCTGTGTGTATCCTCCTGATAGAAAGTCCATATTGCTTCTCCACAAATGTCTTAAAAGTCCTGAATGAGTCAAAGACATCAGACTTGTACTTAAGAAAGTACACCCATGTACGTCTGGAGAAGTCATCAATAAAAGTGAGCACATAGCGGGCCCCTGAAAAGAAAGGAGTCGGAAAGGACATAAGATCATTGTGTACCAACTCTAGGGCTGCCCTAGCACGAGTGGCTCGACCCTTAGGAAACGGATCGCGATGATGTTTTCCAAGGACACATCCACGACATACACCATCAGTACAAGAAATCTGTGGAAGCCCAATCACAAGTGCCTGAGTACTCATCTGCTGTAGATATCTGTAATTGACATGGCCAAAACGCTCATGCCAAAGCCTGCTCACTGAATCTGCATGTGTTATAAGAGAGGAACCAACAGTGTCTGAACTCTCAAAGCCATCAAATCTGTATAAGCGTGATGCAGAATCCACACTCCCAGTAGCCACAACCAAGTTAGGTCTCATGAAGGTCTCGAATAACCACATCATGTGGTGAGAACTCAACTATCTTACCAGAGCCAGAGTGGCAAATCTGATAAACGGATAGAAGGTTTGTCGAAATGTCAGGAACTAGAAGCACATCCTGTAGACAACCACCATCCAATGAAACAATACTGGAACCCTGAACTGAAAGTTGTGCTAAGTCACCCACTGCAATATGTCTAGTGCCTGTAGGGGCAAGAGCAGTGACCAAATCCTTGTGTGTGTCATATGGTGAGAGGCACCAGAATCTAGAATCCAAGTGGATTCTGAGGACAATGCTCATGCAGAAAGAGCATGACCTTTCCCTGTGGGCTGTGAAGGAGGCTGAGGTGCACTGATATTATGCTGGTGCATGGCTTCCTCCAAAGCCTCTAAACGTTTCCAACACTTGGAAACTGGATGTCCTTCCTTGCCACAAAAACTGCAAGGATCACCAGATTTCTTCTTAGTCTTGGAGGAAGACTCACCAGACTTCGAAGATTTGCCCTGTTTAGAATTGGACTGTGGTTTTGAATCAGACTTAGGTGGTGGCTTGGAGGGATTCTCACTAGCCCCTGAATCTTGCTTAGGCTTCGGTTTCTGCTTCTGTTTTCCTTTGGAGGACTGGGCTACCAATGCTTGGTTCTGTGAACTTGAAAGTAAATCCAACTGCTTGAGCTTAGCTTGCTCACGAGTCAGACGATCACAAAAGACCTCAAAAGAAGGCATGACATGTTGAGCACCCAAGGCATCCATGGTGGAATAAAAGGTCAAAGAGAAGATCTGAAATGGACCCCAAAGCTTGGAGAGAATTAGGAAGATGCACTCTGTATCAGTCTTAACTTTTCCACAACCCTGCAAGATAGATCTTTGCTGTTTGAACTTCATCAGAAAGTCCTCAATGGAGGGAAACGAATTAGGTACCAAAGAAGTTAACTTTGCCTCAAGCTGCAAAGCTCTGAACTAATTGACAGTACCAAAAAGTCCATCAAACTTGGTCCAAATGGCTCGAGGAGTGATACAACCCTCAAGATGAAACAGGAGACTGTCGGAAATGTGTAAAGCCATCAATCCCATAACCTGATCCATATTGTTCCTGTGCTGCATAACCTCAAAGGCGCGAGTCAACTGAGGCTGAACCTCATCCAAACAAGACCATAACCCTCGAGACTGGAGTAGAGTCATCATGCGATCCTTCCAAGTGTGATAATTATGTGGTGTGAGAGGTTCAATAGATCTATCGGCCATCCTGTGAACTGTGCCTCAATTGCTCTGAATTTTTTTACTATTATTTAGTGGTCTTTCAGAACTAGACAGAAGATGCAGAAGGGGTTTGTTTGTTTTGTTTTGGTGTTTGTAGATTCTGGTTTTCTGATGTGAATGACAGAAAGCAAGAAAAAACACCCCCCCACAATGCAAAAATCCAATCCCAGTACAAACTGAAAGCCAGAAAACAATAGAAAGCAGTAGATGATTGAGACAAATCTCTATGTACCTGAAGAATTTACTGATGAAATAGACTGCAGATCTGGATAGCAATCGCAGGTAAAAAAACTCTCAAGTCAAAGTACGGCGTCCGCGGGGGTTTGAAGTTCTGCCTTTTCAGATATGCCAATGCAGACATCGGCTCATGCACGACATTCAGAGGAATAAGGTGCAAGACTGGTAAACGATACCAGGAAGGACACCACTGTGAACAACACAAAGGACACCCAAAAAAAATGCCAGATTTGATGCATGCGCTTGTAAAAAAACACTAAAACAGAGGACACCCAAAAAAATGCAAGATCTGATGCATGCGCTTGTAAAAAACGCTAAAAATATTCTTAAATATCGTTGGGCAAGGAATACCAGATTTGAAAACTACACCTAGAACCTCTCAAATTAGCTGAAGAATCCCAAATTTCTTCTGTCAAACCCTTGCTCCCTTTTTTCTTCAAACATGAACAAGCTACAACATATCCAACTCTGATACCATGTAAGATTTGATGAAAAACAAATCTATTAAGCCCAAGAAACCTGCATGCAAAAACCTGTCACAAGGAAAAAATCTGTAGGAAACAAAACAAGGGTTTTGCTTTGACAATATGAAGAGTTTGTATTATCAGACTGAAAAAAGAACATCAAGAAGTGAAGACAATACAAGAGATCAATCCTTATAAAAGGAGATCAAAATGGAATGGAAAACCTAACCCTAAGGTGAGTGCATTTAATAATTAATATTAATTATTAAATGACTAATATATGTGCATAAAGTGAAGTCTTAAGAGGAGAGTAAAGTTAATTAATTACTTTACTCTAACAAACATTTTTATTTTGCGATAAAGTTTGCAAATGGGGAGGTCTTTTTTTTATTGTAAAGTCATCAAAAATCTCTTTCCGATCCAGACAAAGTAGTGTCGAGATGATTTTGAAATTGTGTTTTTTAATATGTTTTTAAACCTTCAAAAATCATTATACGTTGTGCAAATTTAACTTCCACCCCGATTATAAAAAATCACAATTATTTTTTTGAAATTCATCAGAATTTCATAAGAATTCCAAATTTGTAGTCCAAATCCAGTTTAGGAAATCCCATTATTCCATTATTGTAAAAATCTAAGTTATAAACATACAATTTGTCTTCTAAACTTGACACAAGCTTGCAAATCTTGTTTTGCATCTTTTTGGGGGGTTAAAAATCATATCTAATATAATTTTGGGGGTTTGGTAAGGCAAAATTCAAGTGCCTTGTTATGTGTACACCATGGATCCTAAATTCAACTTGTTAACTCCACATAGTTTCCACACATGAAAATTCAAAGTACAACAATTACTTCAATCTAAGGGATTATGACAAATGGTTACTGGACAACAAATTTAATTTGTTAGGGAGTTTGAGCAGTTTAC
Source organism: Sequoia sempervirens (assembly GCA_007258455.2). Lineage (NCBI taxonomy): Eukaryota > Viridiplantae > Streptophyta > Pinopsida > Cupressales > Cupressaceae > Sequoia > Sequoia sempervirens. The sequence goes on along the minus strand of VDFB02270651.1, from coordinate 15,295,865 downwards.
TTATCATAAAAAGTTAGATGAGGCAATGCGAATAATAGGTCTTCTTGTTTCTGATAATTTCTAGTTGCACAACTCCTAAGAAAATGTGGGAAAATTTTGATGATCTCTTTGGTAAAGTTGATGAGTTCAAGATTCTACAATTGGATGCTGAATCAACAACATTATCTCTTGATGCCTTCTCTTATATTGAAGATTTATTGGTTCAATTTAATTCTTTGCTTTCTATACTTCAGGGTTGTGGTAAAACAAAAACAAATAAAGAGTGTGTCTTCTTGATTTTTTCAAAGTCAAGAGGTCCTTATCAAATAGTTGATTCTTTTTTTACTCTACCATGGAGGCTCTTGGAACAACACATGCAATGCCTTCTTTTGAACAGTTTTATGATAGACTCATTAGAGAACAATCTAAATTAATCTTTATGGATACTATCACCTCTTCAAAAAGTCAAGCACTAGTTGTCCAAACATCTAATGGAAAAGCAAAGAAGCTTTCTAATAAACCTAAGGAAGAATCAACTTCAAGAATTGAGCCATCATCTAAGCAGAAGAATCTAGTCGACACACAAGACACATCCTCTTAACAGTCAAGAAAGAAGACTTACAAGTCTAAAAAGAAACTCCATTTTACTTTTTTTAGATTATAGAATCATGATAGAAAAGTTTGTCATAAGAGGATTGCAGCTTTGGAAGAGGCCATGCAGAGATACAACATTGATCTTCCCAAACCTACTAAAGAGCATGCCCTTACAACTAGAGGTTTGGATTCATCCAAGTATAGTTGGATAGTTGACTGAAGAGCCTCATAGCACATTAGTCCCTCAAAGGATCTTCTAGCATCTATTTTTGATAGCACTACTTCTTAGATTTCAATGGGAAACTCTTCATAGATTCTAGTTATGGGGTCAGGTATAGTTCAGTTGATAGAGGGTAGCATTGAGGATGATCTCTATATGTTCCTAAAATTTTAGCTAATCTCTTTTTAGTTTACTAGATTTATCATACTGGTGATGGAAAGGTAGTTGATTTTTCACCACATGATGTAGTTATTCAACAACTACACCATCTAGAGAGGATTGTTGCCTCAGGCAAATAATATCATGGGTCTTGGTTGTATAGGTTTCATGGTTTTGATTCGTCTTGTGGAGCATCACATATTTCCCATGTTGACTCTTTGAGCAGACTTTGGCATGAGAGGTTCAGACACCTCAATTATAATTTTAGTATTTGAGTACTAATAATATGATACTCAGACTCCCTAAGGTGTCTTGTACATAGGGCGTTTGTCAAGGTTGTGTACTTGGAAAACATCATCAAGAACCCTTTCCAAAGGGTAAGACCCATCATGATACTACCTTACTTGAGTTGGCTCATAGTGAACTCATGTCATTTCCAACTTCATTTTGAGGAGCCAAGTATATTTACTCACTTTCATTGATGATTACTCTCATCGCAGTTGGGTGTACTTAAGTATAAAAGTGATATCTTCAACACTTTCAGGACCTTCAAGGTGTTCGTGGATAATAAGTTAGGTTTTTTTATTCAGTAGATACACATAGATAGTGGGGGGAATATGTAAACCAAGAATTTATGGAGTATTATGTTGAGCATGACATTCAATATCAGTATTTGGTTCCCTACGCTCCTCAACAGAATGGTTTTTCCAAAAGAAAGAATAGATCATTAAAGGAGATGACAAATTATATGCTTCATTCTAGGTCTATGGCCCCATCATTTTGGGCTGAAGCTATCAATTGTGCCAACTATATTAAGAACCACACTCCCCACAAGGTAATTTAGAATTTCACTCCAGAGGAGGCTTGGTCCAAAATCAAGCTTGATGTTTCCTTCTACAGAGTATTTAGTAGTGAAGCTTGGGCATTCATACCAAATGGTTGGCATAAGGAAATTGAGAAGAAGGGTCAACACATCTTTGTTGATTATTATGAGGATGTGGAAGATTATAGGTTATTTGATCCTATCACTAGAGATGTCCACTTTCATAGAGATGTCCAATTCGATGATTCTTTCACATAGACAGATCCTCCCTCATCTTCTTCTTCCTCACTAACTACTCCACCTTCTTCATCTCATGATGATACCTCAGTCCTTGAGGAAACTTCAAATGATGGTCCTTATCCACCACCACTACCACCCCTCCGACCACCTCCTACCACTTGTGATTTATCCAAGTGGGCTAGATGTGTTGTTGAGGAGGTTGGTTCTTTAGCTTGTTATCTGTATGCTATATCTCCAGATCTGTAGAGATTTTTAGAGGCTTATGATATTATAGAATGGGACGGTGCTATGGTAGAGTATTCTTCATTGATGAAAAATAATACATGGGATTTAGTTACTCTTCCTAAGGGAAGAAAGATGATTTGGTGCAAGTGGGTGTAGCACACCAAATATGAAAATGATGGTTTTATTAAAAGATACAAGGCACATCTTGTGGCTAAGTATTTTTACAAGTTGAGGGTATTGACTACTCTAAGGCATTTTCCCCTATAGCCAAGATGGATTTAGTTCGCCTTGTTCTTTCTATTTCTGCATCATAGAGATGGCCAGTTTATCAAATGGACATGAAGAGTGCCTTTTTACATGGTGATCTTCATGAGGAGATCTATATGGAGTAGCCTTTGGGTTTTTTTAAGGAATCTTCACTTGTTTGTAGGTTACATCGTTCTTTATATGGTCTCAAGAAAGCCCATGGGGCTTGGTATGAGAAGATTGATGGTTTCTTGCTTGCATTTGATTTCATTTGTTGTCACTCAAATCACACAATTTACATACAGAGACATGGAGATGAACTTTTGATACTAGTCTTATATGTTGATGACTTGATCCTTACTAGTAGTTCCTCATCTATGATTCGAGATATTCAACATAGTTTGATGGTACACTTTGACATGACAGATCTTGGGCTTATGCATTTATTTGTTGGTCTTTAGGTTATTTAGTCTATTGAGAGGATTTTTATGTACTAGTATAAGTACACCATTGACTTGCTTCATAGATTTCATATGAGTGATTATAAGCCTGCACCTACCCATTCCATTCTGGTGTCACTTTGACTACCACTTATACCATACCTACTATTGATGCTACTTTGTATAGATAGTTAGTTGGTAGTATTTTGTATTTGGCACACACATGTCCAAATATTACCTTTGTTGTTAGGCTTATCTCTTGTTTTTCACATGACCCTCATGAGAGTCATTGGAAGGAAACCAAGCATATTTTGAGGTATATTAGCAATCACCAATCATTTTGGAATTTAGTACACACTAGGAGCTTCATAGATAATAGGCTACATCGACTCAAATTGGATAGGAGATGTTGATTCAGGGAAGTCCACTTCTAGTTTTGTTTTTTTCTCTTGGTTCTGGTCCAGTTGCATGGTCTTGCAAGAAGTAAACCACTATTGCATTATTATCTATTGAGGCTGAGTATCGAGGTGTAGTTCTTTCTATCCAAGAGGTATTATACTAAGTTTGGTATTCCACTTGGTCATCCTACTGTACTTTGGTGTGATAACTAAAGTTCCATTCACATTTCATGCAACACAATTGAGCATCAACAAACATAGTACATTGAGATTCATATGCACTTCATTAAACATCTTATCTAGTATGGTGTTCTATCCTTAGAGTATTTGTGTACTAAGGATTAGGTTGAAGACATATTCACTAAGCCTTTAGCATCACCTTGCTATATTGTGTTGTGCTAGTTTCTTGGGGTGAAGGAAGTTGTCCTTGGGGGGTCTTGAGTCTTCCTTTAACTATAGTTCTCTTTTTTGGAGAGGAGTTTTTTCCACTAAGTTTTCTCCTTTACTCCATTTGTGAGAGACTTCTATTTTGTACATGAGTACCTCATCAAGCCTTGTTTTCAGAACTCATCTTTCAGTGACTTACTCCCCAAGTATCACTTAAGGAGGGTATTAGTGTGAAAAGTATCTTTATGCATTTCGTTATCTTTTATCTAGTTCCTACACCTACCAGTCCTATTCACACTAGCTTAAGTTCACTTAGTGGTTTTGTTGTCTCACCTCATAGACACTTGACACATGCCTTCACACTTGTCCTAAGTGTTCTACATGTGTCACATCACTTGGAGGGTTAGTCAATCTTTTTGTTTCACCTTCCTACCTCCACCCTGTCCTATATAAATAAGGAGTGATCATTGTATTCTACACATTCTATGATAGAAATTTGGATTTTGCATTGTGCTTGATTCATTTCATGGTAGTTTGAATGTTGCATTCATTATTTGCTACTCCAACACAAAGTATGTTAGGTTGAAATTGCAAAGATGAACTCCTATGATCAAATAAATTGGAAATAGGTCCAAATATCAAGACATGGCTAAAATCTCCTTCTTTGAGCTTTGTCAAGGTCAAGGGGGTATTCCCTTATAAATCCAACAAATAATTTCTAATTTAAAGCTCTTCTAGAAAATTAAGCACCACAAAGATCAACTAAATATATCATTTATTTTGAAGTTATTGACTTAAGAGCTAAGCCTTTTTGACACAAGATGAACCCAATTTTAATTGTCACTAGTAGAACTTGTGATAGCCCCCGACATGATGATGAAAGGATTTTTATGTTTCACAAATTTACAAGTAGGAAGTAAAATATGTAAATCAAGAATAACATGATATCATGTTCTTTTAATTGCAATGTGAAAGAATAATTAAAATAAATTATTTCTTCCATGATTTCATTCAAAATAGAGTAAATGGTTAGAAATCATTTAGATTAGTGCCTATTTTGTGCATTGACTCAATTATTAGATAAACAGTATCAAGCTATCCACACTTTTTTGCGTATTTTGAACAATCTAATTTGTTAGATCTTGTGTTGCAAGATTTAGACCATTAGATACCATTTTACATTAGAAAATTAGATTCTACTTAATAATCCTTCACATTCATATGTTAATCCAATGTTAAGCTAGAAAGAATTCATATTAAGATAAAATCTTAATAACAAGTTTTATAACATTCCTTGAATGCAAGCCAATATGACATCAACACCAATACAATAAATGTGTGTCCATAATTATATATTTCTTCAAGAAAATGATAAAGAAAATGAGACAATCTAAAAACTTGAGTGAAACTATGTCTTGAAACAATCCCTCAAAAAATAAAGCATGAATAGCTAAAAGAACTATATTTGACATGAACTCATGTTATCTCTCCAACATAATTTACTACATGTTTAATAATTTTTTAATCATTTGTACAATGTATGCACCGTCTATTTATATAAGTGTCAATGTTCATCTCGCACAATTGATTAGCAATTTTTAACTCTTATTAGATTCTCAAAATTATTAGGTAGTTGGCACTTTTGAAAGTGCCATTTAGTTCTAGTCTCTCTAATATTAAAGAAATATCTACTTAAGGGAAAACCATCTCAAAACCATGACCATGGTTAAAGATGATACCCATCTTGATTTTTATTAACCCCTAATTTCATTGTGATCTATAAAAGGGGGAGGGAAACCTACCCATTGCAGACATCTATATCATCCAACATCACATTTACCCTATCCATATCATATCATTGTATTGTCCATTATATCATATCAAATCCTAACATCATCGTACCTATCCATTCTTCCTACATCAACATAATCCAATCTCAATCATTCATACATAGACATCAAACATCCTAATCCATATCATCCAAAACACATAACAAATCAACCCACATTGTCATCCATTTTCAATCCAAGTCAAACATTACCTTCAAAAATCAAGACTTCATATCATCATCTATCCTCAATTCTTGTATGCTTAAGAACTTTTCCTATCTTATGTAGAAAGTTAATTGACAATAATCTAATCACCTTGGATATAATTAACTTAGGAACTTGGCTTATCCTAAGTTGGATAGTCTAATAATCCTAATCAATCTTGCTTGAGAACTTTGTCTATCACAAGTAGGAAATATTAAAACCAAAAATCAAACTATCCTATGTCTTGATTCAAAAGATACCTTTAATTTAGATCATTTCATCACCTTTCCTTAACATCAATCATTATCATATTTCAATCCACTCTAACCATCACAATCATTCATCATCCATCTCAGCCAAAATTTCTCCATTTTTTCTATTTCAATCTAACTCACATCAACACCCTTATCCATATCCTCTAAAACACATATTGAATCAACTCACACCCTCATAACCATCCTTCATCAACCTTAGTCAAATACCATCCATTTTTACCTCCTATCCTTAGTAGTCAAATATTCCAAAAATTCAAAAAAATCACATATCCCAAAAATTCAAAAAAGCAAATATTAAAAAAATCAAAAATAATCACATATTCCAAAAATCTAAAAAATTGCATATTCTAGAAATCTAAAATTTCAAATATCTAAAGTATACATATGGATACACCTAAAGTCTATTGGTATTTTTACCAAGAAACATGTGACCATTTTCCACCTAGCTCATCACACAACATTTCACGTCATATCCTAACTTCACCTAATCCCATTCACTTAAATAATCATTCCACTTTAGCCATCCTAACATCCCTCCTCCAATTGATCCACCTCAAGCAAGCTTTCCATCCATGACATCATTAATTTAGTCATCACCTCTTTTATCCATACCACAATCAACACATTCCCAACTCACCACAATCCCATCACATGCATCTCATAACTCCACCTATCAATAAACACCACTGTCTCAACAATACATCCCACCTATCAATACACTCCAACCTAATTATCAACAAGCATTTCTTCACCAATCATATAATCCAACTACCCATACACTTTCATCCACTTATCAACAAATACCACATAATGAACACTACATCCTACCCAACAACACTTTTCAAACAATCTATCACCAACCATTTCCCCATCAACAATGAAATCCTCCTATCAATCCCATCCAAATCGCTTATCAACAACCACTATCATATCAACATCATCATACTCCATAAATCAACACATATTCATCCACTAATCAACAAACACCTTCTAACATTCCACCACCACCTTCTAATCCAATTCCTATGAATCATTTACCCATGAATTGTAGGAAATAAAAGACACTATCAAGGGGTTTCAAACAAGGACCTTACACCAAAATTGCACATATAAATTTTAGGAATTAAGTCCTTATCTCTTTGATCAATTCATATCCATGATACCTTTCCTTGACAATTTTGAGATACCAAAGTTTGATAAATACAAGAGAAAGGGAGACACCATGATCATGTCAATTTTTTTTATGTCATGCCAAGAATTTTCCTATAATGACATCTATCTCATGAGATTTTTTCCTAGTAGTTTAGGAGGACAAGCACTTGAGTGGTATTTACACTTACCTTAAAGATCCATTCAAACCATTTTTGACTTAATGGAGAAATTTGTAATCCATTTCTCTTACAATGTTAAGCACAAGTTAACCATGGTTGATCTCTATAATGCTAAACAATGAAATGGGTAAAGTTTTACTTCCTTCAACGATGGAGGAGTCTTGCTAGTCACTTTTCTTGGCCTATACCAAATTGTGTATCCACTTTTGATGAAATCATAGATAGGGGGTCACCATTGAGAAATACCTCATTACCAAAGGCTTGGTCAAGATTGATAATAAAGAAAAGGAAAACATAACCAAACTAATGACAAACCTTATTTTTGGGATAATAATAAAAATGTTGTCAATGATGAGGTAATCGAATCTAAAATTATCCAAACTACACAACAAGTGCTTAAATAGACAAATCATAGAGTCTAAAATTTTTAATCCCAAACACATCTAACTATACCACAAGGACAATCTTAAGCCTCAAATCATCCAAAACATAGGTACATACAACTCAAAAATCACATCTAAGGTCTCATCAATTGTGAGATTAAAGTGGAAGGTCATACATCCCACTCATCTAATGAGAAATTAGGTATATATCAAGATCCTTTCCCCAAGCATGGTTAAAATCATCCATCCACATCTAGCAATGGCTCATCCCAAAACAATCACATTAATAACATCCATACCCATAACATATTGACCTAATATGATTCTACAATAGGTCACATTGAAGAAAATTTCCCACAAGTAGACTCCATATCTCCTTCCAACCCTTCATCTCCTAAAACTTTGCGACAATAATCCACCACATCTTGACCCTCTCAAGATTACCTTCAAAGGCTATCCACAACAGATAATCATGAAATCCAATCTAAGCCAACTCTTGATAAAGATATTATTTATGATCAAGAAATCCTAGACTAAACTCCATCATGCAATCCATCGCCTATCATATCCACACCATAGTTTCCTATTCAAAATCCATTATTATAATTCTAAAATATTGAGGGAATCCAAGAGTGCCCTATTTATAGCTCATGTACAGTCCAAAACATGAAGAAATAAGATCTAAAATAAATCAAGATCAAGTTACTTAGATCCTCCCTATAAATGACCTTGACCTTCAAGCTTAGCCGATCATTGATCAAGATCCTATCTCTCTAGAATTCCATGGTGATCCCATTGTCCCTTTATATTCCATCCATGATCCCAAAATTGATGATGGGACACTTGCCTTCCTTGGACACATAGATGATCTTCCCCTTCATCCAACAATCATTTCTTGGGATCAACAAGAGTCTTTCTCTCTCGACATATTAAAAAGTAATGAAGCTATAGCTAAGTTCATGGGACTCCTTGATGATATCCGAATAAGTGACCTCAAAAATGATTTTCATATTGACCTTGATGCAACAACCTATTTTGGGGAACAAGTTGAGTTCTCTAGACCTAATACTCATGTTAATGATATTGATAAACAAAATACTATGGATTTGATCAAAATTCCACATAATGAATAATTCATCAAGCATTTGTTTTGCATTAAAATCCTATTAGTTTCATATCTAAAGAATGTTAATGTTATGCTAGCAAATTGAGCACCCACATCATAAAGAGTAAAACTTTACATATGCTCAATCAGAGGTTTGCATTTAAAATTGAGTGTTGAATTAGTTTTATTTTGATGCTATTTCATTTGTTTGATTTGCATGCATACACCCATCATAAAGCCATCACCACTTCACTTCCCAACCATGGGTGATGATAGGAATCATGAAATAATTGTCAAAGAACTCACCAACATGGTGAAATAGGAGGGTGCATTGGGCTTACCCTTCTTCCCCTCCAAGATGAACCACCTTAGAAGGTAATTGAGGAACTTTTGAATCCAACCACCATCCATAAGAGCAGGATGGATTTTTTTAATTCCATGGGGTGGGGTTTGAAGGCTTCACAAACTTGGACCATGACTATGATCACTCACCCCTCATAATGAAGCTAGATATGAAGGAAAGGGTAAAATTACTCATACCAATAGATAGAAAGAAACTGCATACTTGCACCATATCCATTCCTTGGAAGGTTAAAGACCACCCAATATGAAACATTTAATATTTCTAATACCCTTCCATTTTCTTGAGAAAAATATACATTGTAAGACTATCCATCAAATGAAATGTTTTATGCTTATTGAAGAGTAGGCCCCTATTATTTATATGGCACAAGAAAATATTCATCAATATGACGGAGGAGCTTCTGATTTTTGGTTTGTTCTTTTTTTATGTGTTGCTTGTATTTTTGGCCTGGTTTGGTAATAAAGGCATGGTAGATTTGAAGGAAAAATAAACTTGGCAAATGGTTAGCCTTGCATTAATGTGGGGATGAGGCATTTTGTTTTGTTGTTTTAAAGTAAATCAAAACACCAATACATACCCACAACTAGAGGCGATTAAGGTGTATTTAAAATTTATACAAGATTAAAAACTTGGACACCCCACATGGCTAGGAGGAGGAGATCGTTAATTGCATTCAGTTAGAGTTTCTTTGTTTTACCATTTCAGTTACCTTTTTCTTTTCAGTTATGAAAGGAAGTTTTTCAACGTGGAATTTGGGGGGCTCAGGAAAGAGAAGAGAGCTTTTTCATGGGGAAAGAAAAGAGAGAAGAGGCTGAGCACATGGGCAGAAACAAGAGTTGGTTGGCGTGGAGATTTTGAGCACAACAAGAAGAAAACTCTTAGATTTGGCGTGAGCAATGAGCAGAGATAGGGGCGATAATGATGGTATTTTGTTATGCTGATCAAGTAAACTCCATACCATTGTTGTGTATTTTTTTTTTTAGTTTGCTGCCAAGAGGGACGTGGTAGTTGGTCTTTGACAATTAATTTTGCTATCTTTTCATACTTGCATTGTTGTTTTGGCTTTGGAGCTTTCCTCCTTGTGAATTCTGCCTATAGTTTCAAGGTTTTGTAATAAATTTCTGGTTGTGCAAACATCTCAATAAAGAAGGAAGTTGATTGATAAATCTTTTCGATGTTTCCTGCTCACAATTCCTAGTCCAATGTGGTGTTGGCTTATGTAATTGCAAATTGCTATTTCCTTGCATAAGTTTTTGAAGTTTTTGAGTTCCTGCAAAAGGTAGAGTATTGCCTCTATTCAATATTGATTGATTTCAAGGAAGTTTTTGGAGTGGTATTTAATTATTGTGAATATTGATCATTTGATTAGTTGCTAAAAACTTATGCCATCCTAGATACTTTGCCACACAATCTTATCCTGCTATCATACAATATAACACCACTTCATTGTGGAGGCATTATATTTCTCTTCAGCCTTGCATCAATCTTGTTGCTCATTATAGTACATGTCTAGGAAGATCTTTCATAAGAGATCTACTATATCTACAATTAAATGTAGCGTTGAAAATTGTCACCCTTGACAATTTCACATTAGGTTTAGCTCCCCCTATGTGCTTGGACCTAATTATGTATTAATTACATATCTTATAAACTTTCTTGGAAAATCAAACATGGGAAATCAAATTATGCATTTAGTATTTTTCCCTCGACACTTTTGATCTTGAAAAATCAAGAATCTAGTCTAGGACACCCTACGCCCTAAACCAACATTTTTGGCTCCAAATTTGAATATATCAGTGTTGGTAATTTATTATTTTAATTTCTAATTTCAATTGTTGGCTATCAATATTTGATTTTTGGGAAATTAGAATAATTGCATATAAATACAAGGTATTTTTATCATTTCAAAACCTAGAAAATTTATTGAGAAAATTGAAGATCCTAAAATTAGTCAAGGGTAGTCAAGGGAAAAATTATCAACATTATCACAACATTTGCATCAATCAAGTTCAAGTTTGTAAGACATCAAGACAAAGGAAGCAATTATTTAAGGAGCTATCATGATCAATCATGTCATTTCATGAAGATGTATTGAGTTATCCTCTACATGCTAGTTGCAACAATCCATTATGTTTTATGAGCTAACCTTTTGTAGGTCTATCAAGCAATCAAGGATTCCATCAATCAACTTGTGTGTGACATCTCTTCTTCAAGGGTTTCCACATCAAGGTAACATTATCATTTGCCATTTATCAATTTCAATCAATTATTGTTGTTTTGGCCTCTGCTTGACCTAGGGAATGCCCTCTTGATCATCACCAATTGTTGTATGTGGAGGTAGAAATACCAAAATGGGGTTTGAATTAGTCAAGCCCCTATACAACACAACCTTTCCCCTATTTTTATGTGTGCAGGTTAGATTTGGATGTTTCAGTAGAAGATGATCTAGGAAAACGGAGTGCAAACTACAACATTTAATTTAGAACTTTTAGATCCAAAAAATAGGAGGTCCAATCTAGGGCCTAGTGCACCCTAGACCAGGCAATTCAAGCTAAAATTTCAATCACAGGTTCCTCTTTGTGTCTTAGTCTCAGATCTAAAGTTTATTTGTAACTTTATGTTTTCATCTGTTTTCTAAATTACATTTTTAGATTTGGGGTTGTAGTTCAAATAGGCTTTCCAAATCACACATCAAATTTAGCATCCTCACAACACAAAAGAAAACATAAATAGTAGGGGATTGGCTCTCCATTGTAGCAGCAAGCTAATCATCAAACCCTAGTCAATTTATGTTTAATGTTGAGTCAAGTGAAAAGGAGATAATCTTAGTTATCCTAATTGGAGCTAGGATCACTTTTCCTACTAAAAAAATAATGATCTTGGTAGATTTACAAAGTACTTATTTATTTTATGTGTTCTTGTTGGCCATCCTTTACTATTCTTTTGACTTTCATTTACTGATCATAGATGACAACAAAAATCTACCTCATGGATAAGATAACAAAATATTATGAGACATGAAGGTGATATTAACACTTCCTTTAGAGAACTTGTTCATTCAATAATTAGAAGTCTCATCTCAAGGTCAACCCACTCCCAAAATGGTTTCAATATTATCCAAATTAGCATTGTACTTTTTATCAAAGTAGATCTATCTATTTTTGTTTTCGAGGTGAAAGGCTTGTCAATTTGTCAACTTCACCAAAAATAGAACAAACATTGTCCTTCTATAGTAAAGGGGTGATAAGGACAAGTACCAAACTCTTGAAATCATTCCTTCACATCCCAATATTTTTCTTATTGAGTATTGACATTTTATGAATGATCCTCATTATTTTCGCTATTTGTAGGCTCATAGTTAACATTTGATTCACACCTTGTTCAAAATTCCATGATATATCCATGAATTACTTGTTTCCATTACAATATTTTTAAACTTATCTTAAGGAAATCTCTCGATAATTCTTTGATATGTGCTTGGAAGCCTTGATAAACCATGTGGTGTACCACTAATGAAGTAGATTTTGTGGGGTTCATCATCTGAACTATCTTCCATGTCCTTTCCACCAATGGTGCAAAGTTTTCATATTGTCAACATAACTTTATTCAAAACAAGCACAAACCTACCATGTGTCTCCTAATTATCACTGACTTCTATCCATTAAAAATTTCCTTTGATAGCGAAAAAGAGGCCCCACATCATTTTCAAGCTATTTTGATCTTGACCAATAATACAATAGAGAAAAGATATCAAATTGATAATTCTTAGGGAAGTGTGGTGCAACCATGTGTCTTATGGTTGTATTGAATTTTTCCATTCATAAATCAGGTGGTAGGGTCATTAGGATGCCTATGTTTATTTCAGGACCCAATGGTACAATGATCTCAAGTTGTCAAACTAACAACCTTAATAATGGTGTGCTAGTTGTTGATCTTAAAATAAAATCATATGGTTCCATAAGTTTAGTTCCTATTCCTTTTAATCCATGTGATGAGGGACTCATCAACGACACTGCATTCATTCTCTACCAATGGTGTAACTGAAGGGAATTGTCAAATTGAAAAATTCTTCCCAGTGCAAAAACTTACCACATGGACAACCAACACTAGAATTAGTTTTCTTAAATTCATATTAGAAAAATGGCCAACTTAGTCAATGTGGAGAACCTATCCAATGGAACAAAAAATAATTTGTCATAATAATAGCCTTAATAATGGTTCGGTCGTTGATCTTGACAAAGATTGAATGGTTTTGAAGTGTGTCTTTGTTCTTCCTATTTTTTGACCAACACTTTTGGAGAATCAAATATTGATTATGGCCACTCATAATTTATTGAAGGAAAAATATTTGAGCCATCATAATAAAAAATATTAGTGTAGAGCAACCTATTTTCTTTGGGGCTATGTTTCAAGATAACAAATTCGTTGAAGAAGAGAGAAACTTGAACTCCACTATATCCATATCACAAACCATATAAAAGAATAGTTCAATAAACTAGTTCATGACAATGTAACAACCATCACGAACACATCATGTGATATTGTATGATTTATTTTTCCAATGTGTTGGTGCTTAAGAATTTATAGATTATAAGACCTAGTGCAAGGGCATTAATAACAAAGGATTCAAAACCTTGATAGATCACACAAATAAGGAATCTCAGAGGTACAAACTAGATAATGATATTGCACTTTGGGAAAGGAAAGATGACAACAATAGATAAGAGGGGATACAATATTCTTCGGATTTAGTAGAATTCCAACAATGGCTTATGTTCGAGGATGTGTGCCTTAATTAAGAATAATGAGGATCTTGAAAAATCTAGGAGAGTATGTCATGAGAACAAAATAAACACACACACAAGTACACTTTTCCTTGAGCATAATAAAAATCAAGGTTGCAAAGGGAGAAAAAAAAAGATTGAAACACATACTTATAGAAGTTGCTACATGATCCTTTAAGAAAAATATAACTACACTTTGCCTTGAGCATAACAAAAAATAAGTTTGCATAAAGAGAAAAGAAAAGGTTGAAAACACATGCTTATAGAGAGTTGTTGCATGATTCTTTAAGAAAAATATAGCTTTAGATGATGGCTATGTACAAGCAACTTAAGGAATTCTTTAGCCAAAGTTTTCAAATGAAAATTTATAATACCACAATGATTCTTAATAACATATAGGGCCAAACAAAGGGCCTTAAATTTTTTATGCCTACCATTAACTTCTACTCTTGAATCCCATATTAACATGAGCTTAACTAACTAGAAGTTTTTACCTTTTGATTTATTTTCAAATAAGAATTTTAATTCTCTTTGCATTTAGATATTCTTAGTGTGATCCTCCCTTCCCTTCTCATTCAATTCAACCATCTAATTAAATTTATGGGTCATAATTAAAATATCTCCTCACCACTCATTTCTTGAATAAATTTATGCATATGAAACTCAAGATTTATTTGCATAGTCGCATCAAGTCCATACACATGTTGAGATAGAAGTTTTCTTATAGAATTTTTGGAAGTCAATCTATCTACCCATGCTACAAACTTTAGCTTTTCATATAATTTCTTCTTGATTTGTTCTAGAGCTCTCATGGTGATTTTTATCAGTTTTTATTATTAGATTCAACTTGACCATTCCTTTGAGGATGAGAAGGCAATGAATGAGTCTGAGTGACACTATATTTGTTGCATAGATTAATGAAATCTCAAACTTTGAAACACATAATATTATTTGTAATGATTCAATAAGGGGTGTCAAATCTAGTAATTATGTTTTCCATGATGAAATTGATCAAAATTTTTGTGGTTATCATTCTTGTAGGAATATTTTCTACCCCTTTTGTAAAGTAATAAATAGTTTCCAAAATCCATATAAATCTATTGCTAGACTGTTTTGTTACATCCCTAATAAAATCAGTGCCCCATTGTTGGAAAGGTGATTCTACATCCATAACCATTAATGGTAGTGCACCAACATATTTAAATCTTCTTGAGAAATTTTGATGTGTCATATTTTCTATTCATTCTTCCTATATCAACAAATAAATTAGACCATCAATAACATGCCCTTATAAATTTATGTATTGTGGTTGATGCCTTGAAATGTCCACCATAATCTTCTTGATGAAATTTCAATGCTACATTACTTGCTTCTTATTTTGATATAAATATAATAAGGTTTCTCCACATAATAATACTTCCAATAAGTATGTATTTATGAGCTTTTACCTTTAAAGTTCTTTCCCAGTTCTTAATTAGGCTAGGTGGGAAATTCACATTAATTAAGTAGTAGACAATATCTTTGTACTGTACAAATGTAGCCAAGTTAACAATATTTTATGCTCACTTTACTATTCATTTTTCCTTCATTCATAACTTCCATATTTAATTCATCCACGATATTTATTCAAGCCTTGACCTTTCACTAATTTAGTAACTTGAATATTCATGTCAAATTCATGAATTATATTTATTCATCATCTACATACTTTTCTTGTAACCTCCTATTGAGTAAAGACATCTTTAACAACTATATGAGTATATGCAATGAACTTAGCACCAATCAAGTACAACATATTTTTTTAATTACCTTTACTAGGGAATGAGCCTACTTTTCTATGGTGTCATATTTTAATTTTACATTTTGTATTTAGATTTATAGAAAAAGGTAATTGGTTGTTCATATCCTTCCTCATTCTTTTGTAATAACATAATCGATATGGTGTAAAAATATGCTAAGGAAATTAATTAAAAAGGCTTCTAATAGTTCATAACAACTAAGATAGGAAATTTCTTAATTCTCTTTTCAATGCCTTTGAAAAATTGTGCCATTTCACTATACCACTTAATGGCCTCTCCTTTCCCGAGCCTTTTGAAATGGATTATACTTTTCAACAAAAAATTGGACACTAATATCTTGACAAAATTAATTTCACCAAAGAAGGATTCAATTCCTTTGATCATCCTAGGTTGTGGCATTTTTTTTAAGTGTTGCTACCCTCTCTAAATCAATTCTAACACCATTTTTAGAGACTATACGGCCCATAAACTTTCCATCCTGAATACCAAATACATATTTCTTAGGATTCAAGGAAATTCCATATTATAGACATATCTTAAAGATTTTTCCAAGTGTTGACAATGTTGCTTAGCTTGCTTTGAGTAAGTAGTTACATCATCATGGTATACTTCCACTATCTCATCTATTGGTCTGACAAAAGTGACATCCATAGCTCTTTGGAAAGTTGCTCCTATATTTTTCAACCCAAATGGTGTCCTTACATAAACATAAGTTATTGAAGGAGTTTTGAATGAATATTTTTATTGCTCAGCCTCTTTGATCTTAATCCATCAAATAAACAATTCACATCTATTAACTTTTTGCAGCATAACCTCCATCTTAGATAGATGATAATTATCTTTAAGAGATGATATGTTTAAGTTATTGAAATCAGCATGCAACCTTATGTCTCCATCCTTCTTTCTCATAGTAACTAAATTTGAAACACTAGTGGAATGCCTAATTAATTTGATTATCCCCCTAATTTAAGCTTAGATATCTACTATTACATTTTTGGAGCTAATGTTGGATTTATAGGTCTCACTTCTACATTAACAACTTAACATCAATCTTCAAAGGTATTTAATGCTAGAATTAATCTTCCATATAAGCTTTAATCCCATCATAAGACCAAGAAAATACCCTCTTGTATTACCTTAAAAAGTTAATGAGCATCTTTTTGATAACATGACTCAACTTCTTTCTAATGTATACATGCCTAACAGTTGACCCAATTCCCAAGTTAGTCTCTTCATCATCTTTTTCATTTATAGGTTGAGCTTTGAATTTGAATATATCATCATCATCAAATACACTTTCCAAGGCAACCAATCCTTTAAGAAGCATTTTAGTCTTCAAATAGATTACCTCATTATTGTACAAGCATTATTTTCCATCAATAACTTAAATTATTGGCTCCCAACCCATGGATTCTCCATCAAATTCCCCTACATATTTTAAGAAATCATAAACCTAACTTTAATCATTAAAATTATACCAATTATATATGGTATTAGGTATGGATGACCTTATTATATCTCTACTCTAGTTGTACACATAAGAGAAGTCCAAATCTCCTCAAACTTAACCAACAAAGCAACTAATGAATGAACCATGGTTTTTTTCTCTCTTTCCACCCATTAATGACTAAATGCGTCAAATAATTCTATAGTGTTTCATGATGCATTTCTATATTTTATTGGCATGCTATTCTTCAATATATAGGTTCCTCTGATCTAGGATATAATGAGATTTTTCTTTTATAAAAAGTGGTAAAAACTTTATTGAACCTCATAAAATAGCATTACATCAAAGCAAAGGGATAAACCCTGAAGGAACCCAAAAGAACAAGCCAAACAGAGCAGGAGACAAAATCAACCAGCACCAGCACTAGTTTCGTCCTCAGCAAGAACTCTCTCCAAGTCCAAACAAAGCTCATGGGGGTTATGCACCCATTCTTCAATCTTCCAGCCATCCAAATGCTCAGAAGCCCATTTGGCCAGGCAATTAGTTGTCCTATTCCACTCCATTGGAATATGGACAAATGACACCATCTCCATCAAGGAGCCAATCTGCAAAATCTGTTGCACCGTCACCACCAACTGCCAGCTAACATCAAACACCTTATGTTCATTAAGCAAGTTGATCAAAACTTGAGAATCTGATTCACAAATGACCTGACGCCACCCCAAAGTGTAGGCCCTTTCTAAAGCATAGAGGATCGCCAAACCTTCCATAAGGCTGATAGTCTTGAAACCTTTATGGACATAAAAGAGGAAAACCACCGAACTAGAAGAGTCCCTACCAACCCCACCAACTCCAGTAGGTCCTGGATTTCCCTTGGAAGAACCATCAGTATTAACCTTCAACGTGCCAACCGGAGGGAGCTACCAACTCCCTATTCTTTGAACTTGCTGCCTCACTTGCCTTCCTCTCTTGTAACAAGCTGAGAATGAGGATAACCCATGGATACCCAGCCTATCCACCATCTCTACATCCCTTTTCTTCAATGACAACACCACCTCTCCCTTAGCTACAATTGTCTCATGAATCATACCTAAAATTTTGTGCCACACCTGCTGCACTTGCAAGTTTTCACCTCTAAAAAATCCTCCCGTTACTTTCCAACCAAACTTGCCACAATAAGAAAATAGGCCCAGCATACCATGCATCCTACAAAAAGGAAGCCAATGAGGGAGGTCTTCCCAAGCTAGTCCAGAAATCCACCAAGGAGGAGGCATGAACACAGGGGTTGTTCCAAAATCCCCACCAAGAATTCCAGAACTACAAAGTAAAAGGACACCAAAAAAACAAATGAGAAGAATCCTCCTCACTGCCCCCACAAAGAACACACATAGAGGGGGCCTGAAAACCCCGCTTCTGAATATTATCCCATGTCAGACACCTGTTCAATGAAACATTTACACTTCGGCCAAGAAAAATTATTCCACACCTTCTCCCACCAAGGAACTTCCACCCCCTCGATCCTCTGAGAAAACAACCTCTGGTATCCAGAAGCAACAGTATAAGTACCCTTCGGGTTAGGAGACCAAGAAAGAAAATCCTCATCCATGAGGGAACTACATCGTCTGCCAGAAAGAATATTATGAAGCACTACACACTTCTCCTCCATACCCACCATTGGCCACTCATCGGGATTCTTCCACCTTGCTCTCACCAACTGCCCTTGATAAAAAAGAAACTTAAAGTCACTCACCCTCGATCAATCGGCATAAAAAAATCTTTGGCACAAGGTCAACAAGTTAGCAAACTGAGAAACAATGGGGGGGTAGCCATCCCAAGAATCATGCCAAAACTGAGCCTCCATCCCACGTTTTCATATCCAAAATAAGTCATCCTTGACAAGCGCAACTCCTTTCTTGAGTGTAGTCCAAATTGTCGAGCCCTTTCCCACCAAAGGGTAGCGAGGGATATCTTGGAAGTACTTATGGGATAGAATCCTAGCCCAAATATGATGCTACTCAATACACCACTGCCAATAAAGTTTAGCTTCCAAAGCTGTACCGGCCAGTAATGACTGCCTTAACCCCAAACCACCATACAGCTTTGGGAAACACACAGTATCCCATTTAACAGGGATCCATTTAGAAGAAAACAAGCTTCCCACCCATAAGAACTATCTTGCTAAGGAGTCCAACTCCCTAACAAAACCCATCAGGGCCACTTGAATCATACATCAACAGATGGGGAGAGCCTGAACCACAAATTTAAGCAACTGAACACGGCCCACAAAGGACAACCAATGATTGGTCCAATGAGTAACTTTCGCACAAAATTTATCCAAAATAGGCTACCATGAATCCCTTGGTAACCTACCCACTGAGATAGGAATCCCAAGGTAAGACAAAGGAAGAGCCCCAATTTGAAACCAAAGAATATGAGCAATTCTCCTCTGAATGGAATCTGGAATGTTAAAGAAGAAGATGAAAGACTTTTCTTCATTGATTAATTGTCTCGAAGCCACAAGATAAATATCCAAAACCTTACATAGATTCACGGCTTCCTGAATAGTGGCCATACCTATTAAAGTTGTATCATCCACAAATTGCAGATGGGACTGTGGAGGTAAATCACCTCCCTAGCACCACCCCTGAATGAGGTCCAACTCCACGTGTCTTCTCAATAGGTATCCCAAACCTTCAACAAGTAGAAGAAACAAGTAAGGAGAGAGAGGGTTACCTTGCCTCAATCCTTGGGAAGCACCAAAAAGCTCAAAATGTTCCCCATTAATTAAAACGGAGAAAGAGACCGATGTAACACAACTCATAACCTATTGAATCCACTCTTCTCCAAAACCAAAAGCAACTAGAACCTTCTGAAGGAAGGACCACCGAACTCTATCATATGCCTTAGCCATATCAAGCTTGATAAACATAGACTTTTCTTCAGAATTGGCCATAGAGTGAAAGGTCTCCACCGCAATAACAACTCCATCCAGAATCTGCCTACCTTCCACAAAACCACTCTACTCCTCATAAATGAGCACCTTAAGCCACGTTTTTAGCCTGTCAATAATTAGCTTGGAAATAATCTTATAAAAAACATTGCAAAGAGATATGGGTCGAAAGTGGCTTAACCTATCTGCCCCCTCACACTTGGGAATGAGAGCAAGGAAAGTAGAATTGAGAGCCTTTAACAACTGCTTATTCCTCTAAGATTCTTGGACCACTTCCAATAAGTCCAGCTTGATAATCTCCCAAAACTCTTGAAAGAACTCGATCGGGAAACCATCAGGGCCTAGGGCTTTCCCCTTCTTCATCTGAAACACAATCCCCTCTAGCTCCTCCAGAGAAATCTCTCCCATAAGATGATCCATCATTTCCCTAGAAACCAAGGAAGGGATACAAGAAAGGACCTGAGCTTCCTCCACGGAACTACCCTACAAATCCTCCCTGAATAGGGAAGTAAAATACTATACAACTTTGTTTGAAATATCATGAAATGAAGAAAGAGTCTCTCCCCTATCATTGACCAAAACAGGAATAGAGTTACCATGATGCCTAGCCTTCACAAAATTGAAGAAGAAAGCATAATTTCTATCTCCTTCCTAGAGCCACTCAACTTGGGCTTTCTGTTTCCAAAAGACTTCCTCCCGCAACTCCCACTCTTCCAAAACTTTCAAAGCCCTTAAATCCTCCCGCAATAGATTCTCAATCACCCCATTCTCCCTCATTATCCTCATAATACCATCCAACTCAACCTGTGCAATAGACTTCGCATGGAAAATATTTCCAAAGCATTGTCGGTTCCAATGCTTAAGTTGATACTTGACAAATTGAAAAAGCTTAGCAAAGGCAGACATTGCAGTACCATAGGAAGGTCTACCATACCTCCACCACTGAGCAACATAACCATAAAGATCAGGATCACGCAACCACATAGGCTAAAACTTGAAGGAGGGATTCTGAGGCATCCGAGCAGAAAGGATAGTAAGCTTTATAGGCCAGTGGTTTGAACCCCTACAGTCCAAAATCTCAAAGCTAGAAGACCTCATAACACCAACCCAAAAGCAGGAGACCATGAATTGATCCAGGCATTCCACAATGGAATTATCACCAACCCTCCGGTTGTTCCAAGTAAACTGTCCATTATCGGGCTTGATATCAACAAGATTCAGGGCTGAGATATTATCCTGAAGCAGTAGCGTAGAGGACTCCAACCTCGCAGTATCACCTCATTTCTCAACAAGCTCAGTAATAGCATTGAAATCACCCCCAATAAGCCAAGGGTGGTAAGGATCCATGCTACAGACAACTCAAATATTGGACCACAAGAGATGCTTGCCCTGCAACTCCACAGACACATACGCATTGGAAAAAAGAACAAATTCCCCTGTCTCAAAACAAGAAGCCACCATAGAGGGAGAGAGCTTAAAGGACACCCACCATTGGGGGAAAATCTTCCTAGGGTTCCATAAGCAAGCCACACCCCCAGAAGACCCCTGAGCACTAATACACTGGCATTCACCATTCCTCCATAGCTTGGGCACTAAGCCTGTCATACACTAAACATAAAGTTTGGTCTCCTGCAGAAAAATGACATTAGGAGAATGTCATCTAACCAATTCCTGAACAACTTTTTGTCAAGGGCCATTGTTCAAGCCCCTAACATTCCATGACATCACAATCATTTCAAGGGGTTCTAGAAATGAGAATCCAGAGTCTTGACTGACCCTGATTCCACCAAAATCTCCCCTATCATTTTAATCTTCTCCAAATATTTCTTCCTGTCGAGCTTAGAAACTTTCTCCGCCCCCCCTTTCTTAAGATATTTTTGCATAAGGCCTAATTGAGGGGAAAAATTACTGTTCTTACCCACCTCTGTGCCCATTCTCCACGAGGGATGAGACAAATCCTCACCACCCTTCAAAACCTTAGCAACAGGACCCGATTCCTCCTGAGCCACCATTTGCAGATTTGTGTCCAAATTCAGTGTCCCATCAACATGTGAAGCAAGAGGGACCCCATAATTGAGCCCCTCCTGTGCTAAACCTCCCACATCCTACTCTAAGCACATTAATCCTAGAGTTACCTCCTGCTGGTGAACTTGCATTTCCTCCGTAGGAGGCCCAGGTTGTCTAGTTCCCAAAGTCCCCTGATGCAAATTTAACAATCCCAGATTCACTTCCTACTGGTTAAGATCATCCAACACCTCAAATCTATTAAAAGTGTCATCATCTTGCCTTTCCTTTAGAGTCCTTTTCTTCCCCTTATTTATGTTCCGAGCCCTAACAAGGACAAAACCATCATCACCGGCCCCACCACCTGGAATAGGATCCTTGCCCTTATCAACCCTAGGCAAAGTACAATGAGGTTGAGAAGAGTGAGCCTCTGGAGGTTTGGCCCTTGGACATCTACACTGTAATTGGCCATATTCGCGGCAAAGTCGGCATCGAAAATGTAAGGTCTTATAGTCTAGTTGTTGCACCCATGAATAAGATCCTGCACACACTTCTATAGAATCTAGCAATGGTTTGCTTAAATCAATTTCTACACAAAACCGGGCATATGTCATTACTTTTTTGAAATGTGTTTGCTGCAAAGAGCCAACAGGTCTACCAAACATCAAGGCCAATAAATGCAAAACATCATCATGCTAGCATTCAATCGGAAGTCTCAACAGTCGAACCCAAACTGGAACCTGAATCAAAAGCTCCTTAGTCAGATTGAAGCCCGCATGCCATGGTTTAATAAACAAGCCCACTCGGTTGTAAAAGTAAGGGCCTCCTTCAAACACCTTAATCCTATCTGCCATGCAATCAAATGTAACCATAAAATAGTTATTCGTTAGGAGCCGAATCTCCATCTCCCCCATTGGCATCCATGTCCTCTAAGCCCAGGATTCCAAAAATTGCAACGAGATTCTCAATCCCAAGAACTTAAAGTAAAGAGAATATCTTTAGTAATCAATATCCTCCGCCAACATCTCCATCAGAATCACCAAATTTGGCCTCTCTTTGCACCTTTCTAGGCACCCATTAATCTTTAGAATCTGAGACCCTCTTGACGAACCCATTTGAATCTTCTCCAAATCTGATGAAAAAAGGTTGTTATCATATATTTTCTCCACCTGTGACGTGGGTTTCGAGGCAAATGCAGCTCGAAAATCCATCTTAGGGCTCTCCCCCGATGACTCTCCTTGCGACATTATTACAGAAGATGACCCTAAATGGGCATGCAAGCCCTCGAGCCCCTTGAACTCACCCTACTCCAGCACATAGGGAGCCAAGCCACACACGGAGAACCCACACCCAGCTGACCCCAAAAGTTTGACCTCTCCACTCTTAGTCCACAGCAAGAAGAAGCCAAGCTGATGCCAAAGGAATGGCTCAACAAAGGTAAGAAAATGCACAGCAGAAACCGTGGCTAGTAATGACAGCCAAATCTGAGAAAGATACAACATCCACCAATGCCCAGGTCGCCAACACCAAGCACCCTAATCTGCCACAAAAAAGATGCACGAGAAAAGCAGCAATAAAATTTGAACAAAGGAAAATCTCCCTCCTGGACGCCAATCAAAACCCCACCCCGGCATGAAGAATACACCAACACCACAGAATGGAAGAGATCAACCACATGCAGAGACTGGGAATGACATGCAGCTCGAGCCTTAAAGGCCGCGGGACGCCATGCCAGAAACGCAGAGCAGAGCCATCCTCAATCTCAGGATATGATGAGATTTGAGTCTCTATGAACAATTTTTTTTTTTTGTCATTTCTTAAGGCTACATTCATTCCTACTAACAAGGCTTCATAATCCACTCCATTATTTATACACTAAAAATTTGAAGGCCTTTGGTGACACAAGCACAAGGCCTACCTTAGATCCTTCTTGAGAGCATGAACCATAAAAAAATCCCCCACATGCTATTAGAATAAGGATTCTCATTTCTAGGAATTTTAGCATGATATATTTTAATCTGCTCCATTTAAAAATATAATAAAATAATTCAACCCATTATTGATATAGAAAATCTCATTGATCTTACTTGTAAGGTCTTCCGCTACATTCAACATTTTATTTTTTCCCACAAGCTTGAGTTCTCTTCTATTTACTAGGATAATAGCATAAGAGGAATCTATTTGAATGCTAATTTAAATAGTAACAAATAAATTTATTAACATCCCCTATTTAGGAGGGAAATCAACCATTGTGTCATTTTCACTAGTTAAATCATGATTATTTTGATTAATCTTGTTCCATTTATCTATAAAACCCTCCCATAAAATCTTAGCAATCTATTTTATCCTAAAAATTATACACCCTCTATATTTACCCATGTGATCCTCACACATGTGTGAGAGGATTCACTTGTCACAATCCACATATCTATGTGATTCTCATGCATGTGTAAGAGGACTCACATTTTATATCCCTCTTCTCCATGGTCCTTCTCACACATGTGCAAGAAGGTTCAATTTTTGTCATTTTATCAAAATAAGGCAATCTTATCTCTTTAAATCCTCTTAATCCTTTCCCTCTCCAATTACACCAACCATGGGTTGCCACTTAGAGGCTTCTCCTTCCTCCAAATGTCTCATGAAACTCTATCCATTTATCTTAAGATCAAATCTTAACGGTCAATCATCTACCCTCACAATCTATAACTGAAGCCTCTTGGAGGCCATTTCCAATCTATCCATTGAATGCTAATATATGTTTGTATTAAAAGCAACTGCATATCCTCCATAACTTAATCACACATCTTGAGCACAACTACACACAAGTGTACACGAATAGGTTCTTGGAGAACTTGTGGAATACTTCTCAAGATTGGATGATCAACCTCTTCAAACTCAAAATAAAGGTTCAAGCAAAGCAAGGTATAAGATACTTCCTTTTATTCTTGAATCTTTGTTTTTTTATTGTATTTCTCCTTTACTTTTTCACATTAGCCAATCGAGAAAATACAATGGTGTAGACTGGAAGGCTAGTGGTCTCATTCAAGCAACTACCTTCCTTGTATTGGTGCAACCCATTGATTGAGTAATGACTTGTTAAAAAATTTACAATAAGGAGGATAAAGTGATTAGGAACATAGAAAACTTTATAGTGTTGAAGATTCAACCACAATACATAAAGGATATGTTGGATTTCCCTATTAGAGAGGCTTATGTATATATTAATATTGAATCCTTTGGACCATACTATCATGAAAATATGGATTAGTGTGCATTCTCAATGGAAAGAAATTGGTTTAAAAAGGCTAAGACATCTACCACTAGTCTCCTTAAGAAACTACATAGGAGCGAGTTTCATGAGGAAATATATGACATAATAACTTTGTTGAGTAGGGTCATTGTGTTGGAAAATGCAAAATATTTCCAAACATGCATGTTTTAGTATGTGGATAAGATTCTAGTGGGAAAGGAATATATTAATTGGGAAACCTTGATCAGTAATAAACTGCATGACAATTTTTGTAATTTTAGTAAGTGAAAGATATTTTATATGACCTCATATATGGTACATGTTTAGGCTGGAAGACAATAATTTGATGGGCTCAAAATTGAGGAGGTAATATAGAATGGTAAGAAGAAAGTATATTAATATTAAACTTAGTTAGAACTTCATGATAGTACCAAATCATTTACAAGAGTAAATGATTCTTTTATTTAATTCATTAGGATGCTGGAAAATGATTTTGTGAAAAGAATATATCCTAAAGAAATGGGGAAACTAGCATATTCAATTCTCTATGTTCACATATATTCAAGTTGGAGGATTTACAAAAGAACCATACAAGCTTACCAAATATGTGAGTGACAAGTTGTTACTTTTGGAACTATACAAATAATTGGTAGTGGTGTAAAAGGTCTATTATGAAAGAAAAAAATAGAATTTCATTTCCTATCTTACTTGGCCAATACACGTGCCTCACAATTTCAAATAATGCTAAGGTAAATATAAACCCATACAAATCAAGAGGATCATTCAATCTTGGGAGATTCATAGAAGAATTAAATCCATCTTGCAAGCACAAGCCAATATTGGAGGACTTTTAAGAAAATTATGCTAATAAGTGTGACGTTAGAAAAAGGAGCTACTCCTAACTAAATACTCAGTAGATGAAGATGCTCCAAATAGCTATAATGCTAAATGAAATAAAGGATGATGACAAGATTCTAGATCCTTCATATGATCAAAATATATTCTTTGATAAACCACTCCCCAAAATGAATTAGAATATGAAATAATTCAAAAATATGGAAATAACCAAGAAGGAAATTCAAAGGAGTCTAATGTGACTAGTGAAATGAAAAAGAAACATAACTTTCCTATGGGATAGTTTTTAAGAGGAAAGCAAAAATAAGAAAAGACTTCATGT
The DNA here is from genome assembly GCA_007258455.2 of Sequoia sempervirens. Classification (NCBI taxonomy): domain Eukaryota; kingdom Viridiplantae; phylum Streptophyta; class Pinopsida; order Cupressales; family Cupressaceae; genus Sequoia; species Sequoia sempervirens. The sequence goes on along the minus strand of VDFB02270651.1, from coordinate 15,269,252 downwards.
ATGGAAGTTCACATCAAGGAAGAAGAAGAAGAGCATGAAGAAGAATATTCCAAGCTTAAAAGGAAGAAGAAAACCAAGATTAAATTTGTAAGGGAAGAAATTTCTTTGCAAGATCTTGCAACCTCTTCAACTCCAACTCCAACTCCACTTGCTATTCAAATCGAGAAACCTCAAGCAAGTCTATCTTCTTCCTCATCTTTAGAAGAAGCCCTATTATCACCCTTTTCTTCTCCCTCTACTTCTCCATTATCTTCTCCTCATTCACCTCCACTCAAGTCTTCCCTTCCACCAAGTTCTTCAACTAGAAACATTCCTCCACTGGGGGAGTCCCTTAAAGACTCTCCTTTAAAGATACATATTCCATATCCTTCCAAAATAACACCATATATTCTTCCTCAAAGAATACCTTCTCCACCTAATTAAAAATATCTTGAGAAGTAGAAAGAGAAGCAAAAAAAGGAGCAATAGGAAGGGAATTTTTTTATGAGTACACCTAGTTGCTTTGATAAAATTATAAAAAAAGGAAAGACAGTGGTCAAACCAACATTGGATGATATTACTCAATTGGCTTCTATGTTTTCTAAGCCTCCTTCTCTAGAGAAATCCAAAGTTAGTTCCTCTATTATAGTTTATTATCAAGGGGCAACATAAGCACAAGTCATCACTAAAATTTTAGATAATCCAAAAGCAAAGTTGCAACATGTTGATTTCATTGTAACTATAATCTCTTATAGGAAGTAATCAATGATGAGGTGAAGCAAGCTACTAAGTCTTCCATTGACTTGATGATCCAAATAATGGATAAGGACAAAGTCATCAAGGATGAACTAAAGGACAAGGTATCATATCTTATGTCCCGCATAAAATATTTGGTGGGTCTGATTGATTTGTTATCTACAATTCTTGCTCCTTTTTCTAAACCATAGTAAAGGATATACCAACCATTCAAGAATTTTATATATATTATTAGGGATACAAGGGAATGAAAAGAAATATTTCTATCATTAGTCTATAATATTATAGAGGATATTATTATTGTATGTGTCAAAATCACTAAGGAGAAAGATGCAATGTGTGTGTTGGGAGTGGAAGTAGATAACAAAGTGAGAGTGATTGAAAGTGTTTATTTCTACGTTATGGAGATGGTAAAAATGGATTTTCAAACTCTTGTGAATGAAGGCATGTTGGATAGCTTGCATAGATAATGGAGAGAGACATATATTTTGAAGGGGAAAAAAAAAAAAAAGTTAAATTTGAGGCAACATGATATGTAAAGTTTTGTAGAGGAGATTGGGTGCCATTTATATTATGAAAACTATATTTAATTCAATACAAACTTTTAAAAATAAATTTGAGAAGGTGGTCAATAAGAAATCCCCAAAATATGTTAGTTTTGATTTAGGACAATCACTAGACTTATGAGAATATAGACCTATTACGAGGAGTTTGAGAATAAATTAGTTGAATACATGAAAGAACATGAGAAATTATAGGATGTGTTCATCAAGGTTGATGTCAAGCTTGTGTATTTGGATGGTATAGATCTTCATAATGTTAGGAAGGTTTGATAACTTTGTTGGGTGCCAACAAAAAGGGTAGAAACCTCATAAGAGTGCAAAGGACAACTAGGAGTTGCAAGAGTCACATGACATGCATTTACATGTCAATCTTTTGTTCAAATGTAATGAAGAGATAAAAGACAAAAGTAAAAGTCAATAGATTTTTGGTCTTCTAGTTATAATTTTGTCTCTTTTGGTTTTGGAGGGAATGACCTTTCATCTTCTTATTCAACAAACTTATGCATACATACATACATGCACATATACACACACACACACACACACACACACACACACACACACACACACACACACATATATATATATATGAATATACATATGAATATACATATGTATGTATATATATATATATATATATATATGAATATACATATATATGTAGATGTATATATATGTGTATATATATATTTATATTTATATATATATCTATATCTATATATATGTATATATGTATATATAATGTACATATGTATATACATATATACATTATATATACATATACATACATACACACATACATATATATTTATGTATACATTCATATACACATATGCATACACATATACATATACATATGTATATAGGCATCCTCGTCGTAACCTTGCCTAGCATACCCAATAGTCCTAGCTTCCCTTCACATCGTGGTCCCAGAGTCAATTGATCCAATGGTTGACCAAGGAGCTATATATATTATAAAAACCTAAATTTGACCACTTCCTTATGGTTAAAGGCATCTCCTTAATCATCCCTTTGCTCATTTAATTCATTGTCTTTGCCGGTATTAATTAAATCACTCATTTAATTAATATTTCGTGTCCTGCATAAGGTTTCTAAAGTATTTAATTTAATAAATACTTTTCCCCTCTTTCCTCTCTAAATTAAATAAATGTATCACTTTATTTAATTTAGTCATATTATATTTTGGAATTTTAAATTTATTTTTAAATTCTTCACTTTCTCTCTCATTGTCACATCCTCCAACTTTTGCAAGTTGGTCTCTAATCCCTCTTAGCAATCTAACCCTCTTTCTTAGTCATAATTAATTTATGATTAAGATGTGCACACCCCTAATCATCATTAGGGTCCCATCCTCCATAATTTTCCACTTGCCTCTAATGTGTCATTAATTAGTCTAATCAAGTACTTGCACAACCTTAATCATTTAATTAGGTCGTCACTAATCCCCATATCATTTATGGAATGTGTCATAAGTCAACCTTATTAAATACTTTCTCTTTTTAAGAAGGCACTTCATTCCCCATGTGAATTTTTAATTCACATTTAATTCCCCAATGCATCCCTTGGAATTTAAAATTCATTTTCTCATCTCCATGGGGATATTTGAGGAATTTTTAATTCCCCACATGTCCTCTCACCCACATGGGGACAAGGACCCCCTTTATGAGGATATCTTGTCCCAATCCCAAGGTACTATGTACTCCATCCATGTCATGTACCATCCTTCCACCTCATGTACACATCATCTTTTTTAAGCCATATCACATACCACATGTCAATATGTGTGGGCTTGTGAGTTTTCAACTCACCTTAGCCCTACATCTTGATCTTGGTGGCTCAATCTCAACCATCCATTTCCCTAGAGAATTCCAAAATCTCTATAAATACCCCTTCTTTTCTCTCATTTTGGGAGAGATCATTCATGTTAGTCAAACTCTTGCAAAAAAATTTATTGAGCCATACTTAGCCATTTTTCATACTTTCATCCACTTTCATTCATTTTCCATCCATCTTACAATCCAAATTTGCATCTCTTGCCATCCAAGGAGCATACAATACCAAAGATCGAAGGACCAACCAAAGGATCGATTCGAGACAAGGTAAAAGGTTCTATTTTGTTGTCTTTATTTTGTATTGAATCCAACTAGGCTAATCTTGAGGTGTAGGGTTTTAGTTGTTATTTACACCTTTTTGTTTGTTGTTCATTTTCTAACACTGAAATTCACCCTATCACATTTCTGGCACGCCTGGTGGGACCCACAAACAGGTCTCTTGCTTTCACGTTTGCTATTTTTTGACTTTTTGTAGGTGCAAGTTACAAAGGGGAGGACCCAACCTATAGGGGCGAACCTGACCTGACAGACGGGTGGACCTGCCCTCCGCAGGCGGACTCGACCTTGCCCAGGGGAGGACCTGCCCTCCATAGTCTCCAGAAAGTGTTTTGGCAAGTTCTTCACAGAGGGGCGGACTTGACCTGCAGACAACCGAACCTGACCTACAGACAGCCGGACCTAACCTCTACATAGCCGAATTTTCCCTAAACAGTTTTTTCTAGAAGGTAAAATCTCACTTTTTAGCAAATTTTTTGGTTGTTTTTAGGGTTTTTAACCCCTAATTTAGGTACATAGTTTAACTAGGGGTGTCAATTAACCTTGTTTGACATGTTTTTGGGTGGGCTATTTGACGTATCTAATCCCCTTGCGCCATTCGACGATCCTGGGTGACGAGAAATTGTAGCATACCAAGTCCTTTGAGTCATCCTTTTTTTATTTTTCTTAGTAGGACCTGCTTGGGGATTTCATCACGCCAAGGGACGATTCCAACCACGCGTACCAGCGGGGTATATAAAGGGGGGAGAGTGAAAGTTGTACCTCAATCCAACCACGTTGTGATTGGCAAAGCGTCGGGATGATGTGAAGAGTTGGTACGAGCCTTTAAGGTTCCCAACTCACGCTTGTAATGGGTTGGTGTTCATGGTTTGGGCCTCACGTATCGGGTGTATATCGAGGACTCCCTAATAACCATGTTCATCCTAGATTAGAAGACTTTGTCGGCCATACCTTCTCTACTAGACTTAGGTTTGTGTTGCTTGAATTGTCTTCTTTGTGTGAAACCAGTGATTGTCTGATTCATTTCACTCAGCCATATCCTTTTCATTGATGATTGTTATGTTTTGAGTCCTTTGTCTTAGTCTTTTTGTCAAAAGTCAAGTTTAAACTTGTCCAGGGGCAGACGTGCCCTCCAAGGGCGAACTTGACCTATCCAGGGCTGGACCTGACATATAAACCAGTCCTTTGGAGCCTGTTTTAGCCATTTTTGACTAACTTTTGCTCCATAGGCAAACTTGCCCTCAAGGGGCGAACCTAACCCATCCAGGGTCGGACCTAACTTATAAACCAGTCATTTGGAGCATGTTTTAGCCATTTTTGACCAACTTTTGCTCCATAGGCAGACCTGCCCTCCCGACAGGCGGACCTGACCTCTGGACAGGCGGACCTGACCTTTGGCCCACTCCTTTCAGGCCTGTTTTGGCATAATTTGACCATCTTTTGTTCCTTGGGCAGAGTTGACCCACCTAGGGGCGGACTTGACCTTTGACCCACCCCTTTCAGGCCTGTTTTGGCAAAATTTGACCATCTTTTGTTCCTTGGGCAGACCTGCCCTTCACAAGGGCAGACCTGACCCCTGACTGATCAGCTTTTTCATCTGTTTCATCATTTGAGACCTTCATTTCACCATTTCAATCACTCCTCTCCCCATTCTGAACATTCGTACACCCATTTTGAGAGTTTTCCCACCATCCTAAACATTCATCCCCTCGGTTTGAGCATCCATTCACCCATTCAGAGTCCTCATTTACCCATTTTGAACCCACGTTCTAATTATTGTTTCCCCATTTCGGACCACCGGTATCCCATTGAAACCTCGTTAAAGCGGTTATCCAAATTGATCTAGGTGTTCATCTTTAATCGTCATCCATCAAAATTGACTTAGGGTAGTCATCCATCCTAAGTCAATCATCCTTGTCAACCCAATCAATCCACTTCTATCTCAAGTTGGATTCGGTGTCGTTATCATACATCCACCCTCTAATCGATTAATCAACACCTAGCGTTACCAATGACCACTCTTGAACTTGGTTGCAGATTTTGATCATTATCAGTCATCCTAATCAATCATCATATCATCCAATTAAGATTGACCCATTGTCTACCAATCAACCCAATCCAATCTTGTCAAACAAAATCCACTTCGATCGAACCAAATCAATCCTATCGAGCCACATCTTTGTCGGCTAATCAATCATCAAATCAAATCGATCCTTTCATCACCAAGGTCATTCTAGCATCCTAGTCCATCATATCATCTTGCATGCCCGTTCAGACCTGGTCACAAACAAGGAAAATGGCTGAACAACAATCCCAACCAAACATGCCTCAAGATCCGAACAACGCAACTAATGTCTCACAAGACCCCCATAACGGTGTGAACATCCCTCGAGATCCGCACAATGGTACATCATCACAATCCAATATCGACGGCCAAAACACATCACCCCCCGGGGATAAAAACATGGTCATTCAACCCAAAATTATATTTGAGGAAAACTTTAGTAACTTGGTCAATGTGCAAATGACAGATAGCCTTCTTGAAAAACATGGAGAAGAAATATTGGCCCACTTAATTGAAAAGGGAGTCAAGCTACAATCAAGTATCGACCTATCCAAGTATGGCGGTTCCACACCTAACATACCCAAAGGTTCACACAACGCACTAGGTAGTTCATACGTCCCCAATGTTCCTCCCGTAGAAGGTTGGCATCAACCTGAATTCGACAACGCCATTTTGTATCCCGTTAGTAATCCTGCGATCTCAGTCATAGGGGCTCATCAAACAGTTGATCCCAACAATCCTTTTGCCTTTGGCATGCCACAAAACATTCTAAAACCACAACCATTAATGCTAATAGCACCACCCCTTTCAAATCCACCTCCTGTCAGCACTGGGGGCAGTCCTTTTACTACAGTACCGCTGCCTCCTAGGGCCATAAACCTACCATTGCCTTCATATGCATCCCCGCAGCCTCCCCAATCTAACCTACCGCCTCCATCATTGCCACAAGGTACATCCCAACAGAATGTCCCCTTTGGTACCCAACAACCTCCTTTGCAAAACACCCCTATGTTATCTCAGTCGCCCCAGCAACAACAACCGTTATATAACCCACTAATTTCTTCACAACAACCACCATACCAATCACAAAGCAATCAGTCCCAACCTCCCACTCAAACCATATCTTTGTTCCCCGCATCCATCCTACGTCTGCGCACTCAAACACAACACAACATCCCATCTCAACCCACACAACATCTCACGTCACATCAACAACTGCCACAACATCATTATTACCATAACCAACAACAGTCCCATCAGCAACCACTTTATGTGGCATCCCAATAGTCGCAACAATACCCTCAGTATCAGTAGGTCAATCCGCAACATCACATCCAAGCTCCTCAACAGCCTACCTCACATTTTTACCAAACAAATCCATACTATACCTCACAACAACAACCCACATATCAACAAAATCCCTTGGCATACCAACAAGGGATGTCATCATCCCACTATCAAAATCCATACCTCAACAATCTGACGCTCTCTTAGTAGGACCCTTTATCGTCCTACCATCCATATCCATCCAACCCGACACCAGTCAACTCAGATCTATTAGAAACCAAAGCCGCCCTAAAAGATCTTCAAACTGGGACTGACAAACAATCATTCAAGTTCGAAGACATATGCCCGTATCCATTCGATCCCTCCATTTCGTTGATCCCCTTCCCTAAACATTTTGAAATACTGAAATTTGACAAATACAGGGGGAACAGAGATCCTAAGGCCCACTTGCAGGAGTTTTACTCCCAATGTCAAGAGGTTATGCACAATGACAACTATCTCTTGCGCCTGTTCCCACGAATCTTGAGGGGAAATTCCTTGGAGTGGTTCATGAGCCTCAAATGAGGGTCCACAAATTCTTTTGTGAACCTGTTAGAAAAAATTGTCTCCTACTTCTCCTTCAATTTGGAGGAGACTGACACTTTATATCTCCTCAAAGAGAAACAACGTGAGTGGGAAACCTTTGCTAGCAAGCTGAATGAAAACCCCTCTAAAAGAGAAGGACATGGTCACCCTCTTCGTGGAGAACTCTCATCCCAACATGGCTCATAATTTTAGGTTGCACTATGTCACCACTTTCACAGAGATAGTGGAAAAGGGACCCATCCTTGAACGTTCGCTCATTTCCAAAGGGCACATCAAGATACACAACTAGGACAAGGAAAGGTCATTCGGTGACAAGCCGCGTTTCTAGAACAAGGACAAGAACACAATGAATGACGGTGTCACTGATACTAAACACGTCCAAGTGGCTAATACATCCTAGAGGCAACAACCATCCATATCTAATGCCATATATGTACCACAGGGGGCACCTCATCCTCCTCAATAGCCAAACCAGAACAGTCAAGGGAACGCTAAACACCAGTATACTCAATAAGGAGAACCCCTGAGTGTCGTCTTCAATAAGTTGTTACAGATCAACTACCCGATCACCTACCCTATCACCAAACCACTTCACGAATCCAAACCTAAGCCTACATGGTTTAGGGAAAATGAATATTGTGAGTTCCATAAAATCAAAGGACACACTCTGAATAAGTGTCAAGGTCTCAAAAACTATGTCCAAGATCTTATTGATCGAGGAGATATCAAAGTTGACACTAGTCAAGCTTCGTTGTCCAATGCTCAATTACAGATATATCAAAATTCCTTTCCAAACAATAATCAAGGCGTGAGCACCTCCAACAGCAATCCTTAAGACAACAACACAAATAACGTAAGCTATAAGAATGTACCCCTCAATTACGAGGGTATTATTCATTACATTGAGCAGGTAGAACCCCGTGTATCTATGATACATGTCAAAGCCAAAGACCCTCAGTGTGTTGTTACTACATGATGAGCCCGCATCACTGTCCCTACAGCCTCCGCATCCGCCAAACCAAGTCCTGTAAAATCTAAGTACAACATTCTGGATCACTTAGGGAAGAGCCCTGCTTAGATCTCAATCTTGGATCTGCTTAAGTATTCCCCTGTACATCAAGAAATCCTCAACAGAGCCTTAGAGGAAACCCATGTACCTAATGACATCAATCCTACATGATTCCAAGCTTTGGTAGGACACCTGGCTTTATCTTATCAGCTGCACTTCAGCTAGAATGACATGCCAAATATCGATGTCAATCATAATCACCCCTTGCATATCGAAGTCGTGGTTGCCCATCATATAATAAAAAGGGTCTTGGTAGATAATGGCTCTGCCCTCAATCTGTGTACTTTGAAATTCATAAAATAGGTGGGGTATACTCAAGCAGATTTGAGTAATCAAATCATCATGATCAAGGCCTATGATAATGCAGAAAGGAATTCAGAGGGAATTATCAGTCTTCCTATCCAAGTGGGACCTATGGTTCAATACACTACCTATCATGTCCTTGATCTGGACTTTCCATATAATCTCCTCCTTGGCCGCCCATGGCTCCATGCTATGCAAGTCGTCCCCTCCACGTGCCATCAATGTCTAAAATTCTTGATTAACAGACAAGAGGTCACCATCTATGCTGACCCCCAACCATTTGAATATTGTCGTGCTTTAGAAGCGTCATTTCCCCATTTACATTATTGTCCCGGGGTTGAAATGGGGGCATCTCAGTCATCATCCGCTAATCCACCCTCCACCATGACAACCACTCCATCTTCCACCACCGATCCTATAGTCACAAAATTCTAGATCATTGATAAAGGGTGTGGTGAATACGAAATGCATATTGCTCTTAATGTAGCAACCGTGCCACTTTCACCACACGAGTACGGTCAACCTTCACATGCTACTCCAAAGGAAGACAAGAATATCACTTTCAGTGTTAAAAACATCCCTACTACCACTTTCTGGTCCCTTAGTATCAAGATTGATGCACCAGAAGAGGATATAAGTCAATGGGTATAACGAGAAGAACCCCAACCAGATCCTCCTCTAAAGGAATATTTTTAGGAAGCATATCCTTGGTCAACTAAGTTTGCAAAAAAGTATAACTACCAAGGCAGGGGCCTAGGTAAAGAAGAACAGGGGCGGTTGCAACCTATTGATACATCAAAGCTGCCAAAGAACATAGGCATCGGATATGACAAAAAGTAGAAAGGCCTTGCAACATCATCTAATACTTCCAATAGTGTTATCGTGGACAATGGCTCATTGGAAGACATACCCGAGGAGGAATCCATCATACATGCATACGATGACGTCGATCACACTAACCTGCCATCCATGTTCGAATGCCTATTTGTCTGTACCATTAGCCTATCCCTTCGTCACCCTGAGCTTATTGATTGGGACCTACGTGACAACACACCTGCCAATATGTTTGCGGATACATATGTCAACCTCATGGGATTGGGGAGGATGAACACTCCAGTAGCAAAAATAAGAATAAGAAAAATAAAAAAGCTGTCATCTAGTGAAAACCTCCTCGAGGCACTTCCTAACCTTGAAAAAGTAAAAATAAAGGATGCATCCAATGGCGAAAACCTCAAGGAGGCACTGGAGGATGGAGATGTTCATCTTCCCCTTGAGGGAACTCAATTATCTATACGGTCATCCATCCTAATTGAAGAGACTCAAGAAGTTAATCTGGGTATTGCCGAAACTCCTAAGATCACATTTCTGGCCAAATCACTCTTAGATCCACAATATGCAGTCATTGTCTAGTTACTCCAAGAGGGTGTTGTTAACTTTGCTTGGTCATATTCAGACATGTCGGGCTTGGACCCCGCTTTAGTGGTTCATCATCTAGACATTCGCCCTGATGCCAAGCCTGTCAAACAGAAGCTCCACAAGATGCACCCACAGGTAGCACTATTTGTCAAGAAGGAAGTGGAGAAATTACTAGATGCAACTTTTATCAGACCAATTGACTACTCTAAATGGATCTCCAATATAGTACCAGTCACCAAACCAAATGGAGACATTCGGATCTGTACGGACTTCACATATCTTAACAAGGCCTTCCCAAAGGATGATTTCCCTTTGCCTAATATTGACATGTTGGTCAACCTCACAGCATGACATGAGATGTTATCCCTTATGGATGGTTTCTCTGGTTATAATCAGATCTGAATTGCACCTGAGGACCAACAAAAGGCCGCTTTCACAACACTGTGGGGTACTTTTTGTTACAATGTTATGCCCTTTGGTCTCAAAAATGCAGGGGCGACATATCAGAGGGAAATGATGGTCATCTTCCATGACCTCATCCATATCATCATGGAGGATTATGTCGATGACTTGTTAGGAAAATCCAAAACCCGAGCGGAACATCCTACCGTCTTGAAAAAGATCTTTGAACGGTTGGAACATTACAAGCTGCGACTAAATCCAAAAAAGTGTGTCTTCGGTGTTACGTTAGGAAATTTGTTGGGTTTCATAGTCTCTCGAAGGGGTATTGAGGTTGATCCCACCAAGGTGAAAGCTATTTTGGACATTTCACCCCTATGCAATTTGAAACAGTTAAGAAGCCTCCAAGGGAAGATGCAATCCATTCGTCGGTTCATAGCCCATCTCGTGGATAAGTGTCAACCATTCACTCATCTTCTAAAGAAAGACTTCACCTTCCAATGGAACCAACAGTGTCAGACAGGTTTCGATAAGATCAAAGAATACTTAGCTCATCCACCAATCTTAATGCCACCTATTCCAAGGAAACCCCTCCTGCTGTATATCTCTGCCACTTCAGTCGCGTTGGGGGCATTGTTAGCACAACATGATGAATCATTAAAAGAGAGGGCGATCTACTACATTAGTAGGACATTGGTTGGATATGAATTAAACTACTCTCCCATGGAAAAATCCTGCCTTGCAGTGGTCTTTAGCACACAGAAACTCCAACATTACATGCTCATCCATCCCGTCAAATTAATTGCTAAGATTGATCCACTAAAGTATTTGTTATCCAGGACCACTTTGATTGGCCGCATGGCCAAGTGGGTCATGCTCCTAAGTGAATTTGGCATAGAGTATGTGGAGTGAAAAGCCATAAAGGGATAGGTCATAGCTGATCAGTTGGCCGAGGCACCATTAGTAGATGCTTACCCTCTGGACACTGAATTTCCAAACGAAGAAGTTTACACAACTATAGAAGCACCAGCTTGGACACTGTATTTTGATGGCTCATATACTCATAATGGATCAGGTGCAGGGATTTTATTAGTTACCCCTCAAGGTGACTACATTCCAAAATCATTCAGGATAGCATTCCCATGTACCAACAACATGGCAGAGTACGAAGCCCTCCTCACTGGCCTCCGAATTGCAAAGCAATGGCATATAACTCACTTGAAAGTCTTTGGTGATTCATTATCAGTCATCAAGCAAGTTAATGATGAATTCCTAACAAAAGATGATAAGTTGTTGCCCTATAAACGCATGGTGGATGATTTCAAGAAATATTTCACCTTCATACAATTTGATCAAATTCCTAGGGTACAGAATAAAGCAGCTGATGCAATGGCCACTATCGGCTCCCTGATTGACATGCCTAAAGATCAGACAGAATGTGATATCCTTGTAGAACAACTTTTAATCCCAGCATATGATATTCCTGAGATTGACATGGTATATGATATTGTGGGTCCCGCTTCCCCTTGGTACCAGGATATATATACCTATCTCTATGATAATATTCTACCCCTAGACCTCACATGAAACCAACAAAAATCCTTTATTCACCGTTTGGCCCGATACGTTATCATTGGTGATACACTTTATTGTCGTGGGTATGATGGGATCCTCCTTAGGTGTCTGAATGAGACTGAAGCCCACACGACACTAACGAAGGTACATAGTGGTATTTGTGGGGCTCGTTCCAATGGTATGGCCTTAGCCAAAAGGATTCTCTAAGCTGGATATTATTGGCCTACATTAGAGCATGATGCTTGTGAATTTGTGAAGAAGTGCCTTCCCTGCCAATAGCATGCAGATTTGATTCATGCTCCAGCATTGGATCTTCAGCCCCTCCTAGCACCATGACCATTCTCTCAATGGGGTTTCGACTTGATTGGCAAGATTTACCTACCATCCTCCGACGACCATACTTTCATAATTACTGCCACTAAGTACTTCACTAAGTGGGTGGAAGCAATGCCACTCTCACATATCACCGGTATTCAGATCTCAAAATTCATCATTTTCCATATTCTCTACAGATATGGTATCCCATCCACCATCCTCTCTGATAATGGAAAACCCTTAAAAAACAAAGCCATGAAACACCTCTGCGACACCTTTCATATCCAACATCGTTGGTCAATGCCTTATTACCCCCAGGGTAATGCTCAGGCAGAAGCAACCAACAAGACCCTTATCCGCATCCTCAAAAAGGTTGTTAATAACACTGGTCAAGATTGGAACCTCCATATTCATCCCGCCCTCTGGGCATATCGCACATCCATCTGCACCCCTACCGGCGCCACCCCCTATTCTTTAGTCTATGGCGCCGAAGCCATCTTGCCAATTGAAGTTGAGATCCCATCACTGAGAATTTCCCTAAACAATCTTATCAGTGAGGAGGATGCTCGTGTTGCACAACTTACACAACTGGAGTTACTCGATGAAAGAAGAATCAAATCCTACGATCACCTGCAAGCATATTAGAACTGTCCTCAAAGAGAATCAGCGTACTTAGCAAGACCGAGACAAGAAAGAAAAATTTGAAGCAAACTGGTTGGGGCCTTATATCATAGCCGCTAAACATGGATATGTGGCATACAGATTGACTACTCTTGAAGGAGATCCCCTCGAAGAACCCATCAATATCATGCATCTGAAGAGGTTCTACACCTAAGTCCGCTTGGTAACCCCACCTAAAAAATCAAAAAGTCAAAAATAATAAAAAAAAAAAATAGTAAAGAGAAATAAGTTTGTCCTATGGTGAAAACCACTTTTTGGTGGCGCCTTAGATAAGTATGGATGGCGAAAACTTGGTAACAAACGTCATCCGTAGAGGGCTTAATCATTATCTACCTGGCATCCTAGTTATTTTATGATTTCATGTGCACTATCATCCTTTCCCATCCCCATCCTTGGCCGCTTGGTATATTTTGATTGAGCATTGGACGATCCATCTTGGCTATCCCTCATCTTGAGCTTTTCAGTATCCTGCTCTGAGCTTATGTTGTTTGTTTGCTTGTCGGTCAGTTTGTGTCATCACGTAGCCCCCTCCCATCGTGTCGGTCTCCATCTAGACCTCATCCTATCGTGTCCTTGGTCGAACTACGTTGCCCTTGCACTGTCACGTAGGCAAGGCTGATCATTTGATCTACCCTTGGGGTTTTCTGACCATCCCGTGTTGGTCGTCCATCATCTTCCTTCATCATCCTCTTTCCACTTTATCCATGGTCTTTTCATGAACTACGAGGGCTCTACGCTTTCATGTAGGCAAGGCTAATCTCTAATCAGCCCCCGAGCCCCTAGGTCTATAGGGTGTGTCAGTCTGTGTCCTTGTCTGGCTCGTTCTTCACAAACAAAATCCCCTAGTGTCAAGACATCTGGCTAATGGAAAACATCTGGTGTCAAATTGGGTCATTCTAGTCTAGTTTCCATCATCAGTCTCAATAGGATGCATCCTTCCTAGCAGACCACATCAATCCCATCCATCCCCTTGATCCTATGGCAAAGGACATTTTGAAATTGATTGTGATCTTTTGATGTTTTTGGATTTTGTTTATCATTTGAGCTCACTATCAACACTTGTCATGGTCGCCTTGATCCATCATATCATGGTGTGCTTTGACTCGTCTACATAGGAACGTATCTTGGTCTGTTATTTGTTATTGTCTTCTCAATTGTCCCACATAGTACCCACCAAGATCCTTGAGGTCTTGTGTTATGCTGGGGCATCCTTGTGTGTTTGTGGTTATCCCAATACCTAGCCCGACCAAGGTCATCGTGACCTTGGGGTGTCAGGATAGCCTTTCTGTTTATTGTGTTTGTTTCATGCATTGGATACCAACTCGCCTTGGTCCTATATATCAGGGTATCCGGTATCTTATGCTATAGCAAAAATCTATGCTCTAAAGATGGAAAATTATGTTCTTAATTGCACTGCATTTCATTTCACTACATACACCCTTCATTCAACCTTGTCCATGAACCATGACTGGTGATTTAGGTTGTGCAAGTCTTGACTCTTTTTCCCTCTTGATCTTCCTCTCAGGGTACTAATGGTTTTTTGACAGATGCGGTATCACACCCACAATACACCTATCGCCTATTTACATTCCCATACAAGTCCTTATTAACACTTAGGTTTGCATTATATGAACTCATGTTTCATTCATATTTCATGTTACATTATAGGTTCACTACATTTCATAGCTCATAGGCTGATTAGATTTAGCATCAATAGTTTCATTTACCCATACACATCCATATTAACATTTACATCCTAATTACATTTCATACCAAATATCCATATCACCTTGCATTATCAACATTAATATATGCATAATCATCCATCCACATAGCAATGAAATATCATAAACATGTACATACATAAACCAAATCACCATTATCATATCATGTACATCCATAAACATGTGCATACATAAATCAACTCATACATCCACATAGGCATGAAGTATCATATACTCATACATCCACATAAGCATGTAGTATCATAAACATGTGCATAAATAAACCAAAGTATTCATCTACATAAGCGGGAAATATCATATACATGTGCATACATAAACTGAATCACCCATCACAAAAAACATAATGCATAGTGTCAATAAGGACTGCCCCATATCATAATCAAAATAATACAATGTACATTATATATCCATCATATATCCACCACATATCCATCATCAAATGAGGTACAAAATCCAAATATGTAGAGCATCTCTAATCTCTGACGATAAGTACTAAAGGCTTCATCCTGTGTCTATCAAAAAACTGGTATTCTATCATCTGATCTCTAGCTGTCCTACTGTGAGCTACCCACATCTGATCTCTGAGGAGAATTCGACACTGGCCTTCTATGTGTGGGAGTCCCCTGATACTCACGGGTGGGAGTCCCTTGGTAACCACCGAGAGGAGTTTGTTGATAGTCACTATACCCTCTGGTACACATCCCTAATGACTAGGACGATGCTGGCATCTGAGGTACATGTCTGATGTAGCGCATTGTACACTGCGCTAAATCTGGAACAACATGCTCATATGCACACCTCCAATAAATTGACTTCTGCATATAATCATCTCGCTACGTAGCCTGATGCCTAGTGGCATTCCGCTCAAGTCTATACTTGTCTCATTCTTCACTAATAGCTCTCTTTTCATGTACCCAGGCCTCCTGTGCCTCTGTCAGCTGTTGTACCTGCCCTGTAGCCCTGTCTCTCTTAGCCTCTATAGCCTCTAACTGGGCCTGTAACCCCTGTACCTCTGCCCCTGGCTCGCCTCCCGCACCATGCACTGCCCGCAACTGAGCCTGTGTTGTGTCTCACTCACTCTGCAATGTCTGCATCTGTATGTCTGTGGCATCCCTCTCTCTTTGTGCGGCCTATGCCCGAGCCTCTGTTGAATCCTTGTCCCTCATAAGTGTTTGCAGTCTCAACTCGACAGAATCTCGCTCTCGCCGAAGACCTAACACCTGTGACACCACTGCATCTCTCTCTCTCTCTGAAGAGACTAAACCTCTGACTCTACCACCTGCCGCTCACTCTCGGCCACCTGAGCGTGTGCTTGTAGCACATCCCTATCTGCCTCTAAGAACTACACTTGTGCATGTGCCACATCTCTCTCTGACTGTAGCATGCGCATCTCTCTCCTCATCTCCTCCTTTCTCTACTGCATCAACCCCATATCCCCAACTGTCTGCTCTAAATAATCCACCCTGTCTCTGAGCTCAACCCACTCCCGGTGCAAATTTTCTCTCTCCCTCCATAACTGCTTTAGTTGTCCCTACATACCCTTTGTATCTCCAGCAGTCTCTGTCCCAATCTTTGACGACTCCTACCCTGTCACCCCTCCAATGACCTACCGTATTGCCACCTCTGCCACCAAACGGTCTCTCTCCCACCTCACTACATCTCCCTCCTTATGCTCCCTAACCACCTCCGCTCGCAATCTCTCTATCTCTGCCCACAGGTCAACTGCCTCATCTCGTGCCTCATCCCGCTCTCTCATCAATCTCCTCTCCACATCAGACACCAGTGTGGCCAAGACTGCGTAATCTCTCTCCCCTTGGGAAAATCGTGTTTATAGCTCGCTCAGCGCTGCCTCTAATCTGACCCACTCTACCTCTGTCTATCGAAATCATTGCTTGTTGAGGCACAGTCTCTCTAGAGTCTCTCTCAACACCACCACGGGATCCTCTCCTCTGGGAGATGATGTCGACAATGGTCAAAGGTCATACACATCATAATCAATGTCCATCTCTCGTGACTCATACCCCTCGCTCTCTGCCGATGCCTCCATCGCATCCACATCTATCATCGAGGGGGCTCCCCCTCTCCCTGTCATCCTCTCCTGCGCTCTGCTGGCCTCACCCTCCTCTTGTCTCTGTCACTGATGCCCTCCTATGGCCATGTCTGCCTCCTATCTCTCCTACGCTCTACTGGCCTCGCTTTCCTCCTATCTCTATCATTGATGCCCTCTTGTGGCCATGTTTGCCTCCTATCTCTCTCATGCTCTACTGGTCTCAGCCTCCTCCCCTCTCTCTTGTTTCCGACCTCCTGGGGATGCATGTGCCTCCTGGCTCCTCTCTCTCTAGATCTTCGACCCCCTATCTTACTGTGCTGCATCCCTAGCCTCATCCTCTCCCTCCTCTGCTCCATCTCCTTCTTAAGCTCTGTGTCATCCTCTCCTCCTCCTGGCTGCCCTCACTGGCTCCTAAGCTACTCCAACAGCCTCCTGTCTCCTCCTCCTGTCTCCTCAGCTGCTCCAACCGCCTCTTGTCCCTCCCCCTATTGTCCTCCTCTCACCTAACCTCCTCTATGTCACCCTCGAGGTATTGGTCCGACTGCCCTCAACTGTATCTCATCCTTTGACCCGAACCCTAATGCTCCCTCAATCGACACTACTAGGGTAATCTGTGGCGGTGGATGTTGCCTGAACCACTGCATATATCGATCTATCACCCCTGCATCCCTCTGCTCCTCTCGCTTGTCTAGATATGGCACAAACTCTAGTGTCTTCAGCTCTGCCCACACTGCATCCAGGTCCAGCACAGCCCCCCATGGTCGCTCCTGTGGTAGTCGCCAGAACATCACCCACCCCGTGGGAATATCTTATGTCACTCCAAACTGTCATGTCACCCAATTAGGTCTGTGTAGCTCCACTACAAGCGAAACTCTCCCAACCATATAACAGCGGGTAAAGAAGTAACCATTGTGTGCCTCCTCATAGTCCCTTCAGCCCCTGAAGCACCGCATCATATACAGGCGCCATACTATCATCTCTGCCTGCACATCATCTAGCCGTCTCCTCCATACATCTACATCTCTCACATCCCAATACTGTAGTATCGCTCCCACCTCTGCCCCCCATCCCCAAGCCATGGCCTCTTTGTCATCATGCTCTCCTAATCTGTGCACAATCAACCTGGTCACCCTGATGTGCTCCCAAGCCCAAACCTGTAGCAGTGTGACATGTGCCACACTCCGCACCCTCCAGTAACATACCCGGTGCATATCCCGATACAACTGTGCTAGCATGCAGGTTCTCCACGCAAACTGCCCCTCTCAGCCCTCGATGAACCTAAGATGTAGGAATCGACCACTCCGGTCTAGCACCAGGATCCTGCTAATCAGTCCCGCTAGGTACAGTGACAATGCCGGTACCCTACAAGATAAACATCTGTCCACATCCAACTATCCTCATTGAATTGATAGATTTTCACTGCCAAATACAACAAGCACAAACTCATCCAGTGCCTCACCCACTGTCCAACACTCGTTAACCACAAGCCCTGCTATAGGGAGCCTTAGAATCTACCAAACATCCTCCAAGGTCATTGTCATCTCCCTAGTCGATAGATCGAACGTCGATGTCGCCGAGTCCCAGTGCTCTATCAGGGCCGTCAGCATGGCCCTGTGGGCCTTAATTGTCGGGTATGATAGCAGGTGAACTAGTCATGCCTCTACTAGTCTCTGATGATCGGCACCTATCATCACTATCATGCTTCTCGTCAGCACCTCAGACCATCTCTCCCACGTTCGCAAACTCTCAACATTTTGCATCCATTACAACAGCCCTTTGTCAGTTTCTCCTGGCATCATTTTTCCCCCATGTTTCTTATCCTAATTCTTCCTGCCCTGGGATTTCCCTTCCCCATCCCACTGTTTCCCCATCTCACCCTTAACCCCTTTTCTTTCCCACTGCCTTTATCTTTTTTCGGTCGTCCTGGCTTCGCTCCAGGCCTTGGGCGGACTTGCGGGTGGACCTGCCCGAGCTCATGGGCGAGCCCGCCTGGCCCGGCTGGGCAGGCCTCCGCCCAGCTCGAGTAGACCTACCCGGGCTCGGCTGGGCGGGCCTCCCCCCAGCTTGGGTGGACCTGCCCAGGCTCGGCTGGGCGAGCCTCCCCCCAGACCCGGAGCCCGCAGACTCGCCCGGGCTCGACTGAGCGGGCCTCCACCCAGCTCAGGCAGACCTGCCCAGGCTCGACTAGCTCTCCCCCTAATTATTAAGCCCCCCCAACCTAGCCTAAACCCATCCCCCCTCCCCAAAAACATTTTTTTTGCAAAATTCCCTCTAACCCATTTTTCCTCCCGAGCACCCCCACAAAACCCATATTTTTGTTTTTGCAAAAAATTAGCTAAATTGAACAAAATTACAAGGTGGGGTTTCAAACTAACCTAGCGTGGCACGACCCACTTGACGAAAAATCGTCATCTCTCGTCCGCCCGATGAATGATGTCGGTATCGTACTTCGGCATCGTGTCTCCTCCCTCTTGCCCTCTCCTCTTCTCCCTCTTCTCCTCACTTGACAGTTGTCCAAATGATGAGAGGTAGTTCCTAGAATTACCTTTTATAGCTTTTTCCCCCCTTTTTCACTTTTTAAAATAAAAGGAATTTTTTCCTTTTATTTAACCTTTTTTAACTTCAACTAATTCACTCACCCTTTTTCTTCCCGGGGCCGCCATTTGCACATTGTGAACCCGTTTTCCTCCATTCGAGCACCAATCTTCTTGATTTTTTGTGCTCTTTCCAATGACATACCACTTCATACTTTTGAGAAGTTGTCCGGGGCCCCTTTTCCTTCCCCGTCTGCCTTCTCGAGGGGGCATACCCTACCATTCTCTCCCAATTTTTCATCATAAACCTTTCCTTGCGAGACCGGGGCATCCCCTTTAATTCTCCTCCATTCGGGTAGCTCATAATCTCTCCCATGCTGAGGCATCTCCTTTTCGATCACTTCTTCCATAAAGTCGTCTGTATTTTATTTTTTTTCGAAACTCTATTATCCTAATAGTATTTCGAAGAGGGGCAAAATATAGACACCTAAATTTGACCACTTCCTTATGGTCAAAGGTATTTCCTTAATCATCCCTTTGCTCATTTAATTTGTCCTTTTTTTCGATATTAATTAAATCACTCATTTAATTAATATTTTGTGTCCTGCATAAGGTTTATAAAGTATTTAATTTAATAAATACTTTTCCCTTCTTTCCTCTCTAAATTAAATAAATGTATCACTTTATTTAATTTAGTCATATTATATTTTGGAATTTTAAATTTATTTTTAAATTCCTCACTTTCTCTTTCAATGTCACATCCTCCAACTTTTGCAAGTTGGTCTCTAATCCTTCTTAGCAATCTAACCCTCTTTCTTAGTCATAATTAATTTATGATTAAGATGTGCACACCCCTAATCATCATTAGGGTCCCATCCTCCATAATTTTCCACTTGCCTCTAATATGTCATTAATTAGTCTAATCAAGTACTTGCACAACCTTAATCACTTAATTAGGTCATCACTAATCCCCATATCATTTATGGAATGTGTCCTAAGTCAACCTTATTAAATACTTTCTCTTTTTGAAGAAGGCACTCCATTCCCCATGTAAATTTTTAATTCACATTTAATCCTCCAATGCATCCCTTGGAATTTAAAATTTATTTTCTCATCTCCATGAGGATATTTGAGGAATTTTTAATTCCCCACATGTCCTCTCACCCACATGGGGACAAGGACCCCCTTGATGAGGATATCTTGTCCCAATCCCAAGGTACTATGTACTCCATCCATGTCATATACTATCCTTCCACCTAATGTACACATCATCTTTTTTAAGCCATATGACATGCCACATGTCAAGATGTGAGGGCTTGTGAGTTCTCAACTCACTTTAGCCCTACATCTTAATCTTGGTGGCTCAATCCCAAGCATCCATTTCTCTAGAGAATTCCAAAATCTCTATAAATACCCCCTCTTTTCTGTCATTTTGGGAGAGATCATTCATGTTAGCCAAACTCTTGCAAAAAAAATTATTGAGCCATACTTAGCCATTTTTCATACTTTCATCCACTTTCATCCATTTTCCATCCATCTTACAATCCACATTTGCATCTCTTGCCATCCAAGGAGCATACAATACCAAAGATCGAAGGGCCAACCAAAGGATCGATTCGAGACAAGGTAAAAGGTTCTATTTTGTTGTCTTTATTTTGTATTGAATCCAACTAGGCTAATCTTGAGGTGTAGGGTGTTTTTAGTTGTTATTTGCGCCTTTTTGTTTGCTGTTCATTTTCTAACACTAAAATTCACCCTATCACATATATACATATATTTAAAATGTATGTATGTATAGGTGTGCGTATATATACACACACATATAACTAAAAGACATTATAAAAAGTTGAAAATGTTTGGAACTTAATAGTATATCATTTTTTTGCTCCTTTTCTTTATTCATTTTTTTTTGGTTTTCCAATCTCTAGGCATGTTTTCTCTTGCTTTATAAATTTAATTAATGGATTCGATGGGTTTGAAATGTGCTTCATATCATTGGTGAATTGCTTCTCTTTGTAATGCCATGGATTAGTTGGGAAAGTACTTGTAGTTCACCTTTTGAGCTTGTATTTTTGCATGCTCTTAATGCTTTGTGTATTGCTTCTCTTTGTCATGCCATAGATTGGTTGGGAAAGTACTTGCAACTCACCTTTTGTGCTTGGATATTTTACATGCTCTTAATGCCTTGTGAATTAAGGGAATCAACATAATTTTGTCTATTGTGTCACTTGTCATGTACATTGTACTACTCACTGTATTATAATCTTCTTCTTGAAAGTGTTGTTTAAGGGTTATTCTGAAGAGTTGCCAATTCTCTTAATTCATGAGAATTTTACCTTGAAGAGGAGACTTCTTTTGATTGTGATGGGATTAAACACCCTATTGATTATTTGTGTAAATTCCAAACTTTATAAACATAGGATTGTGATCTAATTTCAACTTTATAAGGCAACCACCAACAACTAATTCTAGAAATAGAGTCCAATGAGAAAATAACATAGTCTACCACACTTTTACCATTGTAAGTTTTGTAAGCGATGTTGCCTAAATTTGGATATGCATCCATTCCATTGCATATGACCATACCATACAAACTACACAACCCAATAATTTTTATGCCATAGTGTGAAACATCCCTATTTACATCTTGTGACATTCTTTCCCAAAGTTGACCTTCCTTTTACTCTAGCTATAATGGGTTGTTTTTCTGTCCACTATTATTTCTCAAATAGAAGGCCCTAATTATTTTTGTCACATTGATGTCTCCTATAATTAATTCTTTCCCTAAAGTGCTAAAAATTGCAATGTCCCCTTTTAGTGAGCTAGAAGTTTCCTCACAGTCTAAAATTCTTTTCTTGTACATCTTTGAACTTTTCAATGTAAAGTAGTAGGTGGCTAGTCTAATTGTTAATTAATTTTCTATTATTCAACCATATACATTGCTTATTTAGGTCTTCTTTCTCCACTTTTACCATTAGACACTATGCTCCCCTAATTAACACCATTACACTCCATGTGCTTCTATGATAATGATAATTCCCTTTCCTTCTATTATGTGCCCCAACCCAGGTCCTCTTCCCCAAGGGTAACCTAAGTTGGAATTTCAACTTACCAACATATCAAGTACTCTTGAGGGGCCTTGCATCCCTATTTCTTTTATTTTATTTAGTATTTGATTTGGACTTTGCATTTTGCAACCATACCCATTTTCCTACATCTCTTACTATTTTCCCTTCGTTCCACTCTTTCCTTCTTTCTTCTTGATGGACTTTGGTCAAGTCTTTGTCTAGGAATATTTATGCACCTCTAAGACACCTCCCAAATTCCTTAGAATCTTGATCTTTTCTTCTATGCTTCTCAAGATAAATCTTACAAGCTTATCTCTTCCTCCTATCATTTTTCCAATCTCATTTTCTCGATGGATATAATATATCTATTATAGTTAGTCTTTAAGGGAGTCTCTTGCTAAATTTTTAGTTTTTCCTTCTTTCCATAGTCTCTCATTCCTTTAATAATGATATTTGCAACCTTATATTGCTTGTCAATTTCCTTTCTTATTTGCACCTTGACCTGTTTCTTTATGAGCTCTATTTTCTTGTTTGATGGTCCTTTTAGTACTTTTTCCTAGTACTCAACCTCTTCAATTTGGTCATATCTTCACGTTTTCAATTGTTGATTAAATCTCTTTTATTTGTGTTGCATCTCTTTCTTTTGACATTTTTGGTTTAATAACTTTTGTTGTTTTCAGTTGAGTTGATTCTTGTTTTATTAAGATTAGCTCTTGCTACCTCTTTGCCACAATGTTATATAAGTTTAACACTTGCTCATTGAGTAGATTATTCTATTGTAATATTTCCTTGTTGTATTACATAATTTATTCCATCTCGCATCCCTTATATTGAACCTTTTCTTTTATAGCTTCAAGCCTCTTTTTCAAGCTCATCAATTCATTGACATATAGTTATGGAGATCACATTAGTGGTGTAGAAGTGGGGTTATATAGATCCTTATTTTCTTGGAACTCCTCACTCCCTACAAATTTATTCGCTAAGAAAGTTTTGACTTCACTTTTCTTTGCCTTTTCTTCACTTTGGTAATGTGATCCTTTTTTCCTTTCCTTTATTTTTCCATTATATTGTTTGCCCTCCTTGCACTTTGAACATGACCATTGAGGTGTTGTGAGTTGTTCTTGGTAAAATCACCATGAATTTTTATTCCAACGTTTCTTTCAATTTTTGTGTTTACCTATGTCCTAGGACCCTTATATTGTTTTACATCAATGTACACCAACCTTTCTCCTGTATCTACCATGCTATTATGTGGACATCCTACTTTACAAGGCCCCATTTTCTAGTTATTATCTATGTGTGAGGATTGAATTTGGGGTGAGGGTAGGCAATCGCATGCCTCAATGATAATTGAAAAGTGTAGTTCCATATGATTGATAAACTCTCCCATGTTAGTATTCCTATCATTGACCCTTATAACACAATAACCTATTGCCCTTTTGGGTTGTTGATTTTTTTGCCATTTTGTTTACATTTTTAGGTTGTTTGTTTAGAGGTGTCGTATCACCCATTGCTAATAAAAAGAAATAAAATGTGAAAAAAGGATAATAACATAAAATGTATGAATATGTATTAGACATACTTGGAGGTCCCCACTAGAAAAAAGAGTGGTTGACCACTTGTTATCTCAATTTTGAAAGAAAACACTATGAGCCCGCTTGTTTGAATATACTTGACACACTCTAGTTGTTAATGTTGCTTTTTGGTCATTGCTCCTACCTCAAAAATGCTACTAGAAGCCTCAAATAATCCAAATTTTCTTCAAATGATCAACACTAAAGTCAAACCAACTTTGAAACCCTTCCAAGGAAGTGATGAAAGCAATATTCACTCTTGAAACTATGTTAGCAATCAACAAGATTCCAGTGAACAATTGACTAAAGAAAGATGTAAAATTGTTGTAAATGACAAACTATACATTTAAATTTTAATGTGAAACTTTGTATGATATTTATATTTATTGACCAACATTTATTCAATCTTGTTATAATGAACAATATATTTTTATATAAAAAATATAATATATTAATTGAAATAAAATTACTCTATAAAGTGTGAAAAATGGAGCAAGGTGGTGAAGGGGAGCAAAAAAATGTAGAGGCAAAAAGGAGATGATGGGGAGATATGGAGGAGGATGCTTGCTCAAGAGAGAAGGTAGATGAAGATGGAAAATTGCAGTAGGCATATCACATCCTGCAGTGGATGTTTGAAATGGAACTTGGGTGGATAAGTGTCATCTGCACTTTTTCAAGACAAAAAATTATGCAAAAGCAAGATCACAACTAGAGAAGAAGACTCCAAGGTGAAGAAGAAAGGAGGGTTCTTGGACAAGGATAGAATTTAGTAGGGAATCAGAGGAATAAGGAAAGCTAGAGCACGCGAAACTTAAGGCGTGGGTGGTTCTGGGAAAAAGGACGCCATGGAAAACTGTCGGACTTCAACTAGTGTCACAAGGGCAGTGGCATTCAAAAACATACCAGAAAAGTATGGAAAGTGAAAGGATCGACAAACCCTAAGCTAGAGAATGAAGGAAAAATGAGCCATCAAACTGGAGAAGAATTTGAATTTGGGAGAAGAATGAACCAAAGAGATTGGGAATTGTTTAGAAGGAAAGTGAATAGGAAGAAACTTGAAAGCAAAGGAAAAGGAGTGAGTGAGGGTGACAGTCTGTGACCATGAGGAAGCAAGTTGTATTAAATGCCTTCTGAAGCGATTGAACCAAGAGTGACCAGATTGATGGAAAGGGCTCTATTTTCCAAGTGGAGCAGCTTGGGATGCCCTAGGGAGGAGATCAAAGCTTGGTGGTGAAACAATTTCAAGGATCGGGTAAGCATCCACCAATTACCAAATTCTTTATTTCTTATAGAATGTGTAGATCAACAATTAAAGCTAGAAATAGTAGAGGGGAAACCCCTATTTTTGAATGGCGATAGTTTCCACTGCCTAAATTTGAGATCAAATTTCGATCTTGGAATTATACAATAAATCAAATCCCTACCTGGATCAAATTGGTGGATCTGCTCTGAGAATTCTAGAATGTGGAGGCTATGGTGAGAATAGGTGATGCCCTAGGAGTGTGCCTAGGGGTTGATGAGGACTTCATAAATGGAACAGATGGTGCAAAATCCCGCATCCCATTAGAAATATATGAGGGGGTTGGAATCTACAAGAACCTAGAAATTTTGACAAAGTATGGAAGTTGGCAACAGGAAATAGAGGTCTGGGAAGGAATAGGGCCTAAAAAGTGCCTCTTTAGAGAAGCATTCTAGGAAGGCACTTCAAACAGGGGAAAAGGGATCAGTGAAAGTGAGAAGGGTCTGAAAGAAAGATGGGATGAAATATCCCAGAGAGATGCAAATTAGTCCCCAGAAGCCCCAATCGAGAATGGTTGGACAGATCCTAAGAGAAAGAAGTTTGAAGGAGAAATTCAAAATAGTAGTAAGGCATCCCACCCAATGAAGAAAAAGTCGGGGGTTGAAACCTCCTAGGCAAAAAAATCTCTCAACGCTCTCTTGGGTGACACAGGAACTCCAGAAGAACATTAGCACTCAACTTAGGGAATTTTCCAAGGAAATAAATAGTACATAGATGGGATCCTTGGAGGTAGGAGGAGAGATTGGGAAGGAAATGCAAAACAACATAAAAGATGATGAAGAACACCAGGAGGAAGAAGGAAAATTTTCACAGTTTGAGGAAGAGGAGAATGACCAATACTCATAAGGAGAAGAAGAAATCTAGGAGGAGGCAGAGGAGGGAGAGTTGTTTGAAGAAAGGTTGCTTGAGTAGTCCAAATCAAAGATAAATAAACCAAACATTAAAAAAGAAAACCAAAAGGGGTTGGAAAACAAACAAAGCTAAGCTGCTAATTGCAGGAAATGTCACAAGATAGAGAAAATTGATAATTGGGAAGGATGTTCTCCTTCCCAGGGTCGAATGAGGATTATAACATGGAATACCAGGGGAATTAATGCCCCTAACAAGTGGCACATGGTCAATCGCCAAATTGACCAATCAAAAGTGGACATAGTTCTAATCCAAGAGTTGAAATGGAGTAAGGGGGAAGGAAAGATGAGATAAGTAACTAGAGACAATGGAAAGGTCAATTCAAGGAGGCTATAGGAGTGTTTGGTGGCCTGGGAGTATTATGGAATCCTCTAACAGTAGATGGGGAAGTGGAAAAAGAAAATGACAATTAGTAGTTGATAAAGTTCAGGGGACTGAGGAGGCACAAAATCTTCTTCTTCATCAATGTATATGGCCCAATAGCGATAGTAGAAAAAAGAAAAGTGTGGAATAAAATAACAAGTGAACTAGAAAATCAAAAAAATGAGAAAGGTATAGTAGCAGGGGATTTCAATGCAACCTTGAACAATGAGGAGAAACAAGGAGGTTTGGGAAGAGTAACAACCATTTAGAGAGATTTCCAAGAATTTGTAGACAAAAATCACCTAAAGGACCTACAAACCAAAAACATAACTTTCACATGGTCTAATAGAAAGAAGGGCTTCACCAACATAGTGGAAAGGTTGGATAGATTCTTGCTCTGGGGAGACTGGGTAGCGGCAGCAGCCACTCAGGAAGCCCACATCCTACCTTTCACAGGGTCGGACCATTTCCTTATTTTCCTTGCACATGGGCAGGATGACCCCCCTAAAGGATGTCCATTCAAGTTTGAAAATATGTGGCTAAGATATGAGCACCTACCAAAGCTAATAGAGGGTTGGTGGAATGAGATCAAGTTTGGAGATAAATCAAAACTATACAAGATAAACAAAAAGTTGGGATATATCAAGAAAAAGCTCAAAGAATGGAATAAGTCTCTTTTCAAGAACATTTTCCAAGAGAAAGAGAGATTAGAACAAGAGATCAAAGCCCTGAATGAGCATATAATAGAGAAAGGAATGGATGCAGTTCACTTTGAGAATGAGAAATGTCTAAAAGAACTGGCAGAAATATTGAAGAGGGAAGAATGCTTCTGTAACTATGAAAAATTAGATGGGTTAGCTTATTAGATAATAAACATCAAAAATCCAAAGAGGCTATCAATAACAATGGAAAATCAAAACAAAGAACGATTATACCTTCCTTTCCTTCCATGCTTCACCTTCATAGCACCTTCTAGTTTGCAACAAACGAATAAGGCCCTCATATTTCAAATGAGCAACCTATAATAATGTCAAAGTCCTATGCAAATGTTGAAGGATTTATAAATTTATGCCTATGTCTATGACAATATGCTAAAATGAAATAATGACTACTAATGCCAAATGACTATAATGACTACTAAATTAAAAATGAAGTTGTCGGATCCCGAAATTATGAGCAAAATTGTCTTTTATAGAAAACACAATTTTGAGTGGACGGATGAGATTGAATTCTAAGAAAGACCTAGAACAAGAGGTCCAGATTAAACCTGAGAATCCCTAATTAGGGTTAAGGCAAACTCATTAATCAAACGGTCAAAATAATATCTCAGATAATCGGATAGACTGTGGAGAATAAATGAGATAAATTAATTAGAAAATGAAGATTTTTGAAAATCAAGAAGATAAAGACTGCCTGATTTGTGAGATTCGAAAAATCAAGAAGATAAGAGTTGAACTGAAGATCATATTTGAAAAATCAATAATCTACCTGATTACTTGATTTTTAGAAGATTAGTTTCCATTTTGAATTGAGTTAATTCAAATTATGGATTTTGTGAAATAATAAATAATTGATTTTCCAATTATTTACCCAAGTGAACTGACAGTTAAGATTGAGATGACATTTTAAATAATTTAATTTATTTAAAACAAGAGGAATATTAATTTAGGCAATTAAATAATTAAATTTAATTATTTAATTTAGCAGATAAGATTAATTAATTAAATTAATTAATCAATTCATTTAATTATGACAGTCAGTGACATATTAAATAAATAAATAAAATTTATTTATTTAATAATTAGGAAGAAATATATGATGAAGGGTAATTAAATAAATTAAGAAATTTATTTAATTAAGGGAAGACTTTAGACAATTAATAACGTATTTAATAAATAAATTTATTTATTTATTTAATAATCATGAAAAATCAAAGGACATGAATTAATTAAATAATTATGAATTATTTAATCAATAGTCGAATGTGGACCAAGGACATAATTAAATGTCACATTTATGCTAGGACGAAAGTGGTAAAAATGAAGCTTGCAGGCCTAGGTCATTTTTAAGTGTCTACATTTTGCCCCTCTTTGTCATAATGTAGCATGTCACATTATGACAAAGAAGATAAGTCACAAATATGCCCCAGTGCAAAATAAGATGAGGAAGAATGACGAGGAGGGTTACGGTATGCCCCCTCAAGAGGACAGACAGGTTCCAAGTGTTGATGGTGTTTTCTGCACAGCAACAACTCAGACAGAATACAATATTCTATCTCTCTTGAAAGGTAATCTTCAACAATAAATTACTGAAAATCACCCAAGGTCTCTCGGGTGATAGGTCATAACAATGCATAAAACAACTCAGATAAAATGTGAAATGCTGATAATCACAATCGGACCTTACTACAAGCAAACTGTATCTTTCAATTTATCAGGTTTGACAATATGATGATCTTAAATCCTGAATCTAACTGAATAATAAAGAAATAGCAAAAGATAGGGATGCAAGGAAGTGATAAGATCTAAACTACTGAGAGGACAAACAATGTAAAGAACATATATCTGGAATGGACCTATCCCAAATAACCAGTTCTCATTTCAACCCACAAAACAATCTTACAAGAATGGTGCAATCTTCTGAGGAATACAGATTTTCAAATCATAGACATGCATCTATAATCGAACTTAAGCACATTGAATATACGGTCCAGGTTGACTTCACCAGCCTACTACAATCAGATAGTTACTGGGAGTATAGACCAGAGATAGCTACAAACATTCCAAATATGAAATCATAAACATCATTTATCCAACTGAAACTAATCTATTTCTGAATACTAAACCCTAAATCTTCAAGCAATTTAAAAGATGGAACAAGAAGAACCATGCACGATGAAATAACACAAAGGATTCCACCAGGAAAACCACAATGTCTCCAATTGTATTAATCACCAAAATCTGCAACAATTCAACTGTTCTGATACAGTATTTGCTTCAAGAAGAGACTAAGAAATTCTAACTATTGCTCTTGCTTATCTCTATTACTGCTTAGCTAACCAATGTCTAACCCTTACAATGAGGCAAGAATGCCTATTTATAGCAAATTCCCCCCAAGACATGTCGGCCCAGCCAAACATTTTACAAAATAATAAAACCGCCAAAACAGGTCGGCCAAGGAAACAAACTAAGGCACACATTTAATGCCATCATCCAAGTCAGCCAAGGCACAGTCCCCAAGGAAGTCTGGTCCAATGCATGCCCTATGGTAATAGGGAAGCACAAATCTCGAAAATAGCATTAACTGCCACTCCCTTTGTCTTTCTCCTGCACCGACGTCCCTTGGACCTTCGAGAATATTCTATCCAACTCAGCAATAGGTGGCAATGGTAAGACCCTGAGTCGGCATTTAATAGAATCTATTCCCTCCTTGGACCGCTCAACAATTCCGTTCCAGTCCTCTTTGTGGGCCATGTACCTGTCTATCACCGCAAAGTATGCAGCTGCATCATCAAGTAAGTGGCCGGTGACAGCTCCATCAGAATCTGGGGCATAAATCTCATGCCACCACTCCTTCAATTGCTCGAGGCTCAAATATTTGGGGGCTATCTTCTTCCTCCCTGTCATCACCTCAAAGAAGGCAATGCATCCGTCATAAACTGCTGTAAGGTCGCCATCAATGGACTTCCTTCATTTTTGTATCTTCCTCAGACCCCCCTGCCTGACCTGCAATGCCTCAAACCACTCCCACGGTTCATCCAGCCTGGAGGAAGGAAGGATTCCATCTTTAGCCAATTGATCCTTGCCATGTCCCAGAATAGTCTTCGATTTCTGCAGCAGGAGGTCTATGTTATCTTTATCCTAAGACAAGATGTGTTCTAACAATTCTTTTCCCCGGACTGCATCTTTCCCCACAGACAAGATCCCTTTGATAGCATTATCCCCTTTCGTCTGGACATCCATCAGCCAATCAGTAGCAGCTTGAGCGGAGGCCTTCATCTTTTCAATCCCGGAGATTGTCTCCTTAGGCAGAAAACCCGGAGTAGTAGAGGAAGAGGGGTGGAGAGACTGCAGAGGCTTCATCACCTCTTCCAAACTCTTCCTCAATCTTTCATTCTCCCTTTTCAACTCTCGTTTGGACTGAGTCTCCTTTTTTAATCTATCAACAATAACGGCACTAGACCCCTCAAACTCCTCAATATCCTGCTCCAGGGAGGCCGGCCCAAGGTTAATAGTTTGGACATTATAGTCCTGGCCTGTAACATCATCTCTTGTTTTATCCGCGGCAGGGGTAGCAATGTGAACTACCCTGTTATTCGTTTCATCCCTTTCCACCCGGGAAATCACCTTAGCGGCTTTCTTCTTCTTCCCTTTGCCAATCTGAGACAACATTTCATCCCAGTCTAATGGAGTGTCCTCAACAATCACCTGTTTCTTCCTGGCAAGCTCCTTCTCCAACCAGTCCGGAGCTACAGGGTCAGTCCGGATTCCTTCTGCTCTTATTTCTTCCGGATCCTCTGTCACTTTCTCTTCCTCTCCGGCTGTCACCTCGGCCTCAGTTGTTACTTTGTCATCTTCCTTCTCCGGAATCTGCTTAGCTTGGTCAACCTCCCCAATTCCTAATTCTGGAAACACCGGTGATGGAGTCCTAGCAGGGATGCTTTCCTCCGGCTCAGATGATCCGCGGCCTCTATCACTCTCTGGGGAATCCTCGTATTGCACCAGCGGAGAAGTGTGTCTCTCTTCTGTTTCTACCTCAAGCGCAACCGCTTCACTGAACAGTGTTCCTTCCTTGAACGGTCCCGCCTCCTCGCCAATTTCTTGCTCATCCAGATTCTCCAGTTCAAGTGCACTTGGCGGAGGAGAAACAGACTTATCCTGCTCTTCAACTGGTAACGTTGGGGAAGAATCTTTCGGTTGTGCAGCATCCTTGGGAGAAGGAGTTCTTGATTTCCTGGTATAGACCTTTGTTTTCTCACCCCCTGAACTCTCTACATCTACAATTGGAGGTTCATCTTTCGAAGCAGTCTGATCTTTCCTCCTCGCCGTCCTTATAGTTCTTGTCTTCTTAGGTGGTGGAGGAGCATCCTCTTCTTCAGCCTTCTCCGTTTCCTCCTCATCAGAGGACTTGCTGATTGTCAGGGTCTTCCACCTGCGCTTGCCTATTGGCTTCCTCTTCGTTACAGGTTCAGCTCCCTTAGGACCTCTGACTTTAATCTTGAAGGGTGACGTTTTTGCTGATTTCCCTTTGGGGTCCTCTTCCCCGGACTCCTCGGAAGTTGACATGGGGTTGAGATTCCCCATCAAGTCGAAGGTGCAAGTTACTTTCGCATTCTCCAACTCCCAGATTTTGTGCCTTACCCAAGAAAGGGTGAATTTCATCACAGAAGCCATCAGATCTTCTAACTCTGTCACCTCGGCCTCATTCCAATCGATATCACTGACTGACCTATCCTTTATAGCCTCATAGACATGGTCTTGAACCAATTTCCCGTCATCATCAAGCTGATCTGGAATCAGCTTAACATTATATTGTCTAATTTCCTCCACAGGCAGCCTGGAATACCTTTTCTTCCTTGCATTGAGGTCATCCTTGATATTGACCCAGTAGTCTTCTAAGTCCTCCTTGTGCCTAAACTCCTGGGTAGCCCTCTTCTGGGCCTCTCCAGTTACATCAAAGTTTGTTCTCTTAGAATGGAAAGAGAATCCATAGGCCGCCAGCTCCTCACCTGCGGTGTGAGCCGATTGGATGGACGGGCACATCTCTCCTATGCCAATCCCAAGAGGGAAGTCTCCTCCAAAACCAGTCTTATGCTTTTCCCTCTTCACCACTGCATCAAACTCACAGATTTGTCGTACAACTTCCAGCAGCACAATATGGTCAGTGGGATACCGAGGCAACCTGTAAGGGGCAACTGGGCATCCATCAATCCGGAGGTAAGTGAATGTAGGGAACTGGATAAACCATGCTCCGTAGTTCTTGATTAGTCCTTTTGCTCCATCGGATAATCTGATATGCTCTACATTCTGAAGTGTCCAGGTAATATGCATTGTGAATGCATCATTGGTCCTCCTGTAATCCTTATGCCCCAAATGCAGCTCTGGATAAACCTCATAGATTATGTCCTGCCCAATGGTTCCCCTCGGAGTCAAACCTTTGTAGGGATAGGAAATGGCCAGCACATACATAATGTAAGAAGACATAGTGAATTTCTTTGCCTCCAGGACATTTCTCAGTTGTTTGTCAATCTCAGCACTAATGAGCCCTGCCCAGTGATAGTTCGTGCCTTGACTCATCTTGGTGATCACATGGACCATCCAACTCTCTAACACTCCTGCACTTCTCAATCCTGCCACCCTGCTCAGCAATGTAATGGCATCATAGACATCTGACCTGAATTTTACCCTGTGCAGTTGTTTGGGCAACTTCGAATGGTGAGATTTTGGCCTCTCCAGCCATGAGTTGATCATCTGCTGAGCCTTGACTGGCTCATTCTCATAATAAGTCCTGGTAGTGTCAATGTTCAATGCACAGACCGAAGGAAGATCCGGCATGCTGAAGGCTCGTGCAATGGAGGCCGGACTGAAGTTCGCCAAGACCCTCCCTTCAGTGCTGACCACCATCTGTGTATCAAAGTCATACTGTCTAGCACATTCTAAGATCAGCTCATAACACTGAACCGCTGGAGGGAAACCTGCCACATGCACCAATCCAGAGTTCATCATTCCTTGTCTCAAAGCTGA
Source organism: Sequoia sempervirens (assembly GCA_007258455.2). Lineage (NCBI taxonomy): Eukaryota > Viridiplantae > Streptophyta > Pinopsida > Cupressales > Cupressaceae > Sequoia > Sequoia sempervirens. The sequence goes on along the minus strand of VDFB02270651.1, from coordinate 15,235,844 downwards.
CAGATCCTTCTCAGCCGTTCTCTGTTTGAACTCCTCATATCGCCATGCACCAACGTTAGTGTCAGATACATCAGCCCACACAGAAGATATTTTACTTTCTGGGAGCTGGTTTTTCATATCTAGTCTCAATCGTTCTGTCTCGGAAATGGATGATGCCCCTGCACCACCCTTAGCCTTCCCAGCAGCCGCCTTGCCTGATTCGGCCTGTACAACCAAAACCATCATTAGAATTCAATTATGAAGCTTATTTCAATCCAAAAGGTTAGCACAAATCATGTAAATCCATCAAAATCCATTGCTAACTACTAATCCATTGGGATCCGGAGAAAACAGATAGTCCGGGAAAATCATGCAATCCAGGAAAATACCGTCGGGGCAGAATTTCGGAGAAATCCGACCCAGATGGATTCCTGCTGCCAAAGCATCATTAGTCAAATAAATCATTAGTGCAGATGAAAAAATCAAAGGATAATCATTGAATTCACTTATTGGCAACAAGAAAGAAGCATCAAACAACCGTTCCACCAATCCTATCATCAAAATATCAAAAAGAACACAGCCGGACAGGAAATCCGGAAAAATCCGGATGGAACGGATTTTCGCGGACAGCTTAAAATGCACCGGAAATAACCCCAGCCCGCGGAATAAGCCCAAACCGGGAAAATCCGGGAGCGAGGAAATTCCGCGACGACCTCGGAAACCCGAAAAAACGACGAATGCGAACCAAAACTCAAACGATCACGGGATCTACTCCACCTGAGCTCGAATGACCTAAGAACCGACGACAATCAACAAAATTCAAAGCGCAAAGGACCCCAAAGTTCCAGAACTTGCAAAGGACAAATTCCCACATTAAAACGATGATGCCCTAAATTGAATAATCAAATTTCTGCCATTAAAACCAGAGTGAGCTTTAGGGCTTTAAAATATTAGCTAAGGACTTACCTAAAGCACTCGAATCCTCACAGGACAGGGAAGCCAACATGATATAGGGACAAAATCGCTCAAAACACAATAAAACCTCCGTTCTGGGCCAAACACCAAGGGAAACCCTAATTTCGCATAATAACACATTTCGCGCCCAAAACAAGCAAGCAATCCGACCCAGAATCCCGTCTAAAGGATACATACACAATCTTATGGATAAATAAAGCTCATAGGACACGGGAATAGGGGTCCTCAACAAAAAAAATGGATCAAACCCGACTCTATAAATATGAAATCGTAATTAATTCGAGGGCCGACCCCAAATCTAACAATACCCAATGCGAAAAACCTTCAATTACCCCCCAAGCAAGCAGAAGGGCAATGATTACATACCATGGATCCAAGTGAACAGAATTCGAGCCCAGAAAGTTGACCACGCAGCAAACACGTCCAAGCGATGAAAACACTGACACCAGTGCTCAAGCAATTCTCACACAAACGAACCAAGATCGATTCTCAAAGCCACAAATAAAAGTCTCAATCACCAAAGCAATCAACAAGGCAGCAATGAAGTTAGAATGAAAATGAAAATGCCCTAAACCCGACCTTATACTCGCCTGAGCAAAGGTACCTCAACCATTAATGCGCGATAAGACATTTCTGACAAGTCTGGAAACCCGAGCCCCAAGCGGAATTTCGGAAAATCCCAGAATGCGCGGAAACACAGATTTCGCGGAAATGCAGAAACCGGGGAAATGAGGAAGATCAGGATTTTGGCAGAATCCGGGAAAATCCGCCAGGACCGGAAAATCCCGAAGTAAGGCAGAAACCCGGAACTGGAGAATCCTGCCAGAAACGGACAAGGAACCAGGGTCCGGAAAAATCCGCCAGAGCCGGAAAATCCCGGATCCAGGCGAAAACCCGGACATGGCCAAAAACTCATTTCCAATCAATTCCAACCTCAAGGAAGGGTCAAAGCCAGCAAGACCAACATGTCAAGACCCTAAGATAATAAATCCAATAGAACCAAAGGTCAAAGACACAAAGAAGAGGGTCCCTACTCTAAGTGGGGCGTGTGTGCAAAAACTGCACAACACCAAGAACATGGGTGTGCTCTCGAAATTAATGAGAAGACTAGAATATGAAGAGACAAAGAAATTTTAATGCAAAAGATATGGATGATGATATGGATGCAATGCCTATATGAGATGGGCAAGAGAAGATGAAAAGACTAAACAAGATGCATATTAGTTTCTAGATCAAATCCTTCAAAACTTTAGCATAGGACTTTAATTATTATTGCTCTTAATCATCATTGGGCAGTAAAAATGACACAAATGGACAACAAACACAATGGTATGACATAGACCAAGGTGTACAAGGTCATCCATTTGAAAAACAAACAGTCACAGACAAGGAATGTCCTAACTCATACTAAGGGTCATGTTGCCCCAGTCTTTTTGTCAAGACAATCCACAGACAATAGTCAAAGAAAATAAAATAGGCCAAGAGACGTCATAGCACCTCTAAATCCTTCATGGGACATCCTCGAGGTAGCTAGTAACATGACCAGAAAGACAAGTCAATAAAAAGATAAGACAAAAATAGACAAGATAATCAGGAGATAAGACAAGACAGACGAGAAAAATTAACAGCCATTTAATTTTGTTTGCCAATGTTTGTTTGCCAAAGATTGATTTCTTGTTGGTTTGACAGTTTTGACAGTTTAAGAGTTTTGTCAATTTGATGGTGTTGATAGTTTGACGGAGCCTATTGTCAGGAAGGACACGTCCTGAAAAGACAAAGGACATTTTGACGAAGTCCAACTCCAAGAAGGACACATCTTGAAGAGGGTCAAAGAGTGACGAGATTGACATTGTTTTGATTAATATGTTTTGGCAAGTTGACTGATGTTGACTGTATGATTGATTGAACTGTGCTGTCTGATTTTGACCAATTTTGATGTTGGCATTTCAAATGACTGTCTTGTGTCTGAGTTTGACTATGTCTGACTTATTTGACTGATGTGATGATTGTGACAAATGCCATGATTTTATTTGGACCAACCTAAAAGGACTGACCTAATGTCTTGGGGACTCATCGACTGATGGCCTTGCCTACGTAGCAAATGCGCAAAGACAACATAGTTTGACAATGACATGGACTGACTAAAATTACTGACTTTGACTCCATTTTTAGGATTTTGACATTGATTTGGATGTTTTTGTGTTTTTTCTTCAAGACGTTTTATGATTTTTAGGTCTTTCTTCATGACATTTTATGATGTTTTTGTCTTTCTTCAGGACATTTTATGATGTTTTTGTCTTTTTTCAGGACATTTTATGATGTTTTTGGATTTTGACGTTTAAGAGGATCGTGATAAATGCAAATGACTAATGCCCACACATGAGAATCCAAGCACAAACATGATTGTGCTCCTAGTCAAGCTGAATACCAATTGACAGGTGATGACAACGTTGTTTAACGTGGGAAGGACGCATCCCGAAACAACGTGAGGACGATGACAATAATGTGATGAAAGTATGGAGGTCTATAGCCGGGCCAAGAACGTAGTCAAGTAATGTTTTGGATAATGTGCATGTATGTATTAGACTCGTTGCATTTGGAATGGCGTGGTTAGGACTAGATGGGATGATGAAGTTTCCTTAGACCGTTTGACAAGGGAAAGCCAAGATAGGTGACAAGCATAAAATGACAAAAGGTGGCCTTGGTAAAGGACGGGAGACATGAGATTAAGGGAATTGTCATATGATTTTCAAGGACTATGTCATATAAGGACAATAAGACTATGACGGGCAATGACATGATGTTTTGTGAATCGTGTATGACCGAAGGATAGACATATCAAGAGTTTTCCCAAAGCATAATTTATGTGTGCAAATTTTATGTCAAGACCAAGGTAAGTGGGAAAAATGTGTGGAAATGATAGGGCCTAGATGGACGTCAATGTCATGAGGAAGGCATGGGAAAATAAGACGACTTGCCCCCAAGTGTAAGAGTCCACATAGACGATTTATTTTACACATGATGCTTGTTTGCCAGGTTTTTATCATGGTACTTATCCAGGGCGCCTGTTTTCCAGGTTTTCACCATTGGATGAATTTTTTCTCTTTACTATTTTCTTGAATTTTTGATTTTTTTGGGGTCACCAAGACGCCTATTTGCCAGGTTTTCATCAGGGTGACGATTTTTTTACATTTTTGATTTTTTTTTGTTTTGTTTTTTATATTGTGGATAGCTTGGATGTTTTAGATGACCACTGACTGTTCTGAATCCACTGACGGTGCCGATGTAGAGACTGGTGCCATGATATGCCAATAATGACCTTGTTGAAGGAGTTGTCTTGTCAGGATCGTAGCACTTGTATACAACTGATTGATGTCATTGTGATCTTTTATGATACTAGAGTTGGCCTTATCAGAATACGCACATCGCGATAAAGTGTCATGAGAGTCCTTGCGGTAAAGAGTTGCTGCCAAGATGTGATGGATTTGTGATGTGGGATCATTGGACTTTAGACGAGATGTAGGGTTATGACGAATGATGGTAGACATGGAAAGATTGTTTAGACGTTTGGATGAATGAATTTTTATTTTCCAAACTTGGGATGGTGGATGACGGATTTTGGAGGGATGGTGTTTGGAACCAACACTTTTATATGCCTTTATTGATGACCATTTTAAAGGAGGTGGACATGTGTTATATGTGAGAGTCCTCTTGTCTTGTGGCTCCACATTGTGATTGAATTTTGTATTTGACTTGGTGTCTTTGTTTGATCCATCTTTCTTTGGGATCCATTTTAATTTCATTTGTCCACTTGTTCTTTTGTTTGATTCAATGGCCTTTGACATTTGATTTTGATCTTTTGACTTGTAAGACTTTTGTTTTTGTTGGTTCCAAAGGGAAGGTTTATTTATGATGGAATGACGGTTCATGGTGTGGGTGGAGGGGGTGTTGGTAGCAATCTTATGACCAAGATTTCTCATGGACTCCATTTTGACGTTTGTATCTGACAAAGTTGCCCCCAGTATCGAGGAGGTACCATTGACATCGTTTGATTTACTAACTGAGGAATAGCCAAGACCTTGATGTCTGTAATTTGCCTGAAGTTGTATTGATTCTAGAATGCCTTGCTCGTGTATGCCTAGTCCTTTGCCTTGATATTGCATGCTTTGACATATTCTATTTGCGATGGGGTATTTGTTGTTTTGAAAGCAAGATGCTCACCCATCATTAGGTATGTAGATACTGTCACTTGTAAAATTTTCGTCTGCAAGAAAGCCTGCTTTGACAAAGATAGATGACCCTAGTTGATAAAGTGTCTTAGCTTCATTGTCATGTTGGACATATTCCTGACTGATATCTTTGGTCTGATCATGTGACATGTCAGGTTCAGATGATTTTGTTGGTGCTTCCAAGGAAATTTCGAAGCCATCATTATGTTTAGTGTCATAGAGTCCAATGATTTCAACTATAACTTGATCAAGTCCAAGCATGTCCCTAGTGGAAGATTCTTGTTCTGGAGGAATATTATCTATGTGTCCCATGGAGGCAAGTGTCTCATCGTGGGAAGTGTCAATAGTCAAGGCCTGTATAGATTCGGCAAGTGTTTGATCATGAATGGTGTAAAGGTCAAGGAGTGGATCATCTTGGATTTCTTGGTCAACAATAGGGTCTTGGTCAAAGATGGGGTTGTCGTAGATGATATAATCAGAAATGGAATTTTTGTTAAGGATAGGTGTGTTTTGGATGTCATGATTATTTTGAAGGACATCTTGAATGGACTTTGAGATAGGGTCATGGGATGGACTACCTTGTTCTTGACATGAGGGTGACATTATAAGGTCATGCTTTGGACTTTCATTTTGACATGTATCCTCAAGTGTAGACGATGGGATGTGACTTTGGACTATGATAGAATTTTCATGACTAGATGTGGCTTGTGAGGGGGTGACTTGAAAAGGATTAGGAGAAGACGTGGGGACTTGGACTAGACTAGTATGTGAAGGACTAGGATAGGACATGGGGACTTGGACTGGACTAGTATGTGAGGGACAAGGATAGGACATGGAGTCTTGGACTGGATATGTCATGGAGTCTTGGACTGGACTAATTATTGAAGGACAAGGATATGACATGGAGACTTCGACTGGATTGGTGTAAGGTTGATTGAAATAGGACATGGAGACTTGGACCGGATCGGTATGGTATGATGTGGGGACTTGACATGAGTTGGTAGATGGCTGATAAGGGATGCGGACTTGGATGGGATTAATAGGTGAAGAATTAGCATATGATGTGGAGACATGGAATGGACTAGCGGACAATTGACTTCCCTTGTCAAAGTTAGGATAAGGCTCATTAATGGATGTTTGTTGTGGACTAATGTCATGGATGGTGTTAAGTGACTTTTGGTAGTGAGGGTAGATGGATGGAGGTGGCAAAGTATTTATGTCAAAGCCTCGTGGTAACTTAGCCCCTTCGTCCAAAAGCATGGCTAGATACCTTTGAGGGTCGCGTAAGATTGAGTTTTCTACAAAGGAGACTATATTAGGATTTTGCGCTGCAGCTTCTAATTCTTTGACATATACTCGTCCATTCTGGTCTCTTTTTATGAATGGCTCAAAAAAAAATTATGATGAAGATGGCATGTTCATGGAAGATTGCATGTTCATGTTGTGAAATGGGTCAGAAAAGGTCCAATGTTTGACTTGGTTGTTTCTAGATGTTTGACCGTTGTTTGGTTTGTTTTAGTATCCAAAAAACACTTGCAAGCACGATATTTTGACTGTAAGCAAGCACACATGAGACAAGTACAATCCTAAAAGGCCAATAGGCCAAGGGTTTGTATACTTGATATAGCCCACCGATATACCCCGGATTGGTGATAAACACCTTTCCTTCTCGAGAGCAGATAGCTTAGAATTTTGGTGGCATTGGCTCCCCTCCACGGCTCATTAACATCATTCGAGCACACCAAATTCGAATTCTTAGGTAGTGACTTCCCAAGAACTACTATCTCTACTCAAGGGGATCAGTAGTGAGTGTCTTTGGGCATGATACTGTACCCTGCACTATACCAAGCAACGGCCAAAGAACAGTTGGACACTAAAACAAGGGGTATTTAATTCGGGCATTCCGTTCGTGGGGCATGATCCATGTGGCGAGAGTCCCCTTTCGGATCCATCTCGTCGGAACCACACTCGTGATTCTTGGGATTTCCCCAAGAACCCACTTTTATATACCAGCTGGAAGTCCCTCGGTGTCAGGGTGCTACCGGTCTGAGTCATCCTGGGGTGAGTACTTTTTCCCACCAGAACAGGCCCAAGTTCTAGAGTCAGTAACTGTTTCTCTTACACCCAGGATCGCACGAATGCGCAAGGGGAGAGGATACTCCGATATACCAAATCGTGAAGGGTAAAAATAGATAAAAACGGGTCTGGTTTTCTGATCACTGAGTTTTCACAAGGTGAGAGCATACTCGCCTACCGTTTTGCAAACACATTCAAACATAATCAAACAAAGGTTCGTTTTAATTGCACCAAAATAAAATGTGTGTTACACTACTAAAAATGCAAGCACATTGTTTTGATGTTTGGTCTTTGACGGTCGAACCTACAAGACAATTTGTTAGTAGTTTTAGTGTTTGTCTTCAACCCACGAAAAACTCCAATGCCACATGCTGCCAACAAAGATTAGTAATAAAAATAAAAATAAAAAGGATAAGATTTAATGATAGCAACAAATTAAAACAACGATAACTTGCTCAAAACTTAATGAAAATTTAAAGCGTAGATATCTATGGAAAGCTAAATGACAGACGTTCAAAACCGAGAAAACATTTTCCATGATTCTGCACAAAAAAAACGTTATAGACAAAAGAAAAACGTAGGTTTTAAAAGCTAAATTGAAAAACTAGCGATCACTAAAATGGCCATACCTTTCTCAAATCTTAACAAAATTTAAAATTGTTTAATGTTCTGGAAAGCTGAGAGCGAGATCTACAAAACCCAGAAATTGTTTTAAAAATTTTTATTCTCCCATTTTTCTGTGCTCAAAAGAAAGTGACGGGATTTCGTATGACTTCTTGGCTGTAACCTGCAAAACAGTGAAAACAAACAAGAAAACACACAATTTTTTCTACAAAAAGTCAGGTTCACCAATGTAACTATGGAAAATTAGATGGATTAGCTTATTAGATAATAAACATCAAAAATCCAAAGAGGCTATCAATAACAATGGAAAATCAAAACAAAGAACGATTATACCTTCCTTTCCTTCCATGCTTCACCTTTATAGCATCTTCTAGTTTGCAGCAAACGAATGAGGCCCTCAGATTTCAAATGAGCAACCTATAATAATGTCAAAGTCCTATGCAAATGTTGAAGGATTTATAAATTTATGCCTATGTTTATGACAATATGCTAAAATGAAATAATGACTACTAATGCCAAATGACTATAATGACTACTAAATTAAAAATGAAGTTGTCGGATCCCGAAATTATGAGCAAAATTGTCTTTTATAGAAAACACAATTTTGAGTGGACAGATGAGATTGAATTCTAAGAAAGACCTAGAACGAGAGGTCCAAATTAAACCTGAGAATCCCTAATTAGGGTTAGGGAAAACTCATTAATCAAACGGTCAAAATAATCTCAGATAATCGGATCGACAGTGGAGAATAAATGAGATAAATTAATTAGAAAATGAAGATTTTCGAAAATCAAGAAGATAAAGACTGCCTGATTTATGAGATTCGAAAAATCAAGAAGATAAGAGTTGAACTGAAGATCAGATTTGAAAAATCAATAATCTGCCCGATTACTTGATTTTTAGAAGATTAGTTTCCATTTTGAATTGAGTTAATTCAAATTATGGATTTTGTGAAATAATAAATAATTGATTTTCCAATTATTTACCCAAGTGAACTGACAGTTAAGATTGAGATGACATTTTAAATAATTTAATTTATTTAAAACGAGAGGAATATTAATTTAGGCAATTAAATAATTAAATTTAATTATTTAATTTAGCAGATAAGATTAATTAATTAAATTAATTAATCAATTCATTTAATTATGACAGTCAGTGACATATTAAATAAATAAATAAAATTTATTTATTTAATAATTAGGAAGAAATATATGATGAAGGGTAATTAAATAAATTAAGAAATTTATTTAATTAAGGGAAGACTTTAGACAATTAATAACGTATTTAATAAATAAATTTATTTATTTATTTAATAATCATGAAGAATCAAAGGACATGAATTAATTAAATAATTATGAATTATTTAATCAATAGTCGAATGTGGACCAAGGACATAATTAAATGTCACATTTATGCTAGGATGAAAGTGGTAAAAATGAAGCTTGCAGGCCTAGGTCATTTTTAAGTGTCTACAGCTTCTAGCGACATAAATCAAGAGAAACATGGTTGAAAGGAGATAGGAACACCAAGTACTTCCACAAAACAACAATCTCCAACCGAAGTAGGAATAGGATTGTAGAAATCAAGAAGTTTAAAAGGGAAATAACAGAATCTATTGAGGAGGTGAACAAGGAGGCGGTCAGATTCTTTGAAGATATTCTGAACAGGGAAAGCCAGGGAAACAAAGTGACAAGGGAAAGTCTGCTGAGCTCAATCCCCACAATCATAAAGGAAGAACAGAACAAATGGCTATATTAGAATATTTCTTTGGAAGAATTCAAGGAAGCAGTTTTCCAAATGAATCCAGACAAGGCTCCAAGTCCTGATGGATTCCCAGCAGGTTTCTTTCAAAAGTTTTGGGACATAGTTGGGAAAGATCTATGGGCGGCAGTGGAAGAATCAAGGAGAAAAATGAAAATGTTGGTTGTAGTAAATCACACATTTTTGGCCCTAATTCCCAAGAAAAAAGACCCACAGACGATGAGTGACTTCAGACCAATTGCTCTATGCAACACGGTGTATAAGGTGGTCACCAAAATAATAGCAAACAGACCCAAGGAAGTCTTGAATGAGGTCATATCAGAAGAACATAGTGGATTTTCTCTAGGAAGGTCAATAGCAGAAGGAATAATCATTGCTCATGAAACCATACACTCAGCTAGGAAAAATAAAGATGCTTGTATGGTGTCAAAACTAGACATTCTCAAAGCTTATGACATGGTAGACAAACAATTTCTCCTAGAGGTGTTGGGGAAATTTGGATTCGAAGAAAATTGGATTAATTGGATAAAAAGTTGTATCTGAACAGCCAAATTTTTTTCACTGGTGAATGGGTCTGCACATGGATTCTTTCCCTCCACAAGGGGGATAAGACAAGGTGACCCCCTCTCCCCCTTCTTGTTCATAATCATGGCAGAGGTACTGGGGAGAGGGATTCAAAAGCTAAGAAGGGAAGGAAAATGGGCGGGAGTCCATGTGGCAAATGGCATAGAACCCACAACACACCTACAATTCATAGATGACACCGTTCTGATGGGGGAGGCTAGCAGAAGAGAAGCAAGGGTGATCAAGAAATTTTAGATGATTACTGTAGTGCATCAGGGCAGAGCATTAATTAGGGAAAGTCATAAGTCTTTTTCCTCAACACTCAACCAAGTCTACAAAAGGACCTAGCCAAAATCCTAAACCTAAAAGTGGAAACACTACCAAGACGTTTCTTGGGGATGCCCCTGTTTGCAAGAATAAATAAAAAGTGCTATTGGGAGAACTTGGTAAATAGGTGCAAGAACAAATTGGGAACCTAGAAAGGCAAGTGGTTGTCCTTAGCAGGAAGATTATTAATGGTTAAATTAGTATTGTTAGCCATACCAGAGTATTCAATGTCATGTTTAAAGCTACCGAAGGTAGTGGAAGAATCCCTGACCCAAATTTTTAGGAAGTTCTTTTGGAGTGGAACAGGGGAATAGAACAAATTCCCTCTGCTGACTTGGGACCAGGTGTGCACACCCAAAGAGGCTGATGGGGCTGAGATCAAGCAGTTATCGCTAATGAATCAAGCCATGGGGGCCAAACTGGTATGGGACCTTCACACAAAAGGTGAGCAGAAATGGGTTAGAATCATGAGGAGAAAGTATCTAGACTTTGATAAACTAGCCATAATTCTCACCACAATAAACCTGTCGATAGGTTCTGTAATCTAGAACTTCATTTTGGAATGCAAAGACATTATATCTAAGTGTGTAAGTTTGGAGATCAGAGATGGAAATAGTGCATCCTTTTGGAACGATTCATGGTGTGGGAAACCCCCCATCAACAACACTCTGGGACTAAAAGAAATCAAGGAAGAAATGACAAGAATATGGTGGAACAAGGTTTCTAACTATGGAAGGGTAACTGACAATCAGGGATCCCCCAACTGGAGCTAGAATGATCTTCAAACCCTCAATGCATCACAAGCTCAGAAAGAAGCATTAACAAAAATCCTCAAAGGAAGACATTTTATTCCATCCAATGACAAGGACATAATTAGATGGTGTGGGTCTTCCACAGGCACATACAAAGTGAAGCTCGTATATAAGATTAAAGAAATGGCTATGGCAAGACAAGATTGGCCATGCAAGTTGATATGGGGGAAAAACACCTCCCCAAAGTAGGAGTCTTTGCATGGATAATGATACAAAAAAGAATTCTCATGGAGGATAGATTAGTTACCTTTGGTGTTCAAGGACCAATAAAATGTTGAATGTACAAAGATAATGAAGAATCTACAGATCATCTTCTTCTGACATGCCCATATGCAAATGAATGTTGGAACAAAGTTAGAGACAAATTAAATCTGCAATGCCCCATGCCAGAAGATCTAGTATCCTAGTTCAAAATGTGGCCCCAAGGAGGTAATAAATCAGTTTTTGGTGGCATATGGAAAATAACTCCATCCATTGTAATATGGGAAATATGGAAGGAATGGAACAAAAGGATCTTCCAAGGGAAGGAGATGAACAAAGACAGGCTCTGGGACAAAATTGAAAGAGCCATAGTAGAAATGGTTAATGAAGATGCCTGGTGCAAAATAGGTAAGCAAAAAAAGTTTACAAACTAGGATGATAGCCTAACAAAAAAATTTGTTGGATTGAAGCCACCACTACTTAATGGAAATGACATGTTGCAGTCATCAAATGCAAAGAGGGCATAAGTAACATGGAAGGCACTAGAAGAAGGTTGGACCAAAATAAATTTTGATGGAGCTGCTCGCGGGAACCTAGGGCCAGGAGGAGCGAGTTGTATTGCAAGGGATGCTCATGGAAAGACTCTAGTAGAAAAATATACTTCATTGGGAATATGCACGAACAATGAAGCAAGGTTTAGAGCAGCTTCCATTGGATTACAGTTGGGTCTAGACTTGGGCGTGAAGCAAGTACACTTGGAAGGGGACTCACTCATCACAATCAATGTCATCCACAAAGGAACACTCTAAATTGGAAATGCAACCACTTGTTGTAGAGCATCAAACAATGGGCAAGCAGATTTGAGGCCTTCCAAATCAGCCACACATACCTAGAAGGTAATGACAAGGTAGATGAGCTGGAAAAAAAGGCATAAAAAAGCAACACATAGGCGGAGGCTAGGATTAAGCCATAATCATAAAAAAGGTAATAGAAATTCTGCAATGACTAGTGGCTAAAGAAGTACATATTAAAATAAAGACAAAATCCAAGCGAATTGGATTGACAAGACAAGAGTCATCAATAAAAGGCGAGGAGCAAATTAGGCGAGCAAGTCCCAAGGAAAAGGAAATGATTGTTGGCTAGCACAATACCATACATTTATTCAGTTATGTATCACCAAAGAGGTGGTGACAAGCAAACATGCTTCAAAGGGAACGACCCTTGAAAAGCTTATAATGAGGAAGTAAGGCCATCATTGTTAAAAGGCCTCGATTGGCGTAGTCTCAAACAATCGTAATAGTGCCATTCCAGAAGGAGAGAGCGGTAGAGAGCAGAAGAAATGACTCAAGTTTGAGTATCAGAGAGGTGTTGTGAATGGTTGTAGCAATCTCAATGGAAACTCCATTATACCTAAACACAGTGAAGCAGCGACAATCCTTCACAGGCGAAATTATGGATAAAAGATTGTTGGGGCTGCTAGCTTCTTCTCACCCATTGGTCCTTTGGGAGACCAAGAAATTTTTGGGTCCAGAATTCTTGAGGGCCTACCACAGATTTAGGTTGAACTCAGAAATTCTGGCCATGTTCCTAGTTGTGCTCTTGCACATTGTATCAAAGGAAAATGGGAAGAAACTCACGTAGATGGTTTTCATCCACGCCTAGTTGGGAGACATTGATGCAGCTTTGGAAAATGTGGACAAAAATAAGAAAATCCCAATGCCCCAAAATTATTACATGATCCACATGAATGGAAGGGAAGTCATGAAATTCCCTCTGATTCGAACCATTGACCTAGAGGGTTTTGAGAAGCTATGGGACGAGCGCAAAAGGAACATCTTCTTCCTGCTCAGAGAAACCAAATTGGTGAAAACCCTTCCACAAGGCTGGGCAATGAGATATGTGGAGGATGAAGGGTTTATAGATGAGATTTTGGCAGGGGATGATGATGTTTGGGACTTTGGCATGGGAGAAGAATGGTGCCAGAATGACAACAGAGACCCTAAGGTGAAAGCAAAAGGCCCGACCCATCAGAATTGCGAAGTAGACTGCCCAGTGGTTGTAGACTACATAGCCTACATGAAGAGAATAGAGTCAGATGAGGAGGAGGATTGAACAAGACCGGTTTAGTAAAGCTTCTTATGGTATTTTTATAAAAATAGTAATCAAGGTATAGTTTGAAAGAAAACACTATGAGCCCACTTGTCTGAATATACTTGACACACTCTAGTTGTTACTGTTGCTTTTTGGCCATTTCTCCTACCTCAAAAGCCTACTAGAAGCCTCAAATAATCCAAATTTGCTTCAAATGATCAACACTAAAGTCAAATTCACTTTAAAACCCTTCCAACGAAGTGATGAAAGCAATATTCACTCTTGAAAATATGTTAGCAATCAACAAGATTTCATTGAACAATTGACTAAAAGAAAGATGTAAAATTGTTGTAAATGACTAACTATACATTTAAATTTTAATGTGAAACTTTGTATGATATTTTTATTTATTGACCAACATTTATTCAATCTTGTTATAATGAACAATATATTTTTATATAAAAAATATAATATATTAATTGAAATAAAATTACTCCATAAAGTAATATAAAAGTTTTCCAAAGCAGTCATAATTAAACAAGTGACGCAATGCGTCGTGTTCCTGCCGCCTAGCAAAGAGCTTTTAGGTTTGTAGGGAAAGAGTCAGTGTGGTTGAATATTTGTAAAAGTAAGTGTTGGAGTTTTGTATTGAATGCAGAAAACAAGTGGCACGTAGTGGTGAGTACTTGCCTTTGTAGTATTGTAATTAGATTTTAGTAGAGTTGAAATAAAATAAATGTAGGTTTAAATAAGGTGATTAAAATTAAATGTAATTTTTGTTAATTATTATATTTAAGTTTTGATTTTTTTTTGTTTAGTAGTGATCAAAAAGTAATTGATTATCATTATAAGTGTTGTTATAATATGATATAACATTAGTAAAAAACTATATAGACATTGAATTGAGGCACCGATCTAACACTGAAAATTAATTTGCAGGTCTGTAAATATTGTGATCCAATTCATATTCAATGAAAATATGTTAAAACAAGAACGAATGGAATGGGAGAGTATTTGATTTCAGAAGCCAAATATAAAGGGTAGAGTTTGCTTTTGATTACTAGAACTTGTTGCAGCAATTGTGTAATAAAATTAAGCAAATATGATACTAAACATTTGTAAGTAATTCATAGTATTATTAATTGTTTGTAAATGAATTTAATTACTTTGTAGGCTAAATTGAAATTATTACTTGTAAAAAAACTAGTTACTTATGTAAGATAAAATTCCAGTAATCACTTGAAATTGAATCTAATTACTTAATATTATAAATTCAAACATTTGCTAAGATAAAATTTAATCAATTGGTTTAAAATAAATATAATTACTTTTGTATTAATACTAGATTACTTTGCAGAGAACATTGAAAAATAGAGTAAGGTAATATTAATTACTATAACTAGTAAATGAACATTGCCTTTGCTAAAATAATTTAGACCATGGCTAATTATTAGATGCATTTTCAAATTAGAAAATTAATTAAGTAGTGGTAGGAAATTAATTATTTAAATTAAATAAAATCAACTTATTGTTACAAAATATACTAACTAGGACTAAATAATTTAGAAAATAAGTGCTCATCACTTTGCAAAAATATCTTAATTAATATCAATTTTCTTTTGAATATAAATTAAGTCATTCCTAATACTAATTACTATAATTAGTAAATGAACATTGCGTTTGGTAAAATAATTTAAACCATGGTCAAATATTAGATGCATTCTTAAATTTAAAAAATAATTAAGTAGTGGTAGAAAACTAATTAGTTATATTAAATAAAATTAACTAATTGTTTGAAAATATACTAACTAGTACTAAATAATTTAGAAAATAAGTGCTTGTTAGTTTGCAAAAATGTTTTAAATAATACCAATTTTCTTCTAAATATAAATTAAATCATTACTAATTATTTAAGGAAATAAGTTATAAGTTGATAATTTTTGTAAATAGGTGGAAATTTTAGTTTGCATGAATAAATGATATTAATTAGTATTTATAATTGTACATTGAATTAGTTTTGTGAAATAAATTGCCAATGAGATAAATTATTTAGTAGTAATTACAAACTATTTTGTGATTTGAGTAACATTAATAAGTTAAACTATTTTGAAATGCTTAAAAGTCAATTTCCTCTGTAAATAGTTAATTTTTTGTAACTTTAAATTTGATTAATATTAACCAATGGAAAATAGGACATAAAAAATCAAGTTCATAGAAATAATAGCTTTATAACTAAACTAGAGGTTTAAATATTAATTAATTGTTTTGCAAATATTAATCCACTTTCATTATTGAGAAGTCATGCCAAAAACAATATGCTAAGGCCAATGGTTTGGAGCATTTCTAATTCCTCGTAATGTGTAAATGGTGAATAGTTGTAAACGGGAATGCTTGTCTTTGCTTCAGTGCACTGCATAGCTTCCAGATGTCAACTGAGTGCATAGATAGTGTAAATGGCAAAGGTGTTACATGTAAACATGTATGAATATAGACCGAGAAATTTTTTTTCCTTTGATGAATGGATAAGAATATGGTCTCCAAGTTCTATGAGGGACACTGAGGCAGACAGAAATGTTTTATTGTTTAGAAGGTAGAGGACATTTGCTATAGAACGACTGAATTTTGGAGAATGCCATCAAGGTGAGTTGTTATTGCTTTGCAAAGTATTAGAGGTTGAATGTAGAAGAACTCTAAATATTTGGTAAAACCTAATTCAGAAATCCTACCAGAGTAAATGTAATAATAACTCACATGCATATGCTATGTATGTCATAAACATGAAATAGTAAAATCTAGGAAACAAACAACATATAGAAAACTAATTGGCATGGGCAAGGTCTTGTTAACTGTGAATGCATCAAGTGCATTTTGTTAATTTTTTCATGTGATTTGTGTTTTATGTTTATGAATAACATATCATATGTAATGGGTCGTGGTGGTTTTTTAATATTGTCCTTGTAATAGGAACCATTTTTTGGAATTGGAGTGAAGACAAAGATCTGTAGAGTTGTAAAGACATTTATTTCTTGAGGCAAAGAGTGGAAGGTCAGAGTATGAAATGTTTTCGCATGTTTGTTTCCAATGCAGTTTGATTCTTCAAATGTGTGGGAAAATTATGAAAATTGTTTGAACTTGTCTAATTTTTTCCCATAAGCAAGTGACGTTTGCAATAATGTTGTGGTCATAGATGTGCACAATTGCAGTTGGGGCAATTTCCGTATAGTGATTGAGTATTTGCAAAATATACAGTGATTTCCTAATTTGCTAATATACTTTAACAAAAATGAATAATAGGCCTACTCCAATGAATAGAGAAAGAGATAAATTGTTTGTTATCTCTTATTTGCAGATGAAACTATTGCAATAGTAACCTGTTCATTGGCCTCAACTGGTCCATGTTGTATGTCATTTACTGTAGTCATTTGTACAATTAGGCTTTATAGCAACAAACAATGCCTATAGTCATAGCAGGACATAAGTACTGATACGAGGACAAGGGTTGTTACCCAAGCGACTTTGTAGAATGAATACAGTTACAACAAGTTACAATTGCAACTTACTATTGTAAGAGCTAACAACGTATTTAATAAGAGATAATGAAGTCTTGGTAAGTTAAAAGAATTGGTTTGCAAAATCTTGTTTAGAGGATTTGCATATTCAACTGGACATTGTTACATGTCTACATGTAAGAGTCATACTATTGTGAGCATTGATGCATTTGGTTCATCTGTATGATGTGTGGAGGATGTCAAAGCATAGAGAAGCATTACTGTTTAGGAATTTTGCGTTTGATTAATAGCAACATGTCATGTTTTTCAACAAATTTTTGGGTCTTGTTGCCTTACACATATTGCATGCACTAATTAAATATTTGTCACAATATATAATGTCTCCCTATTTTCCTAATTTACTTAAACGAGAATGAATAGAAAAAGAAATAAATTATATAATGTGTTCCTATTTTCCTAATATTTTCCTACTGCAATTAATAGAAAAAGAAATAAATTATAATTTTCAAACACATAAATTATGTTAAAAAGAAAATTCAACAAATGCAATTGTAAACATGCCTATTGCATTCGCTATGTTTTGTTATAAATTAAATGTTATTGCTTATTGATTTATCCACAAAAACTTAGTAAATGGGAAAGTAGCTCAAAGAGAACTTAATCAAGTATCAACTGAATCTTTCATGTCTGAAATCTATCATTCATGTGTTTTTCTATTGAATGGAATAGGCCTGTTACTCTTCAAGCAAATAAGAAAAATAGAAACATATTAGAAAATTTGTCAAATAAATTTGATTGGCCAACCAAGTATGTCAAATTGAAATGCAATTATAGCAGTAGCAACTTTCCCTTTAAGAACATGTATGTTTTATATTGCTAATATATTGCATAGTAAAAACATGTAACAATAGAGTTTAATCTATTTAAACAGGAACATAAGAAAGTAAAGTAATGTCTAGCATATAATGGAAAAACATGTTGACTATAAAATAAAAGTAGGAAGAAGTTTTAAGTCATAGAACATCAGATATAGTAACAAAGGCAAAAGAGCCAAGAAGAAAAACATAACAAAAAAGAGGAATGCAGGTTCATGCAATGCTAGGTAGTATTTCACTTGTTTCTGCTCATTCGTCACCTGCAATTTCATTATTATGGTTAGTATGAAAGCTAGCTTTTTTATATAATTGTAAACATTTTTAGGAAATTGAAGAGTGAGAAGAGTATTTGTATCAGTATTGCTTTATACCTTGTTGTGGCATATACTATTTACTCAGTTAGGAAAATGGCCTCTACAATAATGTTGTTTTGATTGAGGGTGAAATTCCCTTTGATGACAAATTCTCGTAGTGCAAAGATGACTACTGATTTGTCCTTGATGTAGTTTTCATATTTGATGTCTTGAAGGGCAGGCAAGAGTTGTCGCGGGACATTGCTTTAGATTAAACAATGGATTGTTTGCTTATCGTTTGTTATGATGATAGTTGTAGGATGAAGTGAGTATATGTAGCTCACTTCCTTGTCGCATTGGCTACAATGAGCAGTTTCTTGTTGCAACATGCCATAAGTGTTGAATTTATATTTGTAATTCAGGCAGAAAGCTTCAAAAGGATTTGAAAGTGTGTTTGTTGCTTTTAATGTCCCTGAAACCTGGATCATGTGAACATAGATAGTTAGAAGTAGCTGACTCATAAATTTTAAATGATAATACAAATATTTTTAAAAAGTTACATTGAATGTTGATTGTAGCAAAGCAGCTAACTTGTCTAATGTTCTCTTGTTATTCAATTTGCAAATAAATGTTGATCAACCCATGTGGAACATGTTTTTTTTATTAGTGCTTTTTAGGATATTCTTGAAAAGGGAGGTCGGGGTTTTGTTCCTATGTAGCAGTTCCTCTATTTGCAAGTATTACTTTTCATGAGATGGATGTAGTTGCAGTTGCATGGAAATGAGGAAGTTAGTCTCAATTACATATAAATTTTATTAAAGACCAGAATGTTGTAAAAATAAGTTAAAATGGATTAGTGGCATATGCTGGTGAGACATTTGTACCTGTGCTGTCAGATTCTGCTATGCCATCTTTGATATCAATTGCATATTGGCTTCCTACCTTTTTAGTGCCAACAACCAAAGCACCTATTGTTCCAATCAGATACTGGTTTGTGGCTGCTAGTAGTTGGTTGATAGTTGTATCTAGAATGAAGCAATAGTCTATAGAAAAGCAAGGCATGCTTTCAATTGTGCTTGTGTTTGTCAATATCAAGTATGCAATCACAATACCCTCTATCATAATCTATTCTAGGGGCAATTTGGAAGCCTGATATTGAAACTCCCATTCCTAGAACTATTTTGTGCTCATGTTCTTGGACAAGGTATCCACTGATATTCAGTGTAATTGTCATTTTTGCTTTAGGATCTGTGAGATCTGCACATAGTACTTCATGTGTTATATTGACTTTGTCCAATGTTGCTCTGTAGACAACAAGGAAGTCACCTTGGATTGTGTCTTTTTTGCATTCAACTCTTCAATTAATATGGTTTTTTTTTAAATTTTGTTCTACAAAAAGCAAGAGAAATGTAAATCTTATATTTGGACAATGCAAAAATGCATTTCATAGGCAAATAGGATAAGTTGTTTACCGTTTGCTTGTGTCTTCCTCCATTTCTTGTACTTGTTGTTGTGGTCTTTTTGTTTGATCCATGATTTTCTTGTAAGGTAGTGGTTTAGTATTGCAGAATTAATTGGAAAATGTATTAGTGATATATGCTTATGTATGATGTAATGTTGAACCGATTCAATGGGCAACATGGAATTTTAGGAAAATAGGAAAGTGGTCAGTCCAATATGCCTTTGATATGTAAATATTGCATACACTTGTGATTGAATTTGACCAAATATGGTCAATCAGCGGCTTGTGTAGACTATGCAATTTATTCAACAAAAAATGAATTTTGTTAGCTTGCATGAAATTTTGAAGTGTTCTTTTGCTTTTGTTTTTTGAACACATGTCAATATTAAAGTCGCCCACAATGTATAGTGTGTTTTTTGTATCTGTGTATGCAATTACAGATTGAAGAATTGTGATTATTTCTTGAATGGGAGTATTAGGCCTTGCATAAAGATTACATATATAAAGTTCATTGATGTGTCATAGTATTGTGACTGTGATGGCTTCATTATTTGTAGAGTTGTGTTCTTTTGATTTTGATACAAAAAAAATGTTTTTTGGTAAATGTTGTTATGCCACGTATCATATCCATACCAAAGGTATTAAAATATTGTGATAATATATTATGTTGTAAGATATGCATGTGTACTTCTTGTAAACACAAAATGTCAGATTGCATTGTGTCATAGTAATTGGAAATGTCATGCACATGTGGATTTAATGAATGAGTGTTTAGTGTGCATAGAAGCATTTGCGGTGTATCGTGTGGACATGTAGTTTGAATATTGAGCTGCCACTGTGCAGATGATTGCAAGTGATGCATTTTTATGTGTATCTTTCCCTTAACTTTAAAGTTTTTTGTGGTTAAAGGTTTTAGCAGAAATAATGAGTCTATTGTCTTTGTTCGTGATAGTGTTGTGTAAGTTAAGCCATGTTGTCTTATGCTTGTTGGGTCAAAATCCAAAGCTTGCATTGTTAGTCCTTGTGATCGATGGATGGTTCATGCACATGCTATTTGTATTGGGAATTGTTTTCTAATTGTAATTTTCTTGTTCGGTGAAATGTTTTGTATGGCTCTAGTAATGCGCAATATAGGAATTCATTCCTTGTCAATGAGATCAGTGTAGTATTGTGCTAGTTTTATGTGTTGTTGTTGTCCAATTGTTGGATCGGTAAAATTGAGCCAAACAATATCAATGTCATTATGTGTTGTATATGATTTAAATATTCCATCGGATCCGTTGACTAAGCCATCTTGTGTATTATAGTTTCCTGCATAGATTTCAACAAAGATATCCTATTTCAAGTATATTTGAGGTGGAAGAGTGGTTGTATGGCTATAAAGTTGTATTGCATTATAGTTTTCCTCATGCTCGTCTATTGCATCTAGGACTATTATTTGACTGGAAATGGCCAATAGCATTCTATGGTTGTGTGTATCCACATCAGCTTTCCTATAGAACAAGTATGGAAGTGTTGGATCCAAAGGTGCAGGACAAAAGCAAAGTTGGTTAAGATAGTCTATGTCATCATTTGTTTATAAGCCTATTTGTATTCTGTTAAGGATTGTAATAAACTTTTCATCCTTGTGTCTCATAGTTATGACCAATGAGTAGCATTTTACATTGTCTTTCCAAAAATTATAAGGCATCAATTCAGTTACAGTGGGTCTATTCTCAAATACAATGGAGTCGAGGACATGTTGCGCTTGGTAGAGATCACCACATAAAATTGTATCAAGGTTTCCAAAGCACATTGTAGGAATTTGCATTATGTCTCATAGTCATTTATCAATGTAGCATAGAAATGTTGAGCCTACTAGTGAGATTTTGTCTATAAGGAGCATATGCAATTGATCGCAGTGCTTGGACATATTGTCCAATGCTTCAGACACTAAGGGTAGAAAATTCGATGTATGAAATGGTATGTGAAATGTTGAATGTAATGTGACTCCACCTAAGTTGTAAGCTGCTTTACTTGTATATGCAATTAATAAGCCTTTTGGTTTGTCTGGATTGTTGTCAGTAGACTTACTATAAATGTGAATTAGAGCTTGGTATATAGATTTTGTTGTGAAATTATTTCCAGTTCCAGCTCCTCTAGTCAAGAACAAATGCAAAGGCTTGTCAATGTTATTCATCTTTTTCGTTATAACATCATTAACAATTGCTTGTTGTTCTTTGTTTAACATTTGTCTTAGTTTGTAGTATTCATTGTTGTCAATTATCTGTGGGCGTCTAGCAATTTCAAATGCATTGTGTGGCATTGTATTTGGTTTCATGTGCCCTATGTTTGGAAGGTCTGTTTGAATGTCATATTTTTCCGTTTGGCTAGTTTTTCTTGCTGTCAATGACTTATCGTTGTTGCCATCATCAAGGGACTCAACATCTTTAAGTTCTTTTTCTATGTCACCCCATGCAGTGCTTGTGTTGTGAGTGAACTTTGCACGATTTTTTTAAATGGTTTTTTCATGGTGCATGTATGCATGTTCCCATGAGTCAATCTCTTGTTTTAATGTTTTCTCATTTATTGTAAATGGTACATAGAGCATTAATTTATCTCTACAATGATTCTCCAGATAAAAATGCTTGTTGAAGTTTATAAACCATATTACACTTGGTTTAGTTTTTGGATTAACTGTAGTTCTATTTTTATGTAACTTGAAACAAATTATGCAAGACATATGTCTATCAATGTTTGAGGACGTATTAAATAGTAGTCCACTATAGATTTTGAGAGTATGTTCTCTAATTCATCTGGTTCATTTTTTAATTGTTTGATGGATTTTAGAATGAATGTGCAATCACTATACAACCGTGTGTCAATGAAAATGCATTTTCTTGAAATAAAGTTTAGTGGAAGTGATAAAATAATATGAGCAACTTGTTGTCCTGACATTTGTTGCAATTTCAACAATGCATTTCCAAGTTTACCAATCATTTTTATTGCATCAATATTTGTTTTGTAACGCCCCGCCGTGCGAGCCCCAAAGGACAACAACACAATAATTACCGCACAATTTTTTTTAAAAGGTTAACAGAACACACATGTAATACGCATTAAGTCATGACATGAATTTCATTTAAGAGATTCATTAACACATACATCCCTTGGGGTACACGAAGAGTCATTACGTGAACTAGATCCATACAACAGCAATAAAAAATAAAATCCAAAGATATAAAGTAAACATTATCAAATGTAACACATACATGAAGAAGCATTGATAAGAAACCATCTGTGTTCATAAATACAACATATGCAAGATTAACTTTAACGCATTGAATAACAACTACCATGGCCAAGATCCACACAAGATTAATTATTACAGTACAGTTACAAAGTTCAAGATGTACAGTGTTACAAAAGTGTTCCAAGAATGAATGGAACACGATAACATGATACAAGTAAATAGATGAAAACACAATATCATAACTGGCTCCAAGACAAATACAACTCTGGAGTCGCCGCAACAGCACCAATCCGCACCTCTCGATCCTCGACTAGGGACCAAATGGGGTGCATAGCACGTTCCACCCGACCATGTGAGTCCGAAGACGCACCCCCCGTGCTAGGAGCTAACAAGAAAGAGACCTCAACCAAGAACATCCAAACAGGGCACCACAAGACTCAACGTCATACAAAAGTATCATAACACTCAGGAATTACAAAAACATAATCAACCACATCCAGGAGTCAACATAATAACTTAAGGTCATAAGTCTCATCACATAATTCAAAGCAATGACCAGTAAACAAGTAACCAAAGGATGATCATGAAGCACTTCCAAATCAACTGAAAACATAATACAATTCCAAATTGCAATTAAACAATACAATAACATCATATCACAGTACCAAAGGAGTACAAGGTCAGAACCCAAACATCAACAAGATTTATACAAGACCATAGAATACCTCATAGATAAAATAGAGTAAAACCATAAATCAATTCAACCAACTATGTTTCATCAATTCAATACAAAGAACCACTTCCAGAGGATTTCCAAAGAAGCAACATAATAAGGAGTGTTAGAGGAGAGTGTCATTGCATGGCTTAACATGGATTCTCCAGACTACCTATTGCAAGGTGCCGCCTCCATCTACTGACGGATTATCCAGACAACCAAGCGCTAGGAGCCGCCTCCATCTATGGTTATCCAGGCTACCTATCTCAAGGAACCGCCCCATAGGGTTGCTCATGCGGAACCGTTAACCTTTCGTGAAGACAAGGCAACGATCTTGCCAACCACGGCCTTCTCAATCCCCTTTAGCCTGTGATAGCACTAAACGGCGGACGAGGCATCAATTATCTTTTTAATGTGATTCTACCCACCCCCTAGTTAATTACTTAGGTTTTCACTTATTAATCACACTCTAACGAGGGCTATCCTGGTGCCCCTTTGTGCACCGTCCACCCACTTAGAGCCACTCTCACTCTAAACACTCAAAACATAGAAACCAAAATCCAAGGGTTGTACAGCATAACAAGAACATTATATCACAACAGAGAAGCATGCGAGGCATTACCCATCTCGCTATAAATACATAATCAAAATCTCAATGATTCCCATACAACCCTTTCAAAATCATGAAACCAAAACACTTGCCACATCAAGGGCACATAAAAAGGAGAGACATTGACCAATAATAAAAATAAGCCTCTGGAAGATTCTCAAAAAGTTTACACTAGGGTTTTCCCATGAAAATCTGACAACAATAAAAGCAAAACCTTGAAGAACTATTCTCAATTCAAATATAATGAGAGAATACATCAAAATAAGATCAACAACTCCCTTAAACAACATCAACAACTTCGATACGAACTAAATCGGACATCCAAGGGAAACCTCTATTTTCTCCTCTCGGAATACCCATAACTCAAAGAACTTTTCAATTTGACTCATTCACAACTCAAGCAGAACCATCAATCATGACAAAGATAACATTAACCGATTTACCACTTAGGGTAAGGAACCAAAAGAAAACATATGGGTTCCCAACGAATAGCAACATACAATAATTGAGAGAAAATTCCCAACTCAAAATCAACTCATGAAAAGTCACATCGAAAGAATCCATAAAACCACACATTCTAATAATATATCCATTCATTCAATAAGAAGTAACTTGAAACAATCTAAAAAGAACATTATTTTAAAGATCAATCATTTCCAACATTTAAGGACAGCACAATATTGCGAAGTGAAGATAAAATCTAATGTTTTAAGCCATAAGACACTATTCACAAGTATACTCTTCCAAACACAAATTAAAACAAATATATTCCAATTTACACATTATAACAACAATCTCCCTTCGAAGATCAACCCACTCAAACAAACAATTTGATCATGATATCAATCACAAGTATTTTCTAGAACTATTCTTATAGAAACCCCACAAATCAATTATTAAAAGAATATGAGGGAAATTGACTTAGAAGAGATCATCTAATTTTATTCATTTACATAAACCCTTTGTTTAACTAAATATAATTAATCAAAACATTTATCGAATCTACAATCATTCACTAGCCTTTATCGTAATACCCAACTATTTAAAGTTTTCAAATTTATTTACTTCCATTTATCTTATAAATCAATTCTCCCACCTAAACAGAAATAATCCTTATCACCAATATTATCTACATACATCATACAAAACTCTACTTTTCATTATTTCTAAGTTAACTATTCCACTTGAAACTAATCAAATTAAGAATAAACTAATCTATCAATGTTACCCAAATTATCAAAAATTAACATCAGGAAACTCTCTCTAATCACTTTACTAACCTACTCAATAACATATCACATAACTTAACTACCTAATAAATCTAATTTTCTAGCTCCTATAAATAAATCATTTTCTGAATATAAACACATTAATTACAAGGTCTTAAAGAATAATCCCATATCTTATAAGCACCCTACTAAAGAATCATTACTAAAGAATCTCTATAAAACATAATTTCCAATTAACCAAATATTAATAAACCCATTGATTAACATGTGTGTATAATTTGTCTTAAGTTAAATCTCTTATTAAAATAAACCTTATATGATGAGTTAAACAAAAAAGGAATACATAATCGTCGATGAAGAAGAAATCACTAAATCGAATTCCAGAAGCATCTTATTTCTATCAATAGGGACTCGACCATAGATTTTGACCCATAATGCGCAGTGCATATCACCGCAATCATCAGGGGATACATGATTTAAAAACAATATCTATGCTCAGGAGATTAATGATATTACTAAGAGGAACAAACTGAAGTAAGTCTTGCACGCCAATGACTTGACACACTAACAATTGGAAGACAACAATACATGAACATGATGAAACCCAGCACAATATAAACATTGAGATGACCTTGAAATATTCAGCACCGAATGTAAACGTAGGAATTAAGATTGCACTGAGGCACACAAATACTGAACTCCAACAAATACTATATGAGATACAATATCTCACAATGTATTTTGATTGAATAAAAGACACAGATCATATCCATCGAATATCCCCTATAAGGTATATGAAGACTAAAATGTAAAAGACAATTTTTAGTATAAAAGTGAAGCAGAGGGAAAGAGTCACAACATGCAGCGAGGCAGGAGGAAACGAAACTTTTTCATGCTTAAAGCAAGGCAGTGAACTGATATAGCCCCTAATTCATTTGACCACCTCTCATGAAATCTCATCCATAATATATTCTTGCTCGATCTTGTCATAGCAAAGGTGATAAAGGAGACATTGGCCACTTATTTCAAGACAGCAGAATCAAGCAGGTTAATTAACTCTATAAACTTCCTATTAAGTTCGTGTGCTGCGACTGAGATTGGATGACAGAGACAACAGAGAGAGATTATTTAAATCTACACACTCTACCATGATCAGGTGCGCGATAGTGACAGGTTAACAAAGAAACCAGAGAGACTATTTTATTTACTACACCATTGCAAGTCTAAACGTTGCAGCTGTGATGGTTTTGCCAATGGTTTCAGGGAGACTATTTAATTCTGTACAACGCCTCGACTCTAAATTCTGAAACTGTGACAGGTTGCCACGTATATTAAAAAGTGAATATTGGAATTTGGAAAATATCGCCATCTACTCGCATTATCATCAAATCTCAAATGTTAACCGCAAGACTAAAGGGAAAAAGAAAGATGAGGTGCAAGTACGTGACTTATGAGAAGGAGAATTAATGTACAACTTTTTCTTTTTAAACTAAACACATTCCTGTTTGCTGGTGAGTTTCCAGAGGTGCGCTTAAGTTTGAAAATTAGAAATTAAACTTCACCACGACCAATGGAAAGCTCTCAAAATCTTTGATTGAAAGATGCACTCAGGTACGCACCTAACCAATGTAAGTTTTTCCTGTGTTCTAAGCGTATGCAGCCACTCAAATTTAGTGAATGGGGCTGTGCACAGCTCACCCAACAGTAACCCTTATTACAATACATATATAGTTGATCATTACGTGTGCATGGCTACTCTTCATGCTCGTGCCAAAATGAGGGCTAAGGAACAAGGTATGCGCATCCATTGAAGATAATTGATGGAGGAATTCCGTGAGACAATGCATAGAGTCAAGGAGGATAAAGCGAATCTATTCCTAATCATATCAACACCTATTTTTATATTAAAACTCGGAATGATATGCTTTCATACCAGAATGTATCTTCATTTATTGCAGTTGCTAAACTAGAGTAACAGAAACGGCTAGATACTCAAGCAATTTGGTAAAAACACCACCCGATCGAGGCAACGAAAAAGATCAATAAGATATGCTAAAAGGTTTGAGGGACACATAGACCAAAAGCTTTTATCGGGGCATGCTACGAGGATAACATGGGAGATAACAAAACTGAGACTTCTAGAGTTGTAATTCATTCGCCAACGTACAGTTGCAGGAGGCATCCAATTAGTATAAATGGATTTACAAATCAACTCCATTATCAAGGGTGTATAATTCAGTAGCAAGGCACACACGTCATAAACGCCAAATGGTGACCAATATCAATTCGGCACAGTCAATAAAGAGAATGGCATCAGATTTCAGAGCATGGCATAATAATACGTTTATCTACCAACAGATCAAGTGGTAATTGAATGAAAGACAGATTAAATGCATCTTGGGAAAGAGTTGATAATTTATATAAATTCTCTGCATCCTTAAGACATCGGATTTGACAGAGCTTCATGACTAGACAAAAGTGAAGAATAAACTAAAGACGTTTCGCAGATAACCCTCTTAGAGAGATTAGACTATAAAAAGAACCCATTACCCAAAACTAAGAGCATGAAGAAATTACACTATGCTGCCCATGAGAAAAGTGTTATGATCAAGATGTATAGCGACAAAGTCTTGGATAGAGTTGTACGATACTTACTAAGTAATTACGTCTATAGTCAGTCTCCTCCTTGCGAGTCCCCTTTCCTTTGAATTTATTGAAGATTCAATCTTACTCCTTTTTGTCTAACAGGGTTGGCTCGACCTGGGGATCTCCTTAACAATCTTTGATGTTGATGCCCCTGTAATGCCAGCATGAGGTTTTTCTTTTGTAGAGCCAGAGCCCACCTATTATTCGGATCTTTTCTGAAATCACAGCGGATGCCCTCCCTTGAAAGCTTCTACCATTCTTCTCTAAAAACTCCCCTCCCTTCCGATCCATCTTCCCTATTCTCCCTCCCTAGCAAGACAGTTACCCAACCGTTACAAGCAAAAACTCTATTTAGATCTTCTAGAAAACTGTCTTAATAATGCATTATTTACATTTAAGAAGCAACACCACCAATTCACCTACTTTCATCTATGAGACATGCAAATCATTCAAGGCAAGTGGACTTTCCTCCATTGTTAGTTACAAAAGCACCCAATGCATGCTCTTTTATTTATTTATTTATTTATTTATTTTTGTCTTTCTTGCTTTTATAATCATTCAAACTTAAGTTTAGATTTTAATATTTTATCCACTTTAATATTTTCTCACTTTAAAAATTAAAATAAATCATTAATCAACAATTATCTTCCCTAATGAAAATCATTCACTTCCAATGTTAATATAATTAACATTTCTTATAAGTCTAATTTTTTTTTTTATTTAATTCTAAATAAATCAAATGACCTTATAATTAAATTAATTTTGATTAATCAAATCTAATCATAGCACTAGTGTTATAGCATTGCCTCAAACAAAATCATCAAGACCTTCCCAATTCGATCAACCACATTTGAAAACACTTTTAACAACGACAACAACATGACCACCCAAACATGACTACTTACTTGAATGTCAAGAACAACTTGAAACGGAGGGACACTACATGTTTGCTAATGGTCCTTTCGTATTCTTTTGAATGAATATGTCATTGATTTGTCTAATTTTGCAATGTAAGAGCTACAGTACATTGTTGCGGCATATGCATTAAGCACAAACTGGGCATCTGTATTAGCTTTCCAAAGGTGCGGCATTTTCCTTGCAAAACTGTTGTTCCATATTTTTGATGGTTTCCTTTGTAAGAAAAGTGTTGGCCTATTTAGTGTAGAGCTCAAAATTGTTATATAATCAGTTCAGACATGTTTATGTCATTTAAAAACATGTCTAAAGTGTATTCTTTGTCATAGTTTACTTTTTGCAGTATCGAGTAAACGTTCACAACATTTGAAGTTATTGTTTCAATCTTTTCTAGTATTGGTGAAAGTATTTGTGTGTTTCACATCAGTGGAAAAGGGAAATTGTATTTGCAAACTATTTTTCTCAATCTCCTGCATCTCTTTGTGTGGTGATGCCTTTTTAAACTAGCCAAGTCAACTTGCAAATGATCAGTGCTACAAGTAATGTACTCATCGAAAAAAGCTACAATGTCTGTGTTATTGTTTTATGTATAGATTGGTGCATTTTTTACCCATATTAGCATATGATCATTGCTCGTTTCCTCAATTTTGGAACTCAGTCACTGAAAATTAATCAATAAAATTTCCAAACAAAGAGTCATCTATAAGCATCAACTTTTTCATTGTATTTATTCTATGTCTATAGTACAATACACAAGTAATAGGATCCTTCTTGATTAGTTCAAATTTTTCAATGTTCGTTTGAGCAATTGACCCTTGTTGTTTTTGACCTAATTGATGTTGATTGTGTAATTCTTGTAGCGTGATTATTAAAGGATCCCAATTTCATTCAGTGCTACTAAACGTTAGGAAGAATGTTGATGGTCCTAGCTGTCGTATCATTGCAAAAACATTTTTCTTAAATTGTTGTGTATAATATGAGGATATTCTTATTCTTTTTAAGTCAACATACCCAATATCTGATTTTAGAATTCTCTCAAGGTTTGGTTTGTGTTTCACGTCCTTTGCAACTAGCTTGTATCCTTTTGGTTGGCCCTTTTGTATTCTTATGGACATTGTAGACAAGACTTGTAGTATTAATATCTTGATAGTTTTGAAAAATATGTTTGTCGTGTGATATAAAAAATTTCGGTTTGATTGTAAAACTTCCCATTGTGCAATTTTGTGTTATGTAAATTTTTTTACAATGTCATCATCACGTGGCTTGCCAAAGAATAATGTTGGGAAATTCATCTCCTTAGCATATTTGTCTTTAAAGATTCCAACTAGATAGTTTTGTTTTGCAGGTGCAATTTCAATGATTTTGTCTTGAATGCTATGTATACTTCTAGATTCAGTGAATCCATGGACCAAGGTTTTAGATGGATTATCATGTTCCATGTCACTATCTGACTCAGTTTCAATTGTGACAGCCCAGTACTCTCTTCAAGTTCATCATTGGAATGCAAAAAATGTTCCCAATCTTTGTTTATCTGGACATTTTGCATTATGTACAATGTTGTTTTTGACAATTGAGCCAAAGCCTCCATGACGAGGTTGGGTCGTACCATGCCTTTTTGAAATGCATTTTTGTATTCCAATCATCTTTTGAGTGAAACAACAATCGTTTGTGTGTTATTAGTTGATTGTGGTAATGCATTTTATATAATCCTAATGGCAACATGGACATTAATGATGGAGCCTGTTAGACCTATTTGAGATCTTTTGTACCCTAGTTCCTAGATTTGTGCAAATGCAATTCTAAGTGATACAAGTCATTCCTCTAGTTGGGACAAAAGTTGGACATATGACAATGGTTTATTAGTCTAGAATTTGTGTGGTACAACATACTTTGCTATCATGAGTTGTTTTAGTCCGGAGTAGCATATACGACATATGCAATCTGTCAGTGCTATGGATCTTGACTGTACTAGTTCATAATATATTTCCTTTTGGTTGTCTTTGAATTTTCTAGTATCTTTGCTAAAGCACAACACTTGGCAGATTGTGCATGTGTATTTTGGTGTATCTTGAATTGTTCTTTCATAAAGCTCTACTGCTGAAATTTTTTTACCCTTATTTGATCTGATAGGCATTAGTTGATTTTGTTTTTTATTATTTCTAATAAAGCTTTTAAGGTGTTGTAGTCTTACAATAGAGTTATGATTGAGATACTTGTGTTTGATTGTATGAATAGAATTGCTCTTGTTATTCTATAGCTTTTGATTTTTGTTAGAATTGGTAGTTTGGTATTATGTATTGTTTCTAATGAGTTTTTTAAGTTGATTTCACCTTACTAGCTACTGGGCATTTGGATTGTGTGGTTGAATTCTTAGAAGCGGTTCAAAATGCCCACTTTGAGGGGTTGCATCATGGAATAGAATGGAATATTCTAGCAAACTAGCCACATTGTTAAAATGCAAGTGCTTTTTCCCTGATGTTGTTGACCAAACACATATTTGTATATTCATCCATTTGGATAGCCACTGAATACATAATACATCTCCCCATAAGCCGATTTCGTTGTTCCTGGCTTCTAGTTTCGCGGAAAGGCGCATCCTACGTAGATATGTGTCTTGATCATGCACTTTGTGTAGTCTATATAGACTTTTAGGGTCTAGTGCAAGGTTGTATGATCTAATTGCATCTTTATCTTACCTTGCAAAGCAGCTTAAAGAGTAATCTATTATTCCTCTCCATCGCTCAACTGATGTATATTGATTGTTTAATAGTACTTGTAACGAGTCAAACAAGCAGTCTCTGATGTTGTACTTAAATGTGCCTATTCTACATAGTCCATTTTCTTCTAGTACATTGTCTATATTGCATACTTGTGAGCACTTTGCATATTCATACCTATCAACGTTTATTGTTTCCATACTTTGATATCTTGTTTTCATTCAAAATGCATACAATATTAGATTGTTGAAAATGCTAATAGGTCTTAATATGTATATATGCTACATCTTACATAGTATGCACATAAATGCAAGGCAAGAAAGTTGATCTTTTTCATAAACATTAATTTTTTTTACTACAAACAAAAAAGGAACAGTGATCTAAGAATATGACCTTGTATTTTCTTGTTTAACAATGGACTATATTTGCAACAATGTAGATTTTTGTCTCTCACTTAAATTGTAACCAATGGATCCTGTTAGAAGGGCATATCAGACAAATGAGCATGGTGGATGGCATGTTATATGCAATTCATAAACATAAAGCAATCAATGCTCAATGAATACAGTAAGCACTAGACCAATACTATTGCAATTACTTGGTTTGCATTTTGTAACCTTAGTTGGCTAATCAATATCTATTACTATGGTTTGAATAAGAGAATAGATAAAATAAAGGTAGAACAATTGAAATAAATGACAAAGTTTGACAAATATTTAAGCTTTACATGCAAACTGTCGAAAGATTCAATTGATACTTGATCAAGTCTTATAAATTAGGAGAATAAGGAGACATTATATATTCTAACAATGGATGCAAATTGTACAAGCTTTGCCAGTGAGCTGGTGAATACTGAAACAGTGAATACATGTTTAATGCATTAAATGCAAACTTTTGTGGATGTGCCAAAGAGTTGGTAGGTGCATAAGCATTGAATGCATAGTTAATTCATGAAGTCATGCATTCATTGTTGTAATGCAAACTATCCCACTGCCAAAGCTAATGCAATTTTCATCCAACAATTAAATATTTTCCAAAATATATAATGTCCTCTTTACCTAATTTGCTTAAACAAAAATGAATAGTGGTTCTACTTGAACTAAGCTATTCAGTTTTCCCTTTTGTAATTCTAATTTTTCTACTATGCCTGGTACTAAAACGAAACAATTGCATAGGTATTAGAACTTTTTTTATATTATTACTAGAAGTATTCTTTGTTGTTGTAACACCTAAGTGTACAAATGAGTATAGTAGATGACATATGCTCTATAACCAAGATACATGGAATAGTTGACAAGATCTTGTTGGGACATTTTCCCTCCATCTGTAAGAAAGAGCAATAAAATCAGTGAAAAAAGTCACAATAATTAATAAGAACTTTATTATAAGAGTCAACGACGTATTTAATAATAGATAACAAAGTCTTGGTAAGTTATAAGAATTGTTTTGCAAAATCTTGTTTACAAGATTTGTAGAATCAAAGAGAAGTTAATCAAGTATTAAATAAATCTTTCATGTGTGAAATCTATCATTATTTTCTTTTTCTATTACGTTAAGTAGGTTTGCTACTCTTCTTTGTGTAAGCAAATAAGCGAAATATTAATCTACTTACATCATTGAAAAGTCCCATAAAAAAAAATAAGTTGAGCCTAGTCGTATGTAGCAATCCTAATACCTTGTAATGTGGTAATGGTGAACAGGTGTAAACGGGAATTCTTCTCCATGTCTTGCTCAACTGAGTGCATAAATAGTGAGAATGGCAAGAGTGTTACATGTAAACATGTGAGAATATAGATTGGAAACAAATTTTTCCTTTGATTGATGCATAAGAATATGATCTCCAAATTATGTAAAGAATGTTGAGGCAGAGAGAAATGTTCTATTGTTTACAAGGCAAAGAACATTTATAGAAGAAAGATTGCTTTGGTACAAACGCGAACAATTTATTAACCCAATAACTAATCAGAAAATGGACAAATTAGATGTCATATTGCACTAGTTTCATTTGCAATTAAA
Organism: Sequoia sempervirens; assembly: GCA_007258455.2. Taxonomy (NCBI): domain Eukaryota; kingdom Viridiplantae; phylum Streptophyta; class Pinopsida; order Cupressales; family Cupressaceae; genus Sequoia; species Sequoia sempervirens. Next base: position 15,201,986 of record VDFB02270651.1, on the reverse strand, counting down.
AGACAACAAACAATTTATTTCTTTTTCTATTGGTTGGACTACACCTTTTATTCATTTTAGTTGAAGTAAATTGGTAGAATAGGAGGGTAGCATTATTGATGCAATAAATACATGCTTAATGCATTACATGTTGTCCATAAACATCAAACATAGAAACACATGATAAAATTTGCAAAAAAATAGACCAACACAAATTTTTTTTTGAACATTCAAGCATTAAATACAGATTTTGCAACCTTTGTTGATAGGCTCATAGCCATTGGAGCAATGAATACATAGTTAATGCATTGAATGCTTGCACAGTTTAGAACACACTGGTCAACACATTTAGTTTTAATGCTTATTGATTTAGCCAATAAAAACTATGCTATTTGGGAAAATTGCTCAAAGAAAGTTGTATAGCTTCTCCATGATGGAAGGGCCTCATAGACTTAGCAAACATGGCACAGTGGAATGTAGAGCTAAAAACACACAAGTTTCTAAATAGACAATAAACACATGAAAATTAGCACAAATAAAACTAATTGCTTTGCGTCTAATAGACTATTGTTTTTGAATCGCTAGTCATATTGTTTAATGCGTTAAACATGTATTGACTGCTTTAGTATGTACCACCCCACCGCCAAAGCTGACACAATTTGCATTCAGTGATTAAATACTTGCAATATATATAATGTTCTCCTATTTTCGTAATTTACTTTAACAAAAATGAATAATAGACTTGCTCTGACCAATAGAAAAAAGATAAGTTATTTATTATCTCTAAATTGAAATTGAAACTGTTGCAATAGCAACCTACTCTTTATCTTCAATTGTTCCATGTAACTTGGTTACATAGGATATGATGTCTACTACTGAATGGTTTAAGCAAGGTCCTGTCAATTGTGGGTGCATTGAAAGCATTAACTGTGTGTTTATTGATTGAGTGGCTATCAGTCTATCAACAAAGGTCATAAACGATAATGGATTCAAGGACAGGTTGTGCTTGGTAGAGATCACCAGAGAAGATCATATAAAGGTTTCCAAATTACATTGTAGGCATTTGCATTATGTCTCGTAGTCGTCTATGAATGGAGCATAGAAATGTTGAGCCTACTAGTGAGATTTCGTCTATAGGGAGCACATGCAATTGATCATAGTGTTTGGACATATTGTCCAATGCTTAAGGCACTAAGCACAACAAATCTGATGTATTAAATGGTATCTGGAATGTTGTATGTAATGTAACTACACCTAAGTTGTAAGCTGCTTTACTTGTACATGCAGTTAATAAACCTTTTGGTTTGTCTAGATTGTTCTTAATAGAATTGCTATAAATGTGAAATATATCTTGTTATATGGCTTTTGCAATGAAATTTTTTCCAGTTTGTGTTGGGTTTTATTTCTGCTTACTCTTGTTTCTTTATTATTTGTTAAAAATCTTGTGTGTTTTTAGCTCTTGGTTGCGCTTTTCCATGTTCGTTATTCTGTAAAAATGCATTGCTAGTGACCCACTTGTCTATGTGTTTATGATACTTGATAACTAGAAATATTATTTGTTGTTATAAGAGCTAACAAGGCAAGTGGCTACAATAAATGACATATGCTTTGAGCAAGATCTTGTTGACTGTGGAGGCATTCGATGCATTAACTATGTGTTTATTGCTTGGGTGGTCAGTAGCCTATCAACAAAGCTCACAAAATTTTTATTTAATGTCTGAATGTTTGTAGAAATTTATGATGTAGGTCTATTTTTTTACAAATTTTATCATTTTTTTTGTGCTTCATGTTTCACTATTGCAATTGTTAGCTTTTGTCGATAGGCAAGCTTACAATTGCATTTGTTGAATTTGCTTTTGAAATAGTTGCTTGTTGTTTTTAAACTTCTCATGTGTGACCAAATTGTATTGTTTGAAGTATTTTCATGTTTTTCCCATAGTTGCTTGGAGTAGGTCTATTATTCATTTTCATTTAGCTAAATTAGCAATGTAAGGGGACATTATATATTCTAGAAAATATTTAATTTCCAAACAATGAATACATGTTTAATCCATTGAATGCAAATTGTGCGAGATGTGATTGAGAGTTGGTGGGTACGCAAGCATTAAATGCATAGTCAATTCATGAAATATTAGGCAATTGCTTGCTTTAATTTATGATAATTCTTGTTTGTTTATTGTTTGTTGAAAATCTTGTGTGTTTTTAGCTCTCCTTGTTCTTAATCCTAGGAACAGTAGACTACTGGTAAGCAGTTTTTCCATCTGTTTATGATACTTCAAGCCATTCACCAACAATGCACTTTTATAGAATAACAAACATGCAAAAGTGAAACCAAGAGCTAGAAAACCTACAAGCTTTTGAACAAACAATAGACAAACAAGAATAAGCACAAACAAAACATAACACTCGCATAAGATTTCATGAATTAAGTATGCATTCAGTGCATGTGTATTGACCAGCCCTCCAACACATCTTGCACCCATGGTCCAAAAGACCTTGCTCAAACCATTTAGTTTCCCCTCTAACACTTCTAGTTATCAAGTAAAAAAAACAAATAGATGAGCCACTCACCAATTGCACATCATTCGTACGTCTCCTGCCTTGTTCAAGCATTGCACAAAATGAAAAACGTCGAAGGTGGCAACCCACAGCCAAAAACACGCAAGCTTCACAATAAACAATAAGCAGAAACCAACACTTACCTCATATTTAATGAATTAACTATGCATTCTCTACTTGTGTTCGCACCAACTATCCAACACATATCCTAAAGTTTGCATTTAATGCATTAAACATGCATTCACTATTTCAGTACTCACCAACCCGCTGTCAAAACTCACACATTATGCATCCCCCGATTAAATATTTGCCACAATATATAATATCCCCCTATTTTCCTAATTTACTTAAAGGAAAATGAAAAATTGACCTACTCAAACCAATAGAAAAAGAGATAAACTATAATTTTCAAGTATACTGGTTGTTGTTACAAGGGCCAGGGGAGCAAATGGGTACAGTAAATGGCATATGTTGTGTAACCCATGAACGTGCAACAGTTGAAGCCAAGCAATAGGCGAGTATTGTAGCAAACAACAATTATCATAGGAAAATGTGAATGCTTTAAGCAAGGTCTTGTTCACTGTGGAAGCATTCAATGCATTGACTATGTATCCATTACCTCAGTAGCCATGAGCCTACTAGAAAAGGTCAAAAAATTTGCATTTGATGTTTGATTGTTTGCATAAAATTTATTGCATTGGTCTTTTTTCTTTCTTTTTTGCATATTTTAACATGTGCTTCTCCGTTTCATGTTTATGAATGACATATTATCTTGCACAATTTGAATTTAATAGATTATTGTTTTTGATGTGTGAGTCATACTATTTAATGCATTAAACATGCATTTCTTGTTTCAACATCTACTATCTTGTTGTTAAAGGTGGCACAATTTGCATTTAGACATTAAATATTTGCAAAATATATAATTTGCAAATATTTTTTCAAATTTCTTTAACAAAAATGAATAATACGCCTAATCAAAGCAATAGAGAAGTAGAACAATTGTCTATTATCACTCAATTGCAAATGAAACCATTGCAATTGTAACCTGGTCATTGGATTTAGCAATGCACAATATAGGAACCCATTCATGTCATTTGTTATCCACTATACCTATTTGTACAATTAGGCCTTATAACAACAAATAATATTTCTAGTCGCAGCAGAACAAGAGTACTGGAATCAGGATAAGTGCAGTCACTTAAGTGACTTTCTACAATGAATACAGTTGCAACAAGTTACTATTGCAATTGTTTAATTGACTTTTAAAATAGTTGCTTGTCCAATGAAATTGTATTGTTTAAAATACTTTGGCAAAAGGCTAGTGCCTCTCCATGCAATGAATTCATAGTTAATGCATTGTATGCTTGTACGAGGAAAAAGACCTTGCTCAAAGATCTAAAAGAGTATTGCTTTATCTAGTAACAACATGATACAAGCAATTGGGATTGGTCTCTATCACTAATACTAGCATATCATGTTTCTTAACATGCTTGTTGATGTTGTTTGTATGCTAAAAAAGTTTAATGCATTTCCTATGTTATTTGAATTTAATAAACTATTGTTTCTAATTCGCTTGTCATACCATTCAATGCATTAAACATGCACTTCAATATCTATTATCCCGTTGTCAAAGGTGGCATGATTTGAATTTAGCGGTTAAATATTTGTAAAATATATAGTGTCCTTTTATTTTGGTAATTTACTTTAACAAAAATGAATAATAGGCCTACTCCAACCAATAGAATAATTGTAACAAATGAGAATCAAGACATGAAAAACTGAAAACTTTAAGGTCTTGTTGACTATGCAGACATTGGATGCATTACCTATTTATTCGTTGCTTGCGTAGCTCTCAGCCTACCAGAAAATCTTGCAGGATTTAGTGCATTAGACATGCATTGATTGGTTCAATAATTACTCCCCTCTCGCAAAAGCTAACACAATTTGCACACAGTGATTGAATATTTTCCAAAAATATAATGTGCTCCTAATACCCTGATTTACTTTCATAAAAATGAATAATATGCCTACTCCAATTAATAGAAAAAAGAGATAAATTGTTTATTATCTATTAATTCCAAATGAAACCATTGCAATAGTAACCCGTTGCTTGGCTTCAACTACTCCATCTCATATGTCATCTATTGTAGCCATGTGTACAATTAGGCTTAATAACAACAAACAATGCTTGTAGTCACAACAGGACATAAGTATTGATACCTAGACAAGGATTGCCACTCAAGTGACTTTGTAGAATGAATACAGTTGTAACAAGTTACTATTGCAATCGTTGAATTCGCTTATGAGATAGTTGCTTGTTGAATCAAAATGTATTGTTTAAAATGTTTTTTAGAAGCATGAAGCTTCTATTTGTTTTTGGAGAGCTTGTTAGCAAGCATATGTTTCATGTTTACGAATAACATATTTTGTGCATGATGACAGTAACGCTGACACAATATGCATTTGATTCTTAATTTTCTCATTTGCAATTGTAATACATACTTGCCCCATCAAATTTAATTGTCTTGTAGTAGCCCTGGTATACATTTTTGTTTAAGTAATTTAGGACAATAGGACACTATATATTTTCAAAAACATTTAACCACTGGTTGCAAATTGCACAAGATTTGCCAGTGTGTTGCTTGGCACTACACCAATGAATGCATGATTAATGCAGTAGGTCTATTATTGATATTTATTTAAGAAAAATAGGAAAGTAGCAATACACCTTAAATTCTGGAAAATATTTAACAAATGAATTATGTATCCCATTATTGTAATTAGGCACATCTCTAATTGCAAAAGCAATGTGCTTTAGAGAAAAAAATAGTTTCATGTTTATGAATTACATGGCATGTCATACACTATGCCCATTTGTTTCTTTTGGAAGTCAGATTTTTGAACGAACATTCTCCTTTATTGTTCACAACTCTTCCAATTCATAATTGTCACACACATTGGAAGAATTAAATTTCATTGCAAACAAAGCGGGAGAATGATACAAGAATCTGACCTTGTAGCTTGTTGTTGAAGATCCAAGTCTAATTGTAGCAATATGGATCTTTGTCCTACACTTCAATTGCAACCAACGGTTCCTATTATAGGTACAATTCAGACAAATGAGCACAGTCCATGTGTAATGCCCCGCCATGCAACCCTAGAGGAAGTTGCAATTAACTACTCAAACGTACAATTTTTTTTTTGTTTAAGCACAATTAACATGCAAGATCACTATCCATTACCAACAACCTCTAAGGTTATGAAACTAAGATTACTTAAAACCCAAACAAGAAACATGAATAGAAGACATCACATTTAATTACTTATAGAATTAAGAACTCATACATTCCATACAAGATATATTACAACAAAGCATAAGAAATACCACATATTCCAATAATATAATTTACAATATGATTACAACACTCATTCCCCGAATGAGGCAAATCCAATAAACATGGTTAAAAATTACATCTTCGACCTCGATATAAATGAGGGGTATTAAATTACAATAACTACTGAAATGAATAAAGCATGAAAGCAACAGGATCCCACGAGCTCTCCAACTAGAAATCTCGTCCACACGAACAAGAGAACGACCCAACGGATTAAGGTGCACGTTCCACCCAACCATGTGATACCTGAAGGCTCACCCCTCGTGCTAGGAGATAGTAACAAGGAATTCTAGACAAGACCATCCACCTCTAGACACAAACTAACTCACACTGACACAACCAAACACATGATCCATACAACCATAAGGATAACACAAGTACAACTCCAACATCACTGGCATAGGTCACATTGCTTCTAGAAATAAAACAGATCGAGTATGATAATAAGACCATACACATAAAACCAAATACCAAATGTTGTCGTAGAAAGAGTGTCATCACATAGCTCGACATGGGATATCCTCTGGGAATCTTCATAGGCTCTGGCCCCACTATGGGTTATCCTGGTGGCCTCAACCGAATCCCGACACCCATACTCACTCATGCGGAATCAAATACCTCTCATAAAGACAAGATAGATGACCTTGCCATTCCAGGCCTTCCCACTTATCCCAAGCCTATACGAGCACTTGCGTCCATGAGTGAGGCTCAATTATCTCAATTAGTGTGAAAAACTACCTAGCTTCTAAGTACATTAATTTAGTTATCACTTGATTAAACCACCTCTGAAGGTTATCCAATTTACCTCTTTGGACTCTGGCCCCTAACAGAAGCCACTCTTCTATTTGACAACATACCAAACAAAACCAATCACCAAGAGAATCCCAAGTGCATACCAACAAGATAAAACCATTCTAACTCTAGGAGGGACATATAATGAAAACCCACTTCAAACGCTGGAGGCAACAAAAGTCAAAACCCTCTCCAAACACTGAAGGCAACAAAACACATAGTCCACTCCTAATCCAAAGGAGGCACAAAACTCATAACCCACTCCTAATCCAAAGGAGGCACAAAAACCAAGGCAATCCAAAGGTTGACTATCATAACGACAACCCATACAAATAAATGAAACTCTATCTGGAAGACTTTAGGACATTTACTCTATTTGCACATCGACACGAAAGAGGGAGAATGCATACAAAAAGGCAATTTGATGTTTAATCACCTACTTTAGGATTTCCTAAATCCAAGCCAAACAAAGAGATATGGTTTATAATCAAGTACAAATAATTAAATTTGATTGCACTACTCCAAGGTAATAGAAATTACATTTATAATAATGAAGAAATTAGACTAATACTTTATCTCCCTATTTCTCCAATTACACAAAATAATTAAATCATCTTGCTAGTTAGAATCATTTGACTTAAAATAAATCAATTTTATTTCAACTTCAATAATACATAATCAACTTAAATTCACTATATTTGAGTACACATATATATTAAATATATATATATATAGAAGTATATACTTAATGTATATACAATTATATATATATATATTTAAATACCTAATTATCATCTAAATAATTCCATTTTAAAACAACCAATTAAATTATTAATAAATACATAATATATATATAAATAATTATTAAAAAAAAAATTTTATTTAAATCATATTATAATATATATACATTATATATATAATATAAATTACTATATATAATATATATATTATATTATATATATTTATAATATAAAAATAAAATAAAATTTAAAATTTTTAAATAAGAAACAAAACACTTTATGTGGGTGCGAGCCCCTCCCATAAGGGAGAGGCCAGGCTGCCATGCAACCTCCCCCATATGGGGGTGCGTTGTGTGAGCAGCGCCTGCCATGGGGCGCTATGGGAGCAGGGCCACGACCCCTCCCCCTCTCCAATAGAATTTATTAATATAAAAAGAATTTTTATTATATTACTTTTTTAAAATCATTCAATAAAATAAAACAAGGCAGACCCCTCTACAGGGAAAAAAATTTCCTGTGTAAATTTTTTTTAGGAAACCAATTTTTCCAGAATTAAAAAAAAACACAGTATATTTATAAAATATACTTGTATGTATATATATATATATATACACATAGGTATATTTATAAATATATAACTAAAATCTCCATTTTCAGCCAAACTGTGCAATTGCACAACAAAATTTTGCAATAAAAATAAATTTGACAACACAACAACTAGGTTTAAGTTTCAGTTTGAAAAGAAATTTTCTTTTGGTTTTCTTTCAATTTTTCCATTGTGTGATTCTTGTTTTGTTTTCTTTCCCCTAATTTTAATAGAAGTTTGCAAGTTTTGAAACAAATTTACATGGGTTTTCATTGAAATTCAAACAGAATTTAAAAAAAATTTCCAACAGCATAATGAAATTTGAAACTCTTTCAAAATGAAGAAAAAAACAAATCAAAAGAAGAACTTGGTTTTTTCTCCAAAGCTTGAAGGATTCAAATGGTGCTTCCAAATCTTTTTCCAGCCCACCCAAGAAATTCAACCTTCTTCTTCCAAATCCAAACAAAGCCACAGCAAAACTCTCCACCAAATTGAAAAATTGAAAATTATATGAAATTCTATTTGCTCAAATAGAGTTTTCCCTAAATTTAGTCAAACCCCTAAAATATCCCATCCATCAAATTTATTGCAATTTTGGAGATATTTCCATTTCTTTTAAAATTTTAAACAAATTTACTTTCCAATTGAAATTTCATGCATTTCAAAATTTCTTTCTTTTTTTTTAACAAAAGAATTCAAATTTTTGTAAAGAATTTATTTTATCTATAATTTCCAAAAAGTGCAATTTAAAACATATTTTCATTTTTATTTTTATTTAAATCTTAATATCCAATAATGCCAAAACAACTAACTTTATTTAATTTATCACCATTAACTTAATTAATCAATAAAATAAATAACATTTCAACATAGCAACTAAATATATTTAATCATCATTTTAACTACACCCGCCATTTAATAACCTTTATAATATGAAATTAAATAAATAACCAAGGAGGAATGAACCATATTAAAACAACTAAACCCGATGACAACTCGACGACACACTATGACTAGGGTGATGACTTGGCATGGAAAACCTAGCTACTATCTCCCAATTGATTACCGTTGGTCAATGGACACACTCAAACCTGTGAAATCAGGTGGAGTCAATGTCCTGTACTTGTTAACTTGCGAACAAAGAGCATATCGAACATGCATATATATAACATAAGAAACACACCGTGAAGAAGAAATCGCGGAATCGTAGGGCACTCGCAAGCGAGTGATGCGATCTCGTCCCCTTCACCAATACACTCATCATAGACTGATAGTTCCATCATAAACAAATATCTCATGCAATAACGCGTTACAATAACTAATCATCATTACACCAAATTAAAACATGTCAAATAAAGCATCAGATAAGCTACATCACATCACACAAATAGACTATCACTCTATAAATAGCGATCAAATAACACACACATGATAAAGTATCTCGAGAACCAAAAAGCACATCCAAGCAAACAAGGACATATTGTCCAGCCAGAAAGCAAACAGAGGGGTATTACGCCATGACATAGAACATGTTATTCATAAACATGAAACACATAGGCACATAATAAATTTTTCCAAATATTGAATAATTAAATCCAAATTGTATGAGCTTTGTCACTGGAATTGGGCTCAGTGCACTTTAATTTACTCATTTGCATTTGTAATATTCATTTGGCCAATAAAATTTGATTGTTTTGCAGTAGGTCTATTAATAATTATAGTCTTAGAAAATTAGTAAAATATGGAAACATTATATACTTGGGATTCATGGACATATTTTTCATGTTTAGAAACCATGATTTATCTCTTTTGCTATTGGTTGAAGCACGTATACTATTCATTTTTGTTTAAGTAAATTAGGAAAGTAGGACATTATATACATTGACAAATGTTTAATCACTTATGCAAATTGCATAAGCTTTGCCAATGGACTTCTTGGCACTATAGCAGTGAATGCATTATTAGTACACTAGATCTATTATTGATTTTTTGTTTAAAAAAATTAGGACACTAGGAAGACATTATAGTTTTTTGCAAATATTTAACCAATGGACTCCATATCCCATGATTACAATTATGCATATTTATGTTTGCACATGCAACATGCGTATAAGGGAAAAATAGTTTCATGTTTAGGAATTACATAACATGTCATTAAATATGCTTATCTTTCTATTTTGAAAGTTAGATTCTTGAACCGACGCTCTCCTTTATTGTTCACAACTATTCCAATACATAATACTTACATGCATTGGAAGATTTAAATTTCATTGCAAAGAAAGTGGGAGAATGATACACGAATATGATCTTACAGCTTGTTATTGAAGAACCAAGTCCACTTGCAGCGATATGAATCTTTGTCCCATCCTTCGATTGCAACCAATGGTCCCTATTATAGCTACAATTTAGACAAACGAGCATAGTCCATGACATACAATATGCTATCCATAAACATGAAACAAAAAATCACATAATTAATTTTTCCAAATATTTAAGAATTAAATGCAATCTATGTGAGCTTTTTCGCTCAAAATGTGGTCGATGCAATTGATACATAACACTTGTGAACGAATCAAATTCTATAATCTAGACACTTTTGGTTTTATTTCTATAGACAACACTTTAGTTCTTACTTTTCTCATTTGCATTTTTAATATTTACTTGGCCAATCTAATTTTGTTTTCTTGCAGTAGGTCTACTATTCATTTTAGCTTAAGAAAATTAGCAAAACATGCAAACATTATATAGTCGGGAGTGATGAACATATTTTTTGCAGCACCCGTGCTAAAGTAGACGTATACACAGCATGTAATGCACATAATCATCATGTGAAAAATCTAAGGCACACGCATCAAAACACTCTTGCCCTCCAGTGCATGTAGTCAGAAATGCTATAAAATCCACGACAAATAGCATGACTTGTAATTTCTTGGCAAATTCCATGAATTTTAAAGTCATCACAAATGCCACGAATTTTATAGCATTTCCTTGCATTCTCTATAGGCCAAAATAGCTCCTCTATTTCTTCATCCTCACAATCTTAGATGCAATATGTGTTTTGCAAATATTTAACCAATGAACTGCATATCCCATGATTATAATTATGTATATTTTTGTCTGCAAAAGCAACATGCTCATTAGGAAAAAATAGTTTCATGTTTATGAATTACATGGCATGTGATTCTCTATGCTCATCTGTCTATCTGGAAATTCAAATTCCTGGGAGAATTAAATTCCATTGCAAAGAAAGCGGGAGAATGATACAAGAATCTGATCTTGTAGCTTGTTGTTCAAGAACCAAGTCTACTTGTAGCAATAAAAATCTTTGTCACCCACTTCGATTGCAACCAATGGTTCCTGTTACAACTACAAAATAGACAAATGAGCATATTCCATGACATACAATATGCTATTCAAACATGAAACACACAAGCACACAATAAATTTTGGAAAATATTTTAAAATTAAATCCAATATGTGTGAGCTTTCTCACTCAAAATGTGGTCGATGCAATTGATACATAACACTTGCAAACAAATCAAATTCTATAATCTAGACACTTATGGTTTTATTTCCATTAAATGCAAAATGTCCAAGATGTCTTTGACAACTGGTAAGTTTGCAAGCAATAAATGCATACTTAATTCTTGTTTGTTGAAAAGGTTGTATGTTTTTAGCTCTCCAAGTTGTCCATGACATATAACATGCTATTCATAAACATGATACACACAAGCATATGGTATGAATTTTTCCAAATGTTAAACAATTAAATCAAAATTGTAAGGGCTTTGTTGCTGAAATTTCGCTCATTGAGCTAGATACACAACCCTTGCCAATGAATCAAATTCTATAAACTAAACATTTCTATAATCAAATTTTGTAATCTAAACATTGCATTGAAAGCTTCACTGTTGTACTAGTAATAGGGACCAATCCCAATATCTCATAGTCTATTGTTACTAGATAAATCAATACTTTGTTAGATCTTTGAGCAAGCTATTCTTCCTTGTATAAGCATACAATGCATTAACTTTGAATTCATTGCTTCGATAGGCATTACCCTACTAGCAAAGTATTTTAAACAATACAATTTCATTGGACAAGCAACTATTTCAAAAAAGAATTGAACAATTGCAATAGTAACTTGCTTCAACTGTATTAATTATACAAAGTCACTTAATGGTTGCTCTTGTCATCAAATCAGTACGATGTGAAAGCATACACAAGCATTCCCATTTAGGAATGGTTTCTTTGATTAACAACAACATATCACGTTTGTCAACAAACTTTTCAGTCCTCTTGTCTCGCACATATTGCATGCACTAATTAAATATTTGTCACAATATATAATGTCTCCCTATTGTCCTAATTTACTTAAACGAAAATGAATAATAGGCCCACTCCAACCAATAGAAGAAGAGATAAATTATAATTTTCAAACAGAGAAAATATGTCCTCAAATCCCAATTGTAGGAAAAAGACAAAAATATTTTAAACAGTTCAATTTCATTGATCAAGCAACTATTTCAAAAGCAAATTCAACAAATGCAATAGTAAATGTGCCCACTGCATTCACTATTTTTTGTTATAAAGTGGATGTTATTGCTTACTGATTTATCCACAAAAACTAAGTAATTGGTAAAGTAGCTTTGCCATTCCTCTTTGTGTAAGCAAAAAAGTGAAATAGAAACACATTATAAAATTTGTCAAATAAATTTCATTGGCCAACTAAGTATGTCAAATTGAAATGCAATATATGCAATAGCAACTTGCCCTTTAAAAACATGCATGTTTTGTATTGCTAATATATTGCATACTCAAAAGCTATAACACCGGGCTTTAATCCATTTAAATGGAAACATAATAAGATAAAGTATTGTCTAGCATATAAAGGAAAAAAATGTTGATTGCAAAATAAAAGCAGCAAAAAATTTTGAGTCAAAGAACATAAGATATGGTGATATAGACGAAAGAGCCAACAAAAGCATAACAAAAAGTGCCAGCTTTTCCAGCAAAATGAAAGATACTGAACCAAAATAGAACAATGCAATGAATTTTTGCAAACATCTAGTCACTAAATCCAAATTTTATAGCTTTGTTGTTAGGCTAGTGCCTATCAAATCAATGAAGCCACAATTAATGCATTGTAAGCCACAATATTGCTTTATGTAGCAACAAAAGACTACCATTCTAATGCATCAATCAAGGGACAAATTTGTTCTAATTCTATATTCTCACATGTTCACATGTAACACCCTTTCCATTCTCACCAACCATGCACTCAGTTGATATCTACAACGTATGCAACACAACAAAGCATACACAAGCATTACCGTTTAAAGTTGTTCACCATTGACACACTACAAGCTATTGGGATTGCTCCATTCCACTAGCCTTGACATATTGTGTTTCTCAAGGCACTTTTCGAACTTGTTTCCCTTCCTTAATCCGTCACTTTAGTGGTTTGATACCAATTGTTTTTGGTGGGACTTTTCAATAATGTAAATGGATAAATACTTGAAAGAAAATTAATTAATATTTAAACCTGTAGTCTAGCTATACCAATAGCAAAACAGATAAATAATGCTTTTTAAACATGGAAAATATGTTCATAAATTCCAAGTATATAATGTTTAAATTTCATTAGCCAAGCAAGTATTACAAATGAAAATGCTAAAATTAATAATTAAATGCAAATTGTGTCAGCTTTACTGCCATCATGCACTTCATGTGCATGGCATTTTGCTCAAAGGAAAGTTACTGTTGTAATCAAAGCAGGTCACTATTGCAATTGTATAATGTACATTGGAAATGCCAGACTTGTCAATCAATCTACAACTAATGCATTAAATGCCAATAGGTCTACTACTCATTTTTGTTTAAGTAAATTAGCAAAATAGGACTTTATGTATTTTCACAAATATTTAATAGCTAACAAAGTCTACTGAGCCATAAGACTTAATTTTCAAAGTGTTCTTCACAGTATTTGCAGATCATACCCCACATAACATAACAATTGTGCAATCTAACCCTAGGATTAGAAAACATAACAATTGTGCTACTATTGACATAGTATTTAATGCATTAACTATGCATTCACTACTCTACAATGCATTACAGTTATCTGCAAAATTTATCATCTACTTCTATTTTGCTACTTTGCTTACAAGCAAATGAATACTAGGGGCAAATGACATAATTTGGGAAAAAATAGACAAACGCGATAAATTTTTGCAAACACTCAAACATTAAATACAAATTTTGTGAACTTTGTTGATAGGCTAGTACCCACTCAAGCAATGAATACATAGTCAATGCATAGAATGCCTCCATAGTAAACAAGACCTTGTTGAAAGCATTCAATTGTGGAAAGCTATCAAGAATAACACACATTGAAGATGGCAACAGTAAGCCAAAAACACACAAGCTTTTCAACAAACAATAAACAAATGAGAATAAGCACAAATAAAACCCAACACTCACCTAAGATTACATGAATTAACTATGCATTCACTGCTTGTGTACCCATTGGCTTTCTAGCACATTTTGAAAAGCTTGCATTTACTGCATTAAACATGCATTCATAAAGAACATGGAAAAGAGGAACCCAAAGCTAAAAACACACAAGCTTTTCAACAAACAATAAACAAACAAGAAGTAGCACAAATAAAACCCAACACTCTACTAAGATCTCATGAATTAACTATGCATTCATTGCTTCCATACCCGCCAAATCTCCAACACACCTCGCACAATTTGCATTTAATGGATTAAACATGCATTCATTGCTTCAGTACCCATTAGCCCACCGCCAAAGCCCCCACAATTTGCATCCACTAATTAAATATTTTCCAGGATACACAATCTCCTCCTATTTTCCTAATTTACTTAAACAAAAATATGTCCATAAATCCCAACTGTAGAAAAAAGACAACAATATTTTAAACAATGCAATTTGATTGGCAAAAAGCAACTATTTCGAAAGAAAATTCAACGATTGCAATAGTAACTTGCTTCTGGGAAAAAAAATAGCTTCATGTTTATGAATTACATGGCATTTTATTCACTATGCTCATTTGTTAGAATGATACAAGAATCTGACCTTCCAGTTCCTTGTTCAACAACCAACTATCTGTACACATTTGTCCCCTTAGCCCTTCTAATAGAAATCAATAATTCTAGGTTAAAAGTATCATAAACAGACAGGAAAACCTCTTATCAGTAGTCCACTATTCGTAGGATTAAGAAAATAGAAATCTAAAAACACACAAGCTTTTCAACAAACAATAAACAAACGAGAAAGAAGTTTAAGAACAATAAGCAACTATTTCAAAATCAAATTCAACAAATGCAATTGTAAACCTCCCTATCGACACAAACTAACAATTGCAATAGTGACTTGCTTTTCAACAAAAATAAGTTTCATGTTTATGAATTACAATACATGCCATTCACTATGCTCATCTATCTATTCAGTAAGTCAGATTCCTGAACCAGGCTTCTCCTTTATTGTTCACAACTCTTCCAAAGCACAAATTTTATGCACATTAGAAGACTTAAAATTTATTGGAAACAAAGGGGAAGAATGATACAAGAATCTGACCTTCTAGTTCCTTGTTCAATAGCTTCCAATTGCAAGTAATGGTTCTTGTTACAGGGATAAATTAAACAAATGAGCACAGTCCATGAAAAATAATACACTATTCATAAACTTGAACCACATAAACAACAATAAAATTTACAAAAATAGACCAGGATGATAAATTTTTGTAAACATTCCCCGTTAGCCCTTGTAACAACAACCAATCATGCAAGAATGGAACTAATAGCTAAAAACGCACAAGATTTTTAACAAACAAGAATAAGCACAAATAAAAACCACTACCCACCTCAGATTTTATGAATTAACTATGCATTCACTGCTTCTATACCCACCAGCCCTCCAACACATCTCGCACAATTTGCTTTCCAAGCTTTGTTGATAAGCTAATAGCCACTCAAGCAATAAACACATAATTAATGCATTCGCTGCCCCCACAGTCCACAAGACCTTGCTCAAAGCATATGTAATGTATTGTACCCACTCACCCTGTTAGCCCTTGTAACAATAAGCAATACTTCTAGTTATCAAGTATAATAAACACACAGCCAAGTCATTGACCACGAGTGCACTTTTACATAATAACGAACATGCAAAAGCGAAACCAAGAGCTAAAAAACCCACAAGCTTTTCAACAAACAATAAACGATAATAAGCATAAACAAAACCCAACACTCGCCTAAGATTTCATGAATTAACTATGCATTCACTGCATGTGTACCCACCAACCCTCCAACACATCTTGCACCCACGGTCCACAAGACCTTGCTCAAACCATTCAGTTTCCCCTCTAACACTTCTAGTTATCAAGTATCAAAAACAAACAAATGAGCCACTCACCAGTTGCACATTGTTCCTTCAATTCCTCCCTCATTCAAGCACTGCACAAAATGAAAAATGTTGAAGACAACAACCCATAGCCAAAAACACACAAGCTTCTCAACAAACAATGAACAAACAATAAGCACAAACCAACACTAGCCTCATATTTCATGAATTAACTATGCATTCTCTACTTGTGTACGCGCCAGCTGTCTAACACATATCACAAAGTTTGCATTTAATGCATTAAACATGCATTCAGTACTTCAGTACACGCCAACTCACCACCAAAACTCGCACTATATGCATCCCCTGATTAAATATTTGCCACAATATATAATGTCCCCCTATTTTCCTAATTTACTTAAGGAAAATGAAAAATCAACCTACTCAAAGCAATGGAAAAAGAGATAAACTGTAATTTTCAAGCACAAAAAATACGTGCTTAAATCCCAATTATAGGAAAAAGACAAAAAAAATTAAACAATACAATCTTATTGGCCAAGTGACTAATTAAAAAACAAATGCAACATATGCAATAGTAAACCTGCCTATCGGTTGGTACTAAAAAACAAGTAGTAGGGGGCCCAAAGTAGGGCAGGATCCTATACTGGGGACAAGAGTAATCCCATGTGGGACCCACAATAGAGCTGAATAATAGGCAAATGTAAATCAGTTTTCACCCACAAAATCAACAAAGGTACTTGTCCCATACACAAATATATATTTGCAGTCTTGCAAGTCAGGGAATATTCAAAGCACATCTGACACGACAAACATACAAGCCATATTGCTTGTTACTGACTCCTCGCTTTAAAACAAAAGCCCAAAATATAAAATTAGTATAACCCAAGCTCCCCTATAATGTCACCACTTGCATTACATCACAACCACCTTTCGGGCACTTGGGATGCCACGAGTAGAACTACTAGCCAAGAATGTCCCATCACCAAATCCAATCCAGCTGAACCCCCATCCCACTTTCCTGCCAACACAGCACTCAGACAGGTAGCAACCGTTCATATGTGTCCCATCTGTCAAATCAAACCTCTCTACTACTGATTCCTCCTCCTATTTTTCCCACCTGCAACCACCAAAACAATGGTGTTAAAGCCACCAAAATCTCATGTCAAGCAAACAAGGAATGCACACCATTAATACATAAAAACTCAACAATTGAAGACATCCGATGAAGATTTGAAATTTGAAATTAAAAGGACAGGAATTAAAGACTCCACACCAAACCAACATTGAACATATAAGGAGATTATCAAATTCAAAAATGCATTACTCAATCTCTTGCAATTTTCATTTAGCACGTCCCACTTTCATTATTAGTTATACAATTTGGTCCAGAAATATGAAGAAAGTCCAGAGGCAGCAACACCAACATCTTGACAAGCTACAAGTATTCTACTGCTACAAATTATGGTTGCCTGTGAATGCAAATATGTTGTATGGGATGTCAATTTTTGTCACATTGACGTGTAACTCAATATTTGGGGTTTCAACTTACACTTATATATGAATGTTAAGTCATTTCAATTCAAGTTTAGGGTTTCACTAGTTTTCCTTTCCTCTATACTCGTCCATGCATGACGTTTACCCTGCATTGTGCATTTCAATATATTGTGTTATTCCTAATCTTGTGTTATTCATTGCATGACGTTTACTCTGCATTCTACTTTCATAATTGTTTCATTATACGAAATATGAAATGGGTTTGACTGGTTTAAATGGTTTTTCATTACTATTAGACTTGTTTGACGAAATATGGAAAGGGTTTGACTGGTTTTCATCCATGCACTTGTATTTGTGTGTTCGTCATTGCACAAAATTTAACTTTGCAATTTGCTTTTTACATTTGTTTGTTATTCCAAAATAAGGGAATGGATACAATATATTTGCTTGTTACTAAGAAATATTCATAGGGCTTTAATGTTTATCATTTCGAGGGTTTCTGCCATGCATTTGCATTCGTGTCTTCCTCATTGCACAAACTTCATCTCTACAATTTGCTTAAAATATTCTCATGTTATTTCGAAATATGAAAATGGTATGACTGGTTTTCATTTTGAAGATATTCTGGCATGTTTATGTATTATTATGTCCTTCCATGCATAATAGTTATGTCTGCGAAATACTTTTTTCATTTCATTGTTACTACCAAACATGGAAAGGGTTTCATTGGTTCAAAATTACAGGGTTTTCTCTTTGACAAAGCACAAACTTTAACTCTGCAATTTGCCTTTAATATTTGTTTGTTATTCCCAAATATAAAAGTGGATTCACCTGTTTTCATTCCGAAGTTATTTTTCCATGCAATTATATTATTTTGTTCTTATATATGTATTTGTCTTTCCATACATATACATATTGTGCATGGAAGAACAAAATAATACATAGACATATTTCCATACACATATATGGTATGACTAGTTTTCATTTCAAAGATATTTTGCCATGTAATTGTATTTTTTTTTTCCATTCACAATAGTTCTATCTACGAAATACAATTTTTATTTCATTGTTACTACCAAACATTTTTATGGTTTCACTAGTTCACAATTACAGGGTTTTCTACCATGCACTTGTAATCCTCTCTTTGACAATGCACAATCTAACTCTGCAATTTGCCTTTAATATTTGTTTGTTATTCCCAAATATGAAAATGGATTCACTTGATTTCATTTCAAAGATATTTTGCCATGCAATTATATTATTCTCTTCCTATATATGTATTTTTCTATATATATTATGAATGGAAGAACAAAATAATGTATGTATGTATATATATACATACATTATTTTGTTCTTCCATGCACAACATATATATATATATGCATTATTTTGTTCTTCCATGCACCATATATATATATATAGTGCATGGAAGAACATAATAATACATAGACATATTTCCATACATATACAAATATATGTATACATATATACATACATATACATATATATGTATATACACACACACACGTATATATATATGTGTGTGTGTGTGTGTATACATACATATATATATATATATATATGTATGTATGTATGTATACATACACACACACATATATGTATATACATATATATACATATGTATATATATGTATATGTATGTATACATATATATGTGTATATATATATGTATGTATATATATATGTATATATATATGTATATATATGTAATTGTTTATGTGATTGTTACTATGAAATTTGTTTTATATATTTATGTTCGGCTCTCCACATTTCATTGTTTGGCTCTGTACTCAAGAAAGCTCCCTTTCTCTTCCAATTGAAGTTTTCTACCTCACTACGCCTATACCATTGTATTTCCTTTTGACAATGTTTAACTAATGTTTGTTCATGTCTCACTAAACAGATGTGCTCTAAGTAATTTCAATTCAAATAATAAAATTGAATAAATTGTCAACATGCATAATAAATCCAATTGCATTACAAACTGTTCATAAAAACCAAGCAAAATAAAGACAATAAAAACAAATTGTTCATGCACAATAAAGACAATTTCATTACAAACTGTGGACAATTGCATTACAAACTTTCATAAAAACCAGAACATTGAATTTCAAAATGTCAAGATGCATATTAAATAAATGCAAACTGATCATGTATCACTGTGACTTCAACAATGTTCAATTTTTTGTTTTTTTAACTACTCCAAACATTTTTTTTAACATCTACAAGTGCAATCTAAAGGTAAATTGAGGTCGAAAACTAAAACCAAGACTACAAAGACATCGTCTTGTACAAGGAAAGACATTGTAATAATCCCTAATGTGCAACAACCAGTTGTAGAAGTAAACACGAATCCAAAACCTATTGAGGTTGTCTAGGAGGTTGCTACACCACCAATCCAGTGGACAAGAGCATCAAAGGAAAGGGAATGGTCATCAGAGGACATGGACAACACTGGAGGATGTTGAAACAAATGGGATGTCAACGAGAGCTGCTACGAAGAAGTGGAAAATCCTAGCTACAACACTTAGCAATTGGTCAGGTGGCCTGAGCATTGCTTCAAAGAAGGGTCCACCAACAGTCCTAACAGAAGAGGAGGAGGGTCTGATTATGAAGTGGTGCACAGATATGGTAGATATTGGCCACGAGCTTGAGATTATGAATCTCAAGCAAGAGGTTGCTCAGATATGCCAGACTAGACCCAACCCTTTCACAAAGGGGGTACATGAGAAATCATGGTGGAATGGATTCAAGAGGCACCATCCAGAATTAACCTTGTGCACAGTTGAAGGTCTTGACAAAGACATGGCAGTAAACCTTAGACTCGAAATAGTAGTTGAATTTTATAGAATGCTAACAACAGCATATGAAAGTACCCCATACGGTCCTGATAGAATTTGGAACTGTGATGAAACGGGCATTCAGGCTGGCAGAAATAGAACTATGAGGGTCTTGGCATGACGAGGCAATAGGAATGTCTCCTACATCATTCCAAAAAGCAGAGAATGGATAAAAATTCTATGTTGTGTTAATGCATCTAGCCAAACTATACTTGGTTTCTATTTGCTCAAGGGCAATACAGAGATAGAGAATTACATTGTGAACTAGGAACCACATGCTTGGATGACGAAGGAGCTTTTCTATGAGTGGCTGGAACATTTCTGTGTGTTGGTTCCTGGGGGTGTCTCACTTACTAATAGGCACCTACTGATTTTTGACGGCCATGGAAGTCATGTTGCATTGTCAACTATCCAAAGGGCAAGGAGGTTAGGCATTGACCTCCTTACATTGCTTGCTCATACTTCTCATGCGCTACAACCTTTGGATGTTAGCGTGTTTACACCATTCAAGCAATATTTCAAATCAGAATGAGCATATTTTCTCACTAGATTCCCCAATATTGATATCAAAATGGCAGAATTAGCAAGCAAGGCACTAAGAAGAGCTTTGACTCCAACCAACTTAAAAGCTGACTTTAAAAGGACGAGGATATGGCCCCTCAATTCTGATGCACTCATGGGTGACATGCATCCCAGCAAGACGTATGATATTGTTGACACTGACGATGCTTCTACAGTGTAGAACACCCTTAGTCTTTCAGGACTTGATGTTTCAATAGATGAACTTTCACAAACATTGCAGACTCCAACGAATAGTCAAGTGCATGAAGGTGCAAAGCAACAACTTGAAGACATGGACAACCAACCTGCACAAGAAGACATGGGGGATTTCACATTCCCATCTCCAACACCCACACCTCCAGAAGAAACAATGCACTATTATGTAGATTGCAACAACAAAAGTCAGGGTAAACCGGACCAGGTGGAGTTTACTGACTCCCAAGTCAATGAAACAATTCAAATCGAAAGTAGTTCTTGGATCAATAACTTCCTTACACTGCCAAGTCACAGAGTAAATGGAAGAATGAGAAAGTCTGTTGGTGGTGCTCTTCGAGTGAGTTGACAGTCTCAGTTGTTGACTGCTGACAATTACATGACTCTCATAATGGAGGAGGAACGAAGAAAAAAAGAACTAGAAGAATTAAAAATCAGAAAGAGGAAACAAACTGAGGACAAAAAGGCAACACAAATTTTGGCCTTGGAGCAGAAGGAACAACAAAAAATTGAAAAGGAAATTGAGCGCAAGGAAAGAGAGCAGCTAAAACAATTGCAAATAAAGAAAAAGAGTAGAAGAAGGAGCAAGAGAGGATACAAAAATAACAAGAGAAGAAGGAAAGGGAGATTGAGGCTACCTATAGAGCATTGATGCGAGATAGACGTTTAAGCAGTCCCGCAACTCCCTTATTTGATAACCACAGTTACTTTCAAGATATAACCAATAATAACATCTCTCCATTTTCTGCAAGAAATGTGTGTTTCAATCCCAACTCATCTCAAGTTAGTTGCACTCAATTTCTAGTTGGCTAGACTTCTTCACCACCAATTCCTTCAAATGTAACTTGCATGCAACTAAAAAATGCAAATGCAAATCAATTTATGGCTAGTATAAATGCAGCAGCAAGAGACAAGAACACATCTCCAGATTCATTCCTTGGAGCATTTGACTGAGTTTGGGAGGGACCAACTGAAACAGTGCCTTATATCTTGGTTTTTTTTTGGGTTGTAGTTGGGGATGCCATTTTTATTATGCTACATCTGTTTATAAATGTAAACTAAATCTTTATTTATTTATTTTGAACTAAATCTGTTTATTAATGTGATATGAGTACCTTGGTTGACTTTGTGGTGAAAATTGTTTTACAATTGCATATTAAGGCGCTCTAGTGTAGGGCCCATTGACGACTATGTCAATACCTTTTTTATGGTTGTCTTATAATCTACATTTCAAAAAATATATTGTATGTAGATATTTTGTTTCAATTTTGTTTACCATAATTGCTATGTTTATAATATCTATTCTACATTTGTGAAGATATATTCTATGTAGATAAATTGTTTCAATTTTGTTTACAACGATTACTATGTTTATAATATCTATTCTACATTTATGAAAAAAATATTCAATGCTGATAATCTTATACAACATTTCATACAATACAGTCTACGCCGATAATTTAATATTTGAAATTGCATGTGAATACATTTCATATAGTCATTAAAAAGGTCTACTAGACATGTCTAAAATCCACAACACTTCACAACGAAATACTTGATATAATCTATCCTTTTGTATATCAGTAGCTCAATTGAAATATACTTTGAGGCTATACCTCTACAAAAGATAACATGTATGTATGTCTTATCGCAAGTTTATTTGTTTCGGTACATTATAGTTCACTCTTGCTTTGTGAATGGTAGAGATGGATGTGACCTATTTGACCTATATGATTTTATCTATCCCCTATTATTATGTTCATCATTGCACAAACTTAAATCTGCAATTTGGTTATAACATTTGTTTGTTATCCCCAAATATGAAAATGGTTTGACTGGTTTTCATTTCAAGGATATATGTAGTGCTTATATGTGCATACATATGTACATATATATGTATGTGCATAAGGATGTACATATGTATCTATGTGCATACGTATTTAGATGTATGTCTATGTCAATACGTATGTACATATATATCTATGTACATACAAATGCACATGTATGTACATATATATAAATGTGTATGTACATGTATATATATATGTATGTACATATATATCAATGTGTATCTACACACACACACACACATATATATATATATATGGAAAGGGTTTCATTGGTTCAAAATTATAGGGTTTTCTCTTTGACAAAGCACAAACTTTAACTCTGCAATTTTCCTTTAATATTTGTTTGTTATTCCCAAATATGAAAGTGGATTCACCTGTTTTCATTCCGAAGTTATTCTGCCATGCAATTATATTATTTTGTTCTTATATATGTATTTGTCTTTCCATACATACATATACATATTGTGCATGGAAGAACAAAATAATACATAGGCATATTTCCATACATATATATGGTATGACTGGTTTTCATTTCGAAGATATTCTGCCATGCAATCATATTATTTTGTTCTTCCATTCACAATAGTTCTATCTACGAAATATAATTTTTATTTCATTTTTACTACCAAACATTTTTATGGTTTCACTAGTTCACAATTACAGGGTTTTCTGCCATGCACTTGTAGTCCTCTCTTTGACAATACACAAACTAACTCTGCAATTTGCCTTTAATATTTGTTTGTTATTCCCAAATATGAAAATGGATTCACTTGATTTCATTT